>OZ010794.1:274071050-275271050 GCA_963932465.1 Maratus speciosus | reverse complement strand
AATTGGCCTTACTTAAAGACATAAAATTTTACAATCATATAAAGCGAAAACTATCTTTCAGAGTTTGTGGTGTCAAACGACGTTCAGCTAAAAAGTTTAACCCCTTGGGGACGAGCGACACGTATACGTGCCGCATGAAGCGCTCAGAATCCTTGTTTTTCCTCACCAATAAAATTTTACTGTAAAATTTGCCTTATTTAATAAGCGCATTTTCTCGATTCAAGAAGACACAAATTTTTGTTTTTAAAAAACGGTGAGAAAAGATTAAAAAATTTGTAAAAGGCTCCCGTCCCGAAGGAGTTAAAATTTCAACCTTATAGTTTTGGCGGTTTATGGGTTAATAAAACAACACCTTTATAGTTGAATAAGCAATATATTCATAAAAAATGTTTAATGAAAAAGTGTTAAAAATGTTAGCAGCAATACAAATAGTTTAATATGTATTTCTAATATTTTTAAAACTTCTTTGTAAAGGAATTTAACCCCTTCGCAGTCGCTTAATATTTGGAAAAACCATCAAAAAAGTACATATTTCTTTTATTACTGAAACTGAATAATTATAAGTTTTCTAAATAAAATATGCAATTAGTTTTTTTAAGACGAAACAAAAGATGTTATAGAACAAATTCACATTTGTAGAAAATCCATCATGCGAGAATTCTGTGTCTTAATGTTTGTTTTACACCATGCAAATTAATGCGAATAAGACCTTTATTTTTCACATCTTAGATCTTTATTTATCATCATCACACAAATTTTTACAAATAATATTTAAAATAACGTATATACATCAAATTTTGATTAGTAATATTCAAAGACATCTCACGGAAATGCCAGTTAAATTTTCCTGGTTTCAGAGGCTTTTTACAGCAATTAAATCTCCAGCCCAGAAATATGAGGGGCACGAGAAATAACGAACGACACCTTAGCCCGTGATATTGACGAGAGCGAGAGTTAACACCTTCGGGACGGGAGCCTTTTACGAAATTTTTAATCTTTTGTCACAGTTTTTTAGAAAGAGAAATTTGTGTCTTCTTGAACCGATAAAATGCGCTGATTAAATAAGGAAAATTTTACAGTAAAGTTTTACTGGTGAGGAAAAACAAGGATTCTGAGCGCTTCATGCGGCATGTATACGTGTCGCTCGTCGCCAAGAAGTTAAAGGGTTAATCATTCCATGGGCTAGTGATTACGTTTGAGTAGTGTTGAATTCCTATCAGAAGTTTCCAAAAATTCTACTTGAAAATAAGGAAATGCATACCCAAAAGCTGTACTTGATTTGTGTATTTTTTTTTAAACTGGCAGCGTAGTGGTCCCTATAAATAGCGCTTCAAGAGGTAAACGCCATACGTTTACAGGGAATCACCAGGTATATCTATTCCCTAGCGCAGAAAAGCACAATTAATTACTAAGATACTAGTGCATTTCCTAGCACAGAAAAGATTTTGTTGATTTATGTACAATCTTTCTTGAATGGTTTGCAAAAGTGATAAAATCAATCTCTCTGATAAAATTTAATTAAGAAAATTAATGTTGCTTTTATGACATTCCTTTACAATGGCATTTTCAGTAAAGTGAAATGAAAAAAATTTCGAAAGAGAAATTTGTTTTAATAAAATGCTTTGGATTGATTTCTTTAACCTTCATAAGCTGAATTTTTGATGGACAGAATGAATGTTTTTACTATTCGAATAAATCATTTGGCATGTACAAAAGGATAGCTGCCAACTTTTTTATTATTATTATTCAAATTCTACCTGGAATTTTGTATAGAAAAAGAAGTTTCTTATTGAAAAAAAATAATTGAAGAACCTAATAGAAATATCAAATTATTTTTATCTTCAAATTTTGTGAAGATAATTACATTGAAAAATTGCCAGGGTTGTGCAGCTATGCTTTTGCTTCTTTTTCGTTTACAAACTTAATAATTGATTAAAAATATATATAAAGATTGGAAACTATGTTTTTTGCATCCTCGAATGATTTATTATATTTATTATTTGTAAAAGCATTAAATCTGCCCATTTTATTGATGGGCAGAACTAAATGGGTGAAATCGACGCATTTCAATAATTTATTTTAATCGATTCCAACAAGAAATTAAATAAAAAATTAACCCTTTAACCCCTTGGGGCACGTATACATGCCGCATGAAGCGCTCAGAATCCTTGTTTTTCTGCACCAGTAAAATTTTTCTGTAAAATTTGCCTTATTTAATCAGCGCATTTTCTCGATTCAAGAAGACGCAAATTTCTGTTTTTAAAAAACGGCGACAAAAGATTAAAAATTTCGTAAAAGGCTCCCTTTCCGAAGGAGTTAGTGCGCAGCATTGCATATATGCAAAGAACAATTTTTTGAATTTAATAGATTTTTTTTATTCGTATATACCTAATTCACACCAGAGAATTAAAATAGAAATATCTGCTTTGATTAATAACAGACATTCCGTTTATAAACTAACAGAAATTAACCTTTGAAACTTTCTGTTGTAAAGTCAGATTCCTCAAACTACGTAATTTCTAGAACGCATTCTATAATGGGAACGAAAGGGTTAAATGTTAAGTTTTATAAAACAAAGAATTATATAAAATAAGGTATTTGGAGACATACTTATTAAAATATTTACTACTTTGCAATATTTTAGGGTAAAACAGGCACACGACAGTAATTTTTACTTATATTGCAGATGTGCAACAGAAGAAAAGAGTAACGTATTATATGAAAAATGTATCTCTGCTTTTTTTCATTTTTTTCCCTGTGTAATAAAGCTTTCAGATAATCATTTATAATTTTTTCGAAACAAAATAAAAAATTGCGCATTTGAGAGTTAAAGGTTTCCTCCTGACTTTTAGGATAAATATAATCATTAATTTTAACCTACTGAAATTTTACTCAACCTAGATTAAAAACATTTCACCCCAGAATTTTTGTTTCAAACTCTTTAATATAATTATTTAACTAGAAAAATGTTAAACAGTGCAACCAGCTTGAGAGGATAGTTAGTTGCTTACAAACAATGGAACAATGTAGTCATTTTCTGGATTCCCTAGTTGCCATGCAATTTTACATCCGGTGTAGAGGAAGTGCGTTTTTCAACGCATTTGGAGCCATGAAGAATGTTTAGAAGCGGCTGTTAGCCACAAAAAAATTAAAGTTTAAGTGTAAGTAAGAAACGTACACAAGAAATGTTAGCGAGACAAAGAGAATGTCCATTAGTTCCTAACATACCTGAACAGTCCGTGAACAGGCGAAAAAGCTACCATAGGGATACCCCAGCATAAAAAAAAGACTCCTTTAACACTATAACCGCCATAGCGGTCATTGTGACCGCTACCAAGTAAAAATATTTCAATTGTCACCAGAATTTGTTTCTAAAATAAGTTTTAAATGTACCACGGAGAAATTAAGTTAAATAAATAAGTTAAGTAGTTTCAATTAAAATTTCCGGTGTAAAATATTTTTCTAACACTTCAGTTAAATTTCCGGCGGTTGTAGTGTTAAGGGACCAAACATTATAGTTTAGAAGATCAATATACCGGGTGAGCAAAAGTCCGTATAAACTTTAAAAAAATTACAAAAACCGAAAAAATAACCGAAATGAAACCGACTTTGGTAGAAATATGCAAATGAAACGGTTTTAAGAATTTACGCTCCTAATCCAGAACAAGTGCACCGCGTTGTGAGCCGTGTACTTGATCAAAGATGTAGAGTATGAAGGATAAAGCTTTGTTGGTGAAGTTATTTTACGTGAACAAGTTCTGGATTAAAAGCGCAAATTCATATAATCGTTTCATTTGCATATTTCCACATAAATCGCACAAACCAGCGCCATCTGTGGGCTGTTTTTTGAGTTATTTTTTATTTCTGTCTTAAAAAAATTCCCGTGACCTATAGATGCTAATCCTGCAAACAGTTTTTCATTTCGGTTTTTATGATTTTTTAAAGTTTATACGGACTTTTTGCTCACCCGATATAAATGCTTAACAACAGTGTAAAAAGAGGGAAAAATTTTAAAAATATTTACATATTTACAAATGAAAATTATAATTAAATACATGAAAGATTAATAAAAAATCGGTAAAAAGAACTATAAATGTGGAGAGTTCAAACTAACTGTTTGCTTACACTGTTTAGTTGAATAATTATGTTAAATAGTTTTAAATAAAAATTCTGGTTTGAAATGTTTTTCTCAAGGTTGAGTAAAAACTCGAGAAGGTAGGAAGGCAAAATTAAAAATTATATTTACTCTAAAAAGTTCCGGGAGAAACGTCGCAATTTTGCAACCAATTTTAGCGTGGTGTTGCCACAGCATCACCGCGTTGTCCACTACAATGTGAAATAAATGGCAACTCGATTACAAATATTACTTCCATTCGAAAGCATTAACAGTGATTTTGTTGCAGTGCATTTTATTTTGTGGCATGTTTTACAATATTGCTTCTGATTGACAGTTTCGTATCAGATCATGTACATACAAACTATATATATATATACAAGACTTTGTATATACACAGATCATATATATACAAAACTATCAAAGCTAAAATTACTTGCAAAAATAAGACACTGCCCCTGAAAAGTAAGATATCTTTTAAAAAGGGAGATATAAGGTTAGGTGGGGCAACTGTGCCATGATTTTACAATGAAACTCTGGAAAATCTGGCAATTCAGCTTCAAAAGAATAATATTCATTCGAATTAAAGTCTGAACATAAAATTACATTTTAATATCTAAAAATAGAAAAAATATATATTTCATCTTTCTTTCCTAATGAGGAAAGAAAGATAAAATATATATATATATATATTTTTGTCCAGTTGCCCCATAAAAATGGGGCAAGTGGACCAGGAGAGACTATGTTCCACTTTTTTTTTTTTTTTTTTAGTATTGGGTATCAGGTCCTGTTGGAAAAAGTGTAAACAACTGAAAAAATTTAAACCAGGCAGATCATGTACATTTTGTAACAACTAAAGGGCGTTGTAAGGGAAACCTTTACTGCCAATATGTTTCAAAAAAGCACTAAAAGTGAAAATATTAGATTTATTTATACAAAAAACATAAAAATTAAGTAAGCACTTACGTACATTAGTATAGATAATAAGTATAAAAGTTACATGGATATTTTAAGGAAAAAATAACAAGATAAATCTATGAACAAACGGCTACATAAGTACTTAAGTATCTCATTCTCTTTTTTATTTACCACAGTGGGAGTTCGATATGTCCAATAAACCTGTGGAGAAAGTAACCATATTTTTATATCAAACAGAATTTTTTTTTATTCATTTTGGTAATTTTTTAATAATCACACTTAGCCTTATGTACGCGTCTTCATCTGTATCGTAAAATTTCGATCTATAGCTATCACCCAGCAAACACATATCTTTCGGCACACGATCGGACCGCCGTCGGCAGTGTCGGTTAAGTGTCGGTATGGACACAGTGGTTTCGGTGAAGTGTCGGAAGCATGTCGGCAACTGAAACTCAAGAATCTGCTTTTTCGGCTGCTGGTTACCGTAATCGGTCCCCTTATGGTTATGTATCGACAAGCGACTTACACCGGCAAGTGACGCAGGACCGGTATGTGATTTCTGATAGTGGTCCGATTAGATTTGCCAACGTCGGTCCGAATTCGGAATTTTTAGTTGTAGCCGACATTTTTTTTTACTTTTTCTTAATTTTGTTTGAGTTTGAGTTTTGATAAGATATGTATATTTCATATAAAATTCTAACAGTGATAAACAAAAAAAAATGTCAAAAATAGCCTACATTTATTTATTTTTAAAAAGTTGTTATTGAATTCATTTTAAAAAGGACTTACAATTATTTGAATCATCAAAAGGGTTTTTTAAATCGCTCCTTAAAATTACTATTCATTGTAAACTTAATCGTAGAAAAAAAGTAGTTATGTTTCTTATTTTATTTAAAAATCAAACCATTAAAACGTGTTTAAAATTATTTTACAAGCTATATAAAAAAAACCAACTTTTAGCATTAAAATTTAAAAGAAAGATTCAGAAATCTCCCACTTCTAAAAAAATTTAACACCCCCCCCCCCCCCCAAAAAAAAAAGATAAATTAATATTTCTATTTTATTTGATGATTAAAAAATGTTGTTAAGTAAAAGAATCATTATGGCTACATAATCACTTAAAATATATTCTACATTAAATCACCCAATGACAAAAAATGAACTCTTATTCTAATTAAAAGTGATTAATTACCATTTTTTTAAAATTAAAATTAGTTTTTCTATGTTACAAATATACATTTCTTGAATTAACAGATTTAATTTCATTATAATTCCTAAAGAGAAAATTGTATTAACAGAAAAAACCACTGAAATTCACTTATTTTATTTAATAAGCATTCTTAAATTAATAAGAAAAATTCAGAAATATCTCCCATTTAAAAATCATTTTCCAAAAGAAAAAAAATTATGTAAATTAATATTTTTATTTTATTTTTAAATTAAAAATATTGATAAGTAACAAATTAATATTGCAGCATACTCATTAAATATATGTCCCACTTTAAATCATCAAAACGACATAAAATGAATTCTTATTCTAATTTAAAGTTATTAACTATCAACTTTTTATTTATTAAAATAAATTTTCCCACGTTAAAAATATAAATTTTATAAATTAACGCAACGCATGTAATTGCATTATAATTCCTAATTAGAAAATTAGATTAACTGAACAAAACCTCTGAAAATATTTCTTATACTTAATTATTCTTAAATTTATAAGAAAAATAATTCATTTGCTTTATTTCATTCAATTAAATATTAAATTAACTTTTAAATACATGCGCGTAAGACAATTGCAAATAAATAAATAAATAAATAATAAAATAAAAATGCTTCAAAATTCTAAGTTTCCCATCGACCAATTACCTTCAACGACAAACAAATACTTCTTCCCCTTATTACCTTATAATCCTCCCCTGGTCAAGTCTCTGTGGCCAACTGGTTAGGGCGTCAACTTCCTGTCCTGGGGTTCGTAGGATCAAACCCCGCCTAGTCTATCGCCGAAACACCTTTGTCCTTTGGGCGTTCCTTTCAAATATACATTCGACGGTGGCTCATAGATGGCGCCATCAAACAGTTTTTTTTTTCAATTTATACTGGTGTCGGGCTGCGACCGGCGTTCAAATGGATAGCTATCGGCGTGCTGTCGGCATAGTGTTTTGCCGATACCGGACCGGCTGCGTGCCTCATGAATCGGGCCGCATTCGCGCGGCGTATCAAAAAAGATACGGAACCGGTCGCGGCAACCGGTATCGTGCCAATACCGCCGGTAGTGGCAAGCGGCTGTCGGCCGATTGCTTACCGATAGCTCTGTGTTTGCTGGGCACACTTAAGAAATTTGATTTGATACCCCCAACATGCCTTTTTTAAATTTCATTATGTAATTTTAATAAGGTATTTATGTAGTTTTCTTTATTGCAAGCAAAAAAAAAATGGAGAAATTAATTTACCGTAGTAAGAGAAACTCAAAAAGACATTTATAATTGTTGGGGTAACTGGATCCCATATGGTCCAATTACCCCTGATACATGTCCCAGTTACCCCATTCTTGAAACATTTGGGGGGCAACTGGAACACCGGCCTTACATTTAAAACATGAAATAAATGCGTATAGATACCTAATAATAGGTATGTATTTATGAGTTTAATCTTTAAATAAAAAGATTGTTTAATCAAAGTACTTACCGTATTTTCATAAAAAGCCGAGGAAGTCCAACCAAATGGACGTTGTTTTAAAAAAAAGAAACCTAAATTTTCGGCAACCTATCACAGCAAAGGCAGAGTTATGATTGAGTTGACACACGTTTTTTTAAGAATTTGAGATAAGGTTGTAATGTTAACAAAAGCAAAGACTTAAAATCATGTACGATTTTTTATAAAATAGCCTATGGCCCAATTACCTCGTGGATCCAGTTACCCCCAGATTGCCTTATTATGTATAAATCCTTCCACCCAGGAGTCTGGGATCTTTAAATGTTTTACGAGGTACTGCCTATTAATTATTTAAATTAGAAAATAAAATTCAAGTTCCAAAATTCTTTTTTCCGTTACAGATACTTCTGTACTTCTGTCGATGTCAAAAAAGGTAATTTTCGTTATTAACCCCTTGAGGGGCACCGGTTTATATTATATACTACCTACGATTAATGAAGTTTTACACCAGAAAAATTTTAATAAATTTTAATTTTCTAACTTTGGTGGAAGAAAGCCGTAAAATTGCTTTTACATATTATGAAATAGAATTTTTCAAAGATTCCGGTGGGAATTCAGCATTTCACAAACGTAATTGCTTGCCCCTCAAGAGGTTAAATTTTAAATAACCTCTACTTTGAAAATTGAATATATTTTTATTTTGAAATCATCCCAGGCATAAGTTTGTCTTCATTGATAATTATCATTACTTGTCATCAAGGATAATTATCATTACTTGTCAATCTCCAAATGTTATTTGTTTTGTATTAAAAAAACATAACCATTAATTTAGACCAGGTTTGTTAAACTGTGGTTTGAAGAGGTCTCGACTACACCACTGTTTTCGATCAGCAATTAAAATACAAATTTCGTCTATTAAATAAAGCGAATATTACTATTCAGATATACTGGTATCATTGTGACTCCTTGGACATCATTTTAACTCCTCTGATTTAGACTCTCCAGCAACTGGTCTTATGACTCTCTTCTATCATTACACGAAGAAAGTATTGCTTTTTCGAAAAAAATCAACTTCTGGTTTTCTATGAATTTATTCATTTTAGAAGGTCCTGAGCACGATTTGACTATTTTTAAAAAATGTAGTTACGTGAGTCTGTCTGTATGTGACAGAAATTTTGCGGACCCTCTCTCTCAAGTACGAAAGCACGGAATTTAATAAGACTTTAGATTCAGATAAACTTTGATATAGATTGGTGGTGATTAATTTTGTGTACAAATCGCAACATAGGTGGCGCTGCTATGCTGCATTTTTCACGATTACTGCAAAAGCTCTATAGTCCAGGCAGTAGAGACCGTATAGGGGCTCTACCTAGCAAAATTCATGGTAGTTCTGGAAAAAGGCTTACTATATGTTTTTTGGGTCTCTGAATCCGAATTTTTAACTTCCCACCAAAATTTCCCCCGGCAACACCCCCCAAATTTTGGTAAAATGCCCCCCAAAAAAGATTTTTATTAAAAAAATCAATTTTTTATTGTTTTAGGGAAAAAGTATCTAGAAATTCAGAAAATAGATAAAATTTGCAACAAATTAGATATATGACATTATGACTTAGGATCAAGGGAAAGGGGGGATCTGCCTCGGAAAATGCGCGCGGTGCTGCGTGAACTAAGTTGCGCAATTCCACTTAACCAATCACACGTTTACATTCGCCCTCCCATCACCCCTCCGAACTTTCTCTATCAGGTTTACTTTAAGTTTTTTGGGTCGCTGAATCCGAATTTTTAGCTTCCCCCCCCCCCCCCAAATAGTTGTTTTTAACTTAAATTTCTTATTGTTTTAGGGGAAAAGCATTACGAAATTCAGAAACTAGACAAAATTTGCAACAAATAGGATACATGACATTATGACGTAGGATGAACGGAGAGGGGGAGGGCTGCCTCTGAACATGCACTGCGGCGTTACGTGCACTAAGTTATGAAGTCCAGGCAATAGGGGATTTTACCTGGGAAAATTAATACTAGTTCTGGATTTCGACTCACTTTATGTTTTTTGGGTCGCTGAATCCGAATTTGTAGTTTAAACATGTTTATTTGACTTTAGAAAAGCGTAGAAGTTGGTGGCTATATAAATATTGTAAAAAAAAAAAATCGCATTTTTGTGTAAGTTTCTTTCTTTCCTTTTTAGTTTTGAAGGATTCATCAGCAATTTAGAACATTTCAATTAAATCTATTTAATTAGATATAGAAAATAAATCTTCTTAGTAAATAAGCTTTATTTTGCTCAGTCATTTAGATTTGTGACTCCATCATGAAAACCATTATAAAAAATTTGTATAAAATGAATTAACACCATTAAAGAAAATGCATAGGTTTGGAAAAAAATACGTTATAATCTAAAGAATAATGGAATAAAAAATGATTAGTTGAGAATAATTAGATAATGAGTTCGAGTTAATGTATATGTAATTGCTTTCTGATTTCTACTACTACCTACTATAAACGCATCGAACATAGTTTTTTTTTATATATAGAAATAATTCCCATTATTCCGGTATATTTGTTTTTAGGAAAACCGCTTTAATTTTAATAGAAATTGAATAAATTATGTTATTGATTTCTTGGATAGATACGTTAACTCAGAATACATGGTGTACAGTCGTGGAAAAAAAAAAGTAAACACCCCCTACTAACTCCTCAACTAATTATCGTAGAAGAAAGTTACTGCTACCGAACGATTGGAAATAAAGTCTACTTTTAAATTATGTATATAAAATTGGCTTAGGGGGCCACCTACATATACAAACGAACCATAACATTGTTTTTTTCAATAGCAGTACCCAATTCTGACAGCATAAATGAACTCTACACCCTTCAATTAGCCTAAAAACGAATTTTTATGCAATTGGTACCACAAGTTTCCGAGAAATTAATTATTTTAAAACTAGTGTATTTTAAGGGCTGTATCCAAATTGAAGTTCCGTACTGGATTGTTAACCAAGAGAGCCGCTTCCTTGATCAAGGCACCTTAAGCACCACTCAAGGAGTCAATGAAGCGTGTTAGATTACAGTACGGCAGAATAAATTTCAAAATGTCTACTCACTTCTATCATAGACGGCCCCTTAAAACATCATTTTGCCGTTTTTTAAGCATAATTTGAAAACTACTTGGAAGAAAAATGTGAAATTTTTGAATTTCCATAAAGCAGGACTTAATAAATCTAAATCCATCAAAAAAATTGTAGGTTGCAATTCATAATTTTTTCGAATATTAATTTCATAATTCATAATTCATATCATAAAATTATAAAAAATTGCAAATTCAGCTTATTTATATTTGGGTATATTAGTATTATTACCACAAAAAAAATTAGCACATTAGGAGCATAATTTCGGGAGATATAAATAAAAATATGAAAATATAATTTAACATTAGAAGCACTAAATTTTGAATGTTTATAATTCAAAAACTTATCATTCAAATGACTTGAAATTTGGTGTCCAGGCATAGTTTGAACCGAAGATTTGAAATATCTCGTTAAAATTGGGTATTGCCATTGAAAAAATGAAGTTAGGATTCGTTTTAATATGTAGATGAACCCCTAAGAATATTTTATATACATCATTTAAAAGTAGACTTTATTTCCAATCGTTCGGTACCAGTAACTTTCTTCTATGATGATTTGTTTTTCCCCGACTGTACATAAATATATATTCTATAAAAACAAGTACAATCTTGCTGTTCATCGGAAATAAAAAATAACAGTTGAAAGTTTAAATGCAACACATTTATAAGTTTTACCCCTTCCAGAAACACGAATGATATCGAGGCGGTACGGTAACCCTCCCACACATTTTTCACTATGTCCAGTATGACTCTTTGAATGGTTGCGGATATGCGCGTTCTAAGTTCGTCGACATCAGTTGGTAGTGATGGGACAAACCGCTGCCATCGAAATACTCAAGGCCAGAGGTCGCGAGTTGTGACGTCATCACTAATCGACCGACTTCTCACTAGTGATGGGGTTCAAATTTTTGAATAGCAATTTTCTGTTCTTATATTTGTGGATAATCTACCAACTTATAAATCAATAATAACTATTTAAACTTAATGGTGAGAATTCGGAATCCCTAAATAAAAATTCAGCCAGATGCGGAATGCCTCAGTGTTGCCGCATCTGGCTGATTTTTTATTGGGGGATTCCAAATTCTCACCACTAAGTTTAAATATTTATTATTGTTTTATAAAATGATAGATATTCGACAAATATAAGAAAAGAAAATTGCTATTCAACATTTTCCGGTGTGAATTCCAACACTAGTGAGAAGTTGGTCGATTAGTGATGACGTCACAACTCGTGTCCTCTGACCTTGAGTATTTCGATGGTAGCGGACAAACACCTGATGTTTGAGGCCCCACAAAAATTCACACATAATGTTGTGAGCGCTGCGAGGAGGCCATTGGTGAAGGTCCTAGAGCGCTCGGCCACCATCTATCTCCTTCTTCGTAAAATTTAAATTATCATTTTTTATTTTCGATGAACAACAAGGTTGTCCTCTTTTTATGTTCTTTTAGTAGCACTGTAAAGTTGGATATTCATTTATTTACCCCTGTATATTTAACACTATTAACACTATTTCTACCCGTGTCAAATGACACCTTTTAAGATTTTTGATTTTTTGTTATTATATCCGTAGATTTTTAACTACAATAATCGCAAATTCTTTTTAATACTCTCAATGTTTCACTTGTGATTTTGTTAGTTTAAGAATTACAAATAAAATAAATATAAATGAAAATCTTAAAGGGCGTCTTTTGACATTGGCACAAATAATGTTAATAAATCTTGGCTATCTTTATTTTATTTTTTTCTTTAATCTTTTCTCTTTTTTTCCTTTTCATATAGAACGTCTGTAATATTCAAATATAGTATATCCATAATAAGCTAAAAATATTTTATAAACTGTTTGTTTATTTAATAAAATGTACTATACATTATATTTTATTTATTAGGTACAAACTCTAGTTCAAACATATTTATTTGATGTTGGCAGAAATGTAAATATCACGATAATAAAATAAAATCGCATTGCTTTATATTTCTTTTTCTCTTCTTTAGTTTTGAAGGGTTCATCGATAAATGTTTCGATTAAATCTATTTAATTAAAAATTGAAAAATAATCTTCTAAGTAAGCTTTATTAAGTAAAGTAAAAGTAAAGTAAGTAAAGTAAGTAAAGTAAGTAAAGTAAGTAATTAAGCTAAGTAAGCTTTATTTTTTAGTTATTTAGACTTGAGATTCTATCATGAAAACCTTCATCACAAATTCATATCAATTGAATTTACTTCATTAGATTAAATGCATACGTTTAGAAAAAACGTTATAATCTGAAGAATAATATAATAAAAAATGATTAGTTGAGAATAATTAGATAATGAGTTCGAGTTAATGAATATGTAATTGCTTTTCAGATTTCTACTACTATATTCTAAACATGCATCGAACATAGTGTTTTCTAAATACAGTGAAACTCGTTTAAGATACGAATAAAGGGACCGATAGCATTTCGTATCTCAAGCGGGATCGTATCTTATACGGATTTCATAGATTCTCGAGTAATAACGCATATAAAGGCAGTGCATATTGTTATTAACGTATTTTAGCTATTTATAACTCTCCTTTTATCCATTTCTAACGATTTTTAGATATTAAAAACCAGAAAAACCAACGTTTAAAATGCATAAATAATACATAAAAAAGTTTGTGCATTTTAAACGTTGGTTTTTCTGCTTTTTAATATTGTTGCACAAAGGCTTTATTTGCTATTTTTATGATTTTTAGATATGCTAGGAAATTTAAGTTTAAGATTTTGAAATAAAGAATAACTTTCTTTTACTCCAAAATTTTATTAAGTCACCATTTGTACAATAACAAAATTAAAATGTTTTTATGCAATAGTGTCTGCCAAATTGAAAAAAAGTTAATAAAACGAAATTTTTGTTAATCTTTAGAAAATAGAAACTAAAATATACTAATACTTAAAGAGGAAAAATAATAAATTTTCATAATTTATTTCTAGAAAGACAAACTAAATGTATACAGGATGCAATAGTTATTTCATACATTATCAAAATTAAAGTATGTGTTTTAGTTTGTTGAAAATAAGAAGTTTTCTGCCCTGTTGATGTGGTAGAAAAAAATCTTCGACGGAAGGATCAGCATCCATCGAAGGGGCGTACAGTCGACGTTAGCTGAGCGAGATATTGCAGATGCGAATGGTGGTATGTCTGGTACATCCGTTTCTTCAGGCGTATCTTCTTCTGCTTCTTCTGAAGGCCTAGGTTCATAGGAACTTTTGACGTCCGCAATTATATCCTCAATAGAACGAACTTCACTTGTTACAACCTGATCATGAATTTTGACAAATGAATCCCAATCTTTGCATTCTTCTTTATGCTGAAACTCTTCTCCGATGACAACGTTTTGCAAAGTGCCGTCGGCACCAAAGGCTTTACAGACGCAGTTCTCAATGGTGGTTAATGTTAGTCTTCCCAGGACGAAATGCATGGCGTCCAAGAGGTTAATACGCTTACATGTTGGGCAGGGCAGATACTTTTCGCGAAGATCTATTTGGTGTAGATGACATACAACGGCACGACTTTTGTATTTCATTTTGAGAACATGAATTATTTCTTGATTCGTGGATTGAACCATGCTAGTCGCATTGGGTGATAAAAAGACTAGTTCGATGTTTTGTAAGCTGAGGATATCCTTGGAATGGGCAGGATAGATGTCGGCGAGACACAATACTTTCCTGGATTCCTTTTTCCTTCGTTCATCAAACTTGCTGATCCACTTAACGAATATATCGCTTTTCATCCATGCTTTGGTTTGACTCATAATCGCAGGGCAGATTTCTAGCATTTTTAAAGCAACAAGGATTCTGCGACTTGCCGATGACGAAGGGTTTTAATTTACCCGTTCCGCTCATCTTTGATCCAACGAGAACAGAAAACGTTCTTTACTCAAATACGTTAAACAGATACGTTCTTTACTCAGTTTGTCTCCATAACATTTCTCACCCATAAACGCCATTGTATTATCAGGCATTAATAATTTAAAAAAAAAAGACCCATCTCGTCGACTTTGTAAATATCGCATCTTGAGTTCTTTTTCAATAACGGCGCAAGCACGTTATTTTTCCAACAATTGACATCATCTACATTCACAGCTATCGACTCTCCGCATACCTTCCTATTAAACTATGCCGTATCTTTGTCTTATCGGTCTAGCCAACCGTTACTAAGCATAAAATCCACTCCAAGACGTTTAGCGATTTCGCAGGCTAATGATCCGTTATTTGGGATCAAGGTAGCCAGTTTGGCCTCCACTTTTGTTTAAAAAAAACTCGGATTCACACCAAAAAATGCAAAAAGTATTTTCAGATTTATTTAATGCCAGATATTCACTGATTACTTAATTATTTCCCCTCACAGACAATTTTTGTTGTAAAATGATGAAATGATTGACTGACACCGGAATTTAGAAACGACTTTTTTATATATTAAAAATATGTTATTTTACATATTTATAGTAAAAGCAAAATTTTAGTAAAATATTCTTGATGCAGATCGTAAGTTTGGAATGAGACAGTATCCCGACCTGGGCACACTGCGTCGGAAAGGGTTAACGTACATTTTTTTTTTCCAAAAAGTTCCGGGCTGAAGTGGAAATTTCGGGATAAAAATGGAAACCAAACTGGCAACCCTGTTTGATATGTTTGTCGATCGGGTTTGGGTGAACCATTCAAATAAAATCATCTCCAATTCTTCGAATTTTTCCACCTTAATTTTATTTCTGCCAGAGCCTCCAGCTGATGCACTGTTTTCCAGTTTCTGTCTATTTTTTAACAGAGCTGTAAGCGTTGACTAGTGTATTTCCACAGATTTGGCGAAGACAGTCTCGCTTATCACATTCTCGGAGTCGTTATTTCCTTAACCCATTGAGGGGCAAGCAATAACGTTTCTGAAATGCTGAAATCTTACCGGAAACTTTGAAAAAATCTATTTCAAAATAAGCAAAAGCAATTTTACGGCCTTTTTCCCACCAAAGTTAGAAAAGTAAAATTTAATAAAATTTTTCTGGCGTAAAACATTATTAATCGTAGGTGGTATATAATATATACCGGTGCCCCTCAAGGGGTTAAGATATCCAATTTTTCAGTCAACGAAAGTGCTTTTCTCTTTACTTTAAGTATTACTTAAGCATCATTTCGTATATTAAGCGGGGTTTTTTTATATCAAGCGGCAAATTTCCTTCGTATATTAAGCGGGATCGTATCTTATGCTCAGGTATATTAAGCGGATAATTTTACCGAATTTTAATAGGCATTTTTCAAGGGACCGAAGATAATTCGTATCTTAAGCGGAATCGTATCTTAAGCGAGCGTATCTTAAACGAGTTTCACTGTAATTCATTTTATTCCGGTATGTTTTTTTTTGGTTTTTTGTTTTTTTTAACACTTTAATTTTAATAAAATTTGACTAAATAATATAATTGATTTTTAAGGGCTGTTCATCGCAAATCAAAAATTACGGTCGAATGTTTAAATTCAACACAGTTATCAGTGTTGAATGCGAGCCCCTTGGCGCAGCATGTCCCTTGTGTGTTTTTGCGCCATAAAACCCATGCAACCAACCATCAATATGAGCCACTACAGAAACACGAACGATATCGAGGCTGTACGATAACTCATCTCACACTTTTTTTCAGGATGTCATGTGTGACACTTTGAATGGCTGCAGATATGCGCGTCCTAAGTTCGAGGACATCAGTTATTAGCAGTGGAACAATTACAGCCGAACCCGGTTAAGAAACGTTCCAAGGGAGTGGATCAAAGTCGCGTATTAAGCGAGATCGCGTATTAAGCGTGATTTGTATAATGTTACAGGAACTGGTCTTATATACACATTTAAAAGTATCGTGTCAATGCACTTTAGAGCTTTCATTTATATGTTTACGGTCAAAAATTGTGTCTTTTACGTATATTTAGATTTATTTGTATTCCATTTTAACTGATTATTTCATTTTACAGGACCAACTGGAATAACAATGGAAAATAAATATGGATTCAAACATGGTTTTATTGACGATTAACACGTTGCAACTAAAAATAAGGCAACAAAAATAATTTCCCTACAAGATTAGTTTTTTTAACAGAAAGAAAGAAAAAATTCACTCTTTGAAGTACAACCGAGTTTTAAAATTCATATTTAGTACTTGTAATAATGAATACCATTATAATCTGTCCTTCTTTTTAATGTAAGAAAAACTATCCCTATTAATCTTGTGTAAAAAGTAATGTTAGCATAGTAAAAAGTAAAGAAAATATAAAAGAATTATCCAACGGCAGTCATATTTGTTTATTCGTTACAACATTCATTTTTTGTTGCCTATAATATGCATTATAAATCATGGTAGTGATATAATGTACGTTTGAAACCTCACTAACAACTGGTATGATTATGTCTAATCATAATAATTTTTATAATATGTATGAGTATCCTGAATTCATCTATATCGCTCTAATAAAGTAAAAAACATACACGAAGTCAGAGACATGAATCATACGAGGCGGGATCAAAGAAGAATTGCAGTTTTGCCAATTTAGCGGGTTTTTGTTTTTTTCAACTATCTACTGCTATTTTCTATTACAAATTTTTGCCTTTATTAATATGTCTTTAAATAAAGTAAATAATGCTATTCTGGAACAGTGTTTCTTATTTGAATAAAAAAAATCCACTAAATTGGCAACACTGGAGAAGAGAGGAGGAAATGGTCAATGAATTCGCGTCTTAAGCGTGATTGTTTCCACAAAGGACCGAAAATTTATCGCGTATTAAGCGGGATCGCGTAATAACCGTTCGCATATTAAACGTGATATTTTTGCATTAGCTTTATGGGCTATGTTCAAGTGACCGGAAAAGATCCGCGTATTAAGCGGGATCGTGTATTAACCGTGAGCGTCTTAACCGTGTTCCACTGTATCTGATCTTTAATGAAGCCCACAAAAAATCGCATGGCGTGATACCAGGGCTGCTAGGTGGCCATTGGTGAAGAACAAGGTCCTGGGGGGGGGGGGAGGGGGCTCGGAGACCACCTATCTCCATCTCCGTAAGCTTTCGACTGTTATATCTAATTTCCGATGAACAACAAGGTTGTACTTTTTTTGTTTTCTTTTAATAGCCCTGTAAAGTTTGGATATTCATTTATATACTCTCTGAATATTTAACACTATTTCTAACAATGTCAAATGACACCTTTTAACCCCTTGAGGGGCAAGCAATTACGTTTGTGAAATGCTGAATTCCCACCGGAATCTTTGAAAAATTCTTTTTCAAAATAAGTAAAAGCAATTTTACGGCTTTTTTCCACCAAATTTAATAACATTTTTCTGGTGTAGAACTTCGTTAATCGTAGGTGGTATATAATATATACCGGTGCCCCTCAAGGGCTTAAGATTTTGATTTTTGGATATTTTATCCGTAATTGTTTCATCCTTTGAGGAAAAAGCAATTGTGTTTATGCAATGTTGAATTCACACGAGAAAGTTCGAAAAATCATGTTTCTAAATAAGGAAAAGCAATTTTACGACTTTTTCCCACCAATGTTAGAAAAGTAAAATTTAATTAAAAAAAAAATTCTGCTGCAAATCTTCATTAATCGTACGTGGGATTAAATATATCCCACCGCCCCTCAAGGGGTTAACTACAATAATCACAAATTCTTTTTAATACACCTAATGTTCGACTTGTGTTTGTGTGGTGTACAGTGTTGCCAGTGGGCTACTTTTTAAAATTCAGAGTTATTGATTGGCACCACTTTTTTGAAATCGTAACATTTCCCTTGTTTTAGCCTTAATTAATATGTCATTAAATAAGGCGAATTTTACAATTTTTAAAAAGTGTTTCTAATCAAGAAATCTGAATTTTAAAATAGTAGCCCACTGGCAACTCTGGTTGTGTATGTTGTGTCAAATTTCGCCTTTTAAACCCTCTTGAGGGACGGTGGAATATATTTTATCCCACCTACGATTAATGAAGATTGTCACCAGAAAAATTTTATGAAATTTCACTTTTCTACCTTTGGTGGAAAAATGTCGTAAAATTGCTTTGTCTTCTTTTGAAATAATTTTTCTCAAAATTTCCGGTTGGAATTTAGCATTACACAAACGCAATTGCTTGCCCCTCAAGGGGTTAAGATTTTGATTTTTATATATTTTATCCCTGTTTAACTACAATAATCACAAATCCCTTTTAACACACTCTATACTTGACTTATGATTGTGTTAGTTTACCGGTCTCTGAATACCAAGCTCGAGAGCTGGCATAAAAATGGCGGCTGCCAAAGGTAGATTTTTTTAACCCCTTAATTCGCGCTCCCGTCATATTCATGGGCTGTGTCTTTTACTCAGATTGTCCGATTCCAACCAGTTTTATAAAATAGTGTAATTGGCATTATTTAGGTATCGTTTTACCTGTCATTAAAAACGGTGAATATTTCTTTTTCAAAAAAGTGGTGCCAATAAGCAATTTGAATTTTTAAACCGCAATTTAATTCGAGCGTTAACGGGTTACACGTATTTACGGTAGCCTAAATTTAGACAGCAGTTGTTTATAAAAGATTTCTTTGTCTTGTTTAATCTCAGAAAATTAAAACTTTAACCCTTTATCTACTGACGGTAATTATAAGTACCACTCACTTTAAACTTTTATATCATAGTGAATATTACTAATATTCTAATGGTACTTTACAAAAAACGTTCTTTTAACTCCACTTTATCCGAATACATGGCAGCAGTAGTTCTAGGTTTTTATTTTATTTTAGAGGGGAATGAGGCTATCTTTGAAGCAGTCGGTGTGTTTTGTGCCAACATTTTGTACAGATTGCCACGCTCGTCTTTTCATTGCTGCAAACACAGTAAAGGATGTAAGATAAGTGTTGGATTTTTTTATGTGTTCATTATGATCTTAGAACACAATTTTACTATCTATTTTAGGTGAACGGTGTATGGATTTTATTTACAAGTTGAGTTATTCGGTGGTACTTATAAGTACTGTCAGTACACTGGGAGTTGGAGAAAAACTTCTTGTTTACTTTTCGTCTGTCTAGTTACTAAAATGTAGTGTAGTAATGATTTTCCTGGGATTTCTTTTCTGTTTCATTGTTATTTTTTATAGGAAATCGAAAAAGTTGTGTCATCGGCTCTTTTTCGCTATGCTAGAAATGGCATATGAAAATTCATATATTGCATATGTGGAGGTGCGAGAGAACATGTTGTCCCTAGAATATAGACGTCGAATAACTAAAGGACTGCTAACAAGATCGAAACCTTAAAAAAAAGTTTTTTAACCCTTTCTGGAGCAAAGCATTTTCAATTCTAAAGTGTTGAAATAAATGATGGGCACCGGAATTTGCCAAACAATTTATTTGTAAATAAGAAAAAGCCTATATTACACATACTTTTTAAATCGAAAATATTTTCTGGTGGCATTTGAAATTCTGTGTAGGTTTTCTGTTACGATATTTTAGTCATAGTGTACTGACGGTACTTTAACCCCTTAATTCTCGCTTCCGTCAATATCTCGGGCTCAGATGTCGTTCGTTATTTCTCGTGCCCGTCATATTCTCGGGCTGGAGATTTAATTGCTGGAATAAATTTCTGAAACCAGAAAAATTGAACTGAAATTTCCATTTGAAGTCATTGAATATTAGCACTCTGGTTAGATTTGTACGATATATAATTTGCCATAGATTAGTCATAGATTTGTAATATTTTTGTCATTTTGATATGGATTCTGATGAATCAAGCCTTTCTGATGATAACTGGAATATTAGCCCCTTCACGGTCGCTTAATATTTGAAAAAATCATCAAAAGTGTACCTATTTTTTTATTACAGAAATTGAATAATTATAAGGTTTCTAAATAAAATATGCAATTAGTTTATTTTTAAGGTGAAAGAACAATATTTTATAGCCATATTCATATTTGTATAAAAGCCGTCATGCGAGAATTATGTGTCTTAACCTCTTAAGCTCCGCCCCCGATAAATGTAGGCTACTATCTTTTAATTCAGGTTGTTTGACTCCCACCAGTTTTTTTAAATAGTGTAAATGGCTTTATTTTCGCATCATTTTATCTGCCGTAAACTACGGTGGTGGGAATCAAACAATCTAAATAATAATAAAAAAAGTAACCTACATTTATCGGAGGTGGAGCTTAAGAGGTTAAGACACATAATTCTCGCATGATGGCTTTTATACAAATATGAATATGGCTATAAAATATTGTTTTTTCGGCTTAAAAATAAACTAATTGCATATTTTATTTAGAAACCTTATAATTATTCAATTTCTGTAATAAAAAAATAGGTACACTTTTGATGGTTTTTTTCAAATATAGCGACCGTGAAGGGGTTAAAGTACCATTTTAATTAATTACCTCTAAATAATTAAATTTCTCATGGTTGAGTATTTTTTTATGTTTATCCTTTAATTTTCATTGTAGTAACTGAAAAAAAATTACATGAAAAAAATTGTAGTAGATCATAATGCCGTAGATAAAGGTTTAAAAAATTATTGGTACCAAAATTCAAGGGATACCCTCATAGCATGCATGGTCACGGTGACGTCGTTGTGACGTCACTGTGAGTCACTGTGGTCACGTCACATCTGTGACAAAAATGCCACCACTCAATGATGTCACATTGTGACTGAGATGTGAACTTCTTAGAAAACTTTTAAAAATTACAAAAAATATTCAAAACATGTTATTTATGTAAAATTATATTTTCTGGCAATTAAAAAAAAATTGTGACGTCACTGTTATGTCACTGCATGTAACGTACGTCACGTCACATATTTGACGAAAAAACCCACCATATTGTAAGTCACAGTGTGACAAAAATATGAACATAAAAAATCTTTGACAATTAACAGAAATATTTTAAACATGTCCGAGTTACAGCTACATAAGGAATGAAAATATATTAGTGGATAGGAAATAGTAAATTCGGACACGAAAAGAGGGGGGGGGGGGCATAAAAAGGAAAATGCATGGTACAAGTATCAACAAACTAGATTTTCATGCTATATTTTATCAATTTGTTATCTAAGTGAATGTATACTTTTTTTATGATTTCAATTTTATCTACCACTGCAATTTAATCCTTCACTGATTGTTGTTATTATAAAAGTGTTTCTCAGAAAAATGGTACGTACTGGAGCAATTTGGATAACGTATTTAGAATTAGGATTATTAAATCTGTACACTTTACATATTTAGTTTGCAGGGAGAAAGTTTTTTTTTTTTTTTTTTTTTTTTTTTTTTTTTGTCGACCAATGGTATTTGAAACACTTCTGTGGTTTCAAACTAACATTTTCTATTACAGTTAAGTCTGTAGCTTTTAATGAGCACATAGAAAGAGGATTCAGAGTTTAGTCATATATGCATTTCTTGCTTTAGAGTTTGCATTCAAGTCATATTTTTTCCTGTTATTGTTTAATTATTTTCAATAACTATTTTTAAAAAAAATTCTACTTCTTTCAGACTTTTTAAATAAAATTAGCATTTTCCGAAAAAATATGTATACAAATTTTATAGAAAACCCATGATATAATTATTCGTATTTCAAATTCGTGTTTTAGAGATATGACTGTAAAAAAAGTTATTTTACAAATTGTTTTATTCTACAGAAAATGAATATGAAAAAAAATGACAGATTGACAAAGAAAATTTTTTTTATCCTGTATACTCTCTTTTCATTTACTAAGAAGATACGTATTTTGTTATTTATTACGTGTAAAACAAACTTTACTTTAAAAAAAAAGAAAAAAAAAAGACAGGTGTTTCATTCAAATAGAAAATGTTCATAGACACTCTCATAAAGATAAAATAATTGCGCATTTAAACTCAAAATCTGTTGTATAAAAAAAAAATTATAATAATACAGTACAAGCACCTGCTTGCTCAATATCGTCTGCGCTCGATTAAACCGCAGAATAAAATAAGGATCAGCGAACTTTGACGCGGGAAGTCAGTCTTTTTAAGCTAACAGAAATATGTCTGACAATTTAGGATAAAACACGGATATTATTAAAATATTTTTGGAACTTAAAAGGTATGTCTTATTTAATTTAAATTTTTTATTCCTGTTTGATAGATTACTATCATGAGTTAAATAGTTGTATGTTATATGCAATGAGATTGATCTTGCATTCTTTTCAGAAGCGATATTTTCCGATTCCATGCTGTAAAATATCTTAATCTGCCATCGCTAGAAAAAAAAAAGCTGATGCGGAGACTGATTCTAACAGAGTATTTATCGTCATTAATATTTTGGAGTTAAATATGATATTCGATTATAATGATATTACGAAACTGTTTCAATTTTGAAATTACCATTATACTGGGAAAATGTCTTTTTACATATTACAGCAGTGAAACTTTTGAAAGATTTTTTTTTCATTGCTAATAATATTTTAAATTAGTATTTAAAATCCTAAATCTGTTTCTGTACGAATGTTTTCAGATTTAACATTTGCCAAAATTATAAAATAATAGGAATTCTTTATAACATATGGACAGATTTTTGAAAAATTGTTAAATGAATTTAATTCATTTATTGTAGTTTGTTGTTGTTTAATAGTACAATTATAAATACTAATTATTTAGTGTTTTTCAAATTAATATATTTATTTTTTAATTGTATTTAAGCATTTTTTTTCTGTTTGTGATTTTAATCAAACATTTAACTGTAGACATTCAGAATCAGTTATTAAATTTTCTTTGATTGTAAACTCATTTTCTAAGTTTTCGATACATTTATTTCATTGGCATTAAAAAATAAAATATAATATTTAAGCATTAAAATAAAGTGTTTTTCATGCCCGATAAAAGTTGAAAAGTGTTTATGACTTCGGTTTGTCTGCCCGTCTGTCCGCGCTCTAACTCGCGTAAATATACTCGGATTGACCTGGAATTTTTGGATGTTATTGACGTTTACCATAGCAAGATCCCTATTTGTAATGAAGTTTGTAGCATGTTTAGTTCATTTACAGGGACAGTCAAAAGTATTCCATTACATTACGATCTGTGGGGAAAAAATCGTTTCAAATGATTTTTAATGATTTTACACGCTTTCAAAAAGAATAAAATTGATATGCATTTATGAAGCGCACTAAAATGTGCAATCCGTAGAATATTAGATGCAAAGAATAGCTATTGTTCATTTACAGGGCTAAAAAAGAATTCCAATACATAATGATATAGGGGTGGAGGGAATTGATTGCGGCGTACACTATTTATGTTAATCTATTTGATATGTAATGAAATTGATATATGTCGTTGAGGTTTACATACTATGAATTATTTCATGTATAATACGAAGTGTATATAGCATTTACAGGGACACACAAAATATTTCAGATACTATTTTGTATCCGAAGACTGTTCATTAGCGATGATTGCTCGAAATGCATTTTTAATTATGATATGCGCTTTTATGATTCACTACATTTATGCATAGTGTATGGTGTATATATATATATGATATAATTCATATACAGGACTATACAAAAGTATTCGTAAGGGTTACTGGGTATTGATTAAAGGTGGTTTTTAAATAAGTTATGCATTTTTACGCTGCCCTGTATTTAACTTACTAGAAATGTTTGTAGAATATAGATAAAATGATATACAGGATCATGCAAAGAATTGGATACGTTGCCGTCTATAAATTATAATTTCTGGAAAAGTGATTTTAGCAGTTTTATGAGTGTTTTAGTTTGAATTAAATTTTAACTAAATAAAGGCATGTAATAAAAGTTCTAGGTAAACTACAAGGTAGTAGAAAATTATTTAAGTATGTTTCCATATATTAGTATAAATTACTGAAAGAGAATTTCAACCTGTTATGCATTTCCTTGATTAACTAAATTTTTCCATTATAAAGTATATATATCAATCTACAGACCAAATACAGGACTGTTTAAAAGAATTGGAAAACATATTTGGCTATGGATGGTAACTGCTGAAATCAGTTTTTCAAATGTTTTATGCGTTTTCATGTTTACTTAGTTATCTTATTTACGTTATTTCCCCCGATATCTTGTTAAAACCATCAGGAAGAGTTGGAAAGTGTTTTATAAACTATGCTTAACGCAGGTTATATCTTACTTGTTGTTACTATTTCCGTGATCAGTCTTTTCCTATAAAACATACCAAATCTATTTAGCTCATACAGTAGACGCTCGTTTTTACGAACCTCTTTTTCACGAACACTTGCGATTTTACGAACTATGGAGTGGTCCCGAATACACTCCCATAGAAGTAATGTAATTTTTCGCTCCCATTTACGAACTACGGATTATGAGAATCTCTTTTTTGCGAACTCAGTTTTTATACTTCTGTATTTTTTGTTAAATATCGGAACGCAGTGTTATGTCAATTAAACTCTCAACAGGCGGAATGCGACATTTGGTGCATTCCAAGAATGTGTTGTTTTTCCCAATCTCTTTCGGAGCGAGGGGGCATAGCAACAATTTCAAGTAGTGGTTGTCAGTACTAAGGCACTTTTTTGAAGGGAACAATAACTGTCAAAGGATTTCAAGCAGATAAAATGGAAACATATATTTTCCAAAATGTGATTAAAAAAAAAAAAAAGATAAGTGATTATTTCCATTCCTAATTTTTTATCTATGTTTTCATCTATGTATATTCGCCTACTAAGTACTAATCCAGTGTGTGTTTTCTTTCATATGTAATGTTTTCAAAGCATAGTAACGTATGTTTCTGTGTACTAAAATTATTTTTTGTGTACAAATTGTATTTATTTCTTGTATATTTAAAAATACATGAATAACTTTATTAAATAATAAATAATCTTGAAATACGGCTTCATCTATGAAGAGGGGGCAGTTTAATAAAATTAGATAAGAATAACGTACGTGTTCATATCATTTTGGGTGTTTTTCTATTTTACGAACTTTCTATTTTACGAACTATTTTATAGTTCCCTACGGGTTCGTAAAAACGAGCGTCGACTGTATTCACAAAATACAATATATACGGGAATAAAAAAATTAAATAAATAGGGCTTATCATGTCGTTCCATAAATAACAGTTGTATTAATGTCCGTTAGACTCCATGTTCGTATTTAATAAAGCAATGACAAATCACATTAAAAGGCATACACATTCTTAATATTAAGCTTGAATTCAAGATCAAGCTTAGAATTTAATAAAAAAAGATGTCAGTTGATAAACATTGTTTTTTAAATGGAAAATTAAAAATATTTTAGAAGAATAGGACTCCAAAATAGTGATATCTTGCTAAAAAGTACGGTAAAAAGATAAGATTTTATATTTCAAACAAAACTTTACTTTAAAATTATCATAGTGTTTATGACAAGAATCATCTCAGTATTAATACTTGGATATTTTTCCAGAGAGAACCATTCGCCTTGCATACAATATTTCAAATGAAAATCAAATTTCAAATTAATTTCTTAAAAAGCGCAAAGGCCAACATAGTGAAAAATATTCCACGCCGGGACTCGATCCCGGGTCATCAGTATAGCGCACTGACATTCTACCGACTAAACACCCATGGAACGATACACAGCCTGGAAAATTTCTCCCTATTACATGTTGGCAAGGCTACAAACGCAGCACAAGATGGAATATTTATCGTGAGCCACCGTCATGGAGCAAACACGAAACTTAATTAAATCCAGCATCGATTGAAACTATGTTAACCCTTTCAGGGGCAAGGCATTTCTGCTCTAAAAATGTTCAAATATTTAATTCACACCGCAATTTAAGAACAAATTTATTTGAAAATAATTAAAAGCTGTTTTTCACGTATATTATGAGATCGAAAGTGTACTAAAAAATTTCTGGTCCCATTTGTTAATATCGGCATTAAAATTAACCGTTTGCAGACTGCAAACGGCGCCCCTCAAGGGGTTAATACTTGGAGATTTTTCCAGAGGGAAGCATTTGCCTTGCAAACAGTATTTCAAATGAAAATCAAATTTCAAATTAAAATTGCCTTTTAAGCAATTAATTTTAAATTTGATTTTCATTTGCAATATTGTATGCAAGGCGAATGGTTCTCTCTGGAAAAATTTCCAAGTATTGATATAGTTTCAATCGATGCTGGATTTAATTAAGTTTCGTGTTTGCCCCATGTCGGTGGCTCACGATAAATATTCCATCTTGTGCTGCGTTTGTAGCCTTGCCAACATGTAATAGTGAGAAATTTTCCAGGCTGGATATCGTTCCATGTTGTTTAGTCGGTAGAATGTCAGTGCGCTATACTGATGGCCCGGGTTCGAGTCCCAGCATGGAATCTTTTTCGCTATGTTCGCCTTTGCGCCTTTTAAGCAATTAATTTGAAACTTGATTTTCATTTGAAATCATCACAGTGTTTATGACAAGTTCGTCACAAATGACACATATTTCAGAAATTGGTCACAGTGTGACTTCACAGAGTGGACACAATGTGACGTCACTTTCGTCACAGGTTCGTGACAAAGTTAATGCCAAAATAGTCACAAATGACACACTTTTCACAAATTTTTCACACCGTGACTTCACAGAGTGGTCACAATATGACGTCACAAACGACCTCGCATTCTAGTCACTATGACGTCACATCGACGGTCACAAAATCGCAGTGTGACTTCACAACGACGTCGCCGTGACGTCACCATGCCTTACGGGTAGTAGACACGCTGAAAAATTCCGTCTTCGGCAGCCGTCATTTTTGTGTGAGCGTTTAGGTCTAGTATTCAGGTGACGGTGATTAGTTTGAGAATTACACATAAAATAACCATAAACGAAACTCTTAAACAATGTCATTTGACAAGACACCGGTAGAAATACTGTTAATATATCTTGCAATAGGAAAATATAAGTATTTTGTAGGCCCAGAATGAGTTACTTTTTAACCATTTGGAATAATGGTTATTGTCCTCGTTAGGGTAGTAAATCAAAAGCATAGCTGAAGCGTTTTATTGGTTTAATCCGCATTTTATTCGTTTTCTGATTGGTCTATACAGTAATCTGTATTTCCCTTTACTTTCAACAGAGATGGATATTTCTGTTCACACTATGACAAAAAAGTAATAAAAACTGAAAAAAAAAAAAAAAAAAAAAAAAAAAAAAAAATTAATAACTCAGAAACAAATTGAGATACAGCTTTCAAACAAATTGCATTTAAAACTACATATTTTTCTCTATACGACGGTGTAAAAAGTAATATTGTGGGATGTTTAGAAGTTTGAGAATGAAATTTCATTTAAAATTCTTAGAAATTTCTTAGAAATCTGACGATTGAAAAGCCTTTTCCCGAACAGCCAATCAAATGCTTGGATAATACGTAAGTTTCAGGAAATCTGATCAACTCCGTGCGATTTTTTATGTCTTAAATTTTAGTCTTTGAAAAAATAATTTTCCAAATGGTCGTTGTAATTTGTTAAATTGCTTTTTTTTTTTTTTTTTTTTTTTTTTAAATATGTGTTTCCATATTTTAATATACAGTGTGTTTTCATTTTAATTCTTCTTGCGTTTTTCTTCTTTATTTTACATTACCAATGCTGATTTCTCAGTACACATGATTGCCAGTTTTGTCTAGTTTATTATTCGGAAATTCTAAAGATGAACTTATAAATTATGTAATGAGGAAATCTCGGATAATGATGTGATGGGGATGAATGTGATGGGGATAATGAATGATTTTATCATTCGAATGAAAAATTCATGAATGCGCAAAATCACAGTTGTCATCCTTCGAATGTTTTTTAACGGATTATAACAAGAAATTTTCTGAAAAATAGGGCATGTAGTTACCAATCTTTGTAACCTTTATAATTAATTAGTCTGAGAAAATTTGTAAAAAATCGAATTTAATAAATTTATATGTTTTTAATTCTAAATAAAATAATTTTTTTTTAAAAATAAAGTTTAAATTTTCTGGTAGTAATTGGTTAATAAAAAGTACAAAGTTCGGTAGCTATGCTTTGGCGGATGCCCGAATGATTTACTTGTATAACGAAATCATTTATTTTGCCCATCCCTATCTGTCATTAAATAAAGCAAAAAATACTACTTTGGATGTGTGGTATGAGTTCAGACTGGCTAAAATAGAAGGCTAAATTGGCAACTGTACAGTCGTGGAAAAAAAAAGTAAACACCCCCTACGAACTCCTCAACAAATTATCGTAGACGAAAGTTACTGGTACCGAACGATTGGAAATAAAGTCTACTTTTAAATGACATATATAAAATTTGCTTTGGGGTCCATCTCTATATAAGAAAAGTCAGTGTAACGCAGGGCGGGGCGAATCCATCAATCTTACCAATCTCTGAGGAAGAGACTCAAGGGTGAAAAGTTCCATTTTCCCATTGGTTGACAAGAAACAAGAATCCCGCGATTACTTCTCAAGGTTACAAATCCTTATAATTGAGCAGTGGTAGATACTTCTTCCTAACTGAGATTATTTCAAGTATTAAGTTGCAATCATATTAAATTTTCTTTGCGACATGTAAGGAATTTTAATCACAGAAAACAATGATATGGTATTTTTTAAAATATCCTTTTTTTCCTGCAAAAAATTGATAAAACTGACTTTCATTTAAAAAAGTAATCAATTTAAATATTTTAGACTTATTATTTTGTAACTTATTTTTAAATTACACATTACTTATATTTTCCTTTTCTATATACAGGTGTATGTAAATTTAAACTTAAAACAAAGAAAGAAAAAATCAAACATAATCCATATTTTAAAAGTAAAAAATTTATATTTATACGAAAAGTAAAATTAATAATTTTTGATTTATAGCTTTGCATCAGGAGGACAGAAGCTTAGGGGATTTTTCGCCCCTCCGCTCCCCGAAATAATATCCTGGCATTTTGTAACTTATTTTTAAATTACACATTACTTATATTTTCTTTTTCTATATACAGGTGTATGTAAATTTAAACTTAAAAAAAACATATTTCATATTTTAAAAGTAAAAAATTAATATTTATGCGAAAAGTAAAATTAATAATTTTTGATTTATAGCTTTGCATCAGGAGGACAGAAGCTTAGGGGATTAGTCGCCCCCCTACTCCCCGAAATAATATCCTGGCATTTTGTAACTTATTTTTAAATTACACATTGCTTATATTTTCCTTTTCTATATACAGGTTGTAAATTTAAACTAAAAAACAAAAACAACAACAACAACAAAAAAAAAACATCCCATATTTTAAAAGTAAAAAATTAATATTTATACGAAAAGTAAAATGAATAATTTTTGATTTATAGCTTTGCATCAGGAGGACAGAAGCTTAGGGGATTAGACGGATGGGATTCAACCCGCGATACTTATTTATTAATCAATATACATATAAAAAAAAAGAAATTGGAGGGAGGGGAGGAAAGGGTGGGTAAACGATAAAACTACAATTTCAAAGTGTTATTAAATAAAAATAGTATTATTTCAATAGTTGCAGCAGACTGTTTTAATTACGCACTTTTATTGCATATATATTAAATTTTTCTTTTATTAAGAAATTTTAATTTTGTTATAGTATATTAGCCGGAAAACTGGTTTACCCAGAAATATTGTAAAAGCTAATTGTATGTTTATTAGAACATAAACTACCCGAACTTTGCTCATCTTGTCAATTATTTTTTTATCAGTTTTTCAAATTTTAAGTGAAAAACACAATTTTTACCCACCGTCCTAGGATGGGTATTTACACTAGTCTGCATATTATTACGAATACCATTAAAACGAATCCAAACTTCATTTTTGTGCAATGGCAATACCCAATTTTAACGAAATATTTCAAATCTGTGGTTCAAACTATGACTAGACACCAAATTTCAAAGCATTTGAATGATAAGTTTTTGAATTATAAACATTCAAAATTTAGTGCTTCTAATGTTACATTACATTTTCCTATTTTTAATTAAAACTTCTGAAATTATGATCCTAATGTTTAAATTTTTTGTGTAGCAACAATACTAATATACCTAAACATAAATACAATGAATTTGCAATTTTTATAGTTTTCTGATGTGAATTACGAATTACGAAATTAATATTAAAAAAAAATTATAAATTGTAACCTACAATTTTTTTGATGGATTCAGATTTATTAATTCCTGCTTTATGGAAGTCCAAAATTTCACATTTTTCTTCCAAGTAGTTTTCAAATTATGCTTAAAAAACGGCAAAATGATGGTTTAAGGGACCGCCTATGATAGAAGTGACTAAATATTTTGAAATTTCTTATTCTATCCTGTAATCTAACAGGCTTAATTGACTGCTTAAGGTGCCTTGATCAAGAAAGGAGCTCACACGGTTAACAATCGAGTACCCAACTTCAATATGGATACAGTCCTTAAAATGCGCTCGTTTTAAAATATTTAATTTCGCGGAAACTTATGGTACGAATTGCATACAAATTTGTTTTTAGACTAATTGAAGGGTGTAGATTTCATTTATGCTGTCAGAATTGTGTACTGCTATTTAAAAAACAAAGTTATGGTTCGTTTTAATATGTGGATGGACCCCTAAGCAAAATTTTTATACATCATTTGAAAGTAGACTTTATTTCCAATCGTTCAGTCCAAATAACTTTCTTCTACGATAATTTGTTGAGGAGTTAGTAGGGGGTATTTACTTGTTTTTTTTTCCACGACTATACAAGCTGTTATTAGAATACATATTTATATTACACGCACTTGTCTGTCAGTTGTATGTTTTTTTTTTCCTGATCAAATCGAGATATTTCGAACACAATTTTAAGTTAAGAAAGTAAACTAAACACCTAAAACATTTTAAAAATACTCATTACATTAACTGAATTCTCTTGTTCAAAATATGTTTTCTTGACATTAAAAATTTACCGAAAAAATTACGGTTGTTTTCTCATTATTCTATACAAAAGAATTCAAGCACATTTCCATCTTTTGGCGTCAACTGATAAATATGATTTTTTAAATGAGTTATGCATTTTGTAAATTAAGTAAAGTTTAGAATATCATATAGTATATATAAAAACAGATTATACATAAAGCTGCAGAACAAAATTCATCTATCTTTCCGCCTATGGACAGTAAATGCCGAAATTATGTTTTTAAATGTGTTATGCATTTTAGAAATTGTTTATTTAGATATCTTCTGTGATCGATTTAACACCTTGAAATGCTCCGGTATATTATATATACCACTTAATTTTAATTCCCCAATGACACAACGATACTAAAATTTTGGAATTAAATTTTTCATTTACATTGTACGCAAAGATGATCTTTTACTTATTTTCAAATAAATTTGTTCGTAAATCCTGCTATCAGTCATTCACTTCACTATTTTAGCAACTGAAGTACTTTGCCCCTGAAAGGGTTAAACAGTTAAGTTTTGTTAAAGTATTTTGGAAGCGTTGCAAGGTTGTTTTATATTCTATGCTTGACAGATGATTTTTCTTCCTTTTTTTACTTGATTGAAGATGGAAATATAACATGAATAGCTGAATAATCTCATTTTGCAAAAGAACAATCATAGAAAAAATTTCTGAAGATATTAAAAACTACAGACTAACAATTATTTTACTATATTTTAGATTAATAATGTAAAATAAAATATATTGTTAATTCCATTTTTGCATATGATTACTTTCATTATTTATGGTACTTCTCTATCTGTTTTAAGTAATCATATAATAACATGATTTAACAGAACATTTTATAGAATTTTTTATTATTATTACAGTTGGCTGTCTCTTTATGTATCACAAAAATCATTTATACGTAAAATATTAACCTTCTAACGCGCATGGTAGCATTTATGCTACCATCAGTGCTTAGTCATCATTTTTGCATATGGTTACTTTCATTATTTATGGTACTTCTCTATCTTTTTTAAGTAATCATATAATAACATGATTTAGCAGAACATTTTATAGATTTTTTTTTTTAAATTACAGTTGGCTGTCTCTTTATGTTTCTCAAAAATCATTCATACTTAAAATATTAACCTTCTAACGCGCATGGTAGCATTTATGTTACCATCAGTGCTCCCGATTTAGTGATTTGTTTAATTCCCATATTCCGAATTGACACCAGAAATTTAAAATAGAAATTTTCGCTTTATTTAATAACAGATATTTTGTAACTGAATAAATAAAAATTCATTATTTAACATTTCTGATATGAAATCCGATTTTCTGAATTACCAAATTTCAAGAATATATTCCACCATGGGCATTAGAGGATTAAGTACATTCATTACTAAATGTAAATTCGCCAAAAAAATAATGAACAACTGTAACATTATGAAAAAGATACATGAAAAAGATAGACGGCTTAAGACATGGAAAATGAAATCTTTACACATGTTTCATGAACGGGTAATAGTTTTGTATTTATTTCGTCTATTAAATATGCAACGACATAAGATTTAATTTTTTGCATTTATTATTCAACTTAATAAAATATGATACATATTCTGAAAGATACATATTTTAACAAAATATGCGCTTTATAAATATTTCAAATTTTCTTAATTTTACATTTTATTTTCTCATCTGTGGTGCTGATTTCACTTTTATTGGTTAGAAAATTCGTAGTTTAATTACACCATACATCAGGACTTAAAAGCGAATCTTACACGAGAAAGGTAGCGCTTATCTGTTAATGCTTTAATTAAAATGATAAATAAAATGCAATTTGAAATGGATATGAATATACTTCATATTAGCACTAGCATTTGTATCGGTGACATTATATTTCCTCTTAATGTAGATATTTATACTCATATAAATGATAGGAAATTCTGAATATTTCTATAAGAAAGATCTGCCTATTAAGACCAAATATTTTAACGTTTACGGATTTATAATAACCCAATTTTGTACAGCAATATTTGCACTATATAATATTAAATGTATTTCATTAAATAAGGCAAATATTACTACTCATAACTAGTGTTATTTAATATCCGTAATCATTTACACCTAAGCCTATGAATAGTTTTTACTGTCTGCTAAAAAACATTTCTCAAGAAATTATGTTCTTTATAAGAATTTTTTTGTTTCCTTATTAGTACTACTCAGAATATTCTGCATCTTGACAAATATTTGTTTTATTTCACTAAGCTCTATCTCTTAAAAGCAAATATTTCGGACCGAAAGCACCCTTTATCTGCTAAATCGTTTTTACTTAGATAAGAAAGAAAATGCAATATAAATAGATGAACAAACTCATTTTGCAGCAAACAAAGTTTTATCTGTATAACACTGTATTTAATCTAAAGCTAAATGCTACCGCCAAAACATTGCTTAGACATTTCTGATGCTGGGATAAGTGTATGATTTAAATATAAGTTTTATTCAGTAATACTATGTATATAGAATGGAAATTAATATAAGAAAACCTCTGAATAGTTCTTACCAGCAGGGTTGAACGTTTGGCGTTTTTTTCATTTAAAAATTTCGGATTCACAACAGAAATTACCTGTTATATTCTACTCTTTATTTAACCCCTTAATTCTCGCTCCCATGATATTCAAGGGGCTGTGTGTTTTTGTTTGATTCCAACCAGTTTTAAAAAATAACTAGCAGAACTACCCGGCTTCGCCCGTGTCAGTTATAAGAGACCTTCCATGTAAAATAATAAATTAAAATGAACTACTATAGTAATCACAATAACTGAGATTTGTGCGTTCCCGTCCACAAATCCTTAAAATGACAATTAGAAAACATACGTTATTGTCTCGCTACCATATTAAAATGTTTGAGCTTTAATATCACAATGCCCGTTTTCTTCGTCTGGTGTAACAGAAAAATTTGTAATTTTCTGACAATACGAAAAAAAAAAAACATCAAATGGCATATCATATAGTTAAATTCACGTTTGCATGGCGTATATCTAAGTTATAAAATAAAAATATGTCAGTGAGTAACGCTGACATCATACTGTTGATGGCAACGACCTAACAGACAAATTGTTCCTTTACAGCAATTTTTCTTAACTTCTAAACAGCACACAATTTAATTTTTTAAGCTGTCGAATAGAACAAAAATTCCTTTCAAATGAAATTTATTTGAAAATTGTATCTTAGTTTTTTTTATTTTAATGGATTTGAAAGTAATTTTCAAACATGAATATTTTTAAATATGCGTGCAGCCCAACGAAACCATTACGAAAGATGAACCCGTTTGCTTTTAATGCAATATTATGAAGAAAAGGCATGTCTGTGCGTAAATTTATCATCATATTATTGGTGACAACAACCTAATCTTGGTGACAACAACCACAAATTTCGATTTTACTACAATTAAACTTCTAAACATCGCACATTCGATTGTTGCAACGTCTAAAAGAAAACAAAACAAAACAAAAGTTCAATAATATTTGTTTGAAAAGTTTATGTCAATTTATAGATTTTCTATAGATTTTAAAGTGATTCTCAAGCATGAATATTTTTTAAATGTGCGTGCAATTACTAAAGATTAACTCAATTGCTCAAAAACACTGCAAATAATTCAGTAGTTGTTTGTTTTCGTGTAATATTTCATAACTAAATTGGTAAACGAAATTAAAACGCCAAAATAAAATAAAATAAAATAAATCACGAATTTAACAGATATCAAATCGAACTACGCAAAATAATCTATTATGTATAGAAAATGCAAATGGGAATTTCGTTCCGGCTGCTCATAACTTGAGTTCTTCTGAATGGATTTCAATGCGACTATCAGTTTCTCAGGAAAGGTTTTAGTGTATAACATATTGTTTTATGTTGCTTAGTCATAGAATTATAGGGAAAAGTTTTATAATTATGTGATCCCGATTATAAAAGATTAGTATTTAAAAAAAAAGATTTTTATTAATGGACTTCCTTGGAATTTGCATCGTTTCTTGGATAATTTTACACGGATGGTTTTAGAATATTGCATTTACGTCAAGCAGTTATACAGTGGGTTGACAAATTATTAGGGACAGTCATATTTTTTGCTAGTTTTCTACTTTGGGTGCACTTGGCTGCCGCTCTAAGTGGTTTAAGTGTTACAGGAATGTATTTTATAGTTTTCAACATCTCTATAATTCAACATTTAAGTACTTTTGGTATGTTAAGAGTTTTTTTTTTGCTTTCTATAAATATTTTAATAACGGGAGAGACGCTGAGTCTTTTACACCCGTAATAGTGGAAGGCGCTTTTCTTTAATTTAAACAAAATTCTTTGGCCTTTTTTTGGAAAAGTTAAGAATTATATGCCAGTATTATCTTTCTTTTATTGATTAAATATTTGTTTTTTGCGAAATTATTTACGATTTTAATTTATTTTTTATTTTTATTGATTTCAGTATGGGTCGAGGGGTTGATTTGTCTCCTAGAAAAAATCTGAGGTAAAAACCCTTATTCTGCATACGAGTCATTCTCAAAGGAAGATAGTAGAACTTGCTGGAGTTTCAAAGTCAGTAGTCAACAGGATAAAAATAAATCGGGACAAAAACCAGCCACTTTCGCCCAAACGAAAAGGTAAAACTGGAAGAAAACACATTACAACTTCACGTACCGATAAGAAAATCCGCGATATCTGTTTAGGAAACAGAAAGAAAAGTGTGGGACTCCTTACTCAGATCGTTCAGGAATCTGGAATATCAGTTTCTAAGAGAACTATGCAGTGGAGATTAGCGGAGGAAGGGTTGACAGGTCATCGTCCAGCCAAGAAACCCCGGTTGACAGAAGCGATGAAGAAGAAGTGCCTTGCATGGGCTCGTGAACACCGCCAGAGGACAGCTGAAGACTGGAGTGAGGTCAGTTGTTAAGATAATTATTATTTATGTCATTTAAAATCATTTATTTCTAAATTATTAACATTTTTAATTTTTTTTCAGGTGTGTTTCTCAGATGAATCAACCTTTGAGATTTTGTCAATAAAAGCAGCTTTGTCAGGCGACACCCAGGCGAAAAATACTGCCCTGACTGCATCGTGGAAAGTGTTAAACACCTTGATAAAATAATGTTGAGGTCTCTCATAAACGCTACAGGGGTTGGACGCCTCTACACTGTCCAAGGAACCATGAGACAAGACCAGTACAGGCAAGTTCTGGAAACTCGGCTGCTGCCGCAAATTGAAGAATGGTTCCCAGGTGGTGAATAGTTCATGTTTATGCATAATTCAGCGCCTTGTGATAAAGCTAGAAGTGTTACAAAGTTTTTGGCAGACCACAACATCCCAGTTTTACCTTGGCCTGGCAATTCTCCTGACATGAACCCCATAGAAAACTTATGGGAGATCACACGTCGGAAATCGCAAAAGATATGATTACAACCAAGGTACAACTCATCGAAAAAGTAATAAATGTATGGCATTACAACCCTAAAATAAAATAAAGTACCAGAAATTACATAGAAAGCATGCCGAGACGCATCGAAGCACTTGTCGAAGCCAAAGGAAATGTCACCAAATATTAATATTTTTTACTTAACATTGGTAAATTGACTGTATTAAACTTTTTGGGGGGGTTTTTTTCATATACTAATATTGCGTAAATACTTCAACTATAACAAGAAAGCTTTTTAAACTTAAAAACAATGTTTATTTTCAAATTATATCCTAATATTGTACAATAAACCTACACTTCATGACTGTGCCTAATAATTTGACAACCCACTGTATATAAAATTACGGAAGAAAGTTCAATAATCAGATGAGGCCGATTATAAAAGATTAGCCTTTTAAAAAGTTCTACTGGACAGATTTTGATGGAATTTGCTCTGTTACTATGCACGCATTTTTCTATAATGGTTTCAGCATATCCCATTTTGCTCTACATGTTTTGTTACAGAGTTAGCCGAAAAGTTACTAATCAGTTGAACCCCATTCTGAATGATTAGCCTTTTAAAATGTTAGATAATTTTTCAGGGATAATTTTAGTACATTGCATATCGGTCTATCATTCTTAAACCAAGACTCTACTGTAAATCATCTACAAAAAAATTTGGCCTTAACACTAGAACCGCCATAGCGGTCATTTTGACCAGTGCCAAATAAAACTACTTCTATTCGAACCAGAAATTTCTTTCTAAAATAAGTTAAATATGTACCACGGAGAAATACGTTAACTAAATAAGTTAGATAGTTTTTAATAAAAATTCTGGTGAAAAAAAAATTTTGTAACTCTTGAGTAAAATTTCCGGCGGTTCTAGTGATAACAACCGAAGTTTTGTCTTACACATTAGAAAGTATAATAGCGCAGTGCATTAGTAACGTTTTCATCTACGCGGAAGAACGTTTCAGATAAAGACCCACATTGCATTATAATGACAGATCTAATTCACCGATATATTTCATTTAATTCAAGATTCTTTTGCAGAAACCGACCAGCACAGCGAGCGAAATGTGCTACTCAGATTATAATGGAATTATAGTGAAAATATTCACTATTAACTGCTCTCTATAATACGAAAGTACCAAAAATGCTTTTTCATGTAGTTTTCGAGAAATCTAAAAAATACACTAAATATATTAGTGTTTCAAATTAAAAAAAATGATTTTTATTTATGTTCTGTTAATGCGCATTATATCAGGTACCTTTAAACACGGGTATACTAAGATTCATTGCCTATAATTTTTAAACGGAAAATCACACTAATCATAAAATCCAAATCCACAGCGATTAACATGAAAATGACGGCAATCTATGAAGCTTCGTTTAAAATGAGAAAGCTAACTCTAAAAAAAAAAAAAGTTGTTATGTTTTAATTTCAATTTAATATCAATCGTATAAAAGTAGATTTTACATTATGGTATTTGATGTAAATCGTAGAATGTTATCACTGCATTTAAAATATTAAATCATTTACCTAAATGGTATAATTAAAGAAACAACATTATAACGAAATAGGAAATAAATCATATAAACCGGTTTTTAGAGCCAGTTTTTGACCATATTTATCGAAATTGACGTCATAATGTATTGAAAGTCAATCCGTATTTAGTGATTTGTGTTTCTGATCCTTTTTCTTGGAATAGAAAAGCTTATATTTTAGTGAAATTTTAATTTCAAATATATTAAATGGAGGTTTTAACTTTTCTCAAAGCCTTGAAGTTTTTATTTAAAATATAAGAAATGCGCATTTTCTGCTTAGAGAGACATCAATTTCAAACATTGAACAATATATCGAGACAGACTGAATTTGTATTGGTTTATGAAAAGAAACTACACGTGTTTGCCCTATTTTTTATTATTTGCGCCGTTTTTTAGGGTGTGGCAACACAAAAAAATAATTCAGATTCTCTCGCTGTACTTTTGCATTTTTGAAATCGACGTCATTCTAAACAGAAAATGCACATTTTTCATATATATATATATATATGTGTGTAAAAACTTTAACCATACGTATGTTGAAAGGACGTAGTATCTTCATTTGCACGTTTTAAAGTAAAAAAAAAAAAAAAAAAAAAAAAAAAAAAAAAAAAAAAACTATTTTAATACAAACGTTTCAATTTCATAAAACCAAACTAAATCTTTCACTTTATGGATTATAATAATAAGGAATTATTTCAGAAAATCAAGAGTATCCCTTTAGAATAAAATATCATTCAGGGATGAGATTTCCGCTTTCTTACATACCAGTATTTTATTAGGGAAAATGTTGTTCTGCTACATCGCAAAAATATTCCGATTAAATAAAATAACCTTTTCTCTAACATAATACTAGTGTGGAAAAAAGCGGAAATCTCATCCCTGATCATTAGAAAGCAGTGTCAGTTAATCAGAAACTGACATCATATCTGGAAAACGATTTTTATTATTATTATCTTTTCCCAAAATTATTTTCTTGATATTGAAACGCCTGTATTAAAATAGATTTTTTAGCTTCAGAAACATTCAAATGAAGATATACTACGCCATTTGAATACACATTTAATTAAAGTTTCTATTTTATATGGAGAAAGTGTGCATTTCCTGATTAGAATGACAACAATTTCGAAAAAGCAAATATATAGCGATTGAGTCTGAATTTTTATTAGCTTATAAAAAGAAAGTACGCGTGTTATCAATTTTTTTTAATTATTGCACCGTTTTTTAAGTTGTGGCAACAGGAAAGAAATGATTGAATTATAAAATTAAATAAAAGAGATATATCTATAATGTTAAATTATGAAAGGTAGTAGAAAAAAGGGATAAATATTGGTCTGATGATTTTTTAATGTAGACAGTGATCTTTTCCGCAGTCTAAAACATATGTACAGTCGTGGAAAAAAAAGTAAACATCCCCTACTAACTCCTTAACAAATTATCGTAGACAAAAGTCACTGGTACGGAACGATTGGAAATAAAGCCTACTTTTAAATGACGTATATAAAATTTGCTTAGGGGGCCATCTACATATTAAAACGAATCCAAACTTCATTTTTTTTAATGGCAATACCCAATTTTAACGAGATATTTCAAATCTATGGTTCAAACTATGCCTAGACACCAAATTTCAAGTTATTTGAATGATAGGTTTTTGAATTATAAAAATTCAAAATTGAGTGCTTCTAATGTTAAATTACATTTTTATATTTTTATTTATAATTTCTGAAATTATGATCCTAATGTTCTAATTTTTTGTGTAGCAATATTACTAATATACCCAAACATAAATACGTTGAATTTGCAATTTTTATAGTTTTCTGATATGAATTATGAAATTAATATAAAAAAAAATTATGAAGTGCAACCTACAATTTTTTTGATGGATTCAGACTTATTAAGTCCTGCTTTATGGAAATCCAAAATTTCACATTTTTCTTCCAAGTAGTTTTCAAATTATGCTTAAAAAACGGCAAAATGATGGTTTAAGGGACTGTCTATGATAGAAGTGACTAAATATTTTGAAACTCCTTATGCTATCCTGTAATCTAACAGGCTTAATTTACTGCATAACCCCTTACGCGCCGAGAAAAACTTACGAGATTCACTCTGCAGTGCCACAGTTAGAACTTAGTGGCCTTACAAAATGGGGCGTGGCTTAAGAGAGTGCGAACTTTATAAATAATCATTGAGAGATAGAAGATGTTCCATTCAATTTTTAATTTTTGTGGATTCACTAATAACTGAAAGCTGTGCCCTTAAGCTACCGATAGGAAACTATTGTATATATCTCGAACAAAAGAGTCAGGAATGAGTTTTACGTGAACAAAACCATATTTCCGAAAAAAAAAACTTTTTATGTAAAAATTCATCTAGGTAAATAATTCATATTTTTCAAATATGATTTATTGATTCTCTTCCGGTAAATAAGTACGCTTTAGAAGCAACAATTTGTTGGTAACAGTATTGGTTCTATTCGTTTCATTATACGAAAAATCTTTTTCTTACGTTCATTTTAGTCGGATTATGTCATGTCTTTATGCATTGTTTGATTTTTATTTTCAAAAAAATGATATGTGATTTAATGGAAGGTTTATTGCACTGCAAAAATAATGATAAAATCAGAGATGTGTTTTTCGTACAACGTCAATTTTTTTCTTGTACTGCACGTGCATATCTGCAACACGAGCAAAAATTACTGTCATAAGTAAAATATTAAACAATTAGTAGTTATTGTAATTTCTTACCTGCCGAGAAAAACTTACGAGATTCATTCACCGTGCCACAGTTTTCCAAACAGGTGCACGTAGTTATGCGGTGTATTGGGGGAAATAAGAGACAAGCTTTTAATATAAACATTGTGTACTTCCACGAAAATATAAAAAGAAACGAAAATACAAAAATTATGTACAAAAATTATACCAAAAATGTAAAATTATAGTGTAACAATATGATAAAAAAGATGTTAGAACTTAGTGGCCGTGTGATATATCCTGAAGCATGATTGGACACATAAACCAACATCACATTCAGTGCATTGATATCGGGATTCACGGCGAATTGTTTTCATTGAACAAACCGCACATCTTCTCGATGAATTTTTCTTTGAAGACGTCGATGTTACTAAGTTCGGAAAATGTCTAGCAGAAAGTCGTAAAGGACAGCCACTTTCTAATTTCTGTCGTTTGGCAGGTTGTGGGGGAGTAATATGAAATTTCTCAAATATACGTTCCACCAAATTCATGCGGAAGTTGTAATTATCAACGTTACGGAGTTGTTTCTTTTGTAATGTGAAGGCATTCCAAATATCCATATCTAATAGATGGCGAAATATTGTTAAATAATACCTCTTCTGTCTTTTTCGTGTTGTTGAATAACAAACTAATGCCTGATCCGCTCTATCAACCCCACCCATCTTCAAGTTATGATCTATAATAATAAGCATCATGACCTTTTTTTCAGTTTCAGAGTAATTTGCTGTATGGATAGAACTAAGAAGCGAAACATCTTTTTTGTCACGCCATCTCAACACGGTAATTTTGCCTCTTTGGAAAGTGGCTATTTCGCCTTTCTTCAAAGTAAGTTTGTTGAAATTTTCCGGCAAATCACGTCGATTAGGACGAAGAGTTCCATATACGTCAGTTGAATTTTGGATAAGAAGGTCTGCTAATTCTGGTGAGAGATAAAAATTGTCCGCAATTACACAATAACCTTTTCCCAAAAAAGGTTCAATAAGCGTCATCACTTTTTTGTTGCGACTCCATAGTTCTCATACTTTTTTTCAAAGATTGTATTCTGCCCTGTGTACACGATCGTATTGTGAATATATCCTGTCTCTGCTTCAGCAAGTACAAAGAGTTTTACTCTAAAGCGAGCTCTTTTCATTGGTATGTATTGTACCCATGATAGCCTGTCTTTGAAAAGCATCAAGCTCTCATCAATGCTTAGGTTCCTTTCAGGTGTATAGACACTTGAAAATTTCTTCATCATGTCAGAAAAAAGGCCATATTTTACTTAGTTTTGGATTTCGATGTGAATTTTTATCAAAAGTACTGTTATTAGAAAAGTGCAGAAATTTCATGATAAGTTGAAAGCGATTTCTGCTCATAAAGTTCTCAAAAATTGGAGTTTCGATCAATTTGTTTTTAGACCAGTAAAGCGCAACGTGAGGTTTTACAAGTATGCCTTGCAGAATAAGTATACCTAAAAAAACATATATTTCTTCTAAAGTTGTTGGACGCCACAACTTCGTCCTTGATTTCTCTTTTCCAGGATGCTGGTTGTTATACTGGTCCGCAAAACGGTTAGTTTCTGTAACAATATGAAGCACCAGCTTCTGATCAAAAAATAATTCAAAAAATAAAAGTGGGTTCGTAACATCCGTTACATTTTTATTTATTCCTGGTTGTCCCGAAAATGGAAACGTGAAGGTAGCATAGGTAAATTTTTTATATCCAATCGTACCCAGTTTCTCGCATCTTTCATAGAATAGTCGTTATCTGAATCCTCTTCATCTGACATATCATATTCTGACGTCTCTGATCCAGAAGATGACGGAAAGTCGTCATCCAACTCACTATCATCAGTATCGGATATACTCCTACGAAATTCGAGAAAATTCGAGAAACTGCACGGCTAAAGCTATGAGACTGAGGTAGTGACATCAAAATAGCAATACGACAGAAAGGCGAAAAGTGAACGGCAAACCAAACAATATTTTCTCTAAAATAATAGTAGTGTACAAAAATGGCGGAGCTTTGTCAAATATGGAAAAAAATTCGCTTGTATTTTCACGTCACTAGCTCAGTGCGATAGCCTTTATGAAGGTAGTTCCTTCTACCCCTTCTCTTCTGAAATAGGTCAGTCTTTCAAAAACACTTTCAAAGTCTTTTTTCTTTTTCTTTTTTTTAATTCCAAAGCCGTGGTCGTTGTTTTACTGGTACAGCGCAGTATAAAGGACAATATTTTCGACTGACGTATATATACGTCAGTGGCACTTAACGCATCGACTATGCGCGACGGATATATACGTCTGTGGCACTTAAGGGGTTAAGGAGCCTTGATCAAGAAAGGAGCTCTCTCGGTTAACAATCGAGTACCGAACTTCAATTTGGATACAGCCCTTAAAATACGCTCGTTTTAAAATAATTAATTTCTCGGAAACTTATGTTACGTATTGAATAAAAATTTGTTTTTAGATTGTTTAAATTTGTTTGTTGTTAAATTTATTTTTGTAATTGAAGGGTCTAGAGTTCATTTATTCTTTCAGAATTATGTACTCCTATTGAAAAAAAACAAAGTTATGGTTCGTTTTAATTTGTAGATGGCCCCCTAAACAAATTTTATAGACATCATTTAAAAGTAGAATTTATTTCCAATCGTTCGGTACCAGGAACTTTCTTCTACGATAATTTGTTGAGGAGTTAGTAGGGGGTGTTAAATATATATATAGATAATATATATAATATATATATATATAATATATATAGATGAAATTGACTTTATTCTGGTATCGTTTTACCAGTCCTTAACTAAGCTGAATATTTATTTTTGAAAAAAGTGGTGGTAATAAGCAATCTGATTTTTTAATCTCTAATTTTAAGTCTAAATTTAATGCGACCGTTAAGGGGTTAATCACAGCAATCTATACTAATAAAATGGCAAATAGCTCTGTCTGTTTGTCTGTCTGCGGTGGCTAGCGAAATCTACTGCACGTAGAAGTCTGAAAATTTAGATGTGAATATCCCAAGACAGGTCCTCATGCACCGGAGTCTCAGATTTTTAATTTTTTAAGGGCTGGGGCCTTTGGGCCCCTTTAAGATTATATGCACTAAATTGTTATTAATATGCCTCTTCTCTGACCGATCTTCGTCGTTTTTGGGGTGAATTCTCCATTCAGTTTCTACCCCATTTCTACATTTCAGTTAAATCCCTGGTACCCTTGCAAGGAGCCCAGCACAGGGCCCCTTGAAGTTTTAGCGCACTAAATTGTTAATAACATGCCTCTTTTCTATCCGATCTTCTTCATTTTCAGGGTGAATTCTCCTTTTAGTTTCTGCCCCATTTCTACATTTCAGTTAAGACCTTGGCACCCTATCAAGGGTCCCAGTACGGGTTTCCTTGAAGTTTTAGTGCACTAAATTGTTAACATGTCTCTTTTCTATCCAATCTTCGTCGTTTCTGGAGTGAATTCTCCTTTCAGTTTCTGCCCCATTTCTACATTTCAGTTAAGACCCTGGAACCCTGTAAAGGGGCCCAGTACAGGGCTCCTTGAAGTTTTAGTGCACTAAATTGTTAATAACATGCCTCTTTTCTATCCGATCTTCTTAGTTTTTGGGGTAAATACTTTTTTCAGTTTCTATCCCATTTCTACATTTCAGTTAAGACCCTGGCATTCTTGCAAGGGGCACGGTACAAGGCCCCTTGAAGTGCACTAAATTGTTAATAAATTGCTTCCTTTTAATCCGATCTTCATTTTTGGGATACTTTCTCCATTTAGTTATTCTCCCGTTTCACATTCCAGTTAAGATCATGGGCCCGTATAGGATCCCGTAGGGCCTGGTACAGGGCCCCTTAATTTTTTTGTGTGTCATGCATTTTCCACACCCTAATTTTCTCACTTTCGCATTGCGTAGTTTTAAATTTGAGTCTTGAACTCTTCTCCTTAGACGAACACTCACATATTTTTATTGGGGCCCTAGGGCCCTTTTTAAGCATTTCCCAAAATGTTTGCGTATTTCTTTTAAATTATACTCTAATGATTAATTCATACCCTATGCTTAATCTCGACTAATCAAAGATCTAAAACGCTAAGTGCTAAAACGTTGTAACATGTTTTCATGTTAGGGTTCTGTTCTCAACTATCAATTGGCCCCTTTTGGTCCCCCTATTATAACTCCCTTAAAAATAGTCCACTAGCTTTTTTTTTAACAACATCTTAGGTTCTTCAGCTATTACATGAACGACAAAAATATATTTCAGACTTTAACTACCACCAATTTTGAATATAAATCATCTTCTTGGGGCCCTTAGTGCATCTTCTTTAAAAATGATCCGAATTCCTTGCAATTTTCTGTACCATAGTTCTAGCGTTTTAAAATTGCATTAAAAACTACTAAAAAGTGTATTTATACCAAACTACATGCCACTTAAGTACCTTCCCACTTGGGGCCCGGTACAAGGCCCCTTGAACCTTATGCACCATAAATTGTCCCTCTTAATCCGATCTTCATTTTTCAAACCATTTTTCTTAGTTATTCTCCAGTTTCTATATTCCAGTTGAAATCGTGGGGCACCTTAGGGTCCTGTAGGGCGCGATCCTGGGCCCCTTGAACTTCTTGTGTGCTATGCATTTTTTACACCCTAATTTTCTCACCTTTTCATTGCATACTTTTAAACTTGAGTCTTGGGCTCTTTCCCCTATACCAACACCCTCATATTTGTATTGGGACTCTAGGGCCCCTTTTTAAGCATTTACCCCATTTTTGCGCAATTCTTTAAAATATTATTCTAATGATTATTTCATACCCTATGATTAAATTTGATTAATTGAAGACCTAAAACGCTAAGTACTAAAACATTTAAACAAGTTTTCATGTTAGGGCCCTGCTCTCAACTATCAGTTTGGCCTTTTTGGGCTCCCTGTTATAGCTCCCTTAAAAATGGTCCGATTCACGAACTTTTTTTTTCTAACAACATCTTAGGTTCTCCAACCACTACAAGAGCGAAAAAAAAAAATGCAGACTTTAGCTACCACCAATTTTGAATATTAATCGTCTTCTTGGGGCCTTTGTTGCAGCTTCTTTAAAAACTATTATATTCTATTCTAACCTATTCTATTGCAATTTTCTTTAACATAGATTTAGCGTCTTCTAGCTACTTTAAAACCCCAAAAAAGTTTTCTTATGCCCAACTACATTCCAGTTAAGACCCTGTCCTCCAGAGCTCGCTCTTTCTTTATACCTCAGCTACCACCTTTTTCGAACTTTAATATCCTTTTTCAGCATCAACTTACGTCTACTCACTACAGCCGTAAATTAAAATTCGGGTTACTTAAAGATAACTTTAGATAAGGGATTTCATCCAAAGCGATAGAAGTAACCGTCCTATCTTAAATGGAGAAGTAACCGCAAGATTTAAAGCGAGGTCACATCAATCAAGGTCATGCACCACGTAGCGGGTGGATTGTGAACTACAGGTAGATACCTAACTGTTTTCTTACTGACACCACTAAAATTGTAAAGTTTTTATCACCTTGATTAATAACTGAAGTGCTTCTGATCAGGCGAAGTGTCAAGTGCGCCTTGATTCCCTCTCGCTACGCAATAATTTTGCAATAAATGTTGCAAACAAAATTCAATTCCTGAGTGACTGAAGATTTAGAAAAGACCCGCCACACTAGAAGCCCGCGTATGTGAATTATCACTCCGTCCACAAGGTGGCGCAACTGTGTTAATTTACGCCTGATTCCAGCATTAAGTTTGTTCGCTTACTTATAACGCTTTGAAATTCATCCGTTTATTAAATATCGTGTTAACCCCTTCTGGACGGGAGCCTTTTACGAAATTTTTAATCTTTTGTCACCGCTTTTTAAAAACAGAAATTTGTGTCTTCTTGAATCGGAAAAATGCGCTGATTAAATAAGGCAAATTTTACAGTAAAATTTTACTGGTGAGAAAACACAAGTATTCTGAGCGCTTCATGCGGCACGTATACGTGTCGCTCGTCCCCAAGGGGTTAATGCTAACAGTAATTCATGAAATTTACAAGTTGCGGAGGCATCTTCCACCGTTTGGTGACGCGTTATTTCTTCGGGTGTAAGGGCCCAATTTCAACGGAATTTTCTTCCTTCAACTCAGATTACAATTCATCTACTTTCTGTATTATGAAATGTTATCTTAGTCTTCAGTTGCCAACATTTTCTAACATTAATGGTGCATTTTTATTTATTTATTTTTTATCCTGTGGGCTTGATTCCTACGAGGTTTGGCTCACTCAACTTGGTTTTCAATTGTCTACGGCACGTGCGGGCACTTTCGGTAAATGCTGCCATATGTAGTGGGGACTAGATTACAGGTTCCTTCGGAAAGAAGTTTGATGGGAAATAGCTTTTGCATTAAAATATCAGGCAGTTTGAAAAGTCTCCTGGCGCAAAATGCCGTGCAATATGTCAATTTATTCTTTTCTTTCAATGGCTTTTGAAACGTGAACGGTCATATAGAAAATCTTGTATTATATTATGTGTTATTGATGGGGAATATGAGTGCATATACATTTGGAAATTGAATAATTCGGAATGACTTTGTAAATGCAATGAAATGCGTAGTTGTGTTATTGTATTTCCTAAATAAATTATGACGCAAAAGAATTTAAAAAAAATATATAAAAAGCAGAAATATCAGTAATTACTTTACATAGTTTTTTCTGACAATAATATTTGGTTTAAGACAAATTATTTATCATCTCTTAATTTCAACTCATGAAAATATTCTTGTTGTTCACAATTATATAAAATGAATTTTTGTTTTTTCTTTTATTATTTTTGCTCTACAAACATCTTGTTTAATTACGTTACGCATTATTTTTGAACAAGAATACTCTTCTGGAGGAAAGCACCACTTATCTGTTGAAGTATGTTATTGACTAAGAAAGTAAGTTTGGTTGAAACAGCTGGATAAACGTATTTAGTTTGCGAATAAACTTTTATCTCCATAGCACATTCTCATTTATTATTGCAGATAAAAGTTTGCGTATGTGCGATTTTGGAAAATTCATTCACTCGTTGTAGGATCTTTTGTGTTGAAAAATATTACTTATCGTCTGGTATATTTGGTTTAAAAATAAATTTCGGTTTCACTGTATAATGAGTTTAACCCTTTCGGGACGGTTGTTACATATATGCATCGTCAAAAGGTGCATATGGAATTTGTTTTTGGCACCATTAACACTAGAATGACGGTGAGGGGCCAATTTGGCCTATAACAAATGAGTATAATTCGGTTCGAGATAGATATTTGTTAATAAAATTAGTTTAAAATAAACAAAGTGTAAAAAGTTAAATAAGGCAAACAATTTTAAATAAAGATTATGGTGTAAAGTATTTCTTTAAAACTTAAGTGGAAATTTCCCTCATTCCAGAGGTAATAAATAAATATAATATTTGTCCTTTTAATTGAAGTATTGTTTGGTATTTTACAAGTAAAGGGAACTGTTTAAAAAAAGTGGTGCCAACCAAATAAAATTTGTGTAAGGAATACCGTCTCGAAAGGGTTAAGTAATTTTTTTGATATTGCTACAAATTTTAAGGATGTAAAACCAATAGAGACTATAGAATATACTTCAAAAGTTAGTATACAGGGTGTTTCATAAAAGAAGGGCAGACTTTAAGAGGTGATAGTACACATCCAAACAAACAACTTTCATCAATGAATGCATGGTCGAAAATAAAACGCAAAGGTGATGGCGCATTTGGAAACTTCGTCCAGTGTTGACAGTAGGATCCTTTTTTTAAATTCAGATTTATTCATTGCCACTATTTTTTTGAAATAGCAAAATTTAATGACAGATTAAATAAGGTGAAAACAAGGCGGATTATCAATTTTATAAAACGTGTGGCAATCAAAAAATTTTAGTTTAAAAAAAGTAGCCCACTCACAACACTGACTTGGTTCATTCAAACGTTAAATCTCCATTCCTTTTGGGAGTTATCTGGAGAAGAATGACGCTAATACACTGTAAAAAAACGGACTAAAATACGGAAATACTACTGACAATCTAGACCGCCAGTACTATTTCCGTATTTTAAAGGAACTTTTTCCCGGTAAATTACAGAAAAATTTCCGTTGAATTCCAAAAACTCGGAAAACTTTCTGTAATTTACCAGAAAAAGTTCCGTTAAAATACGGAAATACTACTGGCGTCTAGATTGCCAGTAGTATTTTCGTATTTTAGTCCTTTTTTTTTTTTTTTTTTTTTTTTTTTTTTTTTTTTTTTTTTTTTTTAACAGTGTAGCATGCAAATGTGATATGGGGAAAACGAAGAACGCGTTTGCAAAATTTCGCCTCGATTAATACATAAAAGCTGCTGATACAAGTGTACAGCTGTCAATCACACTACGGACGTAGCGGAAGATGTTGCCCTTCTCTAATAGGGAAAAAGCTGATATGCATTTTATCTACGAACTGCAAATGGAAATGGCTCAGAGACTCAAAGATTGTACGGAGAGCGGTTTCCCACCTTGCTTTTGTTACTTAACTCTTTTCGGCACAGACATTTTTTGTTATGAAATGATTGACTGACACCGGAATTTAGAAACGGCTTTTTGAGATATTAAAAACATGTTACTTTACATGTTCATTGTAAAAGTAAAATTTTACTGAAATATTCTTGGTGCCACCCGTAAGTTTGGATTTAAAATTAGGTATGCCGACCTGGGCACACTGCGTCGGAAAGGGTTAATCGTTCTTTGTGTGCTTTTGCCTCGTATAACACATGTGTCGCATTCTATTGGGAAACTTTTATTGATCCAACCACTATTTTGAAAATAATATCTTCATCGCACCTCTTTTTATGAATATGTTAAATAAAATGATCATGAAGGTAACTCATTAAGGGTTCGGGTCGGAACAATAAATTTTTCCCTATATAATGCGACTCCTGTACAACAACAACATCACATTCGACGCCCTCTAAGTCCTTTGCGTTTTAATTCCGACCATGCATTCTTTACTGAAAGTTGTTTGTTTGGATGTGTACTATCACCGCTTAAACTTTTGCCCATCTGTTATGAAACATTCTGTACAAAGTAAAATGATAAAGTATATTACTTAAATTTCCAAAATTTTTCTACTGAAACTGAGGTGTGATTAACACTAGAACCGCCGTAGCGGTCATTTTGACCGCTACCAAATAAAAATATTTCGATTATCACCAGAAATTACTTTCTAAAATAAGTTTAAAATGTACCACGGAAAAATAAGTTAAATAAGTTAAGTAATTTCAATTAAAATTTCTGGTTTAAAATATTTTTATAACACTTCAGTAAAATTTCCGGCGGTTCTAGCTTTAAAGAGATGTTTTTCTGTTTTTGTAATACCTCATTAATCATCTTCATTAATTTCCATTGTATGAGAATACGTATTATCTGAAATACTATTTTAAATGGTCTTGATATATGAACAAAAACTGTAATCAAGATGTATAAAATCAATTTTTTATCTTTAAAACTTTTTTAAACTTTTTTTTATGTACCAGAAAAAAGTATTTAATTAAAAATATCGACTTTTTAGTGAATTTCTTTAGACGAAATGTTTCTCGGCATAAATTAAAAAAAAGGAAGCACATTGAATTAGAAAGTATCGGCAATGTGTTGTTATTCATAAATAATTAATTGCTTTCGATTTCTAGTAATGAATAAATAAGCAACGACAGCATTTTCGTTTTGACTTGTTCCTAATATATATGCATGAAATTGATAAATGACTAGCAGAACGCATTTTTTGGTTACAAAAAAACACGCGTGATAAAAATATTTTAAAATGCTATAGATCAGCAGTTCTGATACGTGGTCTCAGGACCGAAATGTGTTCTAATCCATCGTCAAAAGGGCGACAAGTTCTCGAGTTTAATTTAAAAAGAATTATTTATATCTAGAACTTGAGAAAAGTCTCCTGAATATAATCAATGATACTAAGACACGGTTCGTACGCATCAGGCGATTCTGGAGATTTTAAATGTTTTAGTAACAGAAATTTCAAAGAGTACTGGTGGTTTTATCTCAAGACAGAAAACTTTTATTTCCTTTAAGGGGACTCAGGGCTTAATCGATACTGAAAAACACATAAACAGAGTTCTCCCTTCGAATCCATATAAAAACAGAAGTATTCAATGTAACTAATTTAAACTTTCTGATATTTTTAATATATGTTTGTAGTCTTATAAAATTATAAAATGAAGTACTTCAATGTAATAAAATAAAAAATATAGCAAAATTTATATAACAGAATTTTCGAAAAAAAATTTAGGTGCCATATCACCATCCGTAAGATATCTTAACGTTGAATCGACATAAGAACCTAATTTTTGCTTTAAAAGGATCAGGAAACTTTACTCTATAGAATGAATTAAGGATATAACTATCACTCAAAGGAAACCTTACTCAAAAAACTCTCACATTTGAAAATTTAAAAAACCCTAAAAAATAAAAGTTTTTTTTCCCCTTATAAATACTCAAAATATTAAGCTATCTAAAATATATTAATTCATTCTATAGATAATGATGTTATATGCATGCAAAAAAAAATTAAACCATTCCATCAAATATATATATATATTTTTTAAATACGTATAGTCGTTTTTGAGAAAACGCGACTTAAAGTTGCAATTAAATGGGCGCGGCTATGAAAGTGATTGTTACATAAATGCTTATAACTCTGTTAAAAATGTGGCCCCACCAGTGGCCGAGAGGTTCTGCTCTCGAAGCTGGTAGACGGGAGGTGCTGGGTTCGATCCCAGTCACGCCCGCCGGCCCAACCGTTCGGAGTTTTCGTGGTTTTCTTCGAACCTTGGATTTCCAAGCGTTAATACGGGTTGGGTTCCCTCAGAAAGACCCCCACGAAGGGCACTCCCCCCCCCCTGGGCCCATATCCCTCGAGCAGATAATTGGCAGTCAAAAATCAACCAACCAACCGTTAAAAATGCAAATATTTTTATGCGGTTTTTTGCATTGTGTTCAGAAGTAATTGAATAATCAAAATAGATAAAAAAATCAATTTTTTGAAAAGTTTTCAAGCCCTGAGCCCCCTTAAATAAGCCAAATATTACTTTGCAATAATTCTGGTAAAAGGTGCTTGAAAGTCCTTGAAGCGTACGAACCCTGTAAGAATATTGTTAAAAACAGGGTGTCTACCAGTGTTGCCAGATTGGGGGCTGTTTTCATTCAGATTATTTGATTGTCACCACTTTTTTGAAATAGAATTATTCAGCCTATTTAAAAATAGATTAAAAATTCTGAAAAATAAGGCGAATTATACTATTTTTAAAAAGTGGTGACAGTCCCCAATCTGACAACACTGGTGTCTACAGATCAGGGAAAATCACAGTCAAAATAAGGGTGCAACCCCAGTATTTACTTATAGAGAAATTCATCTTGTTTAATCGCGCGAATAAATAAGGCTATTTTTCAATAACCCCTCGAGAGGCAAGTGATTGTGTTCCTGTAATGTCGAACTCACACTAGAATCTTTGAAAAATTCTATTTCAAAATAAGTAAAAGCTATTTTACGGCTTTTCTCCACCAAAGTTGAAAAGTAATATTTAATAAAATTTTTTCTGGTGTAAAACTTTATTAATCGTAGGTGGTATAAAATATATTATAATATACACCGGTGCCCCTCAAGGGGTTAAGTAAATACTGGTGCTTCCTATCTTATTTGACTGTGATTTTCTCTGATCTATTGACATCCTGAAAAAACACAGTGTCATTGATTTTTACAATAAAAAGTGTGAAACCAGAAACACGTGAAAAAAAAAAAACATCCGTTTGAAACAGTCTTTCATTTTATCAGGTATAATATTACGTTATTTATGTCGTCGTGGGAGCGCGAATTTTTTTTAACAGGTTTTACCGTTTAAAATCTGTTCAACATTTTAAAGAATTTCTGTTTTAATCAGAGAATCCTGAGAATCATGGAAAATGCAAAAATTACCCTTTGCAACTAAAAGTTTAAGAACCGTTGCTACATTGCTATCGTGCTGATTGTTAACCTTATTTAATTTATAATACAGAAAATTATTTTTGCTTTGCAGAACTCTCAGGTTTCGTACGGGTCCTGGAATTTCCAAAACAGGAGATATTTAGGTGCCAGTATGATATTATACAAAATTTCTCCTTGAATAACGCGAAATTCCGCGCGTTTAAACTAAATTAAATTTTCTTTTAACAAAAAATACTGATAACTTGCCTGGAAAATAAAGGGACTCTTACGAACGCTAACTCTACAAATTATTTTATCGAAACTATTATTTAACACCTCGAAGGGCGCCGGAATATTATAGATACCGCGTAACTTTAGTCCCAAATGCCACTTTGGCACCAAAACTTTAAAACTAAATTGTGCTTTATATTACATACTCAAAGAAACGCTTTTAATTGTAGGTATATAAATTTTCTTCTAAATCCTGGTGTCGATCAATCTTTTTAACATTTTAACAACAGAAGTAGCTTGCCCTTGAAGGAGTTAAAAGCGGTTTTATTGGTACTTTTTCGTTAGCGCGGCCGCAGTCAAAAATGATCCTTTCGTTTGCGCGGTGCAGAGCTTTAAGGAGTTTCGGGCATTTTAGAGATTGTTGCACTGCAAGTTTGCTGCATCTAATGATGTTTTTATTTGTTTTGTTTTCATGTTTCTGCAGTGCACATACATGCGTGAGTGTTTGTGGCTTTAACTCTTTCCGGCACAGGTAAATTTTGTTGTAAAATGATGAAATGATTGACTGACACTTGAATTTTAAAACGACTTTTTTTAGAAATTAAAAACATGTTATGTTCATTGTAAAAGCAAAATTTTACTAAAATATTCTTGCCGTTTGTAAGTTTGGAATTAAAATTAGGTATCCCGACCTGGGCACACTGTGCTGGAAAGGATTAATAATTTTTGTACATTTCAGAGATTGCTACACAGCGAGTTTGATGCATCCAGGGATTTTTCGGGAGATTTTATGGATGGGTAGCGTTCATACATTCGTTAGTGTCCACATCTTTAACGGGTTTCGTGCATTGTTGCACAGAGAGTTTGCAGCATCTAGTGATTTGTTTTGTTTTGTTTTGTTTGGCACCATGCTAACAGAAGAATAATTTTTCACTGGCTCCGCCTTAACGGAAAAGTACCATTTTATTCAATACTAGGCTGTAGACGTAGAGATAATAATCAAATGTTATTGTTTTTAATTTATTTCAAGAACTTTAATTTATTAGAATTTATTTGAAAATTTATGGATTTCATCGGCAATCAGACTAGAATATCAAGTCAATAGTCCGAATGTTTACATTCCAAATTGTAACTGGTAAAAGTGACATGAAGCTCTGGGATATATTTATTAAGAATTTACGGCACGTAAAAATATTTTTAAAATAGTAAGTGTGAATATGAAAAGCCTTATTATAAATTTTGCAAAGGTGAAAACGACGTTATTTTTAGATTCCGTTGAAAATAAAAATTATAACTATATTAGATTGCCGCAATATTCGTTGATTTTTAATTCCTCAATACAACCCTCAATTAATAACTTCATAATTTCTTATATTAATTGCATGTTACTGATTACGTATATGAACAAAGTTTAACTTTTTATTAACTTTAAAAGTTTAAATTAGACTTTAGTTAAAAATAATATTTGTTTTAAGAGTATAGCCAGCCAATATAAGACTGATTATTAATTGTAATTATTTATGTAAAATGTTTTATAAATTCTTTTAGCCTCTTGAGGGGCAAGCAAAAATGCCTCTAAATACTGAATTCTCACCAGAATAATCGAAAAATTTTATTTTTAAATAAGGAAAAGTAATTTTTTAACGGTTTTCCCCAACATTAAGAATATAAAATTTAGTTAAAATTTTCTGGTGAGAATCTTGTTTAAATTAGGTGGGATACATTTTATCCAACCGCCCCTCAAGGGGTTAAACATTTTCATTCGTCAAATTCGACTCGTAATTTTTTAACCCCTTCGGGACGAGCATTCTTTTACAGAAATTTTAATCTTTTATCACCGGTTTTATAAAATAGAAATGTTTTGCCTAATTGAATCGGGTAAATGCTCGGATAATATAAGGCAAAATTTACAATAAAAATTTACTGGTGAGAATAATCACGGATTCTGAGCACCTTACGCGGAACGTATACCGGTCGCTCGTTCCCAAAATGTTCAACCTGTACGTAATTTGATTCCATAGCTGTCGTTAAGGACCCTATGCTTCCATGAATCAATTTTTTTTTAACTGTTGAAGGATGTTAAATTAGCAGTAAGAAAATAAAAATAAATATTTTCTGAAAATTTATTCCGGTAGCAGTTTATTAATTTTAAATTTTTATATTTTGTTGTTACTTGTATGTAATTCTCATCATGAAATTTGACTGTAAGAATAATTTTTTACCACATTTATCAGCTATTCACAATGAAGTTTTTATTTTTCAGATGTTTAATTTTCACTACATTAGGAATTTATTTTTTATTACTCTAAGTTGAAAATTTGCTTTTTTGTAGAATACATATTGGCTTTCTTAAATTGAATTTTTTTAGTTTGTTTCATGTAGCTGAATATTTAGCCAATAAACTACGATTAAAGAATATGTAATGTATGAGCAGGCGGGATATTTCATGAGAATAAAGATTTCCAGTATTTCCTATACTTGTCTTTAAATTTAAGAGACCAGGCTGTTTTTTTTAGTCATCAGCCCTGAACTTTCACTGAACCGATTTTGATAACTATTGTTTTAAGGGGACCAGGTAAGCAAAATTTGGAAAAAAAATCGATTTTACTTCTTTATATCATTAAATAGTTTAAATTTTTATCTTTCCAACGATGTGTCACACATGTTTATATATTAAAAAAAGAAGTGTTGGAATTATTCATTCTTTCTAAGAGTACTCCACAGTTTAATGGCCATTTGAATCTTTAATTGACTTTTCTCAAAACTTGGATTTTTCATGTTTGTGTTCCTTTTTTCAATATCTATTAAACTTAAGAACTCAGATTTTTATTTAATACTTATATTATGTTATATTGTATACTTTAACACAGGAATTTGATAATTTGTTGATAATTGTTGAGAATTTTAGGTAGTGAAATCTTGCCAAAAATTGGTAATTTTAAAATGACTTTCAATAAATAATTAATAATTAATTTTGAGTTTCACTTAGAAAGAGAATGGTCTGTTAAAATACGTAAATTATGTTATTTTAACTACTCTAAGAAATCTAGACCTCTATCTTTCACCATTTCTGAGAAAACGGTACATAAACTTGATGAATTTAACATGCCGGAGATAGGGCTTTCCTGGTCCCCTTAACCCCTTAATTCTCGCTCCCGTCATATTCTAGGGCTGAGTATTTTACTCAGATTGTTTGGCTCCCACAAGTTTTATAATATAGTGAAATTGGCTATATTTTAGTATGGATTTACCTGTCATTAAATAAGGTGAATATTTCTTTTTCATAAAAGTGGTGCCAAAAAGCAATTTGAATTTTTTAACCGCAATTTAATTCGAGCGTGAAGGGGTTAAGAAGTGATTTAAAAATGTAAAAGAATCGGACATTTTAGTTTTTAGAAGAAAAAGAAAAGAGGTCCCCGTATGGAGACCCAGGGACCGAAGAGGTTAAACATCATTTGGAGAAAAATGACTTCAAATTTTCGGAACGCCGCTTTGGCTATTGAGCGGGTATAATTCTAATAGCCATAACTTCTGTTTTAATGGGCATTTCAATGAAAAAATCATACAACAATGTACAGAAAAGATAGAAGTTCAACATCTAAAAATAATAATAATAAAATTTCGAAAATTTTGAAGCTTTAAGGGTCCTGAGACCCTTAAAAGTCATGCGTATTAGACTTTATAATTTTTAGAAAATAATTAAAAGTAATAAAAAGAACATTTGAAAATTAACTTAATATACTCACTTTAGTGATTAAAGTATGTTTATAAAATAAAGATAAAAAAAAATAAAACATTATTTCATAATGATTAATATATTATTTAGATTACAAATCTAAAAGATAATTATACTTACTATTAAAATTATAAGTGGTATTTTTATTTCTATCAGTTTTTAAACACATCAATAATTTTCAACGCAAAAAATATCGTTTAAATTACTTTTTCGCTCTTTAAATGTCAGAAATGTTATTTATGCCTAAAAATTGATTAAATATGACTTTCATTAGCCGATGTAATTTTGTGGCGATATAAAGAAAACATGCTAGGAATAATACATAAAAAAGTTAAATGGCTTGAGCGAGGGAATGTGAATTATTTATATCGCTCATAAATATTTAATTGCTTTCGATTTCTTCCATTTATTAAATATGCAACGAAATACGTTTTTTCCTTGCAACTTTTTTCCTGCTGAATAAATACGCATGAATTTAATTATTGATAATAAAGTCTTTAAACGAAATATATCCTTAGATGTATTTTAAATGTCCAGATTCTAGAACATATATTATTAGATAGTTTAAGAAAATGGTCTGTTGAAATACGTAAAGCATGTTACTCAAACAACTCTAAAAAATCTAGACCTCTATCTTTCACCATTTCTGAGAAAAATGTACATAAATTTGATGTATTTTAGCATGGTGGAGATAGAGCTTACCCGGTCCCCTTAAATGAAAGCTGCTGATTTGTAGATGTGTCCGTAACTAGCTATTTTTTAATTGATTTCCATTTTTATATTTCATTTTTAATTTTAAAAGCTTTAAAATATTTCTTCAAAATGGTGCCAATCCGGTTAAGCATTTCTCTCTATAATATAAATTTATTTTGCTTTATCATATTCCACCAATAAGAATCTTGATTTCATCAGTGAATGTGTCATCTTATTTAAAAGAAAAAAATTGTTTTCATAAAATTTAACCACGATAAAACGAATGAGTGTAATTTTGTATAATTCACGGAAGAACAAATTATTTATTCAGAAATAATGTTAAGTAGTCTATACAAATAAAATAACAGAAAATAATTTATGAGAAAAAGTAATATCTAAAGCGAAATGTTCCAAATGAGGAAAATGACGTCATTCAGAAAACAGATAAATTTGCTCCAATAAACCTCTCGCTGCGCAGCCCGAGATATGCTCGGGCATGCATTTTTCCCTCAAATTAATACTATTTGGTTTTTCCCACCAGTTATTTTTTAGCGTAAACTTTGTGTGATTTAAACAGGACATTTTCCCGATTACAATAGTCAAAAATTCCTGCTTTAACCCCTTGAGGGGCAAGCAATAACGTTTCTGAAATGCTGAAATCCCACCGGAAACTTTGAAAAAATCTATTTCAAAATAAGTAAATGCAATTTTACGGCTTTTTTACACCAAAGTTAGAAAAGTAAAATTTAATAAAATTTTTCTGGTGTAAAACTTCATTAATAGTAGGTGGTATATAATATATACCGGTGCCCCTCAAGGGGTTAAAGAACCGGTGATAAACGATTAAAAATTCTGTAAAAGACGCTCATTGCGAAGAATTACTTACGCAGCAAGAGGGTTAATATATGTTATTTTAACCGTGTCAGTGATGAAATCATGTTCACTGATCTTTGTTCCCGCATCAAATTAGACTGAAGTTCGGCTATTTTTAAAAGATCTTTGGTATACACAGATGAAAAAATTTCTGAAAATCACGTTATTTTCCTAGTCATTTAGCCTGAACTTTCCAACTGCTAAATCAATTTTGATAATTACTTTTTAACCCCTCAATTCTCACTCCCGTCAATATCACGGGAGAAGGTGTCGTTCGTTATTTCTCGTGCCCGTCATATTTCCGGGCTGGGGATTTACTGCTGGAAAAAAAACTTCTGAAACCAGAAAAATTTAACTGGCATTTCGGTGTGAAGCATATGGATATCAGTATTTGGGTTTAGTTTTTGACGCTGATTGTGACGTTGGACTTTGTAGTGCATGTTTCGAAATATATCAGGCTCAAAAAAATTTTTATTATCAAAATTTAATGTATATTATATTATTTCAAATATTATTGGTAAAATTTTGTTTGATGATAATAAATAAAGATCTAAGATGTGAAAAATAAAGGTTTTATTCGTATTAATTTGTATGGTGTAAAACAAACATTAAAACACAGAATTCCATAATGGCTTTTCCACAAATGTGAATTTGTTCTATAACATCTTTTTTTTTCGCCTTAAAAAAAAAAAAAAAAAAAAAAAAAAAAAACTAATTGCATATTTTATATAGAAACCTTATAATTATTCAATTTCTGTAATAAAAAAATAGGTACTTTTTTGATGGTTTTTCCAAATATTAAGCGACCGTTAAGGGGATAAATGAAAGTAACGTATTTGTAGCTATCGTCGGTACTATGTCAAACTATCCAATGTGAAAGCAGTGGGCTACTTTTTTAAAGTTCAGATTTCTTGACTGGCACCCCCTTTTTTGAAATAGTGAAATTCGCCATTTTTAACCTTATTTAAAGACATTTTAATTAAGGCAAAACAAGGGGAATTTTACCATTTTAGAAAAGTGGTGCCAAACAAGAAATCTGAATTTAGAAAAAGTAGCCCACTGTTTTCAGATTTGATAGTTTGACATGGTACCGACGATATGCCCGCACTCGCTATTTTTTAAATTAATCCCTTTTTTAGATTTTAATTTTATACTAGCAGGCTGAGCCCGCTACGCTGGACCATTTTTCAAATAAACCTTCAATCAAGCGAAATGGAAAATCCGACCCTGTATTTTAAATTAATATGGACCTTCACCTAGAAGGTCCTTCCGCATTTTCTGAATACGCATCGGACACAACTGAGCTATTATATTATTTGATGCGTTAGACAAAATACGGGCAATTCAGAAGCAACTCTTTAGTACACATGTAGAGTTTGGGAGGGAAATGCGGCCATTCCGATCATATCACCACCCTACGAAAAAAGAGAGAATTACAATGACTGCAGAGATTGGCCATTTAACTTAAAGAATGTTCGAGTTATTCACTTTCGTTTGTTAGCTCTTTTACTCCGGGCTTCTCAGCTTGGTACTTTGTGCGGATCTGATAACATAAATACAATCTCTCTCTACGTTACATTATATTTGGTAATATACGTCTTCTTTTGCCAGGTTTTCTCTACAGTTTCTTATCTTCGATTTCCAGTAGAGTAAATACAATCAAAACAGTATTTAAATTTTATATTTTAAAATATGTGAATCATGTAAAAGTGAATATTTAAAGCGGAATTGTGTGAATAAAATTAAAATAATGTCATTTTAACTGCCGTTTCTTTTTACATACCAGTTTTAATCATGCAACTATTAACCTAGGAAAATAACCTCGATAACTAATTCAAATAGAAAACTAAACCTCTAGTTTTCATTCAATAAAATCTACCCAATAATTCCGTAATCGGATCCACAACCAAGTTTGATGTGAAACGTTAGAAATGTTCGTAACGGTAGGGCTAAAAATGTACCAGAGTTAGCTACAAAACAAAGTTAATTACTTTCCAAACAACATTCCTTTAAATAATGTCAAATTGCTGTTGATTGAATTTTAGATCTTTCACTATCAAAACTCTGTGCAAATGATAAATAAAGTTAGTTATGCAAAATTTTTAGTTGTGATCTATTTTGGCAAACCGAAGATTTTTTTCGCATTTCTGTAGTGAGCGTAATAAGACGGAGAAATAAGCATGCTTTTATTTTCAAGACGTCATTATTCATCAGTTTGTTGCCTAAATAAAACTAAAAACGTTAATTTGTGACTATGATCAGCTGCTCGGGCTGTGCATCAGCCAAAATTTCTTTATAATGATTGAAATTTTATTTGAATCTGAGGTACTTTTTTAAAAAACCTAGGCTAAATGAACAAATATTGTTCCATTAGTTACCTTTGGTATTTGAAATTTTTTTTTGTATATTAAATTAATGCTTTTTTAGCGATAGCAAAATAACTGCACATGGAAAATATCTAATAATAAATCTTCTTTTGTCCATTTGCTCCATAATAAAAAGACATAAATTTACTAATTGCTAATTACTAAAAGTACAAGTTTCGCGTAATCTTCTGAAATCGGATTTACCGTCCACGGTTCCTTTCAAATAAAAACGAACAGTGCCTGATTACCAACGTGGCACACTTACACCAATAAATTTTAAAAGAAATGATCGACTTATTTAAACGCCGTATTCATGTAAAGTTACTGCCGTGAATGAAGCAAAATTTTTTGTTCCTTTTACTGGTGGGAATGTGCCCCGTTGGTAATCAGGCTCTGTAAACGAAACTTACAATACTATATAGTAAATTCGCCAATTGTAAGGTAGCTGATTATGGAAGATTCATCCAATATCTTTTTATAACATTTCTAAAAGAAGGGAAGATATAAAAAAAAGAAAAAAATAACGAATGGAATGGAATATCGAAAAGTGATTTCAGAAAGCAATTTTTATTGCAAAATGTCTTTTTTCGTGATAGACATAACGCATAATTGCTTAATTAAGAATAATCTTAAGAATAATGTTTACTACCTAACATTGCAATAAAATCTTCCCAATCATCCGTAATTGGATCCACATCCAAGTTTGATGTGCAACGTTAGAAATGTTGGTAACGGTATGGCTAAAAATGTACCAGAGTTAGCTGCAAAACAGAGTTAATTACGTTCCAAACTACATTCCATTAAATAATGTCAAATTGTGGTTGGTTGAATTTTAGATCTTTCACTATCAAAACTCTTTGCAAATGATAAATAAAGTTAGCTATGCAAAATTTTTAGTTGTGATCTTTTTTGGCAAACCGAAGATTTTTTTTCGCATTTCTCTAATGAGCTTAATAAGACGGAGAAATAAATATGATTTTATTTTCAAGACGTCATTATTCATCAGTTTGTTGCCTAAATAAAACTAAAAACGTTAATTTGTGACTATGATCAGCTGCTTGGGCTGTGCATTAGCCAAAATTTCTTTATAATGATTAAAATTTTATTTGAATCTGAGGTACTTTTTTTAAAAACCTAGGGTAAATGAACAAATATTGTTCCAGTGGCCACCTTTGGCAATTGAAAGTTTTTTTTTTTTTTTTTTAAATACATTCAAGGTAATGCTTTTTTAGTGATACTAAAATAAACCTAAAATTTGTCACTACGATCAGCTGCTTGGGCTGTGCATCAGCCAAAATTTTATAATGATTGAAATTTTAATTGAATTTGAGGTACCTTTTTTAAAAAAAAACCTATGCTGAATGAGCAAATATTGTTCCAGTGGCTACCTTTGGCATTTGAAAATTTTTTATTGTACATTCAAATTAATGCTTTTCTAGTGATAGTAAAATAACTGTACTTGAAAAATATCTATTAGTAAATCTTCTTTTGTCCGTTTGCTTCATAATAAAAAAAACATAAATTTACTAATCGCTAATTACTAAAAGTACAAATTTCGTGTAATCTTCTGAAATAGGTTTTACCGTCCACGGTTCCTCTCAAATATAAACGAATCTTCCAACACTATATAGTAAATTCGCCAATTCTAAGGTAGCTGATTATGGAAGATTCATCCAATATCTTTTTATAACATTTCTAAAGAAAAAAAGGAAGATATGAAAAAAAAAAAAAAGAAATGACGAATGGAATGGAATATCGAAAAGTGATTTCAGAAAGCAATTTTTATTGCAAAATGTCTTTTTTCGTGATAGAAATAACATATAATTGCTTACATTTTCTTAAGAATAATCTTTACTACCTAACATTGCAAACATTGAACGTTTGTATAAGGGAAACTGACGATATGTTTTTTATTAAAAAAAGAATGGACAATATTAGCTTATCTGGCTTCGAGGTTATAAAAGTCACAAATTTGGGGAAAACAAACCGACATGCTTTCGCAGTAAAGTATGATGAGAAATTTTTTAAATGTCTAAAATTAAATTATTTTACAATATGTATGTGCGTGTGTGGGAGACATTTATACTAAAATTAAAATATTTGACTCCATTTTTAAAATATTAATTGATATTTGTATATTGTGCATCTGAATTTTAAAAAATACTCAAAAAATGCTTTCGTACACTTGCAAAATCACCTTTATTGTAAACATAGCTCGAACTCAATTCACGCTTACGTCTTTTTGGCTTAAAATCAAATTGTTTGGCGACAAAAGTGAACTCAAAAATCAAAAATAAACATATAACATGTAAATCATAAGTACCATCATTTTTACAATTACATCTGCTAGTTTCGTCCGTGAGTCACATGATGAAAGAGTTAGAAATAAAAAAGAACAAATCAAAAACAAAATTGTTACCACAAGGAAGGTCTCCTTAAAGAGCATACTCAAATTATTTTGAAAAGAAAAATGCTTTTAAAACTACTCATGTATGTAGTAAAACATCAGTCAAATTTGGCGGCGGAATCTCAGTAAAAATCTGAAAAAAATCTATGTATATATTCGAGTATTTGGCGCAAAAATGACGAACGCTCCACGCTATTTGGCTAGCCAACACATTTCCATCCCAAATGCAAGATATTTAAATACATTTGAAAATTGCTTGTTAAATAAGTGTTTAAATGCCTAAAACTCAATGAATTTAAACTTAAACGAAGGATTAGAGTATTATTTTTTATCTTTAAACGTATATAATATAAAAAATAGCGTGTTGCAATAGTTATTTAATTTTACATGGCTTCACCTGCTGGAGATGTTTTATTCGCCAAATTATATAAATTGCCAAACTACTCGTCAAATTATACAAATTGACAAAATTTTTATTTTAAACAACTAAAGAATAAATAAATTTTTAAACATTAATCAAATTACAAATAGAAGTGAAATTAAAAATTACTTGATGACGCAACAAACACGTGTACCGTGTTTAATGTCAAGTGAATGTAAAATTTGCGATCAGCTATTATTGGCATTTAATCTTATAGTTTGGCAATAGTTATTTTGTCGACGGGATAATCAAGCAGTACAGTTTTAAGTTTGTTTTAAAAGTAGCTGGCTAATTAAAAATGCTACCATTAAACATTTTATATTAAATACTTGTTTCCATGGCAACATTAACCTTCATTTTTTGTTTCTGATACTAACAATAACAAAGTCAAATTGTCAATGTTCCGAATCGGACATTAATTTTGAATTTGGAAAAAATTTATTAAACCGAAATTTTGTTTTAAACCGCATAATTAAGATAATAAAGATTTAATATATACACATATAAAGGTATATGACAAAACTGTTGTAATAAAAATGTATTTATTTAAGTTAAACTTAATCTAACTATCTTCGTATGAAGAGTAGAAAAAGGTTTTACTTAAAAATTATTTATGATAAAAAAAAGTATCATTCAAAATTTTATTGTGCCGCCAACCAGCATTAAATCGCCAAAAAAAATTAAATTTTCATTACTTTTTTACAAACGCTAAATCGAGGTTCTGCGGATTTTTTTTATAAACATATTATATGTCACGAGAAGAATCTTCTATATATTCCTCATGAGAAGATATTTTTTCAAATATTTCTGAGCATGCACTTATCGAAACTTCCTTGATATCATGCTATCAATTTTTCAGATGCATTTTTCTTAACCTGACGCAAAAGATAAAGAGCCAAATCTTATTTCAATTGAAATATTTTAACTGAGTAATTTTTTAAGCATTACGAACATTCCCTTTCATGTTTAAATTAAATATTTTCGTTTTTTAATATTATCACACATTAAAACGGATTTTTTTTCTTCGTTTTTCCTTCCTTCTTTTTTTTTTTAAATTAACATTAGTAACAGTTTTTTCTTTTATATTTCGAGATGTAATAGCTGTTTCAATTTTTTTTCTTTTTATCAACGATAAATTTCGCCAAGAAATAAAATGGCAAACCTTATCGTCCAAAATAACAGAGCTTCCCGTCATAATTTTATAACTAATCTAGGTAGAACGATGTGTTATTGCTTAAAACCTTCCCTGAAAAGATACCTATCTAACAGTATAAGTTCCGTAAAAATCCATGCAGTAGAACTCGAAATCTAGGCTTTCGGAACGAAATTTCCGTTTGGGTTATATATATATAATAGATTTAAAAGTCTTTAATGAAATTTCTTCACACTGATGGCAATCAGGTTAGTTGCATTGTTGAAGAGAGGAGGGAAACAATGGGAATTACCATATCATTAGTGAAGAGGACTTCGTATTACAATTTAAAAAATATTTTCAAGGTCTTTTGAACAGAAAATGATATCACTATATCAAATTTGTTCTCATAACGCTTTAACATTTCAATATATTTTTTTCATTCCGCTGAAACTGAGATTGAGATGCTCATCTTAGACAGCTTCAGTGGGTAGAAATTATGTCATAGTGAAAATGAAATAAGTATTTTCTTTGATAAAACTAAATATTTTACAGCGAGTGCGTCTAAAAGTAATTTTATGGATTTCGCCGGCACTCAGATTAGAAATTCAAGTAAAGATCGCGAATGTTTGCATGCAAAATTGTAAAAGTTTCTAAATATATTTATTAAATATTGATTCATTATTGTAATTTTTTTTCTTATTTTTTTATAAATTCAGTCAATCGGGTCTTTTAATCATTTTCATTCGTCGAATTCGACGGGTTTCGACTCGTTGCATTTAAAATACTTACATTTTATTCACAAATACAATATCTTAAAAATGTCTGTTTGTTTGTGGTTTAATTTAATAATTCTGCTTTTAAATACGTAAACTATTAGTATTCTTTTCCACAAAAATCATCTAAATCAAATTTTATATCTGGTATGTCGTTGCGCCACAAGTGAACGTCAGAATTAAAGTAACCCTATTGTTTAGTGACTTTTTTAAAATTTAAATTCATTAATCTTCATACCTTAAAATTTTAGAATGGCAACATTCTTATATTTGTGTTATTTGGAGAATAGTTTAGCAATTTGTATAATTTAGCGAAAGGTTTCTGTGGCTGAATGGTCAAAGCACCCATCTGCTAATCGCTTGCGAGCGTAAGAGATTGTGGGTTCGATTCCCGCTGGTTCCATTGCACACACTTTTTGTGTGTAACCCCCAGGGTGTATTTCTCTTGTGTTGTTAATATTTCCTTCTGCTATCTTGTCTCCGACTTATAAGCGGGCTCTCATGTCAAGCACACAAGTCGTATGTTTGTTGTTCAATAAATAAATAAATAAATTTAGCGAAATTGGCCGACAGGATAATCAAGTAGAACCTAGGATTCTGTTTTTACAGAAAATAATTTAACACATTGCGGACGGAGAATGTGAATTACCGTTTTATATAAGCAAGCATCATTTAATAACGGCGCGGCTTCTACCTTACAGGAAATGTATTTATATCATGTTCTCCCTATTTTTTTCTTAGATTGTAATATATTTCAAAAAGGGCAGATAAAAGAAAACCGACCACACACTTAAAAGTGAGTATGGGAAATTTTTATTCGAAAATAATTGCCAAAACTTTTAGACATTTATCCCACTGGGAGACGAGACAATCAATACCAGCCTCATAGTTGCCAACCTCCCGATTTTTTGGATACCAGTAAAATCTTACAAAAACGTTCGCTTCATTTAATTGCATAAATTGTGCGATTGTATAAAGCAAGTATTTTAGAATAAAAATATTGGTATGAAAAAAATCGGGAGGTTGGCAACTATGCAGTTTTGTAGAAAGAGTTAGGTTGCTGGCGGATCCACAACCTCACCCAATGGAGTTATGAATTAAGGCATATGAGGCATATAGTGTACTGTCTAACAGTTTAGAGTGAAGTAACTGAGGATGTTGTCACAAGATGGCGGCTGATTTTTTTTTCAAATCGTTTAGACAGTATATGATTATCGCCGGAACAAACTTCCTTCCAGTAAAATTCAGTAGATAATTTCTTCTTATTTAATCGGTCTATTTATTGAGATGGTTTCTCATAAATATGGTAAAAGTTTCTGTTTGTTTTTACCGGTGTCGGCCTGTCTGGTAAAACACTCAGCTTGTTTCACTGGTTGTCACAATATGGCGGAAACGCAAGGCCTGACTGCCGCCAAAATAAACTTCCACCAGTTAAAATTAACTATTTCTTCCATAATTTCTGACTCGAATATTTTTTTATTAAAGTGATTATGTAAGGAGAAAATTTTTATATAAATATACTAGTGGAAGTTTCCACTGGCGATAGTCAACGTCTGCTAAATCAGTTACAGTTGAAGCTTCACTATTTAAAGGACATGTCAGTTCCTCTTTATTAATAGTTCCATGCCTCAACCCACACTTGCACTTCTTCCTCTGAATGCAACCGACGTTCACGAATGTCTTTCTTCAAGGGGCCAAACCAGTGGGGCATGTCACTGACATGCAGTGTTCGTCATAGACAACAGACATACAGCGATGAATTTCACGTGTTCCAGCACCCTCAGCCACCAAAAATTGAATCGCCCCTCTCTGCTCTTCTTTGCTTGCTACCACTTCTAATGCTGGACGAACACACTTTTCACTACGCTCACCTACAAGAAAAAAAAATAATAAACAGCTGTGAGAACCTGTGAGTTGTCATTATGCATTTCTACAAACCCTCGAGATAGAAGTAACGATGTGTTACACCAACTTTGGCGAGAAATCTCTTTTATGGTATCTGTTTTCATTTGACTGTCCCTCATTTTTTAAATTGCATTGTAAGATATTTATTGGTGCATTAACTTGAGAAATCTATCTTGATCAACAATTTACGAAAAACCTTTAGAAGAAGGAATGCCTTCTGCTAATTTAAAACCAAGATTGAAAAAAAAACCCGCCGTTCTGGAATGCGTTAAACCATAGCTGCTGTTTGCGGTCTCACAGGTTGTTGCTTTCTTTTTTTCAAGATTTAACTTGTAATTTTCAGTTTGAATTCATTCTTTTAATTCCGGATACTTGTAAAATTTTGTTTCGTTTGGAGCCCTAGTACCATGGCTAAAAATTGTGAATAGGTGAATTCTAATTTTAATAATCCTCTACATAAAGTTTATTACAGAAACAGTTCCTATGAGTTAATCTATCCTTTTGTTAATCTTTGAATCAAGCGATCTCCAAGTCGATCACAGCTAAGCAACAATTTTACCAGAGAAGTTAATTGTTAACACACATTAAGGATAATTACATATCAATTTCACGTTCTACTCTAAGAAGACACAAAAGTGCGCAGAAGTTGCTAAAGGCTGCAGTGTTCCAAGCTTAGCGCTTTTTTTCAGTAAAATATCTACAAGAATTTAATATAGATCTTTTCTATATTACAGGCTACCAACTAGTCCGCCAACCGAGTACCAATATTTTCTTCGAAAAATTATCTGTTTAGAATTTTCTTGCAAAATGTGCAGAAATACTCTTTGAAGCCAGTTTTAGAGCAAATCCTGTAGAAACCTACCATGAAATTTTCCGTTAAAAATATTGGCATTCAATTGGCGGACCAATTGGGAGCCCTGATATTACTTTACTAATTGTCAGTAAATAGAGTAATGGTTATTATTCGTAAAGGATATTCCGCATTCGTATAGGATATTTCGCATTTTAAAGAAATCGCGCTAAGCTGATTTTAACTGACCTTTCATTTTTCATTGGTTGCAGTTTCATTTTCGTGATTGTTTATATTATTTCGCACAAAATTTCACCTTTATTAGGACTGAGTCAAAGTGCGACCGACGACATACAAGACCAGTTCATGATATTTAAAACGTCACACGAATTGGATCATCTTTACACGATGATTGGTAAAAAGTAGCGTGCCCATCATTTTGTGGCAATTGCCGTGTAAAGATGATTCACGCCGTGTGACTATTTAAAAGTCATGAACTGGGATTGTATGTTGTTGGACAGGGCCAAGACTCCTATACCGCATAAGGGATACCGCATTGTCTCCTATAAAGTGTGATTCAGAATTGGTTAATGTCATACACGTTTTTAATTATCGATTTGAAATATTTTGCTCTATTAAGGTATGTGCACCTTCGGGGCACTTATTTTGAAAAAATATGAAATTTTTATTAAACACATGTGTTTTTAGTTAAAACAGGGAATAAAACTATGAATTAATACAAATTTTTAATGGAATAATTATTAACTTTTCAAATTTAGACACTATTCAGTCAAACTTTAGTAAAGAATTGCGTTTATGCCAAACCTTCGATAACAAAATATATTCAATATAATTCCATTTTTTTTCAACAATATATTAGCAAACCACTTACCTGTGTTATGAAGCAAAAGATTTGCAATTCCTCTTAAATTTACTAACATATACCAAACTTGTGTATGAAAAACATGATAAAAAAATAAGTGTATTTTTCAATAAAAAGAGCTCTTAAATTAATAAGCTTCATTTTGCTTCATAACATACCAATAGATGAGCAGAACCTTGTAACCAAATTTTATTTCAATATCTTAAAAACTTTTTAAGAAATAAGGTTTCTTGTAAACGTAAAAAAAAAAAAAAAATGAAAAACGCAAGTTTAGATTTTAATATAGCACAAAAGCTTATGTATAAAGGTTTATACTTTGAGCTATAACTTTCCTTCCAATTATCGCTGAACTAAATGTAAGGCATTTTTGCAATCCACAATGTTTGAACTTTATGTTGAAATTATAAAAACAAAAATGAAATTTTTCCCAAAAACGACGATTTGAGGTAGGCAATGCATTTATTTTTCGGTTAATTCTACGTGAACGACGTCACGGATAACAGCTAGTAAATAATTTTAAAAAAAGTTTTGAAAGCCATGTGTTGCGGAATTATTATCTTTATTAAATATTTATTAGTCAGATGTTGTGCATAATAAAAGAATCTGAATGCGAATTTATTCATAGCCGTACTTTTATGAAAAAAAGAAATACATAACAACATTGAAAATTAAATAATGAAAACACTCGCATGAGATAATTCTAAAAATTCAATATTTAAAACCCGTGTTGCGTTTCAGTAGTATTTCCAATTATCATTAGAAAGGTATATTTACAATATTTACGAAACTGTGGCGCTATTTCATAACTGGAAAGACATGGAAGGAATTTCTTTTAGTGCAATGCAGTACCAAGAATGGGGTCTGTTGGGTCTGCCCGAACGAGAAACGTTTACTGAATCAAAGATACAAAAACTGTAAAAATTTCGAACACGCAATCGCAATGGACAGATTTAAAATCCTGTTTGAGAGAGGTTTCCTTCTTAGCATATATAACTTCAAGATATCCCTTTCTCAGCTATTATGAAAGTTTCACTTTTAAGACAGAATTTCGTTATAAGCAGATTTCGTTTTCATAGGCATTCCCTAAGATCGTTAAAACATCCACTATACAGTACACCTCTAGACAGCACAGATATATTAAGGTAAAACTCGCAAAAACGAAACATGTCTATAAACGAAATCCTTTCTCAAACGGTGAAAAATTAAAGTCTCGACGAGCCATTTAATGTGCCCGAAATCGTTGACTTTGAAGACAAGTGTTTTTGTAAAAATATTTTTATCTTACCTAATCGCAGATTTTGATAGATTTAATAATGGAAAAATTACAATATGGAAATTTTGGTGCCGGAAAGAAAATTAACCCTTTCGAGGGCGGTGTCCTTAAAAAAAGACGCCTATTTTAATTCCAAAACTGACAAACGGCACCAACAATATTTAATTAAAATTTTCCTTTTATAATGTACGGGAAAATAAGCAAGTTTATATTTTCTAATAACTTCGTTTATAAATTCTGGTGTCAGTGCATTATTTCGTCAGTTTATAAACAGAATTACCCCACACCTGTAAGGGTTAAAAGAAGTGTAAAAGGTGCTGGTCATGAAACGTTTGCGTAGTATTCTAATCTATGATGTAACTATTCTATACCTAAACTGCTGTTAGTGGCGTCACAGAGCGCTACTTTTTTTAAAGTTTCATATTTCAACTTGTAATCTTCTGTTTAACTTTTTCGTTTGAAACCGTACTATTGCAAGAGACTTCTGAATACGTGAGTTTAAATTATAACATCCCGTACATAAAGTTTAGTACACCACAGAAACACAATACTATGTGTTAATCTTCCGATCAAGCGGTCTCAGAGCCGCTCACCGCTATGTAAAAATTTTGTCATGGAAGTTAATTGAAGAGCTGAGTGGATGAACATATTAAATGTTTTTGAACAGATGTGCTTCCACAATGCAGGTTGTTTGGCGACATTTAGATTGGCGCACTTTTCTAGCCCACGCCAAACTACTGTTTTCTAATACGTCGACAACTTTGAATCATGGGAAATACACTACTTATAAATAACGACGTATGAAAAAGCACAAAAAGATGTATTTTTACAAAACAATCAAAATAAAGTAAAAGCATATATTTTACAACATAAAGTTTATGGGAAATTTGCTACTTGCGTCATTTCGTGCTTTTAAAATGCCCTTGTACATTACAGTAAACATCAGAACGTTTAAACTCAAATTTCTTGCAGGCTTTCAAATAAAATCATCACTTCATTTTAATGATTTTAAGAGGTCTGTTATATTAGAGTAAACATTGTTAAATCTACAAAACAGTACCGAGTATTTCACAATTTCGTTTACCCAAGTTACAATGTCTAGTATAAATAGTGTGAAATCTGCATTACAAAAAGCGCAAAAAAATTGCTTTAACCCCTTCGGGCCGGGAGCATTTTACGAAATTTTTAATCTTTTGTCACCGTTTTTTAAAAACAGAAATTTGTGTTTTCTTGAATCGAGAAAATGCGCTAATTAAATAAGGCAAATTTTACAGTAAAATTTTACTGGTGAGAAAAAACAAGGATTCTGAGCGCTTCATGCGGCACGTATACGTGTCGCTCGTCCCCAAGGGGTTAAGAATAAGTTTTGAAATTTTATAATTTTCGATATTTCATCCTCAATGACGTAATAAATGCATTCGCACTAACTTTCCTTATCGTCTTTACATAACCACGCAAACAGGGGTTGCAAAATCAACGGGAATAGCCGGATAAGCATTGAAAACACGCCTTTCAAATTTTTTAATTTTTTCCCGGATGCGGATACCTATCTGATAATATATTTCCCCAATTATCACCTTATAATTATAAATATTGATATTTTATGAGATAAAAATGCTTTTTCGAAAATTTAAAACTGATTTTTTCAAAAACTACTGTACCGAATTTTATGCCATTAACTGAGGTTATATAGACACCAAATATGCATAACGGGGAATTTTTATATATATTTTTTCTTTATAAAGACTGTGAAATAGCGATAAAAAATTTACAAAAGTTAAATTCATATCTTATGGTTATGTGAAAATTGCCATTTTTTTTGTAAAAAATTCCCCATATGTGCACGTACATTTTTCATAAATGTTAAAAGTTTACGTTCGGTATAACACAGGGGTGGCCAACTGTGGCACGCCGCACACCACTAAAATTTTAAAGAAATAGTAGAATTATTGAATTGCAGAGATTCGTTGATTAGACATGGCAATGATTACTATAAAATTTTAGTGGTGTCTAGCGTGCCACTGTTGGCCACCCCTGGTATAACATATAAATATTTACAAAAATATGTGTAAAAATAATAACATTCATTTAAAGGAGTTATTTGGGGCGGAGCTACTCAAATTCTACATCCGAAGAATATTGGTAATAAACACTTACAGATTTTCTGTATTTCAGATTTAAATAAGCACATGGGCATCATTCTCAACGTTGTCGATACTGCTTTGATATCAAAAAATTTCGTTGGTGTCGCAGCCAACCATGGAGATGAATATTTTAGGCATGGAAAAAACTACATTCTTCGATATCGAAATGTGACGACAGTGATCACAATCAATTTAAATTAAAATGGTTTTTTACCAGTTTTAATGAAAAGTAATTATAGGTAGAATTTACTTTTTGTCTGTTTTTCTTTGTATATTTTCTCTCTAGTATTATTTGGGGTTTTTTTTATTTTTATGTATAAAATTTTGTAATACATTAACATATTGCCAACAGTTTTTCCCCCATAAATATCACTTTTCTTGAGAGTGAGGCCTGAAACATTCATCCCGACTACGTATTTGTATATATGTTTATAAATATATTTTTAAAAAATTAGCAGTGTCTTTACGGTACATTTTAACCTCCTCATATTTGTTCCACTATTTTTTTAGACTAATATATATAGGACTATAATAGGCCTGTATATATAGGCTATATATATATATACCAGGGTCGGCGAACCTATGGCACACGTGCCAGAAGTGGCACGCAAAAGAACATTTTTGGCACGCCGATGATTGATGTTTTAAATCAAGATACAGTGACATTCGTTACACAAAATTTACCGATACAGATGTGTTGAGATTGTTTACATTCGATAATGAAAAATTTAAATTGCAGCTTATTAAATTCCAATCTAGTTGAATGTGGGCTGAAAATTTTATCAAACAAAGACGAGGTATGGAAAATATCCAAAAGATTATTAACAAATATAAGTAAAAATGCTGATGATAAAATTAGAGCAACTTGGAATTTAATTCCAGAGTTTTTTTAAAACAAATTTGTATTTGCATTTAAAAAAATTTTCCTCCTGTCTACGACTGCGTATAATTATTTTCACAAGCTTATAATATTAACCCATTACCTGCTGATGGTGCGTTTTCGCACCATTAAAAAGAAATTTAAATTAACTATCAAGATATCACTATTTACTTATATAAAAAATTGTCTTGATTAATTACAAAAAGTTTGAACATTAAATAAAGCGATAATTATCGTTTAATATTTGTAGTGGCAAACATAAAAAACTTGAAGACGCCTATCTCACAGTTTCAGCAGTTAATGCGTTAAAACTCAAATATAAACCACTTGCCAGATAAAAACAGTTCAGCTTGCATTCTGTTAAAATAACTTAAGTATGAACCTCATATTTTCCTCCTCCAACATGCAACAATAAAAATTGCATTTAATGGCATTTATTTTTTTCATTATTGTTTTTTAAAATATATTTATTTCTATAAATATTACAATGTAATACTACATGTATGTTGCCCATATTTTTAAAATCCCAATAAATAATTTTCGAATTATTTTAAGTCTTGATTTTCTTTTCCATTAAATTTGTTTGATGGATGGCACGTCATGGCTACGAATTATAATTTTGGGGGAAAGTTGGCACGCGGATGGAGAAAGGTTCGCCAACCCTGATATATATGATCAAAAATTAAACGGCTCAAAATTAAAGAAATATATTGATAAATACAGTGTATCATCCAGAGTTGTCGGTCTTGGAATTTTTTTTTACTCAAGTTATGTACCATTTTCCCCTAATATTTATCTTCGAATTAAATAGCTACAGATATCTGCCATTAAACAATGCAAAAGTTACGAGTAGCATATATCTTGAATAAAACACTATCTATGACTACCAAACCCGGCAATATTTCAGAAATTAATCAGCGAAATTGACTCAAACTATAGTTACGCAACATACTTATTTTATTACGGTGACGCGCGCTTAAAAATGACGAAACTACTTTTCCTTATTACTGTTCGTTAAAAGTGGTTAGAAAAATATTTAAATAAAAGCCATTATAATAACAGTCGTTACATTTCAATATCGAAGAATGTTGTTGTTTTCTAAGCAAAAATATTTTTCTCTTTTAAGTTTAAATCAAACACTTTGTGCGAGTTTTAATACATAAGCTAAAATCTTTAACAAAGATTTAATGCAGAAATATGTACAAACATGACAAAAAAATCACATAGGATATTTTCGAGGATTCCCAGATGCCCTTCCTCAGTGCAAGAAAAAAAAAGGATTAAAATGAGTTCGAAAAACACCTCGGTTATAGCCCAGAGTACTGGACCCCGAGTTTTCAATCAGTCCATTAGCCAGTACTCGGGGCTATAACCAAGGAATTCTTCGAAACCATTTTATATCTTTTTTCTCGCACTGAGGAAGCGGATCCGGAAATCCTCGAAACGATCGTATGTGATTTTTTATGTCATGTTTGTACGTATTTGTGCGTTAAATCGTTGTTAAAGATTTTAACTTATGTATTTTCTCTTTTATCTCCGATACAAAACGCTAGTTTTCGATATCGAATAAGTATCGGCAATGTTGAAAAAGATGGCCTATATGCTTATTGAAATCGAAAATACTGCAGTTTACACATTGTCTGCTGACTTTATTCCAAAAATTCTTTTGACGTTAATTTTGAGTAGCTCTGCCCTAAATAACGCCTTTAAATGAATTTTATATATTTTTACACATATTTTTGTAAAAACTTATATGCTATTCCCAACGCACACTTTCGACATTTATATATAATATATGTGCCCATACGAGGGAGTTTTAACTGGAAAATGGTAATTTCCGTGTAACGCTAAGATATGATTGTAATATTTATAAATATTTTTATCGCTATTTAACACAGTTTTTATAAACAGAAAATTATACAAAAATTCCCAGTTATGCATCATTGGTATCTATATAACCTTAGTTAATGGTAATGAAATTTGGTGCAGTAGTTTTTGAGAAAATAAGTTTTAAAAAAATCGAAAAACCCTTTTTATCTCGTAAAATATCAATATTTATAAGGTGATAAATACGGGAAATAGATTGTCAGATAGGTAGCTACATCTGGGAAAAAATCAGCAAATTTGATTAACCCCTTGAGGGGCAAGCAAAAATGTTTCTAAATATTGAATTCTCACCAGAATAATAGAGCAATTTTATTTTTAAATATGGAAAAGCAATATTTTAACAATTTTACTCCAAAGTTAAAAATGTAAAATTTAGTTAAAATTTTCTGGTGCGAATCTTGTTTAAATTAGGTGGGATATATTTTAGCCCACCTCCTCTCAAGTGGTTAACACTAGAACGCCGAGCAGGTGTCAATTTGATAACGACCAACGGACTAACCGTCGATTCAAACGAGGAAATTCTTCATGAAATAAGATAAGTATAAATTACGCTGAAATAAGTTAAACAAATAACTTAAATAATTATAAATAAATTTTCTGGTTAGAATTTTTTCTACAAAACTTACGTAAAATTTCCCGGCGTTCTGGTGTTAAAAGGCATGTTTCCAATGCTTATCCGGCTACGCCCTTTCAACAGCAATAACTTGATTCAAGCATAATAGCATAGCTGTCAAAATCTTACGTTTTACTGAACCACAGAAATTTTACAGAAAATTTTACCTTTTTAAATCACCGTAGTCTGCCGATTAAGTAAGTAAAAATTTTCTATTTAATTTTTGTGGTACAAAAAGCGGTAAAGTTGGCAGCTATGATAATAACCAGGTTACCATTGAAGGAAATATTACCAACGTTTGGCGATAGTTTTTTCCTATTTTATTCGTAACCGATAAAACGGTGCGTGTGTGTAAAGCATCTTGGCATTATCATTTAACATGTTCATCCAATCAGCTCTTCAATTGTTAAGGCACATTTAGAATGATTATATATCAATTTCAAGTTCTACTCTAAGAAGTCGCAAAGGCACGCAGAAGTTGCTAAAGACTGTAGTGTTCCATGCTTAGCACGTTTTTTTTCATTAAAAATATCTACAAGGATGTTAAAATATACATCATTTCTATATTACTTTCCAAATTGTCAGTCAGTAAGTAAAGTAACGATCATCATTTGTAAACACTTGAATATTTTAAATTTTAAAGAATTTGCTTTAACCCCTTCGGGCCGGGAACATTTTACGAAATTTTTAATCTTTTGTCACCGTTTTTTAAAAACAGAAATTTGTGTTTTCTTGAATCGAGAAAATGCGCTGATTAAATAAGGCAAATTTTACAGTAAAATTTTACTGGTGAGAAAAAACAAGGATTCTGAGCGCTTCATGCGGCACGTATACGTGTCGCTCGTCCCCAAGGGGTTAAGCTAAGAGTGGCCAACTGTGGCAAGTGGCATACCATTATTTTTTTTTTTTAAAGAAATAGTGTACTTATTAAATCGCAGAGATTTGATGGTTAGATAATGCAATGATTACTGTAAAATTTTAGTGGTATCTAGCGTGCCACAGTTGGCCACCCCAGCTGTAAGCTGTGAAATTTTTGCGTACAACAGTTAAAATTTGTCATCCTATCTCTACTGTTGTCGAATTCACCCATGTAATAAGCATGCTAATGGCATTTATTGTGTGATTAGAACTGCTTGTAAAACAGTTCAATGACTTGACATGTTAAGTATATAGTTCAGAATTCCAAACACACACGTCTAATTAAAATATGCGCTGTAAATCTTTTGAAATATATTTCTGGTTCCCATCACGTTTTAGGAGCCTTTTTGGAAAAATGTAAATGTAATACGTGAATAGCAATTTCTACGATTTTTAATCAACAATATTTTCGAAAAGAATTCTTCGTTCCTTTATATCCTTATATATGCGATTAAGTAAAGCGAAGAATTCATTTCGAAATTATTAGTGATTAAAACACGCAGCACTTGGCCGCTATGTGTTTGCTAACTCTCTTGTTATTATTAACCCAAGACTTCCATTCAAATGAGGATATTTAAAACCGATATTTTCGTCAATAAATGAAATTAAGTATATTTCAATTGACAACCGCATAGAATTAATTAAGTTTAATGAAACAAATTTTCTAGTTCACAGTTTACATTTTTTTTTAAGAAAAAGGATGATTGGTCAGATGGAATGTAGAATGTTTTACTCGCTGAGATAGAAAATGACTTAACCCATAAAAGCCGAAATTATATTTCTCTTTAAAATGGAAATATATCATTTCACACCACTTTTTAAGAATAGAAATTTTTGTCTTATTCTATCGTGGAGCTTCTGTCATTAAATAAAGCTAATATTTCTCTTCACAATTACTGGTGTGCAAACAACAAACATACTGGCAGATATGCTGTTACCCTGAAGCAAAGCCAGACTTTAAGGCAGGGGTGTCAAACTGTGGCCCGCCGGACACCACTCAGATTTTAAAGAAATAGTCGACAAGTTGAATCGCAGCAATTCGACGATTAGATAAGGCAAAGATAACTGTTAAATTTTAGTGGTATCCAGCGGGCCACAGTTTGATACCCCTGCTTTAAGGGGAAGGTGGACATTTAAAAACAATTCTTTTAATTTTCATAATAGAGATTCGAAATTTTGTACAAATATACATTTCGCCGTACGTACATAGAACACCTTAAAAGAAATTCCCAATCCTTTTATAATTTTAAGATCTTTTAGAAAATTTTAAATTTTAAAACGCAATTTTAACCCTTAAATACCGGTGTTGCTTTTCGGCAACATACCCAATTTAGGCTCTAAAATATATTAGAATAACATTGAAGCTATAATGCCTAATGTTGCCAATAAAATACATTCTGAAAATATTATTAAATCGATTTTCAACATGTAGATGGCAACACTTGTGCTGTTTAAGAATAAAGATAGATTTATATTTTCAATTATTGCTAGTTGTTCTTATTGTTTTCTTTGGAAGCTTGCGAAACAACCTATTTTGTTCTGCAGCTAGCAAGTAAATTTATTTTTTATTATAGTTCCTAAAATTCTTATGTATTTAATATTATAGAATTTTATCAAGGAAAATTATCTAGCTTAATCCTTTAATCTAGCTTAATCCTTTGATTAGGAGCTAGGATTGGCTATTGTCTTCATACAATACGACAATTGGTACTTTTCCGTTATACGGACACCATGCCAAATGAAATGTTTACTGCAATGCTAAAAGATATTTGTAATTTTATGCCAGCAGTTTAATATGAATTTATTTTATTACTTTATTGTATAACAGCTATTTTTTCACTTATTTCCAGTATATACAAGGTGTTTATAAAGTCCCGGACCCATTTTGATGTTTAATAACTCATAAAATAATAAAGATAGATTAAAATTAATACCATAACTGGTCAGATAGACTCAAAAAGTTTCATGACTCTTGTCAATGAACTTCCACGTGTGCCCCCTTCGTCACACGGAGAATATCAAGTCGATAGTCAATTTCACGCCAGGTAGCGGCAAGCATGTCGGCATCCACAGAGGCTATTGCGGTTGGTTCATATTATTTTTTGATAACTAGAGTAATAAGGTACTTGTAGGCTAAATTTTGAGATTTTTGAAGCAATTTTATCGGGCCGCAATTTTTTTTTTTTAACAGCTTCTTTTCAGAGAATGACCCATATACGTGCATAGCTGCCAACATCTTACGCTTTTCTGTACCACAAAAATTTAATTGAAATTTTTGCCTTAATTAATTGGATGATTACAAAGGTTTAAGAAGATAGAATTTAGTATTAAATTTTTGTGGTACAAAGAAACATAATAATTGGCAGCTATGTATATACTTATTCCGTTTGAAGCTGGAGGCTCTGAGATGATCATGACTGTCGCATATTTTATTCAAAATTTGTACCATCACTTTCGAGAAAATACCTTTTGTTTTTCATCATACGGAATGTTTGCTTTTAACCCCTTGAAGGGCAAGCAATTACGTTTGTGTAATGCTGAATTCCCGCCGGAAATTTAGAAAAAAAAATTCTAAATAAGGAAACACAATTTTCCGACCTTTTTCCACCAAAGTTGGAAAAGTAAAATTTCATAAAACTTTTCCAGTGCAAATCTTCATTGATCGTAGGTTGGATAAAATACATCCCACCGCCCCTCAAGGGGTTAACACATTCATGTTGGAAAACGAGAATTTTCCGTGCAAAAGTATTGGCGACCAAATTCCAGAACTTCGCGCACTCTACACACGGATACATACCGCGTGGCTGCCATATGTCAAATAAACATATGTGAACAAGATATTTTACTTGGCAATATCTACCACATGCCATATCGATAAATAAATTCAGCCTATATTTTATTAAATAAACGTTGTGGTTCAAATCTGTTTATATTAACCCGAGAATGCTCGCGCTAAACCGGGTTATGTACGATTTATACTTTGCCACCAATAAATTCAAACAAAAGTCGTCATTTTATACAATGCATTGCTATACAATACATTGCTAACAAATTCCGAGCTAAAATAATTTTCAGATTACTTTTCGAAAATTAGTGGTGAGAAATGTAATTACCGTGCCCACTCTGGGTATGTCATACCCAGCGCGTGTAATCTCGGGTTAAATAAGCATAGAATGTGACTAGGGGGGAAGTCGGATAGACCTACGACTAATGTAACCTATGATGTTAATCGTAGCACGTATTATTCCATTAATTCTGATTTAGTTCAAGTCAAATAAAAAAAATTGAAAAATAATTTTTTTTTAATTAACCCTTTGCACTCGAGATGTGACTTTCACTTACCACTAGTTCTACAAGATGTCTTGCGTGAATTCGGGCTCCAAATGTTCTGGACACCAGTATTTTAAAGAAACTTTCTTAGTCTTACCTAATGGCAGAATTATTTGCGATTAAAGATGGCGGAATAAACTATAAGAAATAAGTGGTGACCAGAGAATTTAGGGTCCTGATTTACGCGTGACACCGGGCAACACTAGTGGTGAGCGAAATCACTTATCTAGTGCAAAGGGTTAAATATTTTTTGTTTCTACGTAGTTCTTATTTTTACCTAATTTATCAAACGAAATTATTTATCCAAAATATCGTTATTTGGGTTTGGAAAAACCGGAATATTGGCAGTTGTCTGGAGCTAGTGTAATGAATATTGTCAAAACAAATAAAAATAGCAAATCATTTCAGTATTGCTTTTTATAGTTTTTGAAGGAATCTTCCGGCAATTTCAAAAGTTTCCATTAAATCAATTTAATTTAAAACTTCAAAAAATCTTCTAATTAAATCATCTTTATCTTATTTATTTATTTTGTTTTGCGATTTCACCTTGAAAACTTTTAAAAGAAATGCGCATCAAATTAATTAATTTGATTAAATAAAATGCTTACCTTAGAATAAAATTGTAAAGGATAATTTAATAAAATAAAATGATTACTTGAAAATAATCAGATAATGAAGTCAAGTTAATGAATAATAATTAACAGTAATAAATACGTAATTACTTTCAGATTTCTAATACCTATTAAAAATGCATTGATTTTTTAAAAATATAAATCATTCATGTCATTCCTGTTTTTTTCCCTACAAAGCCACTTACAAAAAAAATTGACTAACTATTACAATTGATTTCTTAGATAGTCGCATTAATTTAATTAAGCAAATTTCTACCGTGATTTAACTATTTTTCTTTCTTTCTTTCTGTTCTTCTTTTGCGCGTATAGAGCTTTTGCAATGTACATTTACAAGAAATTTACAGGTCTAGAATGATCTGTTTTATCTAATTTTGCCATTTTTAATTATCATTATCACTGCTATTATTTTGCTTAAATTCCCATTTTTAATTAGACTGATTTGTTTCATGGTCCCCCTGTGTTTGTTCCTTTTTTCTTTTCGTCAGGTGTAAAACCATATTTTAAACGAGAAGCATTTGGTATGATAATATCTCAGTTTCAGTATCAACCTTTACCCTATGAGCTCTGGTGGATCCAAATATAGTAGTACATGCAATATTCCGTACGCTATCTTGGCACTAATCAACAGATATTTGATACAAGCCCTTATCTTTTTGCTTCTTTTTGGGAACAATGGATTTCGAGCTTATTCTATCGACGGTAATTTTTAGAATTTTCAAGCTACGATTTTGAGACTTTCACAAAAGTTGTTCTATATGCTTACCTAATACATTATGCATATTATATTTTGATTGCATTCGCGCATGCGCAGCGAATCAATTTTTAGTAAACCTGATCATTTTTCATTCAATTTTTATTATTTTTTTAATTCTTATTGCAGAGTATTGTGTACAATGTTGTTTGTCAAATTTTCTGAAAAGAACTTTTTTTATATTAAGAACTCGGCAAATTATAAGCAAAAAACTTGGCGAAATTCGGGACTGTTTTTATAAAAACCTTAATTTCTCTACGATTATAAATGCTATCCTCTTGAAAAGGAATACAGTTTATTGCAATATCACACTTATTAATAATCTCGAATTTGAACGCATTTGCTGCAGTTGTTTTTACAGGGTTATCCAAACGATATTCGTTCTTTTTCAATTTGTTGACGATCCCCTATGGTCTTTCAGGAAAAAAAAACTTCGCGGAAATATATGACCTATACTATACTGTTTACACACCTGCAGTTTAAGATTGATTCCTCGTGTACTTTTCTAGATATTTAATAAAATATCAAAAATCGCAAGTGATCGGTCACATTTGGCCATATAGTGTATATTTTAAATTAATAATTTTAAATAATGTATTTTGTTACTTCCATCACTGCATACGATTCCTTTCATTATTTATGGTAATACAGTTTATTAGACAATTTTTAACCCCTTGAGGGACGGTGTGGTAAAATATATCCCACCTAATTTAAACTAGATTCTCACCAGAAAATTTTAATTTTAACTAAATTATATATTTTTAACTTTGGAGGAAAATCATTGAAAAAAAATTGTTTTTCCTTATTTAACAATAAAAATTTACGATTATTCCGGTGAGAATTGAATATTTAGAGACATTTTTTGCTTTTCTCTCAAGGGGTTAAGTAACGGTATAATAATGTGATTTAATGGAACATTATTGTTCAAAAAGAATTTTTCATTTGGAAAAGTGTTGTATCTTGAATATATGTTTACCCTAGAACTAAAGAATTTTTAGCTTTAACTATTGGATTTGTATAAAACTAATCTATGTAGTTTTGACATATGGAGGCGATGTCATTTAGCATTTGGTCTCTTCATATTCTCAAAATAGTGAAGCTTCAACAGTAAGCATTGTCCCAGTGTCTCTTTACCACCAGGGAAAATTTCCACCAGTAAATTTGAATAGAAATTTTCGCCTTATTTAACACCTTCGCGACGGAAGCCTTTTACGAAATGTTTATTACTTTGCTACCGGTTTTAAAAAACAGAAGTTTGTGCCTATTAAAATCGGGAAAATGCTCGGATTAAATAAAGCAAATTTTACAGTAAAATTTCACTGGTGAGGATAAACGGGGATCCTTAGGCCTATTTCCGGCACGTATACGTGTCGCTCGTCCCCAAGGGGGTTAAACCCCTTATTAATGCACAATTTCAGTCATATTATGGTAAAAAAAAGGCCTTTATTTTTATTGATAGAAGTTTACTTCGCCGTAGTCAGGCCGTGCGTTTCCGCCATATTGTTACAACCTAGACAACCTCCTGTCAGTATCAGTGAAAGAGATTATAACGTCTGGGCCAACTTCCACAAGTAAAAACGAATAGAAAATTTTATCATATTTGTGAGAGAAATTTTCTATGAATAAGCCGTTAAAATAAGACGAAATTTTCTATGAATAAGCCGTTAAAATAAGACGAAATTTTCTATGAATAAGCCGTTAAAATAAGGCGAAATTTCCTATTCAAAATTTATGGATGGAAGTTTCCTTCGGCGCTAATTAAAAACTGTTCATCCAACGTAAAAAATCAGCCGCCATCTTGTGACAACCTCCTTAGTTACTTCACTCGTAACTGGTTGAATGTACACTATATGCCACCTCCTCTTTATTCATAGCTCCGTTATGTTGCATAGAATTGTAACAAAAAGTTTTGATTACCATAGTTGCCAACCTCCCGATTTTTTTCATAGCAATATTTTTATTCTAAAATACTTGCTTTATATAATCGCACAATTTATGTAATTGAATGAAGCGAACGTTTTTGTAAGATTTTACTGGTATCCAAAAAATCGGGAGGTTGGCATCTATGGATTACCAAAAAGTAATTTTTTTAAAGCTGCAACTTTTCATTATATTTCGTTATCAACAGTTATTTGTTTTAAATTAAAGTTATACATAAAAGAGTATGTATTGAGCATTATGAAAGTGAGTTTCAAATTTTATTAAGCCTAACTAGAAAATGGTAAGAAGTCATTATTTTTCAAGTCACCTTGGACCTTCAACCTAGCAATCGTTTTGTACATTGAACATGCCAAAAGTACAACACAATTACATATTATTCTGTTAAAAATCAAAAAAAAAAATTTTCAGAAAAGTTTGTCCTCGTATCATTAATGGAAGCAATTTAAAACTCAACTCTATGTACACTACTTGTGTAGAGAAAATATGCACAGATGATCACAATGGTGTAGAAGATATTATTCTTGTGTCCATGAAACTTTTTAATAGCATTTCAATAGAATTTATATTTGAGAAAAGTTATACGTTTTCAGTCAGTTGCGAACAAATCATTAGCATTTTGCCTGAACATTCTTATTCAAAGAGGCAGAAGAATTCTTTATATATTTCTTGGTTTAGTATAAGTTTCTGAAATATAATCTTATATCTTGGCATAGTACCACTTTTTAAAATACAATCTTAACTTTTAATGCAATCAGGGTCCGTAAATATCATGTTATTTTCGAAAATATCAAAAATACCCGATATTTTGATATATACTCGATACTTTCGATATATATCCGATATTTTAAAAATAGTCAACTTATTGATAATTATAAATATTTTCAGATCTAATATAAATTAGAAACTAAAACATATTGCATTTATCATGAAATCTTAATAAAACAATATTCTAAATATATTTTGTTTTTCATATATGTAACAAAATTGACGATCAACTAATTGAAGAGAGGCACAATTTGCTTTTTACACTCACAAAAAACAAACTATGGGATTAATTATCAAGTTTCCAGGAAATTTTGTGTTTTATATAACAAAATTATACACAAAATAATTTGTTTTTACTAAAAAACCTAATATAAATGTAAGTTTGTCTGCTTTTTTTATTCTCTAATCTGTTGAGCAGCTTAAACTAAAGAAAACAAAAACCAAAAAAAGATTCTAATGATGCTGTAAATAACTTCTCTAAATCAGACAGTTTATCTTTCCATAGCAGTTTTAACTAAATATTGTCCCACATAATTATTGCTACATTTAAAAATTCAGCTTCAAGCATAAAGCTTGAAAAAAAGAATTTTTTATGGAGTGGAAGGTGGGTATCGGCAAACTAAAAATGGCCTGCCAAAGCAAAAGTTCTTGTCTACAGAATAACACAATCAATATCAGTTAAAAAATTCATTTATACTTGTTTTGAATGAAAATAGGAAAAATATCATATGCAATATTTTGAAAATTAGTGTCAAATATACGGAAATATCGAAAATATCAAATTTCATGATATTTTGAAAATAAATATATGATATATATCACCGAACCCTGAATGCAATTGTTTTTCAAGTGATTTTACATAGCGATAAAACAAACATGTACAAAAAATATATATACAGACTGATTATAAATTCATTTTGCAAACTTTAAGGGTCGGTACAGGACACTGTAACAATCATTTATTGTATATGAATGTATGGACGCAAGGGACCCGTTGAGGTACAAACACCAGGTCGCCAATTTGGCCCTTTTTTATTTCAAAATTTCTCATTCAGACCAGAAGATTCCTATACTATTTTTTTCTTTATTTAAGACAGACATTTCACGATTACATAAAGAAAACTTTTTTTTTTTTTTTTTTGAAAATTTTCGTTAAGAAATCGAAATTTTTGAATAAAAAAAAAACGTAAAACTGGTAATTTCTATTTCTTTCATGTATTTGCTGTGTTTGACAGCTTCGCCAGTTTTGCGTTTTTTTTTTTTTTTATTCAAAAATTTCGATTTCATACCGGAAATTTTCAAAAAAGAAATTTTTCTTTATGTAATCATGAAATGTGTGTCGTAATAAGGAAAATAAAAGTAAAGGAATTTTGAAATAACAAAAGGGTCAAATTGGCCCCCTGGTGTCTGTACCTCAACGCGTCACTTGCGCCCATACATTCCTATACAATAAATGATTGTTACAGTGTCCTGTACGAACCCTTAAGGTTTGGAAAATGAATTTTGAATCACACTGTATAAATATAATAAATTAAAATGCAATTGATGTCTATTGTAATTGGCATTATCCCCCTCCTACCTTTAATTACACCCAGTTTCGTATTAATTTAAAACAACTTTAAACAAGCACCTACGACAAATCTCTTATTTAATATATATCTAAAATTTATTTCAAATGCATTAAATTTTTCATTATTTTAATTTTTATTTTTCATAGAAAAATTATGCATGATCCGTGGTGCAACATGCCTAGGACCAAGATACAACAAGGGTGTTGTAATATGGTCCTAAGATTACTATATTTTTAATTAAAAGAAAACTATGATAGTTCTAATAACAGAGTTCAAGAAATTTATGTAGGATCAGAGCATCATAAATAATTAGAAAATGGTTTTATGTTTCATTATTTACATATTTTATTTAAATGAAAAATCAAAATGTCAAAATAGGACCGAGGTATCTGGACTTCCCCTACTTTTGTTTGTGTCTTTAAGTTAAATAAAAATTATTTAAACTTAAAAACGCATTATATTAAGGATTTTCATTACTTAGTGTAAATTTGAGGAAGATTTAATAACAATTGCAAAGAATAATACATAAAAAAGATAAACGGCTTGAGTCTTGAAAATAAAAATTTTTTACGTATATCTTGTTAACAAGTAAGTTTTTTCAACTTCTTTCACCTATTAAATATACAATGTCATAAGATTTAATTTTTACAATAATTATATTCAGCTAAGTAAAATATGAATAAAAAGGTTTCTCTAAAATTAATCATTTTTAACACTTTCCAACAAAGTTGAAAAGTGTTTATGACTTCGGTTTGTATGTCCGTCTGTCCGTCTGTCCACGCTCTAACTCTCGTAAATATGCTCGGATCGTTCTGAAATTTTTGGATGTTAGTAACCTCTACCATAGCACGTTCCCTATTTCAAATGACGTTTGTAGCATGTTTAGTTCATTTACAGGGACAGTCAAAAGTTTTCCGTTACATTACGGCCAAAGGGAAAAAATCGTTCTTTCAAACATAGTAAAATTTATATTTATTTATGAAGTTCACTAAAATATGCATTCTGTTGAATATGCGGAGTAAAAAATAGTTATTGTTCATTTACAGGGCCACACAAAAGAATTCCGTTCATAATGGTATAGGGGGGGATGGGGGTTGCGGTGTATTTGAAAAGATTTCAGATGTTATATTGTATCTGGATTACTGTATATTAGTAATGATTGCTCGAAATGCACTTCCAATTATGATATGCGCTTTTTTCACTATATTTATGCATACTATAAATGCTATAGCTCGTATACAGGGCTACAAAAATGAATTCATAAAGGTTACTGAGTATGAGCATAAATTGCTTAAAGGTGGGTTTTAAAGGAGTTATGCATTTTTACGCTGAACTGAATTTAACTTACGAAATATTTGTAGAATATAGATAAAATGATATAAAGGGCGACGCAAAGAGTTGGATACATGGCCGTCTATAGGGGATAATTTCTGGAAATGTAATTTCAGTAGTTTTAAGAGTGTTTTAGTTTGAATGAAATTTTAGCTAAATAGTGACATGTAATAAAGGTACTAGATAAACTACAGGTTTGTACAAAAATATTCAAGTATGTTTCCATCTATTAGTATAAATTGCTGAAAGATGAATTTCAACCTGTTATGCTGTTATTTCTTGCTAAACTAAATTTTTCCATTATATAGTATATATATCAACCTACAGATCAAATACAGTCAAAAGAATTGGAATACATATTTGGCTATGGGCGGTAACTACTGAAATCAGTTTTTCAAATGCTTTATGCGTTTTCTAAAATGTTTACCTAGTTATCTTATTTAGCTTATTTCCCTAAATAACGAAGTTTTGTTAAAGCATTCAGGAAGTGTTGGAAAGTGTTTCGTAATCTATGTTTAACGCATGATTTTTCTTACTTGTTTAAACCAAATATGCGCTTTATAAATATTTAAAAACTCCAGAACGTGTAAATTTAACTAATTTGACATTTTTACTTTCACTATTAATGCCGATTACTACATGGAAAATTCGTAGTGAAGTCTTTATCATGAAAGAATTAACGCTTATCTTCTAAATTCGTTTATTTAAATGTGGAATAAAGGACACAATGCAAAAGGATGGACATATACAAGGTGGCCATAATTTAACTGACAGTACTCAGAGTGTTCTGTAGCGCGATCTAATTGAGAGAATAACGCCAAATTTTGTAAAAAAGATTAAAAAAGACAAATGATTCCGTGACAAGAAAATTAGTTCCAAACGTCACCGCTGGGGAATATGTGGCGCTGTATAACAGAAAAGTGAGTTAAAAAAAGCAGAATCAATACTAAAATTGTTAAATGTGCTGGTGCTACTTAGTTATCCCGTCGATCAAAATTCTATCGCCAAACTATAATATTACATGCCAATAATGGTTGATCGTAAATGTGACATTCACTTGACAACACGTGTTTACGTCATCAAGTGATTTTTATTTCGACGCTTTATTTGTATTTTTATTAATGTTATACTAATTTATTTGTTCTTTCATTACTTAAAATAAAAATTCTATTAATTTGTATAATTTGGAGAGTGGTTTGGCGATTTATATAATTTTGCGAAATTGGTCGACGGATAACTAAGTAGTACCAATGTGCTAAATGAGAGGTAATTTTATTTCAGTAATGATTCTATATTTTTTAAAACTCTTTTTTTTTGTTACACAGCGCCAATTGTTCACCTAGCGGTGACTTTTCGAACTAATTTTTTTCACAGAATCTTTCTTCCCCTGGTGTAGCGCTGTATTTCCCCTTGAGGAAAACATTTGCGCTGTTATAACTGGTAGAAATTCTTGATCTTTAAAAACAAGAAAGAAAAAATCATTCGTCAAGCAAAGATTATTAAACACATTCCAACACATTCGAAATAATGTAACAAAAGTGCACCGTTTAATGAGTTAAAATATTATATTTAATTCAACCATATGGAAGCACGTAACACATTATGAAAACAAATATTGGACTGTTCTCATCTACAATCGGAAAATTATCCGAATTTTTTAGCAGCTCTGTTTATAATATATAGATTTGCATCTGTTAACTACATGCATGCCAAAATTTAGTTGAGTTAGGAAATACACACCACAGTTGAAAATTTCCCTTTGGCAATTTCCGCTAATAAGGAGGATGGTGCGTGAATTCTTTTGTATAACCCTGTATGAGAGGTACAGAATTTATATAGAACGAGTAGCATGTAAAAATTCAGTTCAATTTAAAAGCGCATACCGAAATTAAAAGCGCACTTCCACCAATTAATGTTTATAGACAGAACTGTAAGTGATTTGTTTTGTGTGTCCCTGTAAATGAACGACAAATGCTATGAATGTCCTATTCTATGGTACTCATCTAATTCAGTGATTTGTATCGGTTTCGATCCATTTGAAATTTCGTAATGTCATTAAAATACTCTGCAAACGATTCCTCCCTCCCCCATATACCATAATGTAATGGAATTCTTTTGAACGTCCCTGTAAATGAACTATGAATGCTACACACTTCCTGTACAGTACCGGGCATGCCATGGTAAGCATCATTAACATATTTCCATGGCATGGAAATCCGAGTATATTTATGTGAGTTAAAACGTGGACAGACAAACCGAATTCCTCAACACTTTTCAACTTTGTCGTTAGTGTTAAAAAGCTCTATACTTATTAAGGATATATCCAAGCATTAAGGGCTAAAAATACCCGTATTTTCGTAAAAAATATATGATGCTTTATATAAACATTAAATGAGTGTTATAAACCCGTTACCCGCTGATGTTGCATTCACGTAACGGTCAAAATAAATGCATATATTTATATTATTTACATACCCACCACTATTTTTAAATTAAAAAATTGTCCTTACTTAAGGAAATAAAATTTTAAGATCATATAAAGCGAAAATTATCTTACAGAGTTTTTGGTGGCACACGACGTTAGCTAAAAAGATGAAAATCTCAACCTTATAGTTTTGGCGGTAAATGGGTTAAATAAAGCAAACATTATTATTCGGAAGTAGGGCTACATAATCCTTGACACCTATGGTTTAGAACAGGGTTGCCAGTTTGACCTCATCTTGTATTTAAAAAAATCACATTCACACTAGAAAATGTTAAAAGTATTTTCAGATTTATTTAAAGTCAGACTTTTCTGGATTACTTAAAGTAAAAATTCTTTTTCAAAAAGTACCGGTCAGAAGTCTAAATTTTGGGGTAAAAATTGACGCCAAACTGGCAACCCTGGTTTAGAATGATGTTTATTGTCTGATAAAATGCATTTTTAACCGCTTTAAGAGGGCTGCCACTGGCGACTATTTTTATATTATACTCGCATCACTATTTAACAAAAAGTAAATTTTGTTTTTCTCTTGCGCATGCTGCCAAAGTGTATGTGAATTTTTTTTATTTAAAAAAAATTACGTGACGTAGAATTAAAAAATAGTCGCCCGTGGCAGCCCTGCTTAATCCTTTCCGGCACGGGCAATTTTTGTTGTAAAATAATGAAATGATTGACTGACACCGGGATTTTAAAACGACTTTTTTAGAAATTAAAAACGTGTTACTTTAAATGTTCATTGTAAAAGCAAAATTTTACTAAACTATATTTGGTGCCGTACGTAAGTTTGGAATTAAAATTAGGTATCCCGGCCCGGGCACATTGTGCCAGAAAGGGTTAAGCATCACACCCGATAAGTGTACTATATATATTTTTTAATTAAGATTGTTCGGTTTCCACCACTTTTTGGTAAGTAGAAACATTCACCTTAAGAACAAACAATCTTCTTGAAACACCATCAAAAATTTGTAAATGCGCTAGGCCTTTCGAAAGATCTGAGTCTTTCTTCGTCAGTCGCAAAAAAGACGTCCTTCTACTATGAAAGCAGAGGCAAGTCTTTCGAAAGGCCTAGCGCATTTACAAATTTTTGATGGTGTTTCAAGAAGATTGTTTGTTCTTAGTCATTCACACCAGTTTTAACTTATTTTCTTTACATTCACCTTATTTAATTTCGGATAAAATGATGTGAGAATAAAGCCTAATAAAGATAAATTACACTATTTTTTAAAAACTGGTGGAAATAAAATAATCTTAATAAAAAAAGTAACCTACACTGTCCGTGAAAGTCACGGGCGTGGGAATTAAAGGTTCAAAGAAATTACGATTTTTTTTTTAAAAGATGTTCATGTCCGGAATATACAGTATACTCTCGATATCTCGAAGTCGAAGGGACACTAAAAAAATTTCGAGACAGAGAGTTTTCGAGATAACAAGGCCATAACAAAATGTAAGAATTCACGTAAAAAAAAAAAAAGATACGGAATAATGTTATGAAAATTAAGAATAAGTATAAATATGTAATTATAGTCACATTAAGTCTAAATACAGCAATGATAATTTTAATTTTTAAAATAGTAGAAAATAATTACATTAAATTGAAAAGAATTAGTAAATACATAAATGAACTTAGAATTGCTTAGAATTGCTTAAAAAAGCCAAGTGTCGTGGCCTGGCGACATGTCTTTTGAAAGTTATCGTTTTCCACGTTTTCAGAGCATTCTATGAAGCGTCATAGTACTTTGACAGCATCTTTAGCTTGGGCCGCAGTAGCGTTGGGTAATGGCCTGATAGACCCAGTACTTTCTCATTATCAAACGGCAGAGAAGAAATTGATTGATTTTTTACATCGAAAAATATTCGGCATAACAATGTTTTGAGTGAAAACTCTTCGAGATAAGAATCAAAATCAATATTAGATACATATGTAATATCAAGGGGAAAAATAATTTTTCGACATATCGAGGTTTTTGAGATATCGAGAGTATACTGTATAAGTAATTTTCCACTTTCTCTTTCATTATTAGTATTATTCAGAATATTATCTGTATACTCGGCGAATGTTTGTTTAATTACACTGAGCTTTATCTTTAAAACCAAATATTTCGGAGCGGAAGCGCCTTTTATCTGCTAAATTATTTTACTTGGATGAGAAAGAAAAAGCAATATAAATATCTGAATAAACTCATTTTGCAGCAAACGAACTTTTATCTTAATAACATTGCATTTAATCTAAAGCTAAATGTTTGAGCCAAAACATTTGCTAAGAAATAAGTGATACCGGAAAGATTCTATACTACAAATAATTTTTATCGTTTGGTACGGTACTATTAATACGAACATCCCCCCCTTCTTCTCCGCCTGAATGCTAAACTTGAGCGCTGAAACGAAAATGGCGGCTGTCGAAAGGGAATTTTTTTAAGGCTTGTGCGGTCCCTAATTTTGAACATATTTTGCAAAAGTTTTCTTTGACTCAGGCAGTGTTTCCTTGTGGGCTACTTTTTCTAAAATTCAGATTTCCTGATTGGCACCACTTTCTCGAGGCGGTAAAATTCCCCTTGATTTCGCCATAATTAATATGTCATTAAATATGCCAACTTTTACCATTTCAAAAAAGTGGTGCCAATAATGAAAGCTGAATTACAAATAAGTAGCCTACTGGCAGCACTTGACTCAGGGTTGCCAGTTTGGTCTCCAATTTTAATCTGAAAATTCAATTTAAGACCGGAAATATCGAAAAACGAATTTTTACTTTATATGATCGCTAAATGTGTCTCATTAAATAAATCATAAGATACTATTTTTTTATGGTGTAAACAATATTTTTTTAAATAAAAATGGAGACCAAACTGGTAACCCTGCTTTGACTAATTAAATCTCAGAAACATAAGACGGAAAACTCTTCAAAAAATTATTGGTATTTACTTTCAAGATACAGTTATGCCGTTATTTATATATATATACAGTGAGAAAAAACGTATTTGCACACCAGGTAAATTTGTTGTAGCATATGTATAAATAAATAAAAAGCAACTAAGAATTAAGAATACCAAAACTTTTACAAAACAAATAAACATATTTAATATATGACTTAATAATTATATTTAAAATAGGAAAACATAAAAAAAGTAGCATTTGTACTGCCAAAAAAATATTTGCACACTAGCAATAGAACTAGAGGAATTATTTATAAGTTAAAAACAGTGCTAATATTTAGTATGCATGCCCTTTGCTTCAATTACAGCTTGTAATCGTCTGGGCATTGATTTTATTAATTTGTGACATGTTTCACTGCTGATTTGTAGCTATTCTTCCCTAAGAGCTTGCTTAAGTTCTGATTTGTTAGAAATTTTCTTTTTCCTTATTTTCACAACCAAAATATGCTATAAATTTTCAATCGGATTGAGGTCTGGTAATTGGGGTGGCGTTTTCAATTGATTTTTTACATTATAAAAAAACCATAACCTCCTAATATATGCAGTGTGTTTCGGATCGTTATCCTGTTGGGAATAATATGAATTAGGAATTCGTAATTTCAGAGCACTATTAGATAAATGATCTCGCAATATATTAATAAATTGTTTAGCATTCATGTTGCCTTCAATAAAGGTCATTTCGCCAACTCCGTTAAAAGACATGCATCCCCAAATCATTACATGACCACCTCCACGTTTTACAGTTGGTTTCAAGTTTTTAATTTGAAGAGAAGTATTTGGCTTTCGCCATACAGTTTTCTTACCATCTGAACCAAAAATATTGAACTTGCTTTCATCGGAAAAAATAACAGTTTTCCAAAACTCTAGTGGTTTGCTGACATAAGCTTTTGGAAATTCAAGTCTTTTCACCCTATTTGTTTCACTAATAAATGGTTTTTTCGAGGGGCTCTTCCTCGCATATTTGCATCATGAAGAATATTTCTAATTGATTGTAGTGTAACTATTGTTCCCGTCGTGGAAGCGACATCAACAGCCAATTCTGGAGCACTTAGAAAAGGGTTTTTTGAAGATTATTTTATGATGGCTCTCCTTTGCCTATTTAGCTTTCTTGGACGCCCAGTTCGCGGCTTATTTAGTGTCGAACAATTTTCTTTTTTCTTCTTAATTACATAACGAACACTAGAAAAGTTTAGATTTAATTTTTTACCTATTCCTCGATAACTTAATCCAGAATTGTGAAGAAATATAATCTTCTCCCGGGTAGCAAAAGACAGTTCAAACGTTTTCGGCGCCATTAGAACAAAAACTCTCCAGAATCCCTGCTCCAGTTAATATATTACGTGACTTTAAAGTGCGGGACTAATGTACTACGGGACTGATATGCTAAACATTTGCATAATGTTCACATTTAATGCCTTTTTTAACAGTCAATGCTTCTTGTGCAAATACTTTTTAGGTATGAGAAAATATTAATTTATTTTTTAAAATGTGAAATATTACTGTTTAAGGAAAATGGGTAGTTATTTTTATTTTTTTCTTATTTAACCCTAGAACTACCGGAAATTTTACTCAAGTTTTATAAAAACATTCTACACCAGAATTTTTACTTAAAACTATTTAATTTGTTTATTTAACTTATTATTGTCTGATTTATACATTTAGTTTGTTTTGAAGAAATTTCTGGTTTGAATAAATATTTTGAATGTACATGTCGGGTCCAATGGACCCGTCTGGTAGACGGAAGGTTAAATAAATGAATAATTAAGAGAATAGTATCAAATTTGTTTTCTATGGTTACTTATGCAAAAAATCGTCTGCGTGCAAATACTTTTTTTGCTCACTGTATATTTCCGCCTACGACAGCCGCCACTTTTGCGTCAGCACTCAGGCCTATTATTCAGGGGGCCGTGGTACTAAATTGAACTGAGTAACTTTTGATTTGAATATAGTAAAATATCTGAACAATACCACAAGGAGCGTAAATAAATATGACTGTACTAGAAAGGTTGCCGTAATTCGAAGCTTTGATATTTCAAGAACTTATAATTATATCAGATAAAAAAAAAATAATTGATAGTTTTCTTTAGTAAAAATAAAAGATACATAATCATACTTACAACTACAGAAATCAATAGTTACTGTTCAAAATATATTTTTTCCCAAAGAATTAATCATTTTTACGGATATTTTATACAGCTTCCTAGCGTTTGTGTTAACCCATTAACCGCTGGTGTTCCGTTCACGCAAAGGTCAAAATAATTGCTCATTCTTAAATTAATTACTTTGGCACCACTATTTTTGAATTTAAAAAAATGCCTTATTTATTGGCAGAAATTTCGCTATATTAGTAAAGCGAAATTTTTCTTTCTGAATTTGTGGTGGCAAACGACTTTCAACAAGAATTTTGAGCTTTCCTTCTTTATGGTTTTGGCGCTTAACACTAGAACCGCCGGCAAAAAACGTATACCTATAACCACAAAACTGGTCATTTTGACCGATGTGGATTACGATGCTCAAATATTGTTTATTTGCCATTTTTTACTCTTAGTATCGTTTATTACAATTATTAACATCGTTCCATATAATAATATATACTTCATAATTTTTATTATATTTTTTATATTTTATTAAGTTATAATTATATTATACTGATATATATATATATATATATATATATATATACCGTATTTACTCGTGTATAACGCGCACCTCGTACTTTACAAAAACTTCTACAACAACAACAAACAACAACTTCTCGAATATAACGCGCACCATAAATTTGACATGCAAGTGAATGAATGACCAAATGAATTTCAGTAAAGAAAGTCTAAACAAATGTTACGTCAGGCCAGGAAAGAAGGCGAAAATCTATTTTTAGACTTCGGATAGTAAATGAGTGTGGGAGGGAGTGAGTGACGAATCATGCTGTGGTGACGTCACTCGATTAATCAAATACTTGAGACCGTCTTTTGACAACGTGCAAGTAAGATGGAGGATCGATGTAGTTATCCTGCGACATTTAAGTTGAAAATGCATATTTCAGTATGCGAAAGAAAATGGTAACCTTGCTTCAAGTCGAAAGTTCGGCGTTGGTGAGTCTCAAGTGTGAACGAACGCAGAATATGGAAGAAAACTGAAAAAAGCGTGCTTTTGGGCGGAAATCGTGTAAAAATCCGCAAGTGGAGCATCAGCTTTTAACTCATGTAACGGATTTGCGGCGTTCGGGTTATTCAGTCGCGACAGAAATGTTGATGTTCGTGGCTTGTAAAATTGCTACGAAAATGAATATTCCAAGAGAAGACTTCAAGGGGAGTTATGGCTGTGTAAGACGCTTTATGATCCGTAACAGTCTCTCTATAAAGAGAAGAACAGCGCTATCGCAGAAGCTGCCGGAAGAAAAGGGAGAACAGCGTAGAAAGTTTTTCCGATACGTTTTATGGCTACGAAAACAAAAGGGATTTCAGATGACGCAAATCGGCAATGCAGATCAAACTCCATTGTGGTTTGATATGCCGTAATCCACAACCGTTCCTGCCGTTGGAAATAGAAGCGTTCAAGTAAATACAACAGGAGCAGACAAGCAACGATGCACCGTTATGCTAGCCTTTAAGAATGACAGCCACAAGTTGACTCCATATGTGATTTTTAAACATAAACCAAAAGAATCTTTTCCAGTCGGCATAATTTTAAGAGCACAAGTAAAAGGGTGGATGACGGATGAGCTCATGAAAGACTTGATTAATGTTGTGTGGGAAAGTCGGCTTGGTGCTATACATCAGCAATCGATGCTGGTCCTGGACAGCTTCCATGGATACACAACGCTTGGAGTAAGAGCGAAAATTCATCGCTCAAGTGATTTGGATGTGATACTAGGTGGGATGACGAAAGTTCTGCAACCCTTATATGTTGTCATCAACCGACCATTACGGTTTTATTTCGGCATGCTTACATTCGGTGGAAAACAACAACCGATTACCACTTCACTCCAAGCGGGAGAATGAAGCGTGCGCCACTTTCAACTGCATGTGAGTTGATATGTTAAGCTTGGAATTAAATCTCAAGGATAATAAGGAGCTTCAAAGTCACTGGGATTTCCAATCAGATTGGTGGAACTGAAGACTTTATGATTTACGATCATACTTGACTGTACCAGTGATGACGAGGATAACAGCAGTAGCGGCAATGAGAATTACTAATAAGCGTTAAAATAATGTTACTAGCACTGTTGTATAAAAAAGGTGCAAGGTGTGAAATAAAGATGCAGCAGTACTTCTATTAAGTAAATTTTTTCCATTTTTATTTTTCTTCCTTGAATATATTTCTTGATTCATATGTATATCGTGTGATTACATCCAGCAGTAAAAAATTATTCCGTGTATAACGCGGACCTAGAGTTTTTGCCTTAAATTTTTGGGAAAAATGTGCGCGTTATACACGAGTAAATACGGTATATAACTTATATTTTTTATTTTAAGAATATTTTTATAGTAAAAAATATTTTTCATGAGAAATCGAAAGTGCTGAAAACAAGAATAATCTTAGTGAAAACAAAAATTTATATTTATCCCCTGAGCAATACAATATTCAGGGTGGCCAGTGGTCAGGCAAAAACACAGTCAAAAAAGAGGAAACTACTTGTATTTTTTTTTAGAAAATACTACGAATAATATAAAGGGACTAATGAAAGCGTGTTTTTCTTTAACAAAATACTGGTATTGAACACCCTTTTTGAGTGTGCTTTTCAGAATTGATGCCCGCTAGATTGTGAATATTACTAAACACTTGTAGCGGTCATCGTCTAGAACTAGCTTTTGTAGAATACTTCCGGTGCCATTTGGTCGTGCACGTCGACGCCAAATTTTGTAGAATTGTAGAACATTGCATTTTCTGGTAAATGTTTAGCACCAGTTTCAAATGTAACTAATGGATGTCGAGAACTTAGAATTAAAACATATTTATTTTGCTTCCCTTGATAAACTCAACGTAATATCATCTTTGGCACGAATTTGGTTACTGTACAAAGACGTTTTTCCAGATTTTATGACCTGTGGAATTTTGTTTTCGTCCGCAATTGACTGTGCCAACAATGCTTGTTTTTAGTGACTTCAGCTTTTCTGCAAGGGGCAGTGAAGTAAAGAAGTTATCTTTGGTAATGTTGTAACCTTTGTTGAAGTGTGGTTGTATGAAGTATGGATTGTTGCGACATATACTAGATAAAATGTGCATTAAAATTGGCAGCGGTCATTTTGACCGTTTCGGCGGTTCTAGGTATACTACTGCAATACTTCATAAATTTTGGCTGACTGGAAATTTTTTCACTGGCATATCATAGCTTTTCGAATTATAGGAAAAGTCACGGAAACTGAAAGTTATACTCTAAATACAAACAAACTGATACGCAATGAAAGTTTCGAAACGGTCAAAATGACCGCCTTGGCGGTTCTAGTGTTAATGGGTTCAAAGGTAAATTTTAAATTTTTCTTTAGCTAAATCATCAGAAAATGACATTGTACTGGAATTTTGTAAGAATTTGTTTATGTTCTTTCCGATATTCGTGAATACAGGGCTCCCAAATGGTTCGCCAACAGAATACCAATATTTTTTTAGAAAAATTTTCTTTTTAGATTTTTCTTACAAACTGCCCCGAATTCACCTTCGAAAGTTAATTCTTGCGCAAACCTACCATAAAATTTTCTGTTAAAATTTATCGGTATTCAGTTGGCGGACCATTTGGGAGCCCCGTGAATACGAATTTCTATTGTTAAATTGTGTTGTTTCCAATCGGACAGTAGCAGGGCTGCCACTAACGACTATTTTTCTATTCTATTCCCACCACTATCTAAAAAATAAATTTTGTTGTATAATTCTCTTGCAAATAATTTTAAGCTGTATGTCAAAGATTTTTGTTTTGAGAGAGTGGTGCGAGGTAGAATAAAAATAATAGTCACCTGTGTAGCGCAGCCCTCCAGTAGTATCTTGAGTGTTGCCGCATCTGGCGGATTTTTTGTTTGGAAACATTGAATTAAAACCAGAAAGTTTTGACTACCATTTTTTTTAATTTTTTATGGAGTAGCAGCGACGCATGTATAACGTTATCAACTTTTTGACAATTTTGTACACCCTCCCCCCTCCCCTTATGATATCATACGTTATCATTCCTCGACTCACTACGCTTCGACTTAATGATATCGTTATCAATGTCTAAAAATGCTTTTTATTACCCTCCTGCCGAGAAGGGTTATATGTTTCACGCGTATCTGGGTATGTGGATTTCTTTATACCCTCGAAACATTCCAACGGCTGGATGGATTTTAATGAATGTGGTCTCTATCGATTCGTCTTAACCGTCCGATGGTTACAGGCAAGGTTTTGTTTTTATAAATTCAAAATGGCAGCCGTAAAATACAAAATGACGGTAGAGACGAGAAAAATTTTTACGCATCCTATTGAGTGGCATATCATTGGATATGTCTTTCAAAAGGAAGACAATGTTTCATTGACTATTTTACAGTCAGAAGCCCCTTTTAAATATTACACAATCTGGAAGTTATGTAGGTAGGATCTCTAGCTTTACTGCAACTCTAATCTTCATAGACATCTATAGGCCTTATCAAAACAGTGTTTATAAGATAGGAACTAACAATTAAACGCAACTTAAAAGTCACCAATATAGTGAATGAAAAAATAGGTAAGTAATATAAAAAATACTTTCACATTGATGAGAAATAATTAATGAGTTCGCTTTTTACGCAGTCGGGTTTTTTGATTTTTTAAATTTAATTACAATTTCTTCTTTCTCTTTCTTTAAATACGTTTGCAATGCTTTTGCAACACATTTATTATTCGCATATTTTACTGATTTAAATGAAGAGATAGAAGTCAATAAAATATTACTATTATAAATGAAATAATACTTTAAGGAAAGCTTTACTATTTAAAGTACAGCTTTTTATTACACAATGCATTAAATAATACTATTGTCTTCTTGCACTTGATCCCTTGACGAGGAGGGCGTAAGCAGAATTTCTTATCGACAAAACAGATGACCAACATTCTTACTATTTTTTTTACTAGTAAACATAACAAGTATCACTTCGAACCTTCATTCTCTAGCACAGCATTACATCGCTGCCATCGGAATACTTAAGGCTAGGGAACATGAGTGTGACGTCATCACTATTCGACCGACTTCTCACTTTTGCTGGAATTCACATCGGAAAATTTTGAAAAGCAATTTTCTTTTATTTTATTTATAGAATATCTACCATCTTATAAGACAATAATAACTATTTAAATTTACTGGTGAGAATTTGGAATCCCCAATAAAAAAAAAAAAACAGCCAGATGCGGCAACGCTGTGGAATTCCGCATTTGGCTGAATTTTCATTTAGTGATTCCGAATTCTTACCAGTAAGTTTAAATAGTTATTATTATGTTATAAGATTATAAATATTCTACAAATAAAATAAAAGAAAATTGCTTTTCAAAATTTTCCGGTGTGCATTCCAACACTAGTAGGAAGTCGGTCGATTAGTGATGACATCACACTCGTGTCCTTTGGCCTTCAGTATTTCGATGTCAGCGATTATATCCACATATCGCAGAAGAATAGGAATGCCAAACGTTGGGATAGTTCATATTTTAGAATAAAATGATTTTACAATTACCTAATTGTTTTAATAGCTTTGTGTTTTCATAAAAATCGGTAAGACTAAGAAAAAAGTTCGCAGACTATTTTGATGTAAAAAAAAAGGAAAAAATAAAAGTTTGTTTGGATCAAAAATCATAACTACATAAATAAAAAACCTCCCGCTAGAGATATCTTACGATATCAAGTACCAGGCTTATCCCCTCCTCGATAAGTGATACCGTTGTGTATGTACAGCCAAAGCGATATACGTAAGCGTACAAACTTAATATTGGAATCAGGCGTAAATTGACACAGTTGCGCCATCTTGTGGATGGGGTGATAATACACATACGCGGGCTTTTAGTGTGACGTCATATACGACAGGATATCTACCATCTGCGTATAATTTCTAAATATTTAGTCACTCATGGAGCTGCATTTTGGTTACCACATTTATTGCAACATAATGGCGTAGCGAGGGGGGCGTCCAGACGCGATCGACACCACGAAGCTTTCTTCGCCTTGTCAAGGACATTTCAGCTATTAATCAAGGTGAAAAAAACTTTACAATTTCATTGGTGTGAAGTAAAAAAAGAGTTAGGCATCTTCCTGTAGTTTAACCCCGTCCGCTAAGAGGCGTGCGAGCTTGATTGATGTGACCTCGCCTTTAATCTTGCGGTTACCTGTCCCATTTGAGATAGGACGCTTACTTATATCGCTTTGTGTACAGCCCTTAGCTATCATCTTGTAAAGAATAAATAACTATTAAAACTTGCTGGTGAGAATTCGGAATGCCTAATTAAAAAATCAGCCAGATGCGGCAACACTCACAAGGGTACCACTTTTGGTGCTGCCCGCACCTAGCATGGAGCCCTGGTACATTTTAAAGCCTTATATTACGAAGTTTGAGAATGGGTAAAAACTTTTTGTTAAAATAATATTTCTGGATTTTACAGCAGCATAAGTGTCTGAAGATGCAATTTTCGAGACCACTTATCGAACTATTAACATTGAAGTTTTTTAAAGAAAAGCATTAAAAAATAAAAATTAGTTAATAATAAGTATAAAATATTAAAAAAAGTTTAAAAATTCCTTCAAAAACCCACGAAATTGATTTTGAAAAATTTCAACTCTATATATTAATTTTCGTTTTCTATTTTATTATTTTCGCTGTGCAAACTTATCTAACTTCTTGGTTAATTATGTTACGTATTATTTCTCAACAAGAATACTTTTCAGGGGAAAAGTACCACTTATCTGCTAAAGTATTTTATTCACTAAGAAAGAAAGTTTGGTTGTAACAGCTGAATAAACGTATGTAGTTTGCCAAATAAACTTTTATCTCCATAGTACATTGTATTTTCTCTTTTACAGATAAAAGTTTGCGTATGGGTGATTTTGTAAAAGTTATCGACTCGTTGAAGAATTATTTGTGTCGAAAATGATTATTTACCGTCTAGTACATTTGCTTTAATATTAAATTTTGGTTTCACAATATGTTTAAGTAAAATTTTTGATATTTTAACTGCAAAGTCTAATCACATAAAAGATTTTAGAGACCAGAGAAATTAATCCCTTAACCCCTTGGGGACGAGCGACACGTATACGTGCCGGAAATAGGCCTAAGGATCCTCGTTTATCCTCACCAGTAAAATTTTACTGTAAAATTTGCCGTATTTAATCTGAGCATTTTCCCGATTTGAATAGGCACAAACTTCTGTTTTTTAAAACCGGTAGCGAAGTAATAAACATTTCGTAAAAGGCTCTCGTCGCGAAGGGGTTAATTCCGATGGTAGTGTATATATTGGAAATTCTGTAATTTAGAGCATTTGAATCTAAAACAGAATAATTCAATATTAAAACTTTATGGTCTGAGAGTACTTTTAACTGCTTCACTTACATTTTTTTATTGCAAAAAAAAAAAAAAATCATCCTTTTTTTTTTCTAAATATAAGGAAATGAAACAAAACATAATACACAGGTTTTAAGTTGAATTTTTAATTTTTTACAGGCGTTAAAGCATTTAGTTTTATCGCCAGTTTACTATCCCGACCAAAGCGATATAAGTAAACGTACAAACTTAATACTGGAATCGGGCGTAAATTAACACAGTTGCGCCATCTTGTGGACGTGGTGATAATCTACATACGCGGGCTTTTAGTGTGATGTCATATATGGCAGGATCGAGGCTAACGAGAAAAACAGGCTGCCGCGGTGGGTCCGATTCTTCTTTTTTTACAGACCGCTGGAGTCACGCAATGCTCTTTTCACGCACCTTCATTGGTGCATTCGAGCATCACGTGACTCCAGCGGTCTGTAAAAAAAGAAGAATCGGACCCACCGCGGTAGCCTGTCTTTTTCGTTAGCCTCGTGGCAGGATATCTACCAGATGCGTATATTCTAGAAATCTTTAGTCATTCATGGAACTGAATTTTGTTTATTACATTTATTGCAAAATAATGGCGTAGCGAGAAGGGCATCCAGATGCACTTGACACCACGAAGTTTTTTTCGCCTCTTCAGAGACATTTTAGCTATTAATCAAGATGAAAAAACTTTACAATTTTAGTGGTGTGAAGTAAGAAAGCAGTTAAGCATCTTCCTGTTGTTTAACCCCATCCGCTACGTGGCGTGCGACCTTGATTGATGTGACCTCTCCCATTTAAGATAGGACGCTTACTTATATCGCTTTGATCCCGACTGGCGACTTTTTTTTTTAATTTAAACTCGCAACGCTTTCTCAAAACAAATCTTTCAGACTGACAACATGTCAACAACATACCTTGACAGCATGTACAACAGAAACATTCTACAAAATTTATTTCTTAGAATAGTGTTGGGAATACAATATAAAAATTGTAGCCGTGTACGCCCGAGATTACTCGGGATAAATATTAATTGCAATATATATAAACCCGGGATAATGAGGGATAATAATGGAAGCGTTTAAGTACCATTAAAGAAAATCCAATGTAAAATCGGTTTAATTCATTTATTAATAAAAGTAGATTGCACTTTTCATACAAAATAATGCGCTCAATCGTATTCAGAAAACACAGTGAAACTGTCGAAGCTAAAAATTTTTAATGTGGCTACTTTCTCAACCCTTTACCTAGGTGTAGCTTTTATCCTATTGAAAATATTATACGAGAAATTTGCACATACAAAACACCTCTCTGCTAAAGATAGGATAACAATAGATTTATTTACACTGTTCTTATAAGAATTGTGAGGTTTCCATAACAGTATTTTCTATTAATTAATCTAATATTTTGCAAAAAAAGCTCTGACTACCGATTTATTAAATCAGTCGTAATGATAATTTTTTTTTAAAAAACAAATTATTATTATATAGGGTAGGGGAGTACACAGTGAGACATGGTACTCAGTGAGACAGCAGCCTCTTTGTTGCATATTTCTAACTTTATCTTCAAGCTGACACACACACACAACGAACTCATCTTATGCAAGACGTGGATGTATTTTCGTCACTTTCGTCCTGTAGTTTCGTCACGTGGATGTAATTTCGTCTAGTTACTCGAAAATAATAAATAATACTCGTCAAAATAATAAATAATTCCTTATTTTATAGTGGCTAAAGTTACATTAAACGGCTATTTTAGAGTTTATTTCCTTCAATATGACCTATATTTACTTAACCAAACTTAGCTATATCTAATGATAGACTATTTCGGCAAAACGACATAAACTTTTTAAAGCGATGAAATTGATGTAACAGATGTGGCATCCGTTTTTTTACAACGTAACGAAAGTACACAGTGAGACACACAGTTGTGGTACACAGTGAGACGTGTCTTATTGTGTACCTACTAGGTGTTTTGATGTTAAAAAAGTTATTTATTAATAAAAGAAGTTTTCTTTCTCTCTCTCTCTTTCTCTGTGCGTGAGTGGGCATGCGATGGCTAGGGAAATTTACTAAATGTAAGAGGTTGAAAATTTGCATAAAGGTAGCCCAAGATCTGTCATTGTCCACCAGAGGCTCATATTTTTTATATTTTGATAATCTAGAAATATGAATTAGAAATCATAAATTGCAGAAAATTATTGATAGAGTGTAAAAGTGTATGGTTTATGAAAATATATACATTGTCTCACTGTGTACCACAAGTGGTACACAGTGAGACAATTTTCGATACTCCGTTATGCTGCTTCTGTGCTTTTATAAATAACTTTTTAAAAACCATTTATAGATTAATGTGTAGCGCATTTCTGTGGCTTAAAGATGTAGCAAAAAAAATTTCAAAAGAATAAAAATTGTCGCCATTTGTTAAGTAATAATAATTTTCGTCTCACTGTGTACTACCCTCCCCTAAGTTGTTCTGTATATCTTAGACATTAACGCAAATAACTATTCAGGTGAAGCAATTGTGTTATTAAAAATTTAGGACATAAAGATTAAATTTCGCTTTATTTAATGATGGAATGTCTGCTATTAACCCATTCGGAACAATGGGTGCATATATGGACCCTCAAAAAGTGCTTAACCCCTTGGGGACGAGCGACACGTATACGTGCCGGAAATAGGCCTAAGAATCCTCGTTTATCCTCACCAGTAAAATTTTACTGTAAAATTTGCCTTATTTAATCCGAGCATTTTCCCGATTTGAATAGGCACAAACTTCTGTTTGTTAAAACCGGTAGCAAAGTAATAAACATTTCGTAAAAGGCTCCCGTCGCGAAGGGGTTAAAACGCTTGAGTTTTATGCCAGTAAAAAAGAAAAGCAAAATTGATTTTATTTAATTCCGACATTTTCGAGATTTATAAAGTTCAGTCAAATAATTAACAAAAAGTGGTGCCAAACACATACAATTTGTGTAAAAGATGCCGGTCCTGAACGGGTTAAATAAAGGAAATATTGCTATTTTAAATTTCTGGAAGAATTTCGAATATCTGAATTAAAAAATCCACTAAATTGGAAAAACTGTTGGTAGCATATATGTTACCATGGGCATTAGAGAGTTAAACGTTAGTATATAATATATTACTTAATTTTCAGAATTTTATCTACTAATACTGAAGCCACTTTTTGTATTTTTATGAAAGATTTTCATTATTTTTCGATTTTATGAGAATTCCTATCACCTGAGTTATTTTACATGGTCTTAGTGTGTAGACAAAAATTATAATCAAGATGTATAAATTCACTTGGAAAACACCCTTACAAAAAATTTCTATAGAATTCTATAGTATTTTTTTTAGAGAAAGTGTATTATAGAATCCTACAGAATTATTGCCCGTTTTTATATAAGCTACTTTAAATGAAAGCTATAGAAATATCTGAAGAAGTTCAATAGAGCTGTCTGTAGAGCTTCTACAGGGTAGCCACGCTTCAGGGAATTTGACAGGTGAAACATCAGTATTTGTTTATAGAAAAATAAATCTAGGTTAAACGCACGAAATTTCGCCTTATTTAAAGAAAGATTTTCTATAAAAAAATACTGGTACCGAAGAATTTCCTCGTCTGGAAATTCCCTGAAGCCAGGCAACCCTGTTCTATAAAAATATCTACAGAAATAATATTAAAATATTCGAATGAATTCTATAACAGATTCGAATATTTTCAAATTTCGCCAAGCTTTTTCCAGACTCCCACCCTCCCGCGTTCGAAGCTGCTTATACAACGGTGATTGACTTTTAACGGGAACTTTCAGCTTGGTTGTCCGTTAACAATTTCTTCCGACTTATACTATTTCAGTTTTGTAATTCGCTTTCCTAATCATTTAACCCGTGTAGAATTTACGCTGATTCTCAAAATGTGTAAATTAGAACACCGAAACAATTTGTAAATTAGAAACCCAAATGTAATGATTGATAAAAGGCCCGTTAAACTAAAGAATTTATTTATTTATTTATTTTGTTGGTGGTGTTTAACCCCTTGACGCTAGAATTAAATTACGGTTTAAAAATTCAAATTGCTTATTGGCACCACTTTTTTGAAATAGAAATATTCACCTTATTTAATGATAGGTAAAACGGTACAAAAATAAAGCCAATTACACTATTTTATAAAACTGGTGTGAATCAAACAATCTGAGTAAAAGACACAGCCCGTGAATATGACGGGAGCGAGAATTAAGGGGTTAACACGTTCACGCCGGCGTCAATATTTACGTTTTTCGGTTCGAGACGGCGCTCGAAGTCATGTTTTGCTTCATCTGGCGGCGCAGTACTTTCACTTATTCAGACACTGTATGTAATGACACGCCCCTCTCATATTTATAGAATTGAAGTCGAATATAACAAGCAGAGTTGATTGTGAGTATCTGAAAGTTCGTAAGGAGTAAGCAAATTACTTAGAGACATACTTTTATTGACTACATATGTACGAATTTAATATAAAATGTCTTACAATCTAAAGAAATATGGACAACATGATATAAAAGCATTTTTTGCAAGGTAGAAGCCACGCCCTTAGCCAATGATTTTTTTTTTTTTTTTAATGAAAACGAGAATTCTCGTTTCCCGTCGTAAATGTATAAAGTTTATAATATTGAATTGTCTTTATTACTGAATTTTCGAATATTCAAGTGTGAACCACCTGTAGTGCACGCTGTCTATGGCATAGTCGAGTGTGACCCACCTGAGTGCACGCCTTCTATTTAACAGTGGAGTGTGACCCACCGGTGATGCACGCCGCCTGATGCGACAGTCAAGCGTGACCCACCAGTGATGCACGCCGCCCTATGGGACAGTCAAGCGTGGCCCACCAGTGATGCAAGCCGGCGTGAACGTGTTAAAATAATTAATGAGACATAAAGAAATTAACCATCATTTAAGTCAGTAGTTCGACTGATATATTATTACATAGATATTTGAATCATATTGTACTAGAATTGAATTAATTATCACATTAACCCCTTAACGCTCGAATTAAATTACGGTTTAAAAATTCAAATTGCTTTTTGGCACCACTTTTTTGAAAAAGAAATATTCCACTTATTTAATGACAGGTAAAACGATACTAAAATAAAGCCAATTGCGCTATTTTATAAAACTGGTGGGAATCAAACAATCTGAGTAAAAGACACAGCCCGAGATTATGACGGGAGCGAGAATTAAGGGGTTAAGTCTATGGAGTAGTACTGGCTAGTTCCATGGGTTTTTGTAGTGTAAGTAACATAGCTGATAATTTCTATGCTTATTGGCCACCGTTATTTTCGAAACTTTTGCTTGGCCCTATTCAATTTGATGAGAAAGCTCTGATAAAATAAGTCTCATTTTCCGTTCTAAAATACTGGTAGCCAAAAATCGTAGCATGTGACTTACACTACAAGAACTCATGGAACAAGCCTATTATAATAAACTAATGTATTATAAAATTAATTATTTTTATTTTTAGTATGTAGGTGTTAATAAAGTAGTAAACATAAATTTTAAAACACCAATATATATATATATATATATATATATATATATATGTGTGTGTGTGTGTGTGTGTGTGTGTGTGTGTGTGTGTACAGAACAACAAATTTCTATAGAAACATTAGTTTATAGAAATTCTACAAGGACTATATAAGTACTCTGTAGAAAAACTGTAGAAAAATTGTACTGTAGGAAGAAAATACTACAGAAATTTTATGAATTCTATAGAAACATTTTCACTAGAAAAATATTCTATAAAACTCTTCAAAACTCTATATAAATAGTATTTTATAGAAAGGATGTACAATATAAACCTTTTCTTTAGAAAATGTATTCCATAGAACTCTTCAAAACACTACAGAAATAGTATTCTATAGATAGTCTTTTCTACAGAAACATTTGCTTTAGAAAAAGTATTCTATAGAACTCTTCAAAACACTATAGAAATAGTGTTCTGTAGAATCGGCATTCTATAGAACTTGTAAAGAATTCTATGGAGTTCTATACAGCTCTATGAACTATTTTCGTAAGGCAGTAATCCCTTAACATTCTCGAGGGTTAGATTCGCGAAAATCTCCTCGAATGTCAAAATCGCGAATGTTGAGACTATCTTCCCGTACATAGAAGTGGGTTAGGTTTTTTTTTAATTTTGTTCAATGGAAAAAAACAATTGAAACGTAAAAATTATATTTTAGTCCAGGCATTAGGTGCTCAAAAAGGACAAATAGGGGAAAGTTTTGGTGTAGTTTTGATATTTGGTGCCTTCATGTTTTGTGGGTCGCTGAACACGAATCTGAAGTTTGCAAACAAAATTTATCCCGGAAAACACGTTTTTTTGGCAAAAAACGGGAAAAAAAGGTATTTTCTTTGTTTTTTTTCCAAATAACTTCAAAATTATACATTTTACGTAAAAGTCCTCAATGCATAAATTAAAGAAGATAAATTTTTCTACAATTTATGTATTAAAAGTTTTTTTCTCTGATCAATGGTTTAGCCGTGACAACGCCACAAAAATGGGAGTGAAAACCAAACAATTCAGAGAAAACGGGAATTACGCCGCTGTACGTAGATTTAACGTGAAAACTGACCATTTTACACAAGCATTGGCTATAAAGTATACTAAAGATTATATAAATGACTACATTTTACAATGAAGTTGCTGATAATAAATAAGACGACTCATTATGAATCATTATTTAATTATAAATAAACATGTACATTAGTAACTACATTTATTTAGAAAACAAAACAAAAAAAAATATTATTTCCGCTTTCTTTTACTTGAGGGTCCCTGCTTTTCACCGACATCTACAGCATAGAAAATAGACGCATGGAATTAGTGGGAGTTTTTATTACTACCAACAGTCTAAAATAAATGTTTTTTTAATAAAAAATATTTGATACCTTCTGGCATGACTTTTTCTTGACGTTTTAGTTCAAGTGCCATTTTTTTTTCTATCAAAGACAGCAGAATTTAAGTTAGTCACATAAATAAACTTTTGCACCATTAAGCAACGGCATCAAGATTTAAAATGTAACGAAAAATGTGAATTTGGTTGAAAATATTTTGTTTACAGAGGAAAATTACAATGAAGAGCACATGAAGTTTTGCAAGAGCGAAATGTCTAAATTTACGACCAAATTTGGACAAAAACTGCCAGTTGTATGTAGATATATCGGGACAAAATCATTTAAAATATATTACTTGGCTGCAAATTCTGAGTGTTTACAAAATTGATCCAGACAAATTCTCCAAATTCAGATTTGATACAATGCAAAACATAATGTAGGCATTTTCTCATGATATATTAATCATGATATCTTAGGATTCCCTATCTTTACATAAGGTTCCTGTTAGGTTTCCTGTAAGGTTTGTGCAGAAATAAATATGTATATACAACAGAACATGCAACACAGCAATTTTCATTAATGCTATCGAATGTTTGTCCCGTACCTTAAATTTTAGAAAAAGAAATTTTAGAATTTGTTATAATAATACAAAAATAGTTTTATCATTTTAGCTTCAATGCTGTTAAGAAAGTATCATTAAAATTATCAAGAAGAATGTAAAATCATGCGCCAATCAGATTATGGAACATTTTTGAACGCATTCGGACTACTATAATAAAACTTCATAGTTTAATAACGTGAAAAACGATGTCTAAGCAATAATTTGTAAAACATATAACACGTTTGAAAACACAATTTCAACCAAAATCGAAAACATAGCTGAAAATTTTGTACATTCCTGTATATGAACTATAGATTTATCATATAATTCACAATATGCTAAAATTTAGAACTGTTAGTGAACGCATAGCACAGTTGAAAATTCCCCGTTAGCAATTTCCGGCAATAAGCGGGTATATAGATGTCTTGTGCAGCCCTATATATGATTTATAGAATTTATACACGCTAAATAGTATGCAATTTTAAAAATTTTAAAAAGAGTTCCACAACTGAAAACGCACTTCCATCAATTATTGTTCATACAGAGAAAAATATAACTGATTTATTTTGTGTGTCCCTGTATATGAAAGATCAATGGCACATCATATTCAATAGTAAGCATCTTATAGGGCACCTCGGAGATATATATCAATTTAAATACTTTTGAAAAGGTGTAACATGAACAAAATACATCACAAACAATTTTCCTCCATAGACCGTAATGTAACATAATTCTTTTTAGTGTCCCTGTAAATGATCGATTAATACTACCCATACCACATTCTATAAGAAATCATCTTGTAGTGCACTTCATAGATATGTATATAAATTTCAAAGTGTTTGAAATTATGAAACATTATTAAAAACCACCATAAACGATTTTCCCCCATAGGCCGTAATATAATGAAATACTTTTGAATGTCCCTGTAATGAAATTATGACTGCTACACGCAAAATTTTACAATACCTAACATTCAATAGTGAATATCAATAACATTTTTCAATTTCATGACGATGCGACTATATTGACGCCAAAAATAATTTTGGCCAGCTAGAATCGGTAAATCACCCACCGTGCACTGTCGTAATTCCCGTTTCTTCAGAATTTTTTTATTTTCACACCCATTTTTGCGACGCTGTCACGGCTAAACCATTGATCAGAGAAAAAAACTTTTAATACGTAAAATATAGGAAATTTTATCCTCTTTAATTTATGTACTGAGGACTTTTGCGTAAAATGCATAATTTGGAAGTTATTTTGAAAAAACAAAGAAAATCCCGTTTTTTTCCAAGTTTTTTGCCAAAAAAACGTGTTTCCCGGGATAAATTTTGTTGGCAAACTTCAGATTCGTGTTCAGCGACCCAAAAAACATAAAGGCACCAAATATCAAAACTACACCAAAACTTTCCCCTATTTTCTACCAAATGACTGGACTATTTATTAAGCATTAAAATACATGTTGTAAATAAATTCGAGTACACATGATGTTTAAACATATTGTAAAAGTTTATTTGCTAGTTAATGGCTGAAAAAATTAATTGATATGCGATTGTAGGCAAAACAGATCTTTTGTTCATCAGTTTCCATACAAGGAAAAATGGCGGCCTAGATTTCTCTTTCAAATTTAATAATCATCATTCAATAATTGCATTTTACTACATCTTCAACAAGTTGCTGTTGAAGTTTTAAAATTTTCCAGACAATTTTTACACAAAATATTTCCCCTGCAATAAAAATGTTGAATTTTAGAAAACTTAGGAAATTAAAAAAAAAAAATCTAAGAAAAAAGAAAGAAAACTGTCCAGTGTCAAGTAATAGTTGGTAAAACAAAGTACGCTTTTTGTAAAAAATATTCTTTTTAAAAGAAAATTCGCGAATAAACAATTTGCGAATGCTGAAATGTTTTTCATTTTTCATTTCGTGAATAATTAAAACTCGAGAATGTTAAGGGATTACTGTACTTTGTAAAGCACTTGGAAAAATGTTTAAATAAAAAATGTAATTTATTAGTGTTTATTCGTTTGATGAAATGAATCTTGACCTAAATTAAGAGAAATAAACAAGCGTAAACAAGCGTAAACAAGCGTTAAAAAATTGACCCCACGGAGTCAGCGAAAAGAAAATGCTTCTATCTTTCATAAATATTTAATTGCTTTCTGTTTCCAGTAATCAATAAATATGCAGTGACATCATTTTCGCTCTAACATTTTGTAATCTTTATAAATATGCTTAAAATTCATAAAAGTAAATCACTGAATACAATTTTTTCTTTTTTCGTAAAAGCTCACAGATGTAATCAACATATTTTAAAATGCTACAGATGTTTAACTATACCTATTGAATCGTTATTCAAAATATTTATTAGGCTACAGGTGTAGAAATAATAATAAAATATTATATATTTTAATTCTTCTTATCTTATGAATTTTTAAACGTTAAAATACCGTAATTTCCGGCGTATGATCCGCAGATCAAACAATCACCTTCCGACCCAGAAATTTTATTTAATAATTAAAGTCTTCTAAATTGAAGTTGCTTACCGCGATTAATAAGTTTCATTTTATTTAAAAAAAAATTCTGGGTCCAAAGATGATTGTTTGATTTTCGGATTATACGCCGTAAATTATGTTAACTCTCCCAAAAAGAATATTTTCTAATCCTTTGAGGTTCAACGTCGAGTCTGACTCGGTATCATCTTTCTTTGCAAATTTTGTTTAAGACCCCAGTGTAAAATAAAAGTAATATTTGCCTTATATAATTAGAGCATTTTCAATATATAATTGAAGGCAACTGAATAAAATTTATGTAAAGGTGGCCGGTTCCGAAAGGGGTCGGGGATGCCAGTTTGGCCTTTCTTTTTTCATTCAAAAATTTCGATTTCACACCGGAAATTCTGAAAGAGAAAAATTAAAAAAATCATTGTAATTAAATAAAGGACATAATATTATAGGTAATTTTGGTATGATTGTGAAATTACGGAATTAAAAATTGCCAATATGGCAACCTTCTAAAGGTTAAAGGCTCGACCTGTTTAATAGTTATCCAGTTTATGAGTATAATACCATGGATCTATGAATAAAGAGGACTTGACAGATGCTCAAAATGGTGAAGCTTCATCTGTAAACGGTTTCGCCGTGGCTCCTTACCGCCGGGTCAAACTTCCACCATTAAATTTGAATAGATATTTTCTCCTCATTTTAACGCCTTTAAAATGCAGAATTTCAGTCATAATTTTCGTCAAAAACATATATTAATTTTTACTGGTTGAAGTTTACTTTCACGGTAGTCAGGTCCTGCTTTTCACTCATATTGACAACCTAGACGACCTGCTATCAGTGTCAGTGAAAGAGATTATAATATCCAGGCTAGTTGATACCAGTAGCAACGTATAGAAATTTTTATCATATCTGTCAGTTAAATTGTGGACGAATAAGCCGCTAAAATATGGCAAAATTTTTTATTCAAAAATTACTGGTGGAAGTTTGCTTCTACGGCAATGAGAAACCGCTAATCCGATGTAAGAAAATCAGCATCAATTTTGTGACAACCTCCTCAGTTACTTCAATCGAACCGGTAGATTCTATACCATATTTCTCCTCCTTTTAATCCAAAACTCTATTTATAATATAGCATAGGTATTTAAATTTATGGATTTTAACTTACGGATTACACTTTTTGATATAGAAATGTATACGTTAATTATTCAAAAAAGTCTGTCATTAATTAACACGCATTGTCAGCTATCGTGAAAAGCGTAAGCAATATCAAAACTAACGAAGCAAAGTTTGAAGGGATGAAAGATTTAATGAAACAAATGTTTTTTACCCGAAAATTGACGGTTATAGATATGACAGTGACCGATGCACATCAGAGAAATTTTATTGTTTATAGTAGTATTCGCAAACAATACTCTTGAGTAAATTATTTTACTCTTTTATTATTAATACTCTGAGTAAATTATTTTACTCTTTTATTATTAATACTCTGAGTAAATTATTTTAACATACGCAATTAAAATGTATCAAAAGATAACTATTCACAAATAACTGTAGGGCTCTGTCCTATTCTCTTTGATCCTGGGCCATTATAATATAGTATTATGAAAAGTTAAATAAATTACCGTATATACTCGCGTATAAGTCGATCCCCTAACTTTCGAATGCAAACTCTGTAAAAAATCAAAAACCCGCGTATAAGTCGACCCCCTAACTTTTTACTTCAATTTTGTACAAAATCAAACCAAAGATTTCACTTGCCAATGCGAAAAGGTAGTACGTAAACAAAAACAAATTATTGAATTTTTTTAAATGATAAATTATTATTATTTGTATATTTTATATATTATTTTTTTATTTATTCAAATAAAAAGCCATAATTTTGCAGTATTCGACGTTTGTGTTTTTGCTTTTTTAACTGACTCGCGTATAAGTCGACCCCCCCCCCCCCCAATTTGCTTGCCGAAAATTGTCAGAAATTCCTCGACTTATACGCGAGTATATACGGTAATCCTTTTTGTTAAGCAGCATTTGGAGAAAGATATTATTTTTAAATTGAGTAATAAGATTAAGTTTTGATGCTGTTTGTGGATGATGATTTTATAATTGCTGAAAAATGTCACCTTGTGCAGATTTTGAACAAAGTGAATTCAATTTCCTCGTCAATCCAGTTCATTATTAAATTTAAAAATAACAAGTCACGCCCTTTCCTTGACACTTTGCTCCAGAAAGAATTTAACAACGATGTTCTTATTTTGAAAACTTCTATTTACAGAAAAAGTACTTCTTCACGGCAGTACTTAAATTTTAAGGGGTCTCAGGACTCTTAAAGCTTTAAAATTTTCGAAATTTTATATTTTTTAGATTTTAAACTCCTATCTTTTCTGAACATTTTGATATAATTGTTTCATTGAAATTCCAATTAGAACTGAAGTTATGGCTTTTACATTTATACACGTTCAATAGCTGAAGCGTCGTTTCGGAAACTTTGAAGCCATTTTTCTCCAAATGACGTTTTTGGGCATAACGCGCACGATATCTCAAAAACTTATGAATATTTTCTCATGAAATTTTCAAAACATATGTTTTATGTTAGTCTGTATAAACAGAACCTAAAATTTCCTTTTTATTGTTCAAAACAATATTTTCTTAGGTGATTATACTGTTGACATTTTCTTAATTTTGCATTTGCTAAATACAACTTTGTATTAAAAATATAAAAATGCTTTAAATACAAATTTATTTAGGTTCAGGGTAATTATTATAATCTGAAGTATACGTAGGCACCAAAATTTTCCTTCTAGTTGCAATACTTCTTTTGTAATCGTGCGCGTAAGCTGCTATGCCGATTTTTTGCTCGTCAAATGTCTAACAGTTTGGAGCCCCCTGTAAATGTTAATTCTGCATCTTATATATTTTATAATACATTAAATGAAAGAACAGACTTATATATTTCATTCCAATTAAAATTGTGTCGTAAAATAAAATACATTTTAAGATATTAAATGTTGAAATTAGTGTTTTTTTTTCTTTTTTTTCCAATTTTAAGAGTCCTGAGACCCCTTAAATCCAATATCCTACTTTCACATAAAATTGCAGCCATTAGGTTATATAATGGAGTTATGAATTAAGAGAAGGAGACATATTTTGCACTTTCTACCACTTGCGAGTGAAGTAACTGAGAAGGTTGTCACAAGATGGCGGCTGCTTTTTTAACCCCTTAACGCTCGAATTAAAATACGGTTTAAAAATTCAAATTGCTGATTGGCACCACTTTTATGAAAAAGAAATATTCAACTTATTTAATGACAGGTAAAACGATACTAAAATATAGCCAATTTCACTATTTTATAAAATTGGTGGGTATCAAACAATTTGAGTAAAAGTCACAGCCCGTGACTATGACGGGAGCGAGAATTAAGGGGTTAAATCGGATCTTCAGTTCCTGATTACCGCCAGGACAAACACGTAACCAGTAAAATTGAATAGAAAATTTCGTCTTAATTATGCGTCGTATTCATGGAAATTTTTCTCAAAAATTTCGTAAAAATTTCTATTTGTTTTTACTGGTGTCAGTATGCCTTGTTAAACTGTCAGTTTGATTCCCTGGTTTGCACAATATAGCGGAAACGCAAGGCCTAACTACCTCCAAAGTAAACTCCTACCAGTAAAAATGGAAAAAAAAATTCTACCATTATTTATAACTGAAATTCTGTAATAATGCGATGTTTAAATAAGTAGAAAATTTCCGAACAAATCTAATGGTGGAAGTTTCCCACGGCGGTAAACAACTCCTGCTATAACGGTTACATTTGAAGCTTCACTATTTTAAGGCCATGTCAGTTCCTCTTTATTAATAGTTCCATGAAGAGCCTTGAGATTTTGCAGCGACAGATTTAGTTTTGATAATGGGATTAACCCCTTCGGGACGGGAGCCTTTTAAGAAATGTTTAATATTTTGTCACCGTTTTTTAAAAACAGAAATTTGTGTCTTCTTGAATAGAGAAAATGCGCTGATTAAAGAAGGCAAATTTTACAATAAAATTTTACTGGTGAGGAAAAACAAGGATTCTGAGCGCTTCATGCGGCATGTATACGTGTCGCTCGTCCCCAAGGGGTTAATAAAATATTTAATGATTTACGTCTAAAAGACTATCCATGACGTTGGTGGCATAGAGTTATTTCAGGACTTCCGAATAAATCTGATCAATGTCCCTCTCCAAAACAGCGTGCCAATCGAATAGGAATTATATCTTTGCCTTATTACAGTAATATATCTGAAAAAAAGTCATTTTCTAGGATGTTATTATCATGGATATATGAATAAAGAGGAACTGGCATATCCTCAAAATAGTGAAGCTTAAACTGTAACCGGTTTCGAAGAGGGTCATTACCGCTGGGTCAAACATCCAACAGTAAATTGGAATAGAAATTTTCTCCTTATTTGAATACCTTATTAACACTAGAATCGCCGGAAATTTTACTCAAGCGATATAAAATTATTTTATGCCAAAATTTTAATTTAAAACTATCTAACTTATTTATCCGTGGTACATATTTAACTTATTTTAGAAAGACATTTCTGGTTCGAATCGAGGTATTTTTATTTGGCACCGTTCAAAATGACCACTACGGCGGTACTAGTGTTAATGCAAAATTTCAGTCACAAATTTGTCCAAAAACAGATATTCATTTCTACTGGTGCATTTTACTTCGGCGGTAGGCAGGCACCATGTTTCCGTCATATTGTGACAACTTAAACAACCTCCTGTCAGTATAAGTGAAAGAGATTATAATACCCGGGCAAACTTCCACCAAGTAAATGAACAGAAATTTTCACAGTTATTCGTGAGAAAAAAATTGCATGAATAAGCTGCTAAAATAAGGCGAAATTTTCTATTCAAAATTTACTGGTGGAAGTTTGCTATGGCGGTAATCAGAAACTTTTGATTCGATTTTAAAAATCACTCGCCATCTTGCGACAAACTCCTCAGTTACTTCACTCGCAACTGGTAAACTCAACACTATATATCTCCAACTTTTATTAACAATTCCATTGTTAATATTAGGACTCCTCATGTTCCTCTGAATACCATTGGTACTTTTTCAGTAGCTATAAAAATAAATGTCCGAAATTTGATCTTATTGGTTAGAATGTTACAAATCGATTTACATTGGTGAAACTGGATGCTCTCTCAATGCAAGATTCAAGGAACATAAAAATTCTTTCAAGAAAGGAAACTAAAATTCTTTCAATTTTTTCTCTAATTTCAAGATTGGTTGGCATAGCTGCCAACTCTTCCGCTTTTTTGGATCACAAAAATTTAATAGAATTTTTTGCCTTATTTAATCGGCCAACTACGGCGATTTAAAAAAGTAAAATATACTATAAACTTTTTGTGGTACAGAAAATCGTAAGATGTTGGTAGCTATGGGTTGGCCATGCACTTGAGTTTGATCATCTTCCCGATTTTGAGAATGCGCAAATTATGAAATCTAATTGCTCCGTATACGTTAGCCGTGTTTTCTTTGAGGGTTTGATGCAGTGTTCGTAATCATGAAATTTCCTGAACATGAAATTCTTCGGTAACAGATACGTATGACGTTGTAAAATATATACTAAAACCTCCTCTGAAAAAGTATCTAATTAACAGTGCAAGTCCCACCAAAATCCATTCAGATAAATTAAAGTTATCAGCAGCCGAAACGAAATTCTCATTTGCATTTTATATATACAAGGTGGGACCCGCCGAATTTCGACAAAAGAAAATGCTTAAGAATTAACAGTTTAATTAATTTATAATAAACCTACAAACTTAGTTATAATTTAAAAAATGCATCTTATTCTGGCTAGTCTAGCACTTCAAATATTATTTTAACCTAAAATTAACAAATTACTTTTTCTATAAAACTCCGTTCTCCAAATTATTAAAATTAAACTTTAATTATACATGTAATCAGTAAAATACAATAAAAATAAGTTATGATGAAATTATCAATTGAGGCTCTTAAGCTTGGTATTCCGGAATGAAAAACATCAAAATGTATTCCACTGTGACGCGATCATAGAATATTTCCCCCATGAAATTTAAACCCGACATCATTTTCACCTTCTCAAAATTTACATACACACCTCTCATATCCGCATTGGCCATTTCTTAAAAATGATATTTTTATTTGATCATTTTAAAATCATTTTAATTCGAAACTTGAAGTCACGATTGCCAGCAAAATCTTTGCATGTGAATAGTCGTAACTTCAGATTCTGATCTGAAAACCGGAGAGTAAAAATTACCGTTGTTTATACTTTTTAAACGCATTTGTGTTAAAATGTTTAGTTTTATCTAAAAAATGATCATTTTCTTTCAAATATGGCGTCATATTCATTTATTTAAGCATTTCTTCTAGTGTCTCAAACTTAGTATCAGTACACATAGAGAAGAAAAATAAATATATCAACATATGAGGAAAAATACGCGTTTTCAAAAACAGTACGCCGTTTTCCGATCAAAATATTTTGGCGCAGCATGTCACTAATGGGATTTTGCGCCACTAAACCCTACGACAAAATTTAAACCATACAAACTTTTAAAAAATGTTTTTTTTTTTAATTTTTATTAGGAAATGGCATGAATAAAGAAAAATTAACCTCATTATTTCTCTCTTCTCCGGAATAATGAAAGCTACTTACCACCATTTGAAGGAAATTTCATAAAATTATTTTAAAATTAAAGTATAAAAATGGAGATATTTAAAAAGAACACATCTAACGCGGACACATTGTCAAATGAACATCTTTCACTTGAAAAAGTATTAGTATATTCAGTAGAAAGCTCATGGCAGATGATTAAAAAACAGCTTTGTGTTTTAAATGTAGAGATTATATAAAATTATGAACAATTAAATTAATCAAATTATGTTATATTGTTAAAATTTTTGTAGAATGTCTTAAAGAATAGCAATAAAATTTTATTAGTCGAGAGAGCAAAAACTTGGGGAACTTTAAACCTTGAATTATTACCTATTTTCTTTGTTTGCCTGTCTAACTTGGTGAATCGAATTTATCCAGGCGAGAATCATCAAGTTCTGTAATATAAATCACTATTTTTGGATAAAGACTTCCTATCTGAGCATGTACACTATATGTCACGGCTGTTCTATAAAGGGACTCTAAATTTTTGTAAAACATTGCGTTTTATCAGTGTGTCATTTCGATTACGTTATTTTCAAAAGTGAAGTATTTTCAAGTGTGAAGAGTTTCAAAGCAACTGGGGTGAAAATGCCGCACTTCTACAATGCATATTTTAGTTTTAAGAATTAAAATACACACTTTTTTATATATAAAATGACGTCATTTGCATTTGCTACAGCATTTCATTTTTACGATAAAGTCTTAAACAACATCTATAGAAAAGCATGCATATGACGTCATTATCGTGAATAATGCACAAATACAGCATAAAGCATAATGTCGTCATTCAAGAAGCAGATCGGATATCTAATTATTTATATGCTTTCATTTGTTTGTTTATAAAAACTCCAAGTTTTATCGGAAATCATTCAATTATATTTTTTCAAAATTTGGGAATGTTATTACATACGGATTAATACAATAGCATTTTTTCAGCTATTTGATACGAATTAAGTAAAAACGGAGAAAATAAGTCACACAAATAAAAAGAAAGTGTTGTATCGTACGTAAAGAAAGTTTGCAATAAACTAAAAATCATTTAATTCATAAAAAAAACCGAAATAAAACCAAAATTCACCGGGTTTATAACAGACAATATTTGTGACATAGCACGTAATTTAATTTCAATTTGTTTTCAGTTTTTAGTAGAAAATGGCATCAAAAGGATACAATAATCTACTTGATTATTTTCCCTTTACTTTTAACAGGAATGGAATACTTCAGTTGCCAATATTACAAAAAATATATTAAAAACTACAAAAAAAATTTATATCTCAAAAATATATATTGAGATACAGCTTTCAAAAAGATTGCATTTAAAAAAAAAATTTTTTTCCCTATACGACGGTGTAAAAATTGAAAATGTGCGATGTTTAAAAATTTTTAAATTTGCAGTTACAAAAATTTCAAAACAGAAATTTCATATCAAATTTCACAATGTTGCCATTCGTAAAATGACGTATGCGTTACTCACAGATATGTTTGTCCTTTATAATACAGATATCGTAGATGACAAAATCATAAAAAAACTTCTAAGTCTGTCATCAAAAAGACGTATAAATATCTGGAAAAACAGGCAAATTAGAGAGGATGCTTATCAATTTTCACATGTGGTATTACGTTATAGAAATTGTCAATAAATCTTCAAACAATCGGTTGTAAGTTTGCTCTTAACCCCTTACTTCCATCTCCTGTGATATCCACGGGTTGCGTCTTTTATTCAGATTGTTTGATTCCCACTTTTTTTTTTTTATAAAATAGTGTAATTGGCTTTATTATGACACCAATTTACCTGTCAATAAATAAGGTGAACATTTCTTTTTCAAAAAAGTGGTGCCAATAAAGAATTTGAATTTTTAAACCGTAATTTAATGCGACCATTAAGGTGTTAAAATAAATTAGACAGGTTAATTAGACTCTCTTTCCAAAGTAAAGAAGATATTGCCATTAAAAATCGCATATTTTTTCTTTACGTGTTTTTCTGTACAGTTTTCGAAGGATTCTTGAGACAGTTCAAAAGTTTTGTATGAATTCAATATAATTAAAAACTGAAAAGAAAACAAACAAAATTGTCTGAGATTTTCTGCAATTTCATCATTAAAACCTTCAACACAAATTAATATGAAGTTAATTAACTTTGTTAGAGAGAATGCATAAGTTGGGAAAAAAAGTTAATCTTATAAAGAATAATTTGATAACAACATTGATTAATTAAAAATAATTAGATAATGAGTTCGAGTTAATGAAAAATAAGTGTCTTTAATAAATAACTAATTGCGTTCGCATTTCTACTCCTATTAAATATGCATCGACAATATAGTTTTTCACTAATGTTTTCTGTTGTTCCGAAATTGTTTTTCTACAGTGCAACTAATTTTCATACATCTTAAAAAAAAAAAAAAAAAAAAAAAAAAAAAAAAAAATAAGTAGTAACTTACAGCATAACGAAGATGTCAAATATGAAGCAGTATTTAATTTTCTTAGTTTTAAAATACATGAGTAAATACTTATATTGATTTTAAAGATTAATTTCAGTGTACGTTTAACTTGTTTCGCAATAATACTTTGTTTCTTTTCTCTTATGCGTGTGTATCGCGTATTTTACACTACATTTCGAAAAATTCGTGCTTTGAAGTCGGATTGGTTTAAAATTTTATTAGAGAAAACAGATTTATTGTGGAAACACATGGCTATACGGATCAGGGCCGAAAATAAGGGGTAGGGGTCAGAGGGGACACGTGCCCCGAGCACCAGGCAAAGGGAGCGCCAAATGCAGATTTTCTCTTTGTTTTTATATATGCATATATATGGAATTTGGATACAAATGTCCCACATACGAAAAATCCAAAAGGAAAACTAAACCAAATGCATTAAAATTGACAAACAGTTAAAATGATTCGCAGAAACCTGTACAAAGAAGATTTTCCCCCACATTATACAGGTTTAATGCATTCAATTATAATGATCTTTTTCGGTTCCTATCTATTCTGTTTCAAGGTTTTAATGAATCAATATTTGAGAAAGCTGATTCGTAGCTCTATATTACGTATTTTATGGTTACATATTTAAAATTTTAAAATAAATCGTCTGTTATAAACTTCGTAAAATTATATTTCTAAATTTAGATTGTGGAGGACTGGGGAGGGGGGCGGAGAGATCCATGTTTGCCCGAGTACAAAAAAAGGCTAGTTTCGGCCCTGCAACGGCTTCATTCTAATTAGAGATCGAGCGAAAATTCGATTTCGTTTTCCTTTTCGGCCCAAAATCTGAGTTTCATCGAAAATTCACTTTCTGCGAAAACGCTGTCGAAGACTCGGCCGGACCAAAACTCACCGGAAACTTATCGGTATTCCAAAAATCACATTTCTTTCTTCGAAACCATTGATTTGAACTGTATCGGTTCAAAAGAGACACTATATTTTTTTAATATGATCTTCACTGTTTTTAATTATTAGTCATGAGGGACTCAAGAAGTGAGTGCAAATTATAAAGCAAGAAAGACATACATGATTAATCTTTGAAGACGCTTTTCACGTGCTCATTAAAAGCTGCAGACTTAACAGTAATAAAAAAATTCTATTTGAAACCGCAGAAGTGTTTCCAGTGCTCCGTGTAAAAGTTCTAGTATAACAGGTGATAATTTACAAAAATCATTATAAAAGATAAATCGAGGTATGTGGAAACAATGGACTTAATTAGATGATTATAACTAAAGCATTTTTTAATTAGATGAAATTCGTATAATTAGAAAATCGTTTTGCGTCGCAGATGAATTAATTACATTTTATTTTATATGAAAAATAAATATTTCGGTCAGAGGCGCAGAGAAGCAATTTGGGTCCCACGTATAACTACACGTACAATAAATTAATAAATATATATATTTATGCATGTAAGAATTACTTGAAACAAATTTTTTTGGCCATTTTCCTTTTCGTTTTCGGCCGAAAATAAGAAGATTGCCGAAATTATATTACGTTGTCAACTATGAAACTTGTGAATACAAAAGGGCCATATTAGCAAAGGGACAAACTTCCACCAGTAAAAAAGAATAGAAACTTTTGTATTATTCATGACAGTAAATTTTTCATGAATGTTTATATAAGATGAAAATTTCTATTAAAATTTTTTGGTGGAAGATATTCCCGTTGGTAATCTGGCCCTTTTGTTGTCAAAATTTTCATACTTGAAGACATGATAGAATAATGTATTACCATACACCTCGGAAAATTGATATGGATATATTGCGGTCTATGTATGAAAATGCTATAAATGTGCTTTTCAGTTATGCTATCCGTATCACATGAATACATTTTACATGATAGACTGTGGACAATAATTGCTGAAAATGTGTTTCCAATGATTATATGATTTATAAATAGTATTATATAGATATAGTAGTATATAGTAATATATAGTATATAGTAGTATATAGTAATCTATAGTATATAGTAGTAATACTAGTATGTAGTATCCTTTCAGCGTATGTAAAAAGGAACTTCCGTTACGATGCTGTTGGAAAGTATTGCATAATCTGTGCGTGTAACATGATTGTTTTTTTCTTTTTTCTCTTTTGTTGACGGTCATTGGCGTTTTGTACCATCACTTAAAACCAAGATCGTTTAGGATATCAGTGAAAAATTTATTTTAAATTATATTTCGATTTTTATTCAGAAATGAAATAACTTAGCCACATTTTTAATGTCTAAAAAAATATTTTTTTTAATTTTATTTTGTTGTACAATGATACAAAATAATGTAACGTAAACGCATCATTATAACTGCCAACTTTTCCGATTTTTCCAATCACTATTTATAAAAATAAAAGCCTAATTCAATCTTAAATTCGTGCGATTTTTATTTTGTTGTTGTTGTTTAAGTTTAGTGGTATAAACAAAAAGCGTAAAAGATGTAGCTATGCATTACCCGTTAATCGTTGACGAAACTTACAAAGCAAATGCGTATGAGAAATTAACTGCTACTCTACTACTCTTTCAGAATAAAAATTATCTCCTTATTTAATGACAGAAAGTTTGCATTTAAATAAAGCGAAGATTACCTATCGGATTTTCCAAGGAAAACGACTTTTAGAAAACATGTTGAAGATATTAACGACTAAGCGACTACTCTTTTAGAATAAAAATTTTCTCATTATTAAATAACAGAATGTTGGCATTTAAATAAAGAGAAGATTAGCTACCGGATTTTGATAGAAAAACGATTTTTAGCAAAAATGTTGAAAACATACATTATGATTTTGCCAATTAAGGGGTCTCAGAACTCCCCTAAATATTAATGCTAACTAAAATGGGAAAGAAAAAAAAAAAGATCAAAATTAAAAAAAAAACCATTTTCAACATTTAATATCTTAAAATGTATATGGTTTTAAAACACAATTTGTATGACGATGAAAGAAAAAATTATGTTCTTTCATCTCATTTATTTAAAAAATTGCAAGATGCCGAATTAGCATTTATAGTGTGCTCCAAACTATCAGACATTTGACGAGCAGAAAATGGCTATAACAGCTTATGCGCAGAGTTACAAAATAAATTTTGCAACTAGAATGATAATTTTGGTGCCTACTTATACTTCGGTTTATAATAATTAACATGAACCTAAATAAATTTGTATTTAAAGCATTTTTATAATTTTAATACAAAGTTGCATAATGGGCTAATGCAAAATTTTGAAAATTTCGACTGTATAGTTATATAAAAAATATTATTTTTAATATTAAAAAGGAAATTTTAGGTTCCGTTTATACAGACTAACATGAAACATATGTTTTAAAAACTTCATGAAAAGTTTTCAGAAGTTTTTGAGATATCGTGCACGTTATGCCCAATAACGTGATTTGCATAAATGCTAACATTCCTTAATTATTCCGGAGTCTGATCCACAATTTGCATGTTCAAACCGGAAAATATATATAGAAAAATGTGTCTTCTATCTATGAGGTACATTTTCTATTTTATTTCGAAATTTTTGGTTAATTATAATTTCCGGTAGAAAACTTATTCATATTGGATCAGACTTTGGAATAATTAAGAGATGTTGGCATCTATGCATTTGGAGAAAAATGACTTCAAATTTTGGGAAACACTGATTCAGCTGTAGTGCGGTTATAATTCTGAAAGCCACAGATTCTGTTCTAATAGGAATTTCAAGGAAACAATTATATAAAAATGTTCAGAAAAGATAGGAGTATAACATCTAAAAAAAAATTACATTTTGAAAATTTTGAAGCTTTAACTCCTTAATTCTCGCTCCCGTCATATTCACGGGCTGCGACTTTTATTCAGATTATTCAGATTTGTTTGATTCGCACCAGTTTTACAGAATAGAGTAAGGTGTGTCCCACCGAAATAAAGCCACCAGGATTATGTGTTGTAACTGGGCCCGAAACAAACCAATAAAAATGAAACAAATATTTTAAGAAAGTCTATTTCCAAGTATATATTTACAAGGAGTAACTCACTCCCTGCCCCAGTTGGGCAGGAAAAAAAAAGAAAATGTAAAAAAAAAAAAGGAGGGAGGAAAAGTGTCCCGCCGAAATAAAGCCACTACAGTTAATAGCCAATATATCCGCGATGTTCATATATGACTTGGTATATACGATGTGGCATACCATTTACCAATTCCTGGATCACAGTAGTATGAATATTATCCCAGGCTTCAATGATGGCGGCCTTTAATTCTGCCACAGACTGAAACTGTGGGCCATTGGCATATACCGCCCTACTGAGGATATCCCACACATTTTCTTGAGGATTGAGATAAAGGGGAAAGCGCAAGACGTTCCATGACATGCACCCCATTATTCAAAAACAATTTCCAGGCAGATTTTGCGACGTGAATGGCGACATTGTCCTGCTGCAAACCCAACTTAGGGCACCAATTCTCTCTACAAATGGCAGTAAATGAGTTTCTATCATTTCCTGGTATTTGGTAGCCTTCATGCGGTCTGAAGGAAAAGCCAGGTTAAGTTTACCGCCATAGCCACATCCTCCCCTCACCATTAATGAGCGTCCATCTTGCTGTCTTTCGGAGAAAATTTCCTCTTCTTTCCTCATGTTATGCCAATATAAAGCAAGTCCGTCTAAGCCATCCAAATAAATTTTTTTCTCATCTGAAACAATAACACCATGCCTTTGGCCCTTCCAGGTTTGATTATATTGGACTCAATCGATTCTCCTTAACGTATGGATAGCTTTCAAAATGGGCTGCTGTTTCCTTTTCTTATATGGTAAATTGCTTTTACGTTTTTCAATTCGTGGCATGGTTGATCTTCTCACTGGGATGTTATCCTCATTGGCCGACAATTTTAGGGAAATATCGCTTCGTGAAAGACGACGCAAAACATCTCTTTCCAGCCTGAAAGTCATTTTTCTGCATGAGCACCTCATTTTTTTATACCTGCACGCATTGCCCTGATTAAAAAATTTATCTATTACGGTTTTAGATCGTTTGATTTGCTTACATATTAGTCTATGTAAAAGACCTTGTTCCTTAAAAGCTGTTTTCTGAACTTTCTCAAACTTTGATAGCTGGGTTTTCTTTACCGATTCAATGCTGAAAGAGAAATAGAAAATACAACCTTCTAAAGTCTACACAAAGTCCCAGAGGCACAGAGCAATTATTTGACAACATCCTGATGTCATAAACATGTTGAACTACAGCAGCTGGAATGTCAACAGTTGCCAATAAATACTAATATTGGCAGTGGTTTTATTTCGGCGGGACACTGTTTCCCCTCTTTTTTGACGTATTCAACTTTTTCTCCTGCCCAGGTGGGGCAGGGAGTGAGTTACTACTTGTAAATATGTATTTGTATATGGACTTTCTTAATATATTTGTTCGTTTCGTGTCCAGTTACAGCACAAAATTACGGTGGCTTTATTTCGTTGGGACACACCTTAATTAGCTTTATTATGGCATCATTTTCCATGTCCGTTAAATAAGGTGAACATTTCTTTTTTTCAAAAAAGTGGTGCCAACAAGCAATTTGAATTTTAAACCGTAATTAAATGCGACCGTTAAGGGGTTAAGATTCCTGAGCCCCTTTAATTCATGGAACTATTAATAAAGAGGAACTGACATGTCCTTAAAATAGTGAAGCTTCAACAGTAACCGATATAGCAGGAGTTGTTTACCGCCGCTGGAAACTTCCACTATCAGATTTATATGGAAATTTTCTACTTATTTAAACATCTTACTATTACAGAATTTCAGTCATAAGTAATGGTAGAAAAAGTTTTTCATTTTTACTGGTAGGAGTCTACTTTGGCGGTAGTTAGGCCTTGCGTTTCCGCCATATTGTGACAACCAGCTAATCAAACTGACAGTTTAACAAGGCATAATGACACCAGTAAAAACAAATAGAATTTTTTTAAATTTTTGAGAAAATTTTTCATGAATAAGACGCATAATTAAGACGAAATTTTCTATTCAATTTTACTGGCGGGATGTTTGTCCTGGCGGTAATCAGAAACTGAAGATCTGATTTAAAAAAACAGCCGCCATCTTGTGACAACCACTGTTACTTCACTCGCAACTGGTAGACAGTGCACTATATGTCTACTCCTCTTTATTCATAACTCCATTCTTGAATTGATTAACAGAATGAAAGTATTATTCAGCATACGCACACGTGCTTAGTTTATCCACTTAACCCTTAATTCATAGTGATGTAAATTTCCATCACCTTTTTATTTAATTTTTAATGCATAAATTAGTTCTTACAACCACTATATTTGTATAGAAATATTAATCCTCTAAAAATTAAAAAAATATACTACTAAATAAAGTTAAAAATCTATCTTAATATTTCTGGTGTCTAATCCTTAATATAGAAATAAAAAACACAATTCTAAAAGAATAATTCATGCATTTAAGGGTTAACATTCTTTCTTTTATATATCAATGGTTCGAAAAGGAAAATTTCCCTTCGATCCATCTCCGATTACATATATCGAAATTTTCTATACAGAAATACTGGTATTCGATGGAAATCAGTAAGTGGAAAGAAAATACCCATACAGGGCTGCCAGAGGCAATTATTTTTTAATTCTATTTCGCACCCCTTTTTCAGAGCTAAAATCTTTTATACAGGCTTTGACGACATTAGCACGAGAAATATACGACAAAATGTATTTTTAAAAAATAGTGATGCGAACAGCATATAACAATAGTCGCTTGTGCAGCCCTGCTCGTATGAAGGGTTGATACAGGTCAGGGAATTTCCCTGACTTTAAGCCAGAAACACACCAGTATTTTGTTCGAGAAAAACTTGCTTTATGCAATCGCGCGACTATCTAAGTTAAGTTTTTCTACATAACAATACTGGTATTTCAGCTGAAAGAGTAGGAATTACGTCACGAAAGCTTTTAGTTGTTTTCGAATTTGACCCATGTGCAAAAGTAACGCATATAATATGCCCACTTCAGAAATTCCTTTTTTATTCAGAAATTCAGAATCTATACTGAAAATTCCACAAGAAGAACTTTTAATTTATGTAATTGTGAAACGATTCTGGTTATAAATAGAGGAAAAATTACTCTTTAGAATTTCTAATATGAAATCGGAATTTACAAATAAAAATTAATTCTCTAAATCTACGCTTCGGATGCTAATGGTCTGAATTAATATGGCGAAAATAATTATAAAAAAATCCTTCTTGAATAAATTGTCATACTCAATAGTCAAATTGAAAACTTTTACCCATTTTTACCCGACCAGTAAGTACAAACAGGAAAAATTTCCCTTATTTTATTGTTATCATACGCTGATGCAATATCTTTTTTTCTGTTCCAACAAAGTGTTAGGGAAAAAAGTTTTAAATTGGCAGCTAAGCATATTTGTTGTTTAAAATTTTTAAGGGCGGTTGTACGTTTATGAAATTACTTAATTTTAATTTCGAAATACCACATGCACCAGAATTTTGGTACAAAAATTTTTCGTTCATTATGTACTCGAAATACACCTTTTCTTATTTCCAAATTAATTTGTTCATACAAACCGGTGTGATTCATTCATTTCAACATTTTAGGAATCGAAATGCTTTGCCCTTGAACGGGTTAACAGTGCTTTTGTTTTGAAAAATCATCACTAATTACTAAGTCGTATACAAAATTCCATATCGTAACTTTCAACGCTTTAATTAATTTTTGAGTACTTTTCACTAACGGAGCAGTTTTGCGACAAGATCAAATCCCTTTTTAATTATTCTCTTTTAGGGTTAAGAAAGCGCCATACGTATTCCCTGTTATTTAGGATTTTCTGACATTTCACTATACCATTTCAATTCATTGGTTAAATCTATATCTCAAGTAATTTGACAATTGTAATGAAATTTAGATCTGCCCAAACATTTAGCTTTACTATACAGTTAATACAAATTCATGCTCAACGTCTAAGGTTTATGTGCAATACTTCTGTAGAACCAAAATTAATTATTATTCATATTCCTAAAATATTCATTCTGCGTAAATACTCATAGAAAATGTATCATTGACATACTATATATATATATATATATATATATATATATATATATATATATACATACAGTGAAACCCCGATTTAGCGTTATTTAAGGGACCATACAGAAATGATGCTAAATGCGGGAAAACGTTAAATCAGGGCAAGACGAAAAGAAAACACTGTGCGTAAAAGAAAGACTAATTTATCTAAGATACGTTTCATTTCTTCACTTAGAATGATTTAGATATCAGTTTTCTAAATTATGTTTTAAAGAATTGGGTTATTTTATTTAACGTACTGTTTTTCGTAGCTACAGCACAAATCATCTGATTCTAATCTTAGAGGACTTTTTTGTAAACTTATTTATTGGTCTTCACTATTTCAAAGAAACTATTTTACTACCATATTTAACATCTAAAGCTAATAAAAACATTTTTATCGATCTATCAGTTCCGTTCTAGTACTAAAAACATAATCGAATAAATTAAAAAAGTATTGGTGCGGATGGAAGAGAGGGGGGTTTTCGAATATTGTACCCGCAGTTGGTAAAGAAAGACAAAAACAGGAGAGATTTCGAATTTAGCGCGCATTGATAAAAAGAAAAAATTATTTATCTCATAATAATTTTTGGCTATTTTAGAAAAATTTCATTAAGTTTTTAACGCTCAAAAAAAACCCCATTAAATACGAAAAATATTTCAAAATGATAACGTTAAATCAGGGATTCTTTAACATTACAAGTATAGGAAATTAATAGGGATTAGTGAAAAATGATGTCATATGCGGGAAATCTTTAAATGCGGGTTACTTTAAATCGGGGATTCACTGTATATTTATTTTCTAAATAATACTACTGTATTTCGATAAAATTTTAAAATTCAATTATAAAAAAATATTGGAGTATTTTCCACATTAAAAGTAATTTTCTGATTAGTATGCATTAAGATTTTTTTATCAAATCATACGTATCATTTTTATCAAATCAGAAGCGTATGCTGTATACATCTGTTAATTTACTTCCCCTACAGGCATGCACAAAATCTCTTGTTAATTACTCTATGTAATTGTCCAAGAAAACGTGTATTTCCGTTTTTATTTTTAAAATAATCTGATTATTAAGAAGGTTAACAAAAATAATTCGTTATGTGTTATTCCTTAAAAAAAATATTTTTTAAATATTTTATTAAATGCAGCATAACATTCTACTGAATATAAGTTTGAAAAATGAATCGTATAATATTGATCGTGCATTAATATGCATGCAGTCTTTTCTGAAACAAGCGTCATTTACTAAATTTACGCTTGATTTTTGTACATATTTCAACTGGACAAATATTTCTTTCATCATCGATTGAAGATAATCATCATAAATCTTTATTTCAAATCAACTGGCATAGTACGTCAACCCATTTATGCCTACCGTGCCATCATTGGAGAGCTTCGAATTTTAATAAATTTGTATAATTTTCTTTTTCTTTATAACATGAAAATTATACGAAATTATTATTTATAAATGTCAGTTACCGAGACATGAGAACATAAGATGGATATTTATTTGCTTAAATGAAGGGTTTTTTTCGTTGTTTATAGATTTTTTCTTTTTCAAGATGGCGAAATGTAAAAAAAAAAAAAAAAAAAAAAAAAAAAAAAAAAAAAAAAAATGTTTATGTGTATTTTTTCTATCAAACATCCAAATAAATAAGTCATAATCATAGTTTGTAGACATTTTTTAAGCACGCATTTTTTTCAATTGTGAAATTATATGTTGCAGTCTATTTTTTACGCATTTTAGCAACGTACAAAATATAGGGCGCTAGGCTCAAATGTGTATGTATTTATTTTAGCCATTTAGGAGGCAGTTATTTACGTAAAATTTTTTTCAAGATGATTATGAAATATGTTCTTTTTAAGCCTCAAATATCATTATTGTTAGATTATTATTAATAAAACTTATAATGTTATTAACCTCTGTAAAGAAGTAAATATATTTTTTAGTAGGTCATAAAAATACTAATTATATTATATAATAATCCAATTTAAAAGCTTATATTACATAATTTTAGACAAAACATAGAATTATGCATATTTCCACATTTAGTACGTTTACATTTTATCAAATAAATACAAATAGTTTTTACCGTAATTTTTTTTAGTATTTTTCCAGTTCATTTTGCAACATTTTTAAGTGATTTTTACTAAAAAATTTGAAAAAACAAAAATTCCGGCACAAATGGGTTATTACGAATACCGGAAAATTCCTTCTGTTTGGAAAGTTAAAGAAAACAATGCATTTTCATAGTGCAAGCAGCGTCTGAAATGCAGGGGCCGGAGCACGTAGGACAAATTTTATTGTTCTTACCAGTATCTTTTCTAAATTATCTTCAAAAGACAGTTTTGTAAGATATGTAATAGGAACAGATCATGAGGATTACAATCTCTGACGTTCTCAAAAAAGGATCTTGCTCTATTATGGTCTTGCCAATATGGTCATCAATCAAAAAGCTTCGCGCAGAGCGAGACGTATCAGTGCAATGGAGGTATGAATAAAGAGGATGAGACATATAGTGTACTGTCTACTAGTTGCGAGTGAAGTAACTGAGGAGGTTGTCACAAGATGGCGGTTGCTTTTTTTTAAATCGGATCTACAGTTTCAAAATACCGCCCGGACAAACTTAAACCAGGATAATTTAATAGAAATTTTTGTTTTATTTAAGCGTCTCATTCATGAAAAAGACTTTTCTCACAAATATTTTCTGCTGTCAGTTTGACAGTTAAAACAGTCAGATTGCATCACCGGTTGTCACAATATGGCAGAAAGGAAGGACCTGACTACCGCAAAAGTAAACTTACACCGTTTAAAATTAAAATCTTTTTCTGCTATTATTTACGATTGAAATTTTACATTAATAAAGGTTCTAAATGCCGAGAAATTTTCTATATAAATTTACTGACGGAAGCTTGGACCGGAGCTAATCAGCCCTTGCGAAATCGGTTACAGTTGAAGCTTCACTATTTTAACCCCTTAACGGTCGCATTAAATTACTGCATAAAAATTCAGATCGCTTATTGACAACCCTTTTTAAAAAAAGAAATATTCACCTTATTTAATGACAAGTAAAATGACACCAGAATAAAGCCAAATACACTATCTTATAAAACAGGTGGGATCAAGCAATCTGAATAAAACACACAGCCCGTGAGTATACGGGAGCGATAATTAAGGGGTTAAGGATATGTCAGTTTCTTTTTATTAATAGTTCCATGATCAGTACGGTCAAAATCATCTGCTTTAAATTTTTCGAACCATCTCCTGCACTTTCTATCCGAAATTGCATCTCCACCAAAAACTTTCACAAAATTTCGACACGCTTCTGTAACATTTCTTTATCGTTGAAAGCGTACAAAGCACAGTGTCGCAAATTAACTTTATCACTAAGACATGTTTACATGATCTCGTCTCTCTTAATAATGGCATGAGATATGAAAAGAAGAGTGCTTTGAATTTAATAGATTTTTTTTTTTTATTCGTATACATATAATTCACAGGAGAAAATTTAAATAGCAATGTCTGCTTCAATTAATAACAGACATTCCGTATTTAAATAAAGCGAAAATAACCATTGAAACTTCCTGGTGTAAAGTCAGATTTTCCGAACTAGATTCTCCGAATTTACAGATGTATTATTATTTATAAAAAATTTTAAAATAAGAAATGTATCCTTTCGTAGTCAAAATGTTATTACCGTAGGTTGCCCCAACAAGCAATTTATTAGGTAAAAATTTGATTAAGTTCTATTTAAAACAGATGGTTATAATTTTTTAATACCTTTTTATTTATTAAGATGCTACTAAGTAAAAAAATATCTATTTTCATTAATTAAACTTATCTATAATTCTTAATAATTATTTTAAACCGTGTCCCAAGAAAGAGTGTCATTGCCATGCTTCTGACAAAAAGTTCATCTGGAATTTTTTAGAGGGCAGTATATGCCTTTTTATCAAGTCAAAAATATTCCTTAAAAGTCAACTTTTTATCAGGTTTAGGTGAATAGAGTAAATAGTTTTATAGTTTTAATAAAATAAGTAATGACTTTGAATGTTTTGATGAGTATTTTTTTGTACTTCATTAGCGTAACCACTTCGAATTGATAATTAAATAAACTTTTATTTATTAATCTGCTTTTATTATATAAGAAAGAGAAAATCAATGTATGGGCCAAAAGGTATAATTGGCTGCCTTTTATGCCTGGGGAAAAATAAAAGTATTTTGCTTAATTTGTCATTACCGCAGATGCCATTACCGTGCTCACTTAACAAGTTTATTAAAATTTAAAAATTAGTTTGAAAATGTTAAATTAGTAATTTGGTCTCTGCTGATGCTTGTATATTAATGTTTATGAGGTAAGGTAATTATTTACAAATCCTTAAAACTGTATGATTATTTCTAAAAATTAAATTTTGTTATTCCAAAACATGGACAGATTTTGAAAATGACCCATATGTCTCAAATGAACACGTGCCTGCGTGTTTAAACTTAAAATAACATTATCGGATTGAACTTTCAGGTAGACTTGATAATAATGTTTTTATAATTATCATACTTTAACCCTCTCGCTGCGAAATTGTTATATCAAAATAGCTTTAAAAATTGTGTATCTAATCCCTTCGCCACGAGAATCTTTTAAGAAATTTTATTCTTTAGTCACTGTTTTTTCAAAACAAAAATTTTTGTCTAATTTAATCAGGAAAATGCTCTGAATAAATCAGTCAAAATTTACAATAAAAAATAACTGGTGGGAATAATCAAGGAGGGTTAATTAGAAGGAAAAATTCATCCCCGAGGAAATCTCGTTTTTGTTCAAATTTTGCTACTTTTACGTTGCCCGAGGAAATCTCGGGTTGCGCAGCGAGAGGGTTAAGTGCAACGAAAAACAAGCAAAAAACTTCGTATTGAATATAATACGTTAAGTAAATATGATATAGTAATTGAATTTAAAACTACATAAAGCAATGGCGCCTGATACCACTAAAATTTTACCGAAAAAGTTGACTTGCTGAATCGCAGAGATTCGATGATTAGATAAGGCAATGATTACTATAAAATGTTAGTAGTGTGGGGCGTGCCACAGCTGTGATTCTATTTCCAAATTATACTTTTATTACCGTTATTTTTAAACCAAACAGGACTTATATATTACAGATTCAGAATGCAATTTTAAACAATGTTTAGGAAAGAAAAATAGATCGCAATTCAAAGTTAGTTTCCTTTTCGCTAAAACTACCGGAAATTTTACTCAGGTTTTATAAAAATATTCTACACAGGAATAAATATCTAAAACTATTTAGCCGATGCAGGGTATTTTCCTCGGTTTCAAGTATTTAATTTATTTTTAAATAATTTCTGGTTTGAATAAATATTTTGAATGAACCTGTCGGGTCCAATGGACACGTCTCGTAGGCGGAGAGTTAATAGTTTTACTGCTAACGATAGAGCTGCCACAGCGAATATTTTTTAATTCTACCTCGCACCAGTTTCTCAAAACAAAAATTATTGACATAATGTTCGAGAACATTTGCAACAGAAATAAACTACAAAATCTGTTTTTTAAAAACAGTGGTGCGAATAGAATAGAAAACTAGTTTACTGTGGCAGATTTGTAAATGAGTTAACAAATAATGAATATCTTATTTGTTTTCGAATTATAACTACAGCAATATAGAGAAATTAATTTTAACCCCTTGACCTGGAAAGACGTGCTATGTACAGTCGTGGGAAAAAAAAGTAAACACCCCCTACTAACTCTTCAACAAATTATTGTAGACGGAAGTTACTGGTACCGAACGATTTCAAATAAAGTTTACTTTTAAATGATGTATCTAAAATTTACTTAGGGGGTCATCTACATATTAAAACGAACCCAAACCTCATTTTTTTCAAAGGCAATACCCAATTTTATCGAGATATTTCAAATTTTCGGTTCAAACTATGCCTAGACACCAAATTTCAAGTCTTTTGAATTATAAACATTCAAAATTTAGTGCTTCTAATGTTAAATTACGTTTTCATATTTTTATTTATATCTTCTGAAATTATACTTCTAACGTGCTAATTTTTTGTTTAGCAATAAAACTAATGTGCCCAAACATAAATACACTGAATTTGCAATTTTTATAATTTTATGATATGAATTACGAATTATGAAATTAATATTCGAAAAAATTATGAATTGCAATCTACAATTTTTTTGATGGATTTAGATTTATTAAGTCCTGCTTTATGAAAATCCGAAATTTCACATTTTTCTTCCAAGTAGTTTTCAAATTATGCTTAAAAAACGGCAAAATGATAGTTTAAGGGGCCGTCTATGATTGAAGTGAGTAGATATTTTGAAATTTCTTCTGCTGCCTTGTTATCTAACAGGCTTCATTGACTGCTTAAGGTGCCTTGATCAAGAAGGCGGCTCTCTCGGTCAGCAATGGAGTACGCAACTTCAATTTGGACACAGCCCTTAAAACGCGCTCGTTTTAAAATAACTAATTTCTCGGAAACTTATGGTACAAACTGCATAAAAATTTGTTTTTAGGCTATTTGAAGGGTGTAGAGTTCATTTATGCTGTCAGAATTGGGTATTACCATTGAAATAAAATGAAGTTATGGTTCGTTTTAATATGTAGATGGCCCCCTAAGCAAATTTTATATACATCATTTAAAAATAGACTTTATTTCCAATCGTTCGGTACCAGTAACTTTCTTCTACGATAATTTGTTGTGGAGTTAGTAGGGGGTGTTTACTTTTTTTTCCACGACTGTACGTCGCCTTGGATTAACACTAGAAAGCCCGCGTGTAGTCATTTTGACTGCGACCAAATGAATACGAACCAGAAATTTCTTTATAAAACTAATTTAAAAGACACAAAGAAAAAAAAAAACTAGATAAATGGATAAGTTAATAATTTTAATTAAAAATTCTGGTGTGAAATTTTTTTCTAAAATATGGACGAGATGGTCACGGGCTTTTGCCAATTGATTTCCAGCGCAAGAGGTTAAAAAAAAACCTTATTGTATAAACAATTATATTCGTAGCTCCCAATTTTTACACTTTTCCTCCTACCACTAGGTCCAAATCAAAACAACTGTCTTATTTAATCGTTAGTATTTGATGATGATTAATACGATGCTTTTTTACACTTTCCAACAAAGTTGAAAAGTGTTATTGACTTTGGTTTGTCTGTCCATATTTCCGCGCTCTAACTCTCGTAAATATACTCTAATTGCCCTAAAATTTTTGGATGTTATTGACGTTTAGCCTAGCACGAACCCTATTTCAAATGAAGTTTGTATCATGTTTATTTCATTTACAGGGACAGTCAAAAGTATTACGTTACATTACAGCCAATGGGAAAAAATCGTTTCACATTAATTTTAAAGATGTTACACTCTTTCAAACATAATAAAATTGATATGCATTTACGAAGTGCACTAAAATGTGCATTCTGCAGAATATGCGGTGCAGCAAATAGTTACTATTCATTTACAGGGCCACACAAAAAAAATTCATTACATAATGTTATATGGGGGAAATTGTTTGCGGTGTATTTTAATTATGCAATTTCATATATAATGAAATTGATATACGTCGGTGAGGCTTACTGTAAGTTTATCCATTTATAATACGAAGTGCATAATATTTACAGGGAGACGAAAAAAATTTCAGACAAGTATATTCTATCCGAAGTACTGTATATTAACGATGATTGCAGGAAATGCATTTTTAATTATGATATGCGCTTTTAAGTTTTACTATATTTATGCATACTACCTGGTGAGTATAAATGATATTGTTGATATACAGGGCTACATAAAAGAATTAGTAAAGGTTACTGAGAATGAGCGTAAATTGCTGAAAGGTGGTTTTTAAATGTGTTATGCATTTTTACGCTGAACTGCATTTAGTTTACTAAGAATTGTTTGTAGAATATTGATAAAATGATAATGCAGGGTAACGCAAAGAGTTGGATATATGGACATCTATAGATGATAAATTCTGGAAATGTGATTTCAGTAGTTTTATGAGTTATTTAGGTTGAATTAAATATTAGCTAAATAGTGGCGTGTAATAAATGTACTAGGTAAACTACAAGGGCTGAACAAAAGTATTTAAGTGTGTTTACATCTATTAGTATAAAATGCTGAAAGAGAAATTTCAACCTTTTATATGTTTTCTTGCTAAACTAAATGTTCTCATTATATAGTATATATATCAGCCTACAGATCAAACACAGGGCTGTTCAAAAGAATTGGAATACATATTTGGCTATGGAAAGTAACTGCTGAAATCAGATTTTAAAATGTTTTATTTGTTTTGTAAAATGGTTACTTAATTATCTTATTTACCTTATTTCCCTAAACAACGAAGTTTTGTTAAAGATTACAGGAAGTGTTGGAAAATGTTTCATAATCTATGCTTAATGCAAGATTTTTCTTTCATGTTTTTTTTTTTCTTTTTCGAATATAATGGTAGGGGGGAAAATGCAAAATAATAATAATAATAATAATAAGAGTTATGCATATTTCATGCATTAAAAATACTTTTGTTTTCAAAAGTGATCAGTAATTATTAAGTCATATACAAAATTCCATTACATTAATGTTAACATTTTAATTAATTTCTGAGTACTTTTCGCTAAGGCGTAACTTTTGCGACAAATAACAAATCCCTTTTTAATTACTCCATCGTACGGTTTAGAAAATACCATATTCACTATCATCTGAGATTTTATGACATTTCACGGTGCTAGCAAGCAATGGTTAAATTAATATCTCAAGTAATTTGGCAACTGTAATTAAATTTCGAGTTCTCAAAACATTTTTTTTTATTATGCAGGTAATACAAATTCAACCTAAACATTTGCGTGAAACACGCCTGTAGCACAAAATTACAATTAATAATCATATTCGTAAAATAATCATTAGTACTACTAATAAAATAAATCATACATATAAAATATTTAATATTTATTTTAAATTATAACTATGAATAAAAAATACTGGCATCTTTTATGTTTCTGCCTTAGGTGCCTACGTTGGGAGTGCTTTAAAAAATGTACCGTAATTTCTGAAGTATAATCCGCGGATCAAACAATTCTGTTTTGACCCAGAAATTTTATTTAGTGATTGAAGACAAATATTTACCGCTATCTAAAGAGTTGCATTTCGTTTTGAAATTTTTCTGGGTCGAAAAGTAATTGTTTGATCCGCGGATTATACGTAGGAAATTACGGAACGAGCATCCCCCGACTTAAGTAAGTAATGCGTTCCGTAAAGTTTTATGTAACTTGAATTTTACGCAAGTCGAATTTGTAAGTTGCTTAGGTAAAATTTTGTAAGAAACTGTAATATTTATATATATATATATATTATTTACATCGCATTATTTTATAAATAAAGCATCAAGCGACAGTTTTACTCGTATATAAATTATAAAAGAATGAAAAAATATAAAAACAAACTTAAAGAACACCTTTCAAATATCTTGTGGAAGACGGAATTTATAAATCTACCATTGATGAATTTATTTATAACAATTTTGAATCTACATCAAACGACTATAAAAATAAGAAATACAGTCATTCAGGGTAACTTTGATCTGCATTTTCTCTATTTTCAGATGCCCCACTCTTATTTTAAGAATATTGTTGCAACTAGTGGCATAAAAGAGAAGAAATGATCCTAAATTATTGTATGATTATCACAAAGTAAGGAATAATAATGATATAAACAATAAAAAATATTTTTTTATCCCGGTTCAAAGTTATCTAGTAATGTAGGATAACTTTGCACCATATTATAAATACCATATAAAATAAGACATTATAAAAAAAATTATTATAGTTAGGACAACTTTGAAGCGAAAAAAGTTTTTTTTTTCCCATACATTTAAAGCAGGGGTGGCCAACTGTGGCACACGAGACACCGCTAAAATTTTATAGTAATCATTGCCTTATCTAATCATCGAATCCTTGCGATTCAAGAAATCGGCTATTTCTTTAAAATGTTACTGGTGTGCGGCGTGCCACAGTTGGCCACCCCTGATTTAAAGACTCCTAATTTGCAATACCCAACATTACAAGATTTGTGTAATTTATGATACAGTCCGACCTCTATTTAACGAACCTCTGTTTTGCGAATTTATTTTGCGAACTTTTCCTTGGAAACAAGAACATTTTGTGAATTTCTTCGTAAAATAACCTCCAAATAGCGAGGTGCATTCTCTATTTAACGAACTTTTTCTTGTGATCAAATTTTTTTTTCTACCCATTTCTCAAAATATTTCTGGACATTTCAAACTTATTCTTTCTTTAAACACTTTTTATGATGTTCAATGGCCTTGAACTGGTTTTACCAGGCGCCTTCTTTGTCAGCAGTGAGAATTCGGTAAGTACGCAGGACGAAGACGATAATCCCTAATTAGAGTGACTTAAAAAAATGTGGATATAGTGACAAAAAAAAGAAGAAATTAACCATGATGTGCTGATTGATGATTGTATTTAACTTAATTCTGAAATTGAGACCTCGGAAACACTATCCGAATTGGATATTTTCGACAGTGTGAAAAATAAAAACATTACAGCAATGAATCGCGATGAAGACGAATATGATGATGATGATGGAAATGATCATTATGCAGGAATTAATAAAACTTCGTATGATGAAATGCTAAAATCATTTGAAACAATCCGACGCGGATTATAGTTAGAAGAAAATATGCATGTAGGGGTTTTTGGTGCATTGCAAAGATGCGAGACGTATTATGAGAGAAATCACTTTTTTAAATAAAAAACTCAGGCAAAATTAACAGCGTTTTTCAGAAATTAAACTTAAGGACGCATATGTATGGTTAAAATTATTTGCTATAATAATAAATACGATAATGTCATTAAAATTAGTTATTTTTAATGTAAAACTATTTACTTTACACAGAAAATACAGTGTATTCCCGGACAATGTTTTGTTTTCCTTGCAGATTTCAAAGATTTAAATACATAGAAAAAATAAATTGATGATGGATATTGGTGGGTAAAATAAATAAAACAAATCGAAATAATTTATAAAAAAAAATGTGATTAATTACTTTTAGTAAAAATATTTAGTGTTTATGGATTTAAAATCTGTTTTATGTAGTTTAAAGTATTTTAAAAGGTGAATCTCTATTTAACGAATTTTCCATATAACGAACTTTTTTTCGGGATTTAGCGACTTCGTTAAATAGATGTTCGACTGTATTACAACGAATATTATGCGTAAGAAATGTGGGAGATGAAAACCATGAATATTTAGCAAAAAATAAATGTTTATTGTTCATATGAATCATAAAAAGTCAGTGAAAAACGATTTTCAATGTTTTAACTCAATAATATATCCATGGTTACAGTAGTACATACTAGTAATAGTATTGATCAAACAAGAAGAAAAAATTTCAGATGAAGAGTTACCAGATTGGCCTCCATTCTTATTCAGAAATTTAGCGTCCATACCAGAAATAAAGAATAGTATTTTATGCTTTGTTTTATAAGAGAGATTTAACGACCACAGAAAGTAAAAATTCTTCTTTGGAAATTTCCGGTATGAATTTAAAATGTCGGATTAAAATTTGAGACCAAACAGGCATCCCTGTTCGAATGTAAGGAATTCGTACTTGCCAACTTTCCCTTAAACTTCCGTAAAATGTCAACTAAATTGACCAAGGTTAAGCACGTTTTGAACCAGAAATTTACTAAAGAAATTAATTCAAATAGATTTGATAGAGAAACATGATTTTAAATGCATAATAATAGATCAAATAAATTTTCTGGTTTGTAACGGGTATAACCTGGGTCAATTTTACTCACACTTTACGGAAGTTTAGTCGAATGTTGGAATGCCAAATTTGAGTAGCTCAGCCCCAAATAACGTCTTTAAATGAATTTTATGTATTTTACACATGTTTTTGAAAATATTTACATGTTATATTCAATGCACACTTTCGGCCTTCATATAATATACGTGCACATATGGGGAATTTTTGACAAGAAAATGGTATTTTCGTATACCCATAAGATATGATTTTTATTTTTGTAATTTTTTTAATCATATTTCACATAGTTTTTATGAACAGAAAATTATACAGTATTTATCAGTAAAGAATAAACCTATGCCTAACTTTGAGCCGGCTCAAAGTTATACTGAAAATAAGGTAAAATGTTAGTACCTTCTAATTTTACATTTAAACTATTAGTAAATATATAATCGCAAAATACTAACACATATAATACTAATACATATATATATAACACATAGGCATATTATTATCTAAATAGATAATAATATGCCTGAGAAATGAATATATTGTTACTTACTATAAAAATTTAATTGGATTACAGCAACTTCAAAACAGCATTCAAAATTAACTCGAAAACAGTACTTCACAATAATATCTGGATGATGCAATTAATTGTGTATAATGTTGCCAATTTATGTTCTAAAATAAAGAGTAGAAAGTGCTGTTTATATCCTTGCCAACAGAGTGTAGCACTGGAGATAATCCAGCCTTTTGAAGTCAAGCATATTGAAAATTAGGACGTGGTGCAAAGTTACACCCCATGGATCAAAGTTACCCTGAATGACTGTGATTAAAGAGGACTAATTAAACCTATTCTCCACGAATTTGTGATGACACGACAAATGAATAGCACTCAAAAAAATAATCTTTGATAAGTACAAACTGTATTTAATATTAATTTTGATGATTGCTATCAATTAGATGATTGCTGTGAATAACCAACAACAAAGTTATTTTGTTATAGATTTGATTTTATGTATTATATACCAATAAAACCACAACCGTAAGGTTGTGGTTTATATCTATATATTTTATTTATAAAATAAATATCAAAAGTATGCATCTGCGTATCAAACGCGCTAGTGCAATATTGGATAAATACACACATTTTTAGTTCAACTGTAATAGAGAAAGATGAAAAACCATAAACTCCTTAACTGAAATAGCTCAAAATATGTCAAAAAATACATATTTTTTATTAAAAAATGCAATTTTTATATTAAAAAATAGCTGCCTATTATATATATATATAATTATTACAATATGACATAGAACCGGGGATGAGATTACTCCGCATTTTTGCACACCAGTGTAATCTTAGAGAAAATGTTATTTTATTTAATTGGAAAATACTGCGATATAACAGAACAACATTTTCTCTAATATTATACTGGTATGCAAAAAAGCGGAGAAATCTCGTCCCTGCATGGAACTTAGATTCTAGTTCAGATCATAATGAGTAATATGGAAAGCACTTTGACAAATTTTCACTGAAATGTGGTAAAAATGTTTTAAGTAATGAAGTTTATCAAACATGGAAACAATGTAAAAATTCATTTCACAGAAACCGCATTAAAGATTTCCTATCTGTATTACTTTTTATCTGTTAAATTAATCTAGACATGTCAATTAAGGTTTATTAGTGTTTTATGTAATAAACGTAAGAAAATCATGCATAGAAACGTTGTATACATTTTTCTGGTCTTCCTGCTGTCTTCCAGTATTTGACTACTTACTTCCTGTTTATAAAATTGGTGATAACTCTTCTTTTAGTAATCATTGGAATAAAATTAAAACACGTTTCGAATCGTTAAAGATTGTTCTTTCAAATATAATTATAAAAAAAAAATCGAAAATTTTTACGAAAACGGACATTTTAATGTAAGCAAATACCTTAATACGACCACGAGTGCTGTCTTTACTGGAACGAAGAACGCAATAAGGCATATTTCCACCACATATTTTTTAGCCTCCGATACGGTATGCTATTTCTTTCTCCCACCTTATTTTGTGACATCGCTAAAAAATAACGTTACCTTACAGAAGCCAGCCGTAAAACAAAGCAGTACGATTAAATACTCTATAGCAATTTTTTTAACTTCTAAGCACTGCACATTTTCAAATATTAGACCGTCGTATTGAAAAAAAAATGTACTTTTAAATGCAATTTGTTTGAATACTGCATCTCCATTTTTTTTGAAATATTAATTTTTTTGTACTTTTTGGCGCCATTTGCTTAATATTGGCAACGGAAGTACTCCACTTCTGTAGAAAGTAAAGGAAAAATAGTTGTAAAATATTAATTATATATTTTTGTTGCCATTTTTTCATAACAGCCGAAAGAAAATGTAATTATTATACGTGATATTTTGAAAAAATATAAACGAATGATTTATGTTAAAACATCTAGTATTATATACATTTCTAGTATTATAAACTGCATTTAATCTTAAGTGTCAATATTAGTCTCTCTATTCTAAAAAAAAGTAACTACCGCTGTCACCGCCGCCGCCGCCGGTTTTGATTTTTTTGTGACCGGAGGCCTTTCTTCGTTAATATTAACAAAAATAATGCATACAAAAATATGAAAATCGGCGGTTTTATACAGAAAAGTTTGATAAACACGCTGATGCAGACAGTTTTCAAATCGAAGAATTATTTTAAGAGTTATTTAATGCTAAAGTTGGACAAAATCGTTCCACTAAAAAAGTTTTATAGCAGCAAAAACTATACATGGCAGTGTAATCATTTTTAGATCATTTTATGCGTTAGAATTTGCCGGAGTGCAGATTGCATTATTTTTTTTTAATTTGACTCATTTTTTCAGGTTTTATTTCTATTTTAAATTCAAATTTTCAGCATTTCTAGAGATATTTTTTACAGATTTCAGAAAATTGTACTAATTTAAACTGTTGCCAACTGTATAAAAAGCGCAAGCAATAATGTTTGCTTCAAATTAAAAATTTATTTACACGTTACTATTATAAACAGGAAAAAAAAACTTTCAAATTAGAATTAAATATTTACGTATAAAAAGCAGGAACTTATTAAAAATTACGTCATAAAAAGTATACTCGTGAATTTTAAAAGAGAAAGGATATTGTAAAATAATAAATTCATTAACATGCGTTAGAAGTCGTAGGAGAAATTACGTCATATTTACGTCACATTATAGTTATTACATAAAATGAACACAAAATAATATTTCAAAAAAGTTTAAATTTAGAAATTGCGCTAGACATTTATTTGATGTTTTGAGAATTAATTTAAAATGTCTCATTTAAAAGAACTTTCTTTTCGCTTTGTTAAAAAATACCAGGAGACAAAGACTCTCTTTACTTAATTCCTTTTATATTAGCTTATTTTGAAATGTTGTTACACGTGTATACGTCATCAAGTTATTTTTATTTCGACGTTTTATTTGTGTTTTTATTAATGTTGTACGAATTTATTTGTCCTTTCGTTAATAAAAATTATATCAATTTGTATAATTTGGCGAGTGGTTTGGCGATTTATATAATTTGGCGAAATTGGTCGACAGGATAATCAAGTAGTACCGCAGCGGATTTGGCGTTAAAAATTCCCCAATCAAAGAGAAATGAATAGAAGTTCGTTTATAGGGAGATCGCCACTGTTTTTTAAATTATAATTCAATCTTTCGAAATCTTTTTAAAGCCGATCAAATTAGCGTGCATTTAGAGTCTGCGGTGTCTGGACGGGGGTTGGCGAGCGTAGCTCGTAGGGGGCCGAGCCCCCTAGTGTTACAAACAAATGAAGGCCTATAAATCATTAGACATGTCGAGTTCCTTTAATGATGGCATCGTTTTGCTGCATTTGTGTATTATTTCGGGATAGTGACATCCTATGCATACTTTACTGTAGATGTTTAAGAGTGGATCGTATGTGGAATTCTTCTGCGGATGCGAATGACGTCATTTTACATAAAATCACCGCCCCCTGAATAATAGGCCTGAGCGCTGACAGAAAAATGGCGGCTGCCGAAGGCGGATTTTTTTCAACGTGTGTACGGTCCCTTAAATATTCATACCAATAATTTTTTTAAGTTTTTTTCCTCTTTATTTTTCTGATATTAAATGAGTCAGGAAAATCTTTTATAAAATACTGGTGTCTACATTTGAGGGACCGTAACAACGTTAAATACGCAATCCGAAAATAAAATTATTTACTTATTGTTAGAGTTTTCTGAGCATGTAAAAAAATCTGAAGCTTCATTAGCTGTGGTCATAAAACTTAATTTAAAAAAAAAGCAATTTAACAAATTACAACGACCATTTGGAAAATGATTTTTTCAAAGACTAAAATTTAAGACATAAAAAATCGCACGGAATTGATCCTACATTACGTACGCCATGAATTAAACATTAATAGTGTTATTACACGTAAAAATTCCAAGCGACAAAAATCGCCTGCGACTCGTACGTATTATCCACCTGAAACTTACGGATTAGCCAAGCATTTCATTGGCTGTTCGGGAAAAGGCTTTTCCATCTTCAGATTTCCAAGAAATCTGAAAAAACATTTTAAATGAAATTTCATTCTTAAACTTCTTAACATCCGACTACTATTTACACCGTCGGATAGAGAAAAAATGTACTTTTAAATGCAATTTGTTTGAAAGCTGTATCTCAATTTGTTTCTGAGTTACTAATTTTTTTTTTAGTTTTTATTACTTTTTTGTCATAGTGGCAACAGAAAGTATCCACCGTTGTTGAAAGTAGAGGGAAATACAGATTACTGTATAGACCAATCATAAAACGAATAAAATGCGGATTAAACCAATAAAAATCTTCAGATATGCTTTTGATTTCCTACACTGACAGAGAACTATAACCATTTTACCAAATGGTTAAAATAATCAGCCTTCAGCAGCTGTCATTTTTCTGTCAGCGATCAGGGGGCGGTGTATAAAATGAAAGCGTGTGTAATAAGTCTTAAAATTGAAATATGTTTTGTACTACAGTGAAACTCGTTTAAGATACGAATCAAGGGACCGATAGCATTTCGTATCTCAAGCGGGATCGTATCTTATCCGGATTTCATAGATTCTCGAGTAATAACGCATATAAAGGCAGTGCACATTGTTATTAACGTATTTTAGCTATTTATAACTCTCCTTTTATCCATTTCTAACGATTTTTAGATATTAAAAACCAGAAAAACCAACGTTTAAAATGCATAAATAATATCTAAAAAAGTTTGTGCATTTTAAACGTTGGTTTTTCTGCTTTTTAATATTGTTGCACAAAGACTTTATTTGCTATTTTTATGATTTTTAGATATGCTAGGAAATTTAAGTTTAAGGTTTTGAAATAAAGAATAACTTTCTTTTACTCCAAAATTTTATTAAGTCACCATTTGTACAATAACAAAATTAAAATGTTTTTATGCAATACTGTCTGCCAAATTGAAAAAAAGATAATAAAACGAAATTTTTGTTAATCTTTAGAAAATAGAAACTAAAATACGCTAATACTTAAAGAGGAAAAATAATAAATGTTCATAATTTATTTTTAGAAAGACAAACTAAGTGTATACAGGATGCAATAGTTATTTCATACATTATCAAAATTAACGTATGTGAAGTAGTTTTAGTTTGTTGAAAATAAGACGTTTTCTGCCTTGTTGATGTGGTAGAAAAAAATCTTCGACGGAAGGACCAGCATCCATCGAAAGGGCGTACAGTCCAAGTAAGCTGAACGAGATATTGCAGATGCGAATGGTGGTATATCTGGTACATCCGTTTCTTCATTCGTATCTTCTTCTGCTTCTTCTGAAGGCCTAGGTTCATAGGAACTTTTGACATCCGCAATTATATCCTCAATAGAACGAACTTCACTTGTTACAACCTGATCATGAATTTTGACAAATGAATCCCAATCTTTGCATTCTTCTTTATGCTGAAACTCTTCTCCGATGACAACGTTTTGCAAAGTGCCGTCGGCATCAAAGGCTTTACAGACGCAGTTTTCAATGTTGGTTAATGTTAGTCTTCCCAGGACGAAATGCATGGCGTCCAAGAGGTTAATACGCTTATATGTTGGGCAGGGCAGATACTTTTCGCGGAGATCTATTTGGTGTAGATGACATACAACGGCACGACTTTTGTATTTCATTTTGAGAACATGAATTATTTCTTGATTCGTGGATTGAACCATGCTAGTCGCATTGGGTGGTAAAAAGACTAGTTCGATGTTTTGTAAGCTGAGGATATCCTTGGAATGGGCGGGATAGATGTCGGCGAGACACAATGCTTTCCTGGATTCCTTTTTCCTTCGTTCATCAAACTTGATGATCCACTTAACGAATATATCGCTTTTCATCCATGCTTTGGCTTGACTCATAATTGCAGGGCAGATTTCTAGCATTTTTAAAGCAGAAAGGATTCTGCGACTTGCCGATGACGAAGGGTTTTAATTTATCCGTTCCGCTCATCTTTGATCCACCGAGAACAGTGATACGTTCTTTACTCAGTTTGTCTCCATGACATTTCTCACCCATAAACGCCATTGTTTTATCAGGCATTAACCCCTTGGGGACGAGCGACACGTATACGGGCCGCATGAAGCGCTCAGAATCCTTGTTTTACCTCACCAGTAAAATTTTACTGTAAAATTTGCCTTATTTAATCAGCGCATTTTCTCGATTCAAGAAGACACAAATTTCTGTTTTTAAAAAACGGTGACAAAAGATTAAAAATTTCGTAAAAGGCTCTCGTCCCGAAGGTGTTAATAATTTTAAAAAAAAAGACCCATCTCATCGACTTTGTAAATATCGCATCTTGAGTTCTTTTCAATAACGGCGCAAGCACGTTATTTTTCCAACAATTGACATCATCTACATTCACAGCTATCGACTCTCCGCATACCTTCCTATTAAACTATGCAATATCTTTGTCTTAGCGGTCTAGCCAACCGTTACTAAGCATAAAATCCACTCCAAAACGTGTAGCGATTTCGCAGGTTAATGATCCGTTACTTGGGATCAGGGTAGCCAGTTTGGCCTCCACTTTTGTTAAAAAAAAACTCGGATTCACACCAGAAAATGTAAAAAGTATTTTCAGATTTATTTAATGCCAGATATTCACTGATTACTTAATTCTTTCCGGCACAGACAATTTTTGTTGTAAAATGATGAAATGATTGACTGACACCGGAATTTAGATACGACTTATTTTTATATTATAAATATGTTATTTTACATATTTATAGCAAAAGCAAAATTTTAGTAAAATATTCTTGGTGCAGATCGTAAGTTTGGAATGAGACAGTATCCCGACCTGGGCACACTGCGTCGGAAAGGGATAACGCACATTTTTTTTCAAAAAGTTCCGGACTGAAGTGGAAATTTCGGGATAAAAATGAAAACCAAACTGGCAACCCTGTTTGATATGTTTGTCGATCGTGTTTGGGTAAACCATTCAAATAAAATCATCTCCAATTCTTCGAATTTTGCCACCTTAATTTTATTTCTGCCAGAGCCTCCAGCTGATGCACTGTTTTCCAGTTTCGGTCTATTTTTTAACAGAGCTGTAAGCGTTGACTAGTGTATTTCCACAGATTTGGCGAAGACAGTCTCGCTTATCACATTCTCGGAGTCGTTATTTCCTTAAGACATCCAATTTTTCAGTCAACGAAAGTGCTTTTCTCTTTACTTTAAGTATTACTTAAGCACCATTTCGTATATTAAGCGGCAAATTTCTTTCGTATATTAAGCGGGATCGTATCTTATGCTCACGTATATTAAGCGGGTAATTTTACCGAATTTTAATAGGCATTTTTCAAGGGACCGAAGATAATTCGTATCTTAAGCGGAATCGTATCTTAAGCGAGCGTATCTTAAACGAGTTTCACTGTAATTCATTTTATTCCAGCATGTTTTTTTTTTGTTTTTTTTAACACTTTAATTTGAATAGAAGTTGACTAAATAATATAATTGACTTTTAAGGGCTGTTCATCGCAAATCAAAAATTATGGTCAAATGTTTAAATTCAACACAGTTATCAGTGTTGAATGTGAGCCTCTTGGTGCAGCATGTCCCTTGTGGGTTTTTGCGCCGTAAAACCCATGCAACCAACCATCAATATGAGCCACTACAGAAACACGAACGATATCGAGGCGGTAGGATAACTCATCTCACACTTTTTTCAGGATGTCATGTGTGACACTCTGAATGGCTGCAGATATGCGCGTCCTAAGTTTGAGGACATCAGTTATTAGCAGTGGAACAATTACAGCCGAACCCGGTTAAGAAGCGTTCCAAGGGAGTGGACCAAAGTCGCGTATTAACGGGATCGCGTATTAAGCGTGATTTGTATAATGTTACAGGAACTGGTCTTATATACACATTTAAAAGTATCATATCAATGCACTTTAGAGCTTTCATTTATATGTTTACGGTCAAAAATTGTGTCTTTTACGTATATTTAGATTTAATTGTATTCCATTTTAACTGATTATTTCTTTTTACAACACCAACTGGAATAACAACGGAAAATAAATATGGATTCAAACATGGTTTTATTGACGATTAATACGTTGCAACTAAAAATAAAGCAACAAAAATAATGTCCCTACAAGATTAGTTTTTTTTTTTAACAAAAAGAAAAAAAATTAACTCTTTGAAGTACAACCGAGTTTTAAAATTCATATTTAGTACTTGTAATAATGAATACCATTATAATCATACGAGGCGGGATCAAAGAAGAATTGCAGTTTTGTTAATTTAGCGGGTTTTTGTTTTCTTCAACTATCTACCGCTATTTTCTATTACTAATTTTTGCCTTTATTAATATGTTATTAAATAAAGTAAATAATACTATTCTGGAACAGTGTTTCTTATTTGAATAAAAAAAATCCACTAAAGGGCAACACTGAAGAAGAGAGGAGGAAATGGTCAATGAATTCGCGTCTTAAGCGTGATTTTTTTTCCTTAAAGGACCGAAAATTTATCGCGTATTAAGCGGGATCGCGTAATAACCGTTCGCGTATTAAACGTGATATTTTTGCATTAGCTTTATGGGCGATGTTCAAGTGACCGGAAAAGATCCGCGTATTAAGCGGGATCGTGTATTAACCGTGAGCGTCTTAACTGTGTTCCACTTTATCTGATCTTTAATGAAGCCCACAAAAAATCGCATGGCCTGACACCAGGGCTGCTAGGTGGCCATTGGTAAAGAACAAGGTCCTGGGGGGGGGGGGGGCTCGGAGACCACCTATCTCCATCTCCGTAAGCTTTCGACTGTTATATCTAATTTCCGATGAACAACAAGGTTGTACTTTTTTTTGTTTTCTTTTAATAGCCCTGTAAAGTTTGGATATTCATTTATATACTCCCTGAATATTTAACACTATTTCTAACAATGTCAAATGACACCTTTTAACCCCTTGAGGGGCAAGCAATTACGTTTGTGAAATGCTGAATTCCCACCGGAATCTTTGAAAAATTCTTTTTCAAAATAAGTAAAAGCAATTTTACGGCCTTTTTTTCCACCAAAGCTAGAAAAGTTAAATTTAATAACATTTTTCTGGTGTGGAACTTCATTAATCGTTGGTGGTATATAATATTTACCGGTGCCCCTCAAGGGGTTAAGATTTTGATTTTTATATATTTTATCCTTGTTTAACTACAATAATCACAAATCCTTTTTAACACACTCTATACTTGACTTATGATTGTGTTAGTTTACCGGTCTCTGAATACCACGCTCGAGAGCTGACATAAAAATGGCGGCTGCCAAAGGCAGATTTTTTTAACCCCTTAATTCTCGCTCCCGTCATATTCATGGGCTGTGTCTTTTACTCAGATTGTCCGATTCCCACCAGATTTATAAAATAGTGTAATTGGCTTTATTTAGGTATCGTTTTACCTGCCATTAAATAAGGTGAATATTTCTTTTTCAAAAAAGTGGTGCCAATAAGCAATTTGAATTTTTAAACCGCAATTTAATTCGAGCGTTAACGGGTGAAACGTATTTACGGTAGCCTAAATTTAGACAGTAGTTGTTTATAAAAGATTTCTTTGTCTTGTTTAATCTCAGAAAATTAAAACTTTAACCCTTTATCTACTGACGGTAGGTATAAGTACCACTCACTTTAAACTTTTATATCATAGTGAATATTACTAATATTCTAATGGTACTTTACAAAAAACGTTCTTTTAACTCCTCTTTATCCGAATACATGGCAGCAGTAGTTCTAGGTTTTTATTTTATTTTAGAGGGGAATGAGGCTATCTTTGAAGCAGTCGATATGTTTTGTGCCGACATTTTGTACAGATTGCCACGCTCGTCTTTTCATTGCTGCAAACACAGTAAAGGATATAAGATAAGTGTTGGATTTTTTTATGTGTTCATTATGATCTTAGAATACAATTTTACTATCTATTTTAGGTGAACGGTGTGTGGATTTTATTTACAAGTTGAGTTATTCGGTGGTACTTATAAGTACTGTCAGTACACTGATTGTTGGAGAAAAACTTCTTGTTTACTTCTCGTCTATCTAGTTACTAAAATGTAGTGTAGTAATGATTTTCCTGGGATTTCTTTTCTGTTTCATTGTTATTTTTTTATAGGAAATCGAAAAAGTTGAGTCATCGGCTCTTTTTCGCTATGCTAGAAATAGCATATGAAAATTCATATATTGCATATGTGGAGGTGTGAGAGAACATGTTGTTAATAGAATATGGACGTCGAATAACTAAAGGACTGCTAACAAGATCGAAACCTTAAAAAAAAAAAAAAAGTTTTTTTAACCCTTTCTGGAGCAAAGCATTTTCAATTTTAAAGTGTTGAAATAAATGGTGGGCACCGGAATTTGTCAAACAATTTATTTGTAAATAAGAAAAAGCCTATATTACACATACTTTTTAAATCGAAAATATTTTCTGGTGGCAGTTGAAATACTGTGTGGGTTTTCTGTTACGATATTTTAGTCATAGTGTACTGACGGCACTTTAAAGTACCATTTTAATTAATTACCTCTAAATAATTAAATTTCGCATGGTTGAGTATTTTTTTTTATGTTTATCCTTTAATTTTCATTGTAGTACCTGAAAAAAAATTACATGAAAAAAATTGTAGTAGATCATAATGCCGTAGATAAAGGTTTAAAAAATCATTGGTACCAAAATTCAAGGGATACCCTCAGAGCATGCATGGTCACGGTGACGTCGTTGTGACGTCACTGTGAGTCACTGTGGTCACGTCACATCTGTGACCAAAATGCCACCACTCAATGATGTCACATTGTGACTGAGATGTGAACTTCTTAGAAAACTTTTAAAAATTACAAAAAATATTCAAAACATGTTATTTATGTAAAATTATATTTTCTGGCAATTAAAGAAAAATGTGACGTCACTGTTATGTCACTGCATGTAACGTACGTCACGTCACATATGTGACGAAAAAACCCACCATATTGTAAGTCACAGTGTGACAAAAATATGAACATCAAAAATCTTTGACAATTAACAGAAATATTTTAAACATGCCCGAGTTACAGCTACATAAGGAATGAAAATATATTAGTGGATAGGAAATAGTAAATTCGGCCACGAAAAGAGGGGGGGGGGCATAAAAAGGAAAATGCACGGTAGAAGTATCAACAAACTAGATTTTCATGCTATATTTTATAAATTTGTTATCTAAGTGAATGTATAATTTTTTTATGATCAAGGATGAGATTTCCGCGTTTTTGCACACCAGCATTTTGTTAGAGAAAATGATATTTCATTTAATCGGAACACTGTTGCGATTTAAAAGAACAACTTTCTCTCTAAGAATATACCGGCGTGCAAAAACGCGGAAATCTCATCCCTATATGATTTCAATTTTATCTACCATTGCAATTTAATCCTTCACTGATTGTTGTTATTATAAAAGTGTTTCTCGGAAAAATGTTACGTATTGGAGCAATTTGGATAACATATTTAGAATAAGGAATATTAAATGTGTACACTTTTCATATTTAGTTTGCAGGGAGGAAGTTTTTTTTTTTTTTTTTTTTTTTTTTTCTTGTCGACCAACGGTATTTGAAACACTTCTGTGGCTTCAAACTAACATTTTCTATTACACAGTTAAGTCTGTAGCTTTTAATGAGCACGTAGAAAGAGGATTCAGAGTTTAGTCATATATGCATTTCTTGCTTTAGAGTTTGCATTCAAGTCATATTTTTTCCTGTTATTGTTTAACTATTTTCAATAACTATTTTTTTTTTAATTCTACTTCTTTCAGACTTTTTAAATAAAATTAGCATTTTCCGAAAAAAATATATATACAAATTTTATAGAAAACCCATGATAAAGTTATTCGTATTTCAAATTCGTGTTTTAGAGATATGACTGTAAAAAAAGTTATTTTACAAATTGTTTTATTCTACACGAAAATGAATATAAAAAAATGACAGATTGACAAAGAAATTTTTTTTATCCTGTATACTCTCTTTTCATTTACTAAGACGATACGTATTTTGTTATTTATTACGTGTAAAACAAACTTTACTTAAAAAAAAAAAGAAAGAAAAAAAAACAGGTGTTTCATTCAAATAGAAAATTTTCATAGACACTCTCATAAAGATAAAATAATTGCGCATTTAAACTCAAAATCTGTTGTATATAAAAAAAATTATAATAATACAGTACAAGCACCTGCATGTTCAATATCGTCTGCGCTCGATTAAACCGCAGAATAAAATAAGGATCAGAGAACTTTGACGCGGGAAGTCAGTCTTTTTAAGCTAACAGAAATATGTCTGACAATTTAGGATAAAACACGGATATTATTAAAATATTTATGGAACATAAAAGGTAAGTCTTATTTAATTTAAATTTTTTATTCCTGTTTGATAGATTACTAACATGAGTTAAATAGTTGTATGTTATGTGAAATGAGACTGATCTAGATTTCTTTTCAGAAGCGATATTTTCCTATTCCATGCTGTAAAATATCTTAATCTGCCATCGCTAGAAAAAAAAAAAAAAAAAAAAAAAAAAAAAAAAAAAAAAAAAAAAAGCTGATGTAGAGACTGATTCTAACACAGTATTTATCGTCATTAATATTTTGGAGTTAAATATGATATTCGATTATAATGATATTACGAAACTGTTTCAATTTTGAAATTAACATTATACTGGTAAAATGTCTTTTTACATATTATAGCAGTGAAACTTTTGAAAGATTTTTTTTCATTGCTAATAATATTTTAAATTAGTATTGAAAATCCTAAATCTGTTTCTGTACGAAAGTTTTCAGATTTAACATTTGCCAAAATTATAAAATAATACGAATTCCTTATAACATATGGAAAGATTTTTGAGAAATTGTTAAATGCATTTAATTCATCTATTGTAGTTTTTTGTTGTTTAATAGTACAATTATAAATACTAATTATTTAGTGTTTTTCAAATTGATATATTTATTTTTTTAATTGTATTTAAGCATTTTTTTTTCGCTGTTTGTGATTTTAATCAAACATTTAATTGTAGACATTCAGAATCAGTTATTAAATTTTCTTTGATTGTAAACTCATTTTCTACGTTTTCGATACATTTATTTCATTGCCATTAAAAAATAAAATATAATATTTAAGCATTGAAATAAAGTGTTTTTCATGCCCGATAAAGTTGAAAAGTGTTTATGACTTCGGTTTGTCTGTCCGTCTGTCCGCGTTCTAACTCGCGTAAATATATTCGGATTGACCTGGAATTTTTGGATGTTATTGACGTTTACCATAGCAAGGTCTCTATTTGTAATGAAGTTTGTAGCATGTTTAGTTCATTTACTGGGACAGTCAAAAGTATTCCATTACATTACGACCTGTGGGGAAAAAAATACTTTCAAATGATTTTTAATGATTTTACACGCTTTCAAACAGAATAAAATTGATATGCATTTATGAAGCGCACTAAAATGTGCATTCCGTAGAATATGCGATGCAAAGAATAGCTATTGTTCATTTACAGGGCTAAAAAAGGAATTCCAATACATAATGATATAGGGGTGGAGGGAATTGTTTGCGGCGTACATTATTTATGTTAATCTATTTGATATGTAATGAAATTGATATATGTCGTTGAGGTTTACATACTATGAATTATTTCATGTATAATATGAAGTGTATATAGCATTTACAGGGACACACAAAATATTTCAGATACTATATTGTATCCGAAGTACTGTTCATTAGCGATGATTGCTGGAAATGCATTTTTAATTATGATATGCGCTTTTATGATTCACTACATTTATGCATAGTATATGGTGTATATATATATGCTATAATTCATATACAGGACTATAGAAAAGTATTCGTAAGGCTTACTGGGTATTGATTAAAGGTGGTTTTTAAATAAGTTATGCATTTTTACGCTGCCCTGTATTTAATTTACTAAGAAATGTTTGTAGAATATAGATAAAATTATATACAGGGTCACGCAAATAATTGGATACGTTGCCGTCTATAAACTATAATTTCTGGAAAAGTGATTTCAGCAGTTTTAAGAGTGTTTTAGTTTGAATTAAATTTTAACTAAATAAAGGCGTGTAATAAAGGTTCTAGGTAAACTACAAGGTAGTACAAAATTATTTAAGTATGTTTCCATATATTAGTATAAATTACTGAAAGAGAATTTCAGCCTGTTATGCGTTTCCTTGATTAACTAAATTTTTCCATTATATAGTATATATATATATATATATATATACAAACCAAATATAGGACTTTTTAAAAGAATTGGAAAACATATTTGGCTATGGATGGTAACTGCTGAAATCAGTTTTTCAAATGTTTTATGCATTTTCATGTTTACTTAGTTATCTTATTTACGTTATTTCCCCCGATGTCTTGTTAAAACCATCAGGAAGAGTTGGGAAGTGTTTTATAAACTATGCTTAACGCAGGATATATCTTACTTGTTGTTTCTATTTTCCTGATTAGTCTTTTCCTATAAAACATACCAAATCTATTTAGCTCATATTCACAAAATACAATATATACGGGAATAAAAAATTTAAATAAATAGGGCTTATCATGTCGTTCCATAAATAACAGTTGTATTAATGTCCGTTAGACTCCATGTTCGTATTTAATAAAGCAATGACAAATCACATTAAAAAGCATACACATTCTTAATATTAAGCTTGAATTCAAGATCAAGCTTAGAATTTAATAAAAAAAGATGTCAGTTGATAAACATTGTTTTTTAAATGGAAAATTAAAAATATTTTAGAAGAATAGGACTCCAAAATAGTGATATCTTGCTAAAAAGTACGGTAGAAAGATAAGATTTTATATTTCAAACAAAACTTTACTTTAAAATTATCATAGTGTTTATGACAATAATCATCTCAGTATTAATACTTGGAAATTTTTCCAGAGAGAACCATTCGCCTTGCATACAATATTTCAAATGAAAATCAAATTTCAAATTAATTGCTTAAAAAGCGCAAAGGCCAACATAGTGAAAAATATTCCACGCCGGGACTCGATCCCGGGTCATCAGTATAGCGCACTGACATTCTACCGAATAAACACCATGGAACGATACCCAGCCTGGAAAATTTCTCCCTATTACATGTTGGCAAGGCTACAAACGCAGCACAAGATGGAATATTTATCGTGAGCCACCGTCATGGAGCAAACACGAAACTTAATTAAATCCAACATCGATTGAAACTATATTAATACTTGGAGATTTTTCCAGAGAGAAGCATTTGCCTTGCATACAGTATTTCAAATAAAAATCAAATTTCAAATTAAAATTGCCTTTTAAGCAATTAATTTGAAATTCGATTTAATTGCTTAAAAGGCAATTTTAATTTATTTCCGTTTCAGCATGCTAACATCAACAGTAGCTACAGCTGTTTGGATGTTTTGCTTTAATTCTTCGAGACTGTTAACTTGCGTTCGGTATACAGTATCTTTAACATAACCCCAAAAGAAAACATCCAGTGGTGTTAGGTCAGGAGACCGGGGTGGCCATGCAATGGGACCATCCCTGCCAATCCAACGTTGTGGAAAAGAATTATTCAGCGACTCACGAACTGTCAATCCCCAATGAGGAGGCCGTCTTGTTGGAAAAGGACATTCGGTTGAAGGTCTTGCAGTTGTGGGAATGCATAAATCTCAAGCATATCTAAGTAGGTACTTGAGGTCACAGTCGTTTCTGAGAAAGAAAAAAGGTCCAAGGATGCGATCGTGAAGCAATCCGCACCACACGTTCACCTTTTCACTGCTCCGTTGGAGTTCACGTACGGCATGTGGTTGTTCGGAGCCCCAAAATCGAACGTTATGTTTATTGCCCATTCCGGACACATGAAACGTTGATTCATCGGAAAACAGTATTCGTTTCAGAAAATGTTCATCGGCATCCAAACGATGCAGCATGTCAACTGCAAATCCATAACGCTTCGCATAATCATCCGGTTGTAACGCCTGCAGAATCTGAACTTTGTAGGCTGTAAGTCACAATCGTTTATGAAGCACATCGTGTACAGTGGATCTTGGCATTTGTAGCTCCCGGGATGCTTGTCGAACTGATTTTGTAGGGCTCCTACGAAATGTTTCACGTATTCGTTCCACACTTTCTTCGCTAGTTCTAGGGCGACCATATCCTTTTTTATGTTCCACACTACCCGTTGTCATAAATTTGTGATACCACTCACGAATGCTTGACCGAGATGGTGGCGATTCCCCATACGTCGTTCGATAATTCCGTTGTGTTTGCGTATCGGATTTTGTTTCGATAAACCACGCAACACATTGAGCTTTCTTCACGCGATCCGCCATTGAAATAACTAAAATGCTTTAATATTCCTTTGCATGACATATAGCGCCATCTATGGTCAGAAACATACTGCAGAAAAAACTTTTTGAGTTATTCTATCTAATGTCCGAATTAGTTTCGCTGTTACCCTACTGTTTCTTTTTCAATAAATTTTTGAAGTTGTACGGATCTTTCTCGGACACCCTGTATTTTAGATGAATAATGTAAAATAAAATATATTGTTAATTCCATTTTTGCATATGATTACTTTCATTATTTATGGTACTTCTCTAACTTTTTTAAGTAATTATATAATAACATGATTTAACAGAACATTTTATAGAATTTTTTTTATTATTACAGTTGGCTCGGTGGCGTGGCGTCCGGTCATCGCTGGATGCGGCGATGACCAAGCAATATTTTAAAACTCTTAATAAGCTTTTAAAACTCTACGATCCAGTTTTAGCAAAACATTTGGAGTTCATGTATAAGTGAAGGTAAGATTTAAAGTTTCTTTTTTGAACATTCAACCATTGAATTTTAGAGTTAATAATTCTTCACCACAAACTTAAATAATTGCGATGACCACCGGAAATTTTCACGCCACGCCACTGAGTTGGCTGTCTCTTTATGTATCACAAAAATCATTTATACGTAAAATATTAACCTTCTGACGCGCATGGTAGCATTTATGCTACCACAAGTGCTTAGTCATCATTTTTGCATATGGCTACTTTCATTAATTATTGTACTTCTCTATCTTTTTTAAGTAATCATATAACATGATTTAGCAGAACATTTTATAGATTTTTTTTTAATTACAGTTGGCTGTCTCTTTATGTTTCTCAAAAATCATTCATACTTAAAATATTAACCTTCTAACGCGCATGGTAGCATTTCTGTTACCATCAGTGCTCCCGATTTAGTGATTTATTTAATTCACATATTCCGAATTCACACCAGAAATTTAAAATAGAAATTTTCGCTTTATTTAATAACAGATATTTTGTTACTGAATAAATAAAAATTCATTATTTAACATTTCTGATATGAAATCCGATTTTCTGAATTACCGAATTTCAAGAATGTATTCCACCATGGGCATTAGAGGATTAAGTACATTCATTACTAAATGTAAATTCGCCAAAAAATAATGAACAACTGCAAACAATATTACATGAAAATGATAGACGACTTAAGACATGGAAAATGAAATCTTTACACATGTTTCATCAACAGGTAATTGTTTTGTATTTATTTCGTCTATTAAATATGCAACGATATACGATTTAATTTTTTGCATTTATTATTCAACTTAATAAAATATGATACATATTCTGAAAGATACATATTTTAACAAAATATGCGCTTTATAAATATTTCAAATTTTCTTAATTTTACATTTTATTTTCTCATCTGTGGTGCTGATTTCACTTTTATTGGTTAGAAAATTCGTAGTTTAATTACACCATACATCAGGACTTAAAAGCGAATCTTACACGAGAAAGGTAGCGCTTATCTGTTAATGCTTTAATTAAAATGATAAATAAAATGCAATTTGAAATGGATATGAATATACTTCACATCAGCACTAGCATTTGTATCGGTGACATTATATTTCCTCTTAATGCAGATATTTACACTCGTGTAAATGATAGGAAATTCTGAATATTTCTATAAGAAAGATCTGCCTATTAAGACCAAATATTTTAACGTTTACGGATTTATAATAACCCAATTTTTGTACAGCAATATTCGCACTATATAATATTAAATGTATTTCATTAAGTAAGGCAAATATTACTACTCATAAGTAGTGTTATTTAATATCCGTAATCATTTACAACTAAGACTATGAATAGTTTTTACTGTCTGCTAAAAAACATTTCTCAAGAAATTATGTTCTTTATAAGAGTTTTTTTGTTTCCTTATTAGTACTACTCAGAATATGCTGCATCTTGACAAATATTTGTTTTATTTCACTAAGCTCTATCTCTTAAAAGCAAATATTTCGGACCGAAAGCACCCTTTATCAGCTAAATCGTTTTTACTTAGATAAGAAAGAAAATGCAATATAAATAGATGAACAAACTCATTTTGTAGCAAACAAAGTTTTATCTGTATAACACTGTATTTAATCTAAAGCTAAATGCTACCGCCAAAACATTGTTCAGACATTTCTGATGCTGGGATAAGTGTATGATTTAAATATAAGTTTTATTCAGTAATACTATGTATATAGAATGGAAATTAATATGAGAAAACCTCTGAATAGTACTTACCAGCAGGGTTGAACGTTTGGCGTTTTTTTTTTTCATTTAAAAATTTCTCATTCACAACAGAAATTACCTATTATATTCTACTCTTTATTTAACCCCTTAATTCTCGCTCCCATGATATTCAAGGGGCTGTGTGTTTTTGTTTGATTCCAACCAGTTTTATAAAATAACTAGCAGAACTACCCGGCTTCGCCCGTGTCAGTTATAAGAGACCTTCCATGTAAAATAATAAATTAAAATGAACTACAATAGTAATCACAATAACTGAGATTTGTGCGTTCCCGTCCACAAATCCTTAAAATGATAATTAGAAAACATACGTTATTGTCTCGCTACCATAATAAAATGTCTGAGCTTTAATATTACAATGCCCGTTTTCTTCGGCTGGTGTAACAGAAAAATTTGTAATTTTCTGACAATACGAAAAAAAAATACATCAAATGGCATATCATATAGTGAAATTCTCGTTTCCATGGCGTATATCTACATTATAAAGTAAAAATATGTCAGTGAGTAACGCTGACATCATACTGTTGATGGCAACGACCTAACAGACAAATTGTTCCTTTTTTACAGCAATTTTTCTTAACTTCTAAACAGCACACAATTTAATTTTTTAAGCTGTCGAATAGAACAAAAATTCCTTTCAAATGAAATTTATTTGAAAATTGTATCTCAGTTTTTTTTTTATTTTAATGGATTTGAAAGTGATTTTCAAACATGAATATTTTTAAATGTGCGAGCAGCCCAACGAAACCATTACGAAAGATGAACCCGTTTGCTTTTAATGCAATATTATGAAGAAAAGGCATGTCTATGCGTTAATTTATCATCATATTATTGGTGACAACAACCACAAATTTCGATTTTACTACAATTAAACTTCTAAACATCGCACATTCGATTGTTGCAACGTCTAAAAGAAAACAAAACAAAACAAAAATTCAATCATATTTGTTTGAAAAGTTTATGTCAATTTATAGATCTTCTATAGATTTTAAAGTGATTCTCAAGCATGAATATTTTTTAAATGTGCGTGCAATTACTAAAGATTAACTCAATTGCTCAAAAACACTGCAAATAATTCAGTACTTGTTTGTTTTCGTGTAATATTTCATAACTAAATTGGTAAACGAAATTAAAACGCCAAAATAAAATAAAATAGTATAAATCACGAATTTAACAGATATCAAATCGAACTACGCAAAATAATCTATTATGTATAGAAAATGCAAATGGGAATTTCGTTCCGGCTGCTCATAACTTGAGTTCTTCTGAATGGATTTCAATGCGACTATCAGTTTCTCAGGAAAGGTTTTAGTGTATAACATATTGTTTTATATTGCTTAGTCATAGAATTATAGGGAAAAGTTTTATAATTATGTGAACCCGATTATGAAAGATTAGTATTTAAAAAAAAAAGATTTTTATTAATGGACTTCCTTGGAATTTGCATCGTTTCTTGGATAATTTTACACGGATGGTTTTGGAATATTGCATTTACGTCAAGCAGTTATATATAAAATTACGGAAGAAAGTTCAATAATCAGATGAGGCCGATTATAAAAGATTAGCCTTTTAAAAAGTTCTACTGGACAGATTTTGATGGAATTTGCGCTGTTACTATGCACGCATTTTTCTATAATGGTTTCAGTATATCCCATTTTGCTCTAGGTGTTTTGTTATAGAGTTAGCCGAAAAGTTACAGTTGAACCCCATTCTGAATGATTAGCCTTTTAAAATGTTAGATAATTTTTCAGGGATAGTTTTAGTACATTGCATATCGGTCTATCATTCTTAAACCAAGCTCTACTGTAATTCATCTACTAAAAAATTTGGCCCTTAACCCATAGATGCCAACATCTCTTAATTATTCCGGAGTCTGATCACAGATGAACACGTTTTCAACCAGAAATTTTATGTAACTAAAAATTTCAAATTGAAGTCGAAAATGTACCTCATAGAGAGAAGCTACGTTTTCTTATATATTTTTTCCGGTTTGGGATGCAAATTTTGAATCAGACTCCGGAATAATTAAAAAATGTTGGCATCTATGCTTAACCCCTTGGGGACGAGCGACACGTATACGTGCCACATGAAGCGCTCAGAATCCTTGTTTTTTCTCACCAGTAAAATTTTACTGTGAAATTTGCCTTATTTAATCAGTGCATTTTCTCAATTCAAGAAGATACAAATTTCTGTTTTTAAAAAACGGTGACAAAAGATTAAAAATTTCGTAAAAGGCTCCCGTCCCGAAGGGGTTAACACTAGAACCGCCATAGCGGTCATTTTGACCTGTGCCAAATAAAAATACTTCGATTCGAACCAGAAATTTCTTTCTAAAATAAGTTAAATATCTACCACGGAGAAATAAGTTAACTAAATAAGTTAGATAGTTTTTAATAAAAATTCTGGTGAAAAAAATTTTTGTAACACTTGAGTAAAATTTCAGGCGGTTCTAGTGTTAACAACCGAAGTTTTGTCTTAAACATTAGAAAGTATAATAGCGCAGTGGCATTAGTAACGTTTTCATCTACGCGGAAGAACGTTTCAGATAAAGACCCATATTGCATTATAATGACAGATCTAATTCACCGATATATTTCATTTAATTCAAGATTCTTTTGGAGAAACCGACCAGCACAGCGAGCGAAATGTGCTACTCAGATTATAATGGAATTATAGTGAAAATATTCACTATTAACTGATCTCTATAATACAAAAGTACCAAAAATGCTTTTTCATGTAGTTTTCGAGAAATCTAAAAAATACACTAAATATATTAGTGTTTCAAATTAAAAAAAGATTTTTATTTATGTTCTGTTAATGCGCCTTATATCAGGTACCTTTAAACACGGTTATCCTAAGATTCATTGCCTATAATTTTTAAACGGAAACTCAATCCAAATCCACAGCGATTAACATGAAAATGACGGCAATCTATGAAGCTTCGTTTAAAATGCGAAAGCTAACTCTAAAAAAAAAAAAATACTTGTTATGTTTTAATTTCTATTTAATATCAATCGTGTGAAAGTAGATTTTACATTATGGTATTTGATGTAAATCGTAGAATGTTATCACTGCATTTAAAATATTAAATCATTTACCTAAATGGTATAATTAAAGAAACAACATTATAACGAAATAGGAAATAAATCATAGCAAACGGTTTTTGGAGCCAGTTTTTGACCATATTTATCGAAATTGACGTCATAATGTATTGAAAGTCAAAACTTATTTAGTGATTTGTGTTTCTGACCCTTTTTCTTGGAATAGAAAAGCTTATATTTTAGTGAAATTTTAATTTCAAATATATTAAATGGAGGTTTTAACTTTTCTCAAACTCTTGAAGTTTTTATTTAAAATATGAGAAATGCGCATTTTCTGCTTAGAGAGACATCAATTTCAAACATTGAACAATATATCGAGACAGACTGAATTTGTATTGGTTTATGAAAAAAAACTACACGTGTTTGCCCTATTTTTTATTATTTACGCCATTTTTTAGGGTGTGGCAACACAAAAAAATAATTCAGATTCTCTCGCTGTACTTTTGCATTTTTGAAATCGACGTCATTCTAAACAGAAAATGCACATTTTTCATATATATATATATATATGTAAAAACTTTAACCATAAGTATATTGAAAGGACGTAGTATCTTCATTTGTACGTTTTAAAGTAAAAAAAAAAAAAAAAAAAAACTATTTTAATACAAACGTTTCAATTTCATAAAACCAAACTAAATCTTTCACTTTATGGATTATAATAATAAGGAATTATTTCAGAAAATCAAGAGTATCCCTTTAGAATAAAACATCATTCAGGGATGAGATTTCCGCTTTCTTACATACCAGTATTTTATTAGGGAAAATGTTGTTCTGCTAAATCGCAAAAATATTCCGATTAAATAAAATAACCTTTTCTCTAACATAATACTGGTGTGGAAAAAAGCGGAAATCTCATCCCTGATCATTAGAAAGCAGTGTCAGTTAATCAGAAACTGACATCATATCTGGCAAACGATTTTTATTATTATTATCTTTTCCCTAAATTATTTTCTTGATATTGAAACGCCTGTATTAAAATAGATTTTTTAGCTTCAGAAACATTCGAATGAAGATATACTAAGCCATTTGAATACACATTTAGTTAAAGTTTCTATTTTATATGGAGAAAGTGTGCATTTCCTGATTAAAATGACAACAATTTCGAAAATGCAAAAATATAGCGATTGAGTCTGAATTTTTATTAGCTTATAAAAAGAAAGTACGTGTGTTATCAATTTTTTTTAATTATTGCACCGTTTTTTAAGTTGTGGCAACAGGAAAGAAATGATTGAATTATAAAATTAAATAAAAGAGATATCTCTATAATGTTAAATTATGATAGGTAGCAGAAAAAAGGGATAAATATTGGTCTGATGATTTTTTAATGTAGACAGTGATCTTTTCCGCAGTCTAAAACGTATGTACAGTCGTGGAAAAAAAAATAAACATCCCCTACTAATTCCTTAACAAATTATCGTAGACAAAAGTTACTGGTACCGAACGATTGGAAATAAAGCCTACTTTTAAATAACGTATATAAAATTTGCTTAGGGGGCCATCTACATATTAAAACGAATCCAAACTTCATTTTTTTAAATGGCAATACCCAATTTTAACGAGATATTTCAAATCTATGGTTCAAACTATGCCTAGACACCAAATTTCAAGTTATTTCAATGATAGGTTTTTGAATTATAAAAATTCAAAATTGAGTGCTTCTAATGTTAAATTACATTTTTATACTTTTATTTATAATTTCTGAAATTATGATCCTAATGTTCTAATTTTTTGTGTAGCAATATTACTAATATACCCAAACATAAATACGTTGAATTTGCAATTTTTATAGTTTTCTGATATGAATTATGAATTATGAAATTAATATTAAAAAAATTATGAATTGCAACCTACAATTTTTTTGATGGATTCAGACTTATTAAGTCCTGCTTTATGGAAATCCAAAATTTCACATTTTTCTTCCAAGTAGTTTTCAAATTATGCTTAACCCTCTGTCTACCAGAAGGGTCCAATGGACCCGACATGTACATTCAAAATATTTATTCAAACCAGAAATTTCTTCAAAACAAACTAAATGTATAAATCAGACAATAATAAGTTAAATAAACAAATTAAATAGTTTTAAGTACAAATTCTGGTGTAGAATGTTTTTATAAAACTTGAGTAAAATTTCCGGTAGTTCTAGGGTTAAAAAACGGCAAAATGATGGTTTAAGGGACTGTCTGTGATAGAAATGACTAAATTTTTTGAAATTCCTTATGCTATCCTGTAATCTAACAGGCTTAATTTACTGCTTAACCCCTTACGCGCCGAGAAAAACTTACGAGATTCACTCTCCAGTGCCACAGTTAGAACTTAGTTGTCTTTCAAAATGGGGCGTGGCTTAAGAGAGTGCGAACTTTGTAAATAATCATTGAGAGTTAGAAGATGTTCCATTCAATTTTAAATTTTTGTGGATTCACTAATAACTGAAAGCTGTGCCCTCAAGCTACCGATAGGAAACTATTGTATATATCTCGAACAAAAGAGTCAGGAATGAGTTTTACGTGAACAAAACCATATTTCCGAAAAAAAAACTTTTTATCTAAAAATTCATCTAGGTAAATAATTCATATTTTTCAAATATGATTTATTGATTCTCTTCCGGTAAATAAGTACGCTTTAGAAGCAACAATTTGTTGGTAACAGCATTGGTTCTATTCGTTTCATTATACGGACGAAAGTTTTTCTTCCTTTCATTTTAGTCGGATTATGTCATGTCTTTATGCATTGTTTGTTTTGTTTTTTTTTCAAAAAAATGATATGTGATTTAATGGAAGGTTTATTGCACTGCAAAAATAATGATAAAATCAGAGATGTGTTTTTCGTACAACGTCGACTTTTTTCTTGTACTGCACATCTGCAACACGAGCAAAAATTACTGTCATAAGTAAAATATTAAACAATTAGTAGTTATTGTAATTTCTTACCTGCCGAGAAAAACTTACGAGATTCATTCACCGTGCCACAGTTTTCCAAACAGGTGCACGTAGTTATGCGGTGTATTGGGGGAAATAAGAGACAAGCTTTTAATATAAACATTGTGTACTTCCACGAGAATATAAAAAGAAACGAAAATACAAAAATTATGTACAAAAATTATACCAAAAATGTAAAATTATAGTGTAACAGTATGATAAAAAAGATGTTAGAACTTAGTGGCCGTGTGATATATCCTAAAACATGGTTGAACACATAAACCAACATCACATTCAGTGCATTGATAGCGGGATTCACGGCGAATTGTTTTCATTGAACAAACCGCACATCTCGATGAATTTTTCTTTGAAGACGTCGATGTTACTAAGTTCGGAAAATGTCTAGCAGAAAGTCATAAAGGACAGCCACTTTCTAATTTCTGTCTTTTGGCAGGTTGTGGGGGAGTAATATGAAATTTCTCAAATATACGTTCCACCAAATTCATGCGGAAGTCGTAATTATCAACTTTACGGAGTTGTTTCTTTTGTAATGTGAAGGCATTCCAAATATCCATATCTAATAGATGGCGAAATATTGTTAAATAATACCTCTTCTGTCTTTTTCGTGTTGTTGAATAACAAACTAATGCCTGATCCGCTCTATCAACCCCACCCATCTTCAAGTTATGATCTATAATAATAAGCATCATTACCTTTTTTTCAGTTTCAGAGTAATTTGCTGTATGGATAAAACTAAGAAGCGAAACATCTTTTTTGTCACGCCATCTCAACACGGTAATTTTGCCTCTTTGGAAAGGGGCTATTTCGCCTTTCTTCAAAGTAAGTTTGTTGAAATTTTCCGGCAAATCACGTCGATTAGGACGAAGAGTTCCATATACGTCAGTTGAATTTTGGATAAGAAGGTCTGCTAATTCTGGTGAGAGATAAAAATTGTCCGCAATTACACAATAACCTTTTCCCAAAAAAGGTTCAATAAGCGTCATCACTTTTTTGTTGCGACTCCATAGTTCTCATACTTTTTATCAAAGATTGTATTCTGCCCTGTGTACACGATCGTATTGTGAATATATCCTGTCTCTGCTTCAGCAAGTACAAAGAGTTTTACTCTAAAGCGAGCTCTTTTCATTGGTATGTATTGTACCCATGATAGCCTGTCTTTGAAAAGCATCAAGCTCTCATCAATGCTTAGGTCCCTTTCAGGTGTATAGACACTTGAAAATTTCTTCATCATGTCAGAAAAAAGGCCATATTTTACTTAGTTTTGGATTTCGATGTGAATTTTTATCAAAAGTACTGTTATTAGAAAAGTGCAGAAATTTCATGATAAGTTGAAAGCGATTTCTGCTCATAAAGTTCCCAAAAATTGGAGTTTCGATCAATTTGTTTTTAGACCAGTAAAGCGCAACGTGAGGTTTTACAAGTATGCCTTGCAGAATAAGTATACCTAAAAAAACATATATTTCTTCTAAAGTTGTTGGACGCCACAACTTCGTCCTTGATTTCTCTTTTCCAGGATGCTGGTTGTTATACTGGTCCGCAAAACGGTTAGTTTCTGTAACAATATGAAGCACCAGCTTCTGATCAAAAAATAAAAGTGGGTTCGTAACATCCGTTACATTTTTATTTATTCCTGGTTGTCCCGAAAATGGAAACGTGAAGGTAGCATAGGTAATTTTTTTATATCCAATCGTACCCAGTTTCTCGCATCTTTCATAGAATAGTCGTTATCTGAATCCTCTTCATCTGACATATCATATTCTGACGTCTCTGATCCAGAAGATGACGGAAAGTCGTCATCCAACTCACTATCATCAGTATCGGATATACTCCTACGAAATTCTAGAAAATTCGAGAAACTGCACGGCTAAAGCTATGAGACTGAGGTAGTGACATCAAAATAGCAATGCGACAGAAAGGCGAAAAGTGAACGGCAAACCAAACAATATTTTCTCTAAAATAATAGTAGTGTACAAAAAGGGCGGAGCTTTGTCAAATATGGAAAAAAATTCGCTTGTATTTTCACGTCACTAGCTCAGTGCGATAGCCTTTATGAAGGTAGTTCCTTCTACCCCTTCTCTTCTGAAATAGGTCAGTCTTTCAAAAACACTTTCAAAGTCTTTTTTCTTTTTCTTTTTTTTAATTCCGAAGCCGTGGTCGTTGTTTTACTGGTACAGCGCAGTATAAAGGACAATATTTTCGACTGACGTATATATACGTCAGTGGCACTTAACGCATCGACTATGCGCGACGGATATATACGTCTGTGGCACTTAAGGGGTTAAGGAGCCTTGATCAAGAAAGGAGCTCTCTCGGTTAACAATCGAGTACCGAACTTCAATTTGGATACAGCCCTTAAAATACGCTCGTTTTAAAATAATTAATTTCTCGGAAACTTATGTTACGTATTGAATAAAAATTTGTTTTTAGATTGTTTAAATTTGTTTGTTGTTAAATTTATTTTTGTAATTGAAGGGTCTAGAGTTCATTTATTCTTTCAGAATTATGTACTCCTATTGAAAAAAAACAAAGTTATGGTTCGTTTTAATTTGTAGATGGCCCCCTAAACAAATTTTATAGACATCATTTAAAAGTAGAATTTATTTCCAATCGTTCGGTACCAGGAACTTTCTTCTACGATAATTTGTTGAGGAGTTAGTAGGGGGTGTTTACTTTTTTTTTTCCACGACTGTACATGAAGTTTCGTGTAAATCGTCCAAAAATTGAAGATTTGTATAGAGGACATACACGCAAAGAACGGCTTTTATATATATAGATGAAATTGACTTTATTCTGGTATCGTTTTACCAGTCATTAACTAAGCTGAATATTTATTTTTCAAAAAAGTGGTGGTAATAAGCAATCTGAATTTTTAATCTCTAATTTTAAGTCTAAATTTAATGCGACCGTTAAGGGGTTAATCACAGCAATCTATACTAATAAAATGGCAAATAGCTCTGTCTGTTTGTCTGTGTGCGGTGGCTAGCGAAAACTACTGCACGTAGGAGTCTGAAAATTTAGATGTGAATATCCCAAGACAGGTCCTCATGCACCGGAGTCTCAGATTTTTAATTTTTTAAGGGCCGGGGCCTTTGGGCCCCTTTAAGATTATATGCACTAAATTGTTATTAATATGCCTCTTCTCTGACCGATCTTCGTCGTTTTTGGGGTGAATTCTCCATTCAGTTTCTACCCCATTTCTACATTTCAGTTAAATCCCTGGTACCCTTGCAAGGAGCCCAGCACAGGGCCCCTTGAAGTTTTAGCGCACTAAATTGTTAATAACATGCCTCTTTTCTATCCGATCTTCTTCATTTTCAGGGTGAATTCTCCTTTTAGTTTCTGCCCCATTTCTACATTTCAGTTAAGACCTTGGCACCCTATCAAGGGTCCCAGTACGGGGTTCCTTGAAGTTTTAGTGCACTAAATTGTTAACATGTCTCTTTTCTATCCAATCTTCGTCGTTTCTGGATTGAATTCTCCTTTCAGTTTCTGCCCCATTTCTACATTTCAGTTAAGACCCTGGAACCCTGTAAAGGGGCCCAGTACAGGGCTCCTTGAAGTTTTAGTGCACTAAATTGTTAATAACATGCCTCTTTTCTATCCGATCTTCTTAGCTTTTGGGGTAAATACTTTTTTCAGTCTCTATCCCATTTCTACATTTCAGTTAAGACCCTGGCATTCTTGCAAGGGGCACGGTACAAGGCCCCTTGAAGTGCTCTAAATTGTTAATAAATTGCTTCCTTTTAATCCGATCTTCATTTTTGGGATACTTTCTCCATTTAGTTATTCTCCCGTTTCACATTCCAGTTAAGATCATGGGCCCGTATAGGATCCCGTAGGGCCTGGTACAGGGCCCCTTAATTTTTTTGTGTGTCATGCATTTTCCACACCCTAATTTTCTCACTTTCGCATTGCGTAGTTTTAAATTTGAGTCTTGAACTCTTCTCCTTAGACGAACACTCACATATTTTTATTGGGGCCCTAGGGCCCTTTTTAAGCATTTCCCAAAATGTTTGCGTATTTCTTTTAAATTATATTCTAATGATTAATTCATACCCTATGCTTAATCTCGACTAATCAAAGATCTAAAACGCTAAGTGCTAAAACGTTGTAACATGTTTTCATGTTAGGGTTCTGTTCTCAACTATCAGTTGGCCCCTTTTGGTCCCCCTATTATAACTCCCTTAAAAATAGTCCACTAGCTTTTTTTTTTAACAACATCTTAGGTTCTTCAGCTATTACATGAACGACAAAAACATATTTCAGACTTTAACTACCACCAATTTTGAATATAAATCATCTTCTTGGGGCCCTTAGTGCATCTTCTTTAAAAATGATCCGAATTCCTTGCAGTTTTCTGTACCATAGTTCTAGCGTTTTAAAATTGCATTAAAAACTACTAAAAAGTGTATTTATACCAAACTACATGCCACTTAAGTACCTTCCCACTTGGGGCCCGGTACAAGGCCCCTTGAACCTTATGCACCATAAATTGTCCCTCTTAATCCGATCTTCATTTTTCAAACCATTTTTCTTAGTTATTCTCCAGTTTCTATATTCCAGTTAAAATCGTGGGGCACCTTAGGGTCCTGTAGGGCGCGATCCTGGGCCCCTTGAACTTCTTGTGTGCTATGCATTTTTTACACCCTAATTTTCTCACCTTTTCATTGCATACTTTTAAACTTGAGTCTTGGGCTCTTTCCCCTATACCAACACCCTCATATTTGTATTGGGACTCTAGGGCCCCTTTTTAAGCATTTACCCCATTTTTGCGCAATTCTTTAAAATATTATTCTAATGATTATTTCATACCCTATGATTAAATTTGATTAATTGAAGATCTAAAACGCTAAGTACTAAAACATTTAAACAAGTTTTCATGTTAGGGCCCTGCTCTCAACTATCAGTTTGGCCTTTTTGGGCTCCCTGTTATAGCTCCCTTAAAAATGGTCCGATTCACGAACTTTTTTTTTCTAACAACATCTTAGGTTCTCCAACCACTACAAGAGCGAAAAAAAAATGCAGACTTTAGCTACCACCAATTTTGAATATTAATCGTCTTCTTGGGGCCTTTGTTGCAGCTTCTTTAAAAACTATTATATTCTATTCTAACCTATTCTATTGCAATTTTCTTTAACATAGATTTAGCGTCTTCTAGCTACTTTAAAACCCCAAAAAAGTTTTCTTATGCCCAACTACATTCCAGTTAAGACCCTGTCCTCCAGAACCCGCTCTTTCTTTATACCTCAGCTACCACCTTTTTCGAACTTTAATATCCTTTTTCAGCATCAACTTACGTCTACTCACTACAGCCGTAAATTAAAATTCGGGTTACTTAAAGATAACTTTAGATAAGGGATTTCATCCAAAGCGATAGAAGTAAGCGTCCTATCTTAAATGGAGAAGTAATCGCAAGATTTAAAGCGAGGTCGCATCAATCAAGGTCATGCACCACGTAGCGGGTGGATTGTGAACTACAGGTAGATACCTAACTGTTTTCTTACTGACACCACTAAAATTGTAAAGTTTTTATCACCTTGATTAATAACTGAAGTGCTTCTGATCAGGCGAAGTGTCAAGTGCGTCTTGATTCCCTCTCGCTACGCAATAATTTTGCAATAAATGTTGCAAACAAAATTCAATTCCTGAGTGACTGAAGATTTAGAAAAGAAGCGCCACACTAGAAGCCCGCGTATGTGAATTAACACTCCGTCCACAAGGTGGCGCAACTGTGTTAATTTACGCCTGATTCCAGCATTAAGTTTGTTCGCTTACTTATAACGCTTTGAATTTCATCCGTTTATTAAATATCGTGTTAACACCTTCGGGACGGGAGCCTTTTACGAAATTTTTAATCTTTTGTCACCGCTTTTTAAAAACAGAAATTTGTGTCTTCTTGAATCGGAAAAATGCGCTGATTAAATAAGGCAAATTTTACAGTAAAATTTTACTGGTGAGAAAACACAAGTATTCTGAGCGCTTCATGCGGCACGTATACGTGTCGCTCGTCCCCAAGGGGTTAATGCTAACAGTAATTCATGAAATTTACAAGTTGCGGAGGCATCTTCCACCGTTTGGTGACGCGTTATTTCTTCGGGTTTAAGGGCCCAATTTCAACGGAATTTTCTTCCTTCAACTCAGATTACAATTCATCTACTTTCTGTATTATGAAATGTTATCTTAGTCTTCAGTTGCCAACATTTTCTAACATTAATGGTGCATTTTTATTTATTTATTTTTTATTCTGTGAGCTTGATTCCTACGAGGTTTGGCTCACTCAACTTGGTTTTCAATTGTCTCCGGCACGTGGGGGCACTTTCGGTAAATGCTGCCATAGGTAGTGGGGACTAGATTACAGGTTCCTTCGGAAAGAAGTTTGATGGGAAATAGCTTTTGCATTAAAATATCAGGCAGTTTGAAAAGTCTCCTGGCGCAAAATGCCGTGCAATATGTCAATTTATTCTTTTCTTTCAATGGCTTTTGAAACGTGAACGGTCATATAGAAAATCTTGTATTATATTATGAGTTATTGATGGGGAATATGAGTGCATATACATTTGGAAATTGAATAATTCGGAATGACTTTGTAAATGCAATGAAACGCGTAGTTGTGTTATTGTATTTCCTAAATAAATTATGACGCAAAAGAATTAAAAAAAATATATAAAAAGCAGAAATATCAGTAATTACTTTACATAGTTTTTTCTGACAATAATATTTGATTTAAGACAAATTATTTATCATCTCTTAATTTCAACTCATGAAAATATTCTTGTCGTTCACAATTATATAAAATGAATTTTTGTTTTTTCTTTTATTATTTTTGCTCTACAAACATCTTGTTTAATTACGTTACGCATTATTTTTGAACAAGAATACTCTTCTGGAGGAAAGCACCACTTATCTGTTGAAGTATGTTATTGACTAAGAAAGTAAGTTTGGTTGAAACAGCTAGATAAACGTATTTAGTTTGCGAATAAACTTTTATCTCCATAGCACATTCTCATTTATTATTGCAGATAAAAGTTTGCGTATGTGCGATTTTGGAAAATTCATTCACTCGTTGTAGGATCTTTTGTGTTGAAAAATATTACTTATCGTCTGGTATATTTGGTTTAAAAATAAATTTCGGTTTCACTGTATAATGAGTTTAACCCTTTCGGGAAGGTTGTTACATATATGCATCGTCAAAAGGTGCATATGGAATTTGTTTTTGGCACCATTAACACTAGAATGACGGTGGGGGGCCAATTTGGCCTATAACAAATGAGTATAATTCGGTTCGAGATAGATATTTGTTAATAAAATTAGTTTAAAATAAACAAAGTGTAAAAAGTTAAATAAGGCAAACAATTTTAAATAAAGATTATGGTGTAAAGTATTTCTTTAAAACTTGAGTGGAAATTTCCCTCATTCCAGAGGTAATAAATAAATATAATATTTGTCCTTTTAATTGAAGTATTGTTTGGTATTTTACAAGTAAAGGGAACTGTTTAAAAAAAGTGGTGCCAACCAAATAAAATTTGTGTAAGGAATACCGTCTCGAAAGGGTTAAGTAATTTTTTTGATATTGCTACAAATTTTAAGGATGTAAAACCAATAGAGACTATAGAATATACTTCAAAAGTTAGTATACAGGGTGTTTCATAAAAGAAGGACAGACTTTAAGAGGTGATAGTACACATCCAAACAAACAACTTTCATCAATGAATGCATGGTCGAAAATAAAACGCAAAGGTGATGGCGCATTTGGAAACTTCGTCCAGTGTTGACAGTAGGATCCTTTTTTTAAATTCAGATTTATTCATTGCCACTATTTTTTTGAAATAGCGAAATTTAATGACAGATTAAATAAGGTGAAAACAAGGCGGATTATCAATTTTATAAAACGTGTGGCAATCAAAAAATTTTAGTTTAAAAAAAGTAGCCGACTCACAACACTGTCTTGGTTCATTCAAACGTTAAATCTCCATTCCTTTTGGGAGTTATCTGGAGAAGAATGACGCTAATACACTGTAAAAAAACGGACTAAAATACGGAAATACTACTGACAATCTAGACCGCCAGTACTATTTCCGTATTTTAAAGGAACTTTTTCCCGGTAAATTACAGAAAAATTTCCGTTGAATTCCAAAAACTCGGAAAACTTTCTGTAATTTACCAGAAAAAAGTTCCGTTAAAATACGGAAATACTACTGGCGTCTAGATTGCCAGTAGTATTTTCGTATTTTAGTCCTTTTTTTTTTTTTTTTTTTTTTCTTTTTTTTTAACAGTGTAGCATGCAAATGTGATATGGGGAAAACGAAGAACGCGTTTGCAAAATTTCGCCTCGATTAATACATAAAAGCTGCTGATACAAGTGTACAGCTGTCAATCACACTACGGACGTAACGGAAGATGTTGCCCTTCTCTAATAGGGAAAAAGCTGATATGCATTTTATCTACGAACTGCAAATGGAAATGGCTCAGAGACTCAAAGATTGTACGGAGAGCGGTTTCCCACCTTGCTTTTGTTACTTAACTCTTTTCGGCACAGACATTTTTTGTTATGAAATGATTGACTGACACCGGAATTTAGAAACGGCTTTTTGAGATATTAAAAACATGTTACTTTACATGTTCATTGTAAAAGCAAAATTTTACTGAAATATTCTTGGTGCCACCCGTAAGTTTGGATTTAAAATTAGGTATGCCGACCTGGGCACACTGCGTCGGAAAGGGTTAATCGTTCTTTGTGTGCTTTTTGCCTCGTATAACACATGTGTCGCATTCTATTGGGAAACTTTTATTGATCCAACCACTATTTTGAAAATAATATCTTCATCGCACCTCTTTTTATGAATATGTTAAATAAAATGATCATGAAGGTAACTCATTAAGGGTTCGGGTCGGAACAATAAATTTTTCCCTATATAATGCGACTCCTGTACAACAACAACATCACATTCGACGCCCTCTAAGTCCTTTGCGTTTTAATTCCGACCATGCATTCTTTACTGAAAGTTGTTTGTTTGGATGTGTACTATCACCGCTTAAACTTTTGCCCATCTGTTATGAAACATTCTGTACAAAGTAAAATGATAAAGTATATTACTTGAATTTCCAAAATTTTTCTACTGAAACTGAGGTGTGATTAACACTAGAACCGCCGTAGCGGTCATTTTGACCGCTACCAAATAAAAATATTTCGTTTATCACCAGAAATATCTTTCTAAAATAAGTTTAAGATATATCACGGAAAAATAAGGTAAATAAATAAGTTAAGTAATTTCAATTAAAATTTCCGGTTTAAAATATTTTTATAACACTTCAGTAAAATTTCCGGCGGTTCTAGTGTTAAAGAGATATTTTTCTGTTTTTGTAATACCTCATTAATCATCTTCATTAATTTCCATTGTATGAGAATACGTATTATCTGAAATACTATTTTAAATGGTCTTGATATATGAACAAAAACTGTAATCAAGATGTATAAAATCAATTTTTTATCTTTAAAACTTTTTTAAACTTTTTTTTATGTACCAGAAAAAAGTATTTAATTAAAAATATCGACTTTTTAGTGAATTTCTTTAGACGAAATGTTTCTCGGCATAAATTAAAAAAAAGGAAGCACATTGAATTAGAAAGTATCGGCAATGTGTTGTTATTCATAAATAATTAATTGCTTTCGATTTCTAGTAATCAATAAATAAGCAACGACAGCATTTTCGTTTTGACTTGTTCCTAATATATATGCATGAAATTGATAAATGACTAGCAGAACGCATTTTTTGGTTACAAAAAAACACGCGTGATAAAAATATTTTAAAATGCTATAGAGCAGCAGTTTTGATACGTGGTCTCAGGACCGAAATGTTTTCATAATCCATCGTCAAAGGGGCGGCAAGTTCTCGAGTTTAATTTAAAAAAAAATTATTTATATCTAGAACTTGAGAAAAGTCTCCTGAATATAATCAATGATACTAAGACACGGTTCGTACGCATCAGGGGATTCTGGAGATTTTAAATGTTTTAGTACCAGAAATTTCAAAGAGTACTGGTGGTTTTATCTCAAGACAGAAAACTTTTATTTTCTTTAAGGAGGCTCAGGGCTTAATCGATACCGAAAAACACGCAAACAGAGCTCTCCCTTCGAATCCATATAAAAACAGAAGTATTCAATGTAACTAATTTAAACTTTCTGATATTTTTAATATATGTTTGTAGTCTTATAAAATTATAAAATGAAGCACTTCAATGTAATAAAATAAAAAATATAGCAAAATTTATATAACAGAATTTTCGAAAAAAAATTTAGGTGCCATATCGCCATCCGTAAGATATCTTAACGTTGAATCGACATAAGAACCTAATTTTTGCTTTAAAAGGATCAGGAAACTTTACTCCATAATGATTTAAGGATATAACTATCACTCAAAGGAAACCTTATTCAAAAAACTCTCACATTTGAAAATTTAAAAAACCCTAAAAAATAAAAGTTTTTTTTCCCTTATAAATAATCAAAATATTAAGCTATCTAAAATATATTAATTCATTCTATATATAATGATGTTATATGCATGCAAAAAAAAATTTAAAACATTCCATCAATTTTTTTTTTAAATACGTATAGTCGTTTTTGAGAAAACGCGACTTAAAGTTGCAATTAAATGGGCGCGGCTATGAAAGTGATTGTTACATAAATGCTTATAACTCCGTTAAAAATGCAAATATTTTTATGCGGTTTTTTGCATTGTGTTCAGAAGTAATTGAATAATCAAAATAGTTAAAAAAAATCAATTTTTTGAAAAGTTTTCAAGCCCTGAGCCCCCTTAAATAAGCCAAATATTACTTTGCGATAATTCTGGTAAAAGGTGCTTGAAAGTCCTTGAAGCGTACGAACCCTGTAAGAATATTGTTAAAAGCAGGGTGTCTACCAGTGTTGCCAGATTGGGGGCTTTTTTCATTCAGATTATTTGATTGTCACCACTTTTTTGAAATAGAATTATTCAGCCTATTTAAAAATAGATTAAAAATTCTGAAAAATAAGGCGAATTATACTATTTTAAAAAAGTGGTGACAGTCCCCAACAAAGCGATATAAGTAAGCGTCTTATCTTAAATGGGAGAAACAACCGCAAGATTAAAAGCGAGGTTACATCAATCAAGGTCATGCGCCACGTAGCGGATGGAGTGTGAATTACAGGTAGATGCCTAACAGTTTTCTTACTCACACCACTAAATTGTAAGGTTTTTTCACCTTGATTAATAACTGAAGTGCCCTTGATAAGGCAAAGAAAACTACGTGGTGTTAAGTCCATCTGGATGCTCCTCTCGCTACGCCATTATTTTGCAATAAATGTGGTAAACAAAATTCATTCCCATGAGTGAGTAAAGATTTAGAAAATACGTGCCACACTAAAAGCCCTCGTATGTGAATTATCACTCCGTCCACTAGGTGGCGCAACTGTGTTAATTTACGCCTGATTCCAGCATTAAGTTTGTTCGCTTACTTATAACGCTTTGGTCCCCAATCTGACAACACTGGTGCCTACAGATCAGGGAAAATCACAGTCAAAATAAGGGTGCAACCCCAGTATTTACTTATAGAGAAATTCATCTTGTTTAATCGCGCGAATAAATAAGGCTATTTTTCAATAACCCCTCGAGAGGCAAGTGATTGTGTTCCTGTAATGTCGAACTCACACTAGAATCTTTGAAAAATTCTATTTCAAAATAAGTAAAAGCTATTTTACGGCTTTTCTCCACCAAAGTTGAAAAGTAATATTTAATAAAATTTTTTCTGGTGTAAAACTTTATTAATCGTAGGTGGTATAAAATATATTATAATATACACCGGTGCCCCTCAAGGGGTGAAGTAAATACTGGTGCTTCCTATCTTATTTGACTGTGATTTTCTCTGATCTATTGACATCCTGAAAAAACACAGTGTCATTGATTTTTACAATAAAAAGTGTGAAACCAGAAACACGTGAAAAAAAAAAACATCCGTTTGAAACAGTCTTTCATTTTATCAGGTATAATATTACGTTATTTATGTCGTCGCGGGAGCGCGAATTTTTTTTCACAGGTTTTACCGTTTAAAATCTGTTCAACATTTTAAAGAATTTCAATTTTAATCAGAGAATCCTGAGAATCATGGAAAATGCAAAAATTATCCTTTGCAACTAAAAGTTTAAGAACCGTTGCTACATTGCTATCGTGCTGATTGTTAACCTTATTTAATTTATAATACAGAAAATTATTTTTGCTTTGCAGAACTCCCATGTTTCGTACGGGTCCTGGAATTTCCAAAACAGGAGATATTTCGGTGCCAGTATTATATTATACAAAATTTCTCCTTGAATAAGGCGAAATTCCGTGCTTTTAAACTAAATTAAATTTTCTTTTAACAAAAAATACTGATAACTTGCCTGGAAAATAAAGGGACTCTTACGAACGCTAACTCTACAAATTATTTTATCGAAACTGTTATTTAACCCCTCTAAGGGCGCCGGAATATTATATAGGGCTCGCAGCGTTCCTAAAATTTTCGCACTTTGCTACCACTAAATTAAAACGATAATCTTTGTTGTATAATTCTGTAATAGATGTTAAAGGAATGTACCACGAAGAATTCTTATTTAACCTTCCGTCTACCAGGCGGGTCCATTGGACCCGACATGTACATTCAAAATATTTATTCAAACCAGAAATTTCTTCAAAACAAACTAAATGTATAAATCAGACAATAATAAGTTAAATAAACAAATTAAATAGTTTTAAGTAAAAATTCTGGTATAGAATGTTTTTATAAAACTTGAGTAAAATTTCCGGTAGTTCTAGGGTTAACTACTCTAAGAAATCTAGACCTCTATCTTTCACCATTTCTGAGAAAAAGGTACATAAACTTGATGAATTTAACATGCCGGAGATAGGGCTTTCCTGGTCCCCTTAAGCCCTTAATTCTCGCTCCCGTCATATTCTCGGGCTGAGTATTTTACTCAGATTGTTTGGCTCCCACAAGTTTTATAATATAGTGAAATTGGTTAGATTTTAGTATCGTTTTTACTGCCATTAAATAAGGTGAATATTTCTTTTTCATAAAAGTGGTGCCAAAAAGCAATTTGAATTTTTTAACCGCAATTTAATTCGACCGTGAAGGGGTTAAGAATTGATGTGAAAATGTAAGAGAATCGGACATTTTAGTTTTTAGAAGAAAAAGAAAAGAGGTCCCCGTATGGAGACCCAGGGACCGAAGAGGTTAAACATCATTTGGAGAAAAATGACTTCAAAGTTTCGGAACGCCGCTTTGGCTATTGAGCGGGTATAATTATAATAGCCATAACTTCTGTTTTAATGGGAATTTCAAGGAAAAAATCATACAACAATGTACAGAAAAGATAGAAGTTCAACATCTAAAAATAATAATAATAAAATTTCGAAAATTTTGAAGCTTTAAGGGTCCTGAGACCCTTAAAAGTCATGCGTATTCAGGGTTCGCACACTCCTTGGAATTTCCAAGGACTCTGGCACCACTAATAATGATAAGAAAATTTACATTTAATTTTTAAAATACAGAATTCGCAAACCCCACCTTTATTCACAGAATTTGCAATAATTTTCTGCAGTGAAAGACTTTGAAAATGCTGTTAAAATTTAGAGGTAAAAATGTACGAACCCTGGTATTAGACTTTATAATTATTAGAAAATAATTAAAAGTAATAAAAAGAACATTTGGAAATTAACTTAATATACTCACTTTAGTGATTGGAGTATGTTTATAAAATAAAGATAAAAATAAAAATAAAACTTTATTTCATAATGATTAATTACAAATCTAAAAGTTAATTATACTTGCTATTAACATTATAAGTGGTATTTTTATTTCTATCAGTTTTTAAACACAACAATAATTTTCAACGCAAAAAATATCGTTTAAATTACTTTTTCGCTCTTAAATGTCAGAAATGTGATTTATGCCTAAAAATTGATTAAATATGACTTTCATTAGCCGATGTAATTTTGTGGCGATATAAAGAAAACATGCTAGGAATAATACATAAAAAAGTTAAATGGCTTGAGCGAGGGAATATGAATTATTTATATCGCTCATAAATATTTAATTGCTTTCGATTTCTTCCATTTATTAAATATGCAACGAAATATGTTTTTTCCTTGCAACTCTTTTCCTGCTGAATAAATACGCATGGATTTAATTATTGATAATAATAAAGTCTTTAAACGAAATATATCCTTAGATGTATTTTAAATGTCTAGATTATAGAACATATATTATTAGATAGTTTAAGAAAATGGTCTGTTAAAATACGTAAAGCATGTTACTCAAACAACTCTAAAAAATCTAGACCTCTACCTTTCACCATTTCTGAGAAAAATGTGCATAAATTTGATGTATTTTAGCATGGTGGAGATAGAGCTTACCCAGTCCCCTTAAATGAAAGCTGTTGATTTGTAGATGTGTCCGTAACTAGCTATTTTTTAATTGATTTCCATTTTTATATTTCATTTTTAATTTTAAAAGCTTTAAAATATTTCTTCAAAATGTGCCAATCCGGTTAAGCATTTCTCTCTATAATATAAATTTATTTTGCTTTATCGTATTCCACCAATCAGAATGTTGATTTCATCAGTGAATGTGTCATCTTATTTAAAAGAAAAAAAATGTTTTCATAAAATTTAACCACGATAAAATGAATGAGTGTAATTTTGTATAATTCACGGAAGAACAAATTATTTATTGAGAAATAATGTTAAGTAGTCTATACAAATAAAATAACAGAAAATAATTTATGAGAAAAAGTAATATCTAAATCGAAATGTTCCAAATGTGGAAAATGACGTCATTCAGAAAACAGATAAATTTGCTCCAATAAACCTCTCGCTGCGCAGCCCGAGATATGCTCGGGCATGCATTTTCCCCTCAAATTAATACTATTTGGTTATTCCCACCAGTTATTTTTTAGCGAAAACTTTGTGTGATTTAAACAGAACATTTTCCCGATTACGATAGTCAAAAATTCCTGCTTTAAAGAACCGGTGATAAACGATTAAAAATTCTGTAAAAGACGCTCATTGCGAAGAATTACTTACGCAGCAAGAGGGTTAATATATGTTATTTTAACTATGTCAGTGATGAAATCATGTTCACTGATCTTTGTTCCCGCATCAAATTAGACTGAAGTTCGGCTATTTTTAAAAGATCTTTGGTATACGCAGATGAAAAAATTTCTGAAAATCACGTTATTTTCCTAGTCATCTAGCCTGAACCTTCCAACTGCTAAATCGATTTTGATAATTATTTTTTAACCCCTCAATTCTCACTCCCGTCAATATCACGGGAGAAGGTGTCGTTCGTTATTTCTCGTGCCCGTCATATTTCCGGGCTGGGGATTTACTGCTGGAAAAAACTTCTGAAACCAGAAAAATTTAACTGGCATTCCGGTGTGAAGCATATGGATATTAGCATTTGGGTTCAGTTTTTGACGCTGATTGTGACGCCGGACTTTGTATTGCATGTTTCGAAATATATCAGGCTCAAAAAATTTTTAATAATTAAAATTTGATGTATATTATGTTATTTCAAATATTATTTGTAAAATTTTGTTTGATGATAATAAATAAAGATCTAAGATGTGAAAAATAAAGGTTTTATTCGTATTAATTTTTATGGTGTAAAACAAACATTAAAACACAGAATTCCATAATGGCTTTTCCACAAATGTGAATTTGTTCTATAACATCATTTCTTTTTTCGCCAAAAAAAAAAAAAAAAACTAATTGCATATTTTATATAGAAACCTTATAATTACTGGATTTCTGTAATAAAAAAATAGGTACTTTTTTGATGGTTTTTCCAAATACACTGCTCAAAACAATTAAAGGATATAGCAGTTTTAGGTGGATTTTGTATCTGGTAAACTGTTTAGCTGATTGATACATGGTCGACAGACATAGTAGGTTATATGAGAATAAATTACACATGTTTGGCAGAAAAAAATGCATTTTATTGCGCATTTGTGTACTAAAGGAAAAAAACACAATTTGCGCATATGAGAAAAAAAGAATAAGAAAAGGTGTTTTCTTCAAAGAAAATCATTTTCAGTAGGGGGTATGGTTTCCACGGGCGGCCAGCAACGTTGAACACCTTTGAGGCATGGACTCAATGAGGGTATTAATGACGAGTTGGGGTATTCTGCCCCACTCTTCCAGAAGAGCTCTTTCCAGTTCTTGGAGAGTTTGTGGGGGTTGTTGGCGGCCAGAAACTCGTCTTCCTAGAGCGTCCCAAACGTGCTCGATTGGATTCATGTCTGGAGAACACACTGGCCATTCCATTCGAACGATTCCTTCCTCGAAAAGGAAATCCTCCACCAGGTTTGCACGATGTGGCCTGCAGTTATCGTCCATTAAAATGAAGTTATCTCCGATTGCTGCAGCGTAAGGGACTACAATAGGTCTGAGGATCTCATCCCTATATCGGCGACCAGTCAGAGCTCCATCTCGAATGATGTAGAGGTCAGTGCGCCCGTCAATGGAGATGCCACCATACACCAACACTCCTCCACCGCCAAATCTGACACTTTCGTGCACGAACGCAGGATTATTCCCACTGCCACGGTCCCTCCAGATGAAAATACGCCTATTATCCGGATACACAGAAAAACGGGACTCGTCAGAAAACAGAATATTGCTCCATTCATTTCTCCTCCAGTTGAGATGCTCGGTTGCCCACTCCCTGCGGTCGCGACGATGCCTTGATGTTAATCTAACACATTCCATCGGTCGGCGAGCATACAGACCTACAGCATGGAGCCGGTTTCGGACAGTCTGAGTTGAAATCGTGGTGCCTGTAGCCGAGCGAAGGTGTTGTTGGAGAAGAGTAGCGTTCATGGTTCGGTGTCTCCGAGCTGTTAACGCTAAATACCGATCTTCATTGGGCGTTGTTGCCCGTCTACGACCTTGCCCTGGTCTTCGGCCTGCACATCCACTCTCCAAAAAACGGTTCCAGATCCTGGAAATGACACTTTGTGACACTCCAATGGCTTGCGCTACTTCGGCTTGAGTTTGGCCCCCTTCTAACCTACCAACAATTCTCAAAGCTTCTGAATCTGTCAAATGATTTCTCTGAGACATCGTACTCATCGAAACAAAGCAATCACTGAATGCCGATCATCCTTGTCTTCATTCTCTTTTATCCAGTTGAAAGTCAAATTTCATTCGCTGCCGCTGAAGCGACGTTTTTGACGTCGAACTCAAAATTTGCATTCTCCACAGTTTGAAAACCAGAAAGATTTGCATTTGTGATTCTCTTCTATTTTCGGCAAAAAAAATTTCGTTTATATCTTTATTTTATATAAAACTTCAAATATCCTTTAATTGTTTTGAGCAGTGTATTAAGCGACCGTTAAGGGGATAAATGAAAGTAACGTATTTGTAGATATCGTCGGTGCTATGTCAAGCTATCCAATGTGAAAACAGTGGGCTACTTTTTTAAAGTTCAGATTTCTTGATTGGCACCCACTTTTTTAAAATAGTGAAATTCACCATTTTTAACCTTATTTAAAGACATTTTAATTAAAGAAAAAACAAGTGGTTCCAAACAAGAAATCTGAATTTAGAAAAAGTAGCCCACTGTTTTCACATTTGATAGTTTGCCATGGTACCGACGATATGCCCGCACTCGCTATTTTTTAAATTAATCCCTTTTTTAGATTTTAATTTTATACTAGCAGGCTGAGCCCGCTACGCTGGACCATTTTTCAAATAAACCTTCAATCAAGCGAAATGGAAAATCCGATCCTGTATTTTAAATTAATATGGACCTTCACCTAGAAGGTCCTTCCGCATTTTCTGAATACGCATCGGACACAACTGAGTTATTATATTATCTGATGCGTTAGACGAAATACGGGCAATTCAGAAGCAACTCTTTAGTACACATGTAGAGTTTGGGAGGGAAATGCGGCCATTCCGATCATATCACCACGCTACTAAAAAAGAGAGAATTACAATGACTGCAGAGATTGACCATTTAACTTAAAGAATGTTCGAGTTATTCACTTTCGTTTGTTAGCTCTTTTACTCCGGGCTTCTCAGCTTGGTACTTTGTGCGGATCTGATAACATAAATACAATCTCTCTCTACGTTACATTATATTTGGTAATATACGTCTTCTTTTGCCAGGTTTTCTCTACAGTTTCTTATCTTCGATTTCCAGTAGAGTAAATACAATCAAAACAGTATTTAACTTTTATATTTTAAAATATGTGAATCATGTAAAAGTGGATATTTAAAGCGGAATTGTGTGAATAAAATTAAAATAATGTCATTTTAACTGCCGTTTCTTTTTACATACCAGTTTTAATCATGCAACTATTAACCTAGGAAAATAACCTCGATAACTAATTCAAATAGAAAACTAAACCTATAGTTTTCATTCAATAAAATCTACCCAATAATTCCGTAATCGGATCCCCAACCAAGTTTGATGTGCAACGTTAGAAATGTTCGTAACGGTATGGCTAAAAATGTACCAGAGTTAGCTACAAAACAAAGTTAATTACGTTCCAAACAGCATTCCATTAAATAATGTCAAATTGCTGTTGATTGAATTTTAGATCTTTCACTATCAAAACTCTGTGCAAATGATAAATAAAGTTAGTTATGCAAAATTTTTAGTTGTGATCTATTTTGGCAAACCGAAGATTTTTTTCGCATTTCTCTAGTGAGTGTAATAAGACGGAGAAATAAGCATGCTTTTATTTTCAAGACGTCATTATTCATCAGTTTGTTGCCTAAATAAAACTAAAAACGTTAATTTGTGACTATGATCAGCTGCTCGGGCTGTGCATCAGCCAAAATTTCTTTATAATGATTGAAATTTTATTTGAATTTGAGGTACTTTTTTAAAAAACCTAGGGTAAATGAACAAATATTGTTCCATTGGCCACCTTTGGCATTTGAAAGTTTTTTTTTTTTGATACATTCAAAGTAATGTTTTTTTAGTGATAGTAAAATAAACCTAAAATTTGTCACTATGATCAGCTGCTCGGGCTGTGCATCAGCCAAAATTTTATAATGATTGAAATTTTAATTGAATTTGAGGTACTTTTTTTAAAAAACCTAGGCTAAATGAATAATATTGTTCCATTAGCTACCTATGGTATTTAAAAAAAATTTTTTGTATATTCAAATTAATGCTTTTTTAGCGATAGCAAAATAACTGCACATGAAAAATATCTAATAGTAAATCTTCTTTTGTCCGTTTGCTCCATAATAAAAAAACATAAATTTACTAATTGCTAATTACTAAATGTGCAAGTTTCGCGTAATCTTCTGAAATCGGATTTACCGTCCACGGTTCCTTTCAAATAAAAACGAACAATGCCTGATTACCAACGTGGCACACTTACACCAATAAATTTTAAAAGAAATGATCGACTTATTTAAACGCCGTATTCATATAAAATTACTGCCGTGAATGAAGCAAAATTTTCTGTTTCTTTTTACTGGTGGGAATGTGCCCCGTTGGTAATCAGGCTCTGTAAACGAAACTTACAACACTATATAGTAAATTCGCCAATTGCAAGGTAGCTGATTATGGAAGATTCATCCAATATCTTTTTATAACATTTCTAAAAGAATGGACGATATGAAAAAAAGAAAGAAATGACGAATGGAATGGAATATGGAAAAGTGATTTCAGAAAGCAATTTTTATTGCAAAATGTCTTTTTTCGTGATAGAAATAACGCATAATTGCTTAATTAAGAATAATCTTAAGAATAATGTTTACTACCTAACATTGCAAACATTGAACGTTTGTATAAGGAAAATTGGCGATGTGTTTTTTATTAAAAAAAGAATGGACAATATTAGCTTACCTGGCTTCGAGGTTATAAAAGTCACAAATTTGGGGAAAAAAAATCGACATGCTTTCGCAGTAAAGTCTGATGAGAAATTTTGTAAATGTCTAAAATTAAAATATTTGTCTCCATTTTTAAAATATTAATTGCTATTTATATATTGTACATTTGAAATTTAAAAAATACTCAAAAAATTCTTTCGTACACTTGCAAAATCAACTTTATTGTAAACATCGCTTGAACCCAATTCACGCTTACGTCTTTTTGGCTTAAAATCAAATTGTTTGGCGACAAAAGTGAACTCAAAAATCACAAATAAACATATAACATCTAAATCATAAGTACCATCATTTTTACAATTACATCTGCTAGTTTCGTCTCTGAGTCACATGATGGAAGAGTTAGAAATAAAAAAGAACAAATCAAAAACAAAATTGTTAGCACAAGTAAGGTCTCCTTAAAGAGCATACTCAAATTATTTTGAAAAGAAAAATGCTTTTAAAACTACTCATGTATGTAGTAAAACATCAGACAAATTTGGCGGCGGAATCTCAGTAAAAATCGGGAAAAAAATCTATATATATTCGAGTATTTGGCGCAAAAAACACGAACGTTCTACGCTATTTGGCTAGCCAACACATTTCCATCCCAAATGCAAGATATTTAAATGCATTTGAAAATTGCTTGTTAAATAAGTGTTTAAATGCCTAAAACTCAATGAATTTAAACTTAAACGAAGGATTAGCGTATTGTTTTTTATCTTTAAGCGTATATAATATAAAAAATAGCGTGTTGCAGTAGTTATTTAATTTTACATGGCTTCACCGACGGGAAATGTTTTAAGGGTACTATTTGATTATTCATTCAACCAATTTTGCCAAATTATATAATTTGCCAAACTATTCGCCAAATTATACAAATTGACAAAATTTTTATTTTAAACAACGAAAGAATAAATAAATTTTTAAACATTAATCAAATTACAAATAGAAGTGAAATTAAAAATCACTTGATGACGCAACAAATACGTGTAGCGTGTTTAATGTCAAGTGAATGTAAAATTTACGATCAGCTATTATTGGCATTTAATCTTATAGTTTGGCGATAATTATTTTGTCGACGGGATAATCAAGTAGTACCGTTTTAAGTTTGTTTTAAAAGTAGCTGGCTAATTAAAAATTCTACCATTAAACATTTTATATTATATACTTGTTTCCATGACAACAATAACCTTCATTTCTTGTTTCTGATACTAATAATGTCGAAGTCAAATTGCCAGTGTTCCGAATCGGACATTAATTTTGAATTTGGAAAAAACTTAATAAACTGAAATTTTGTTTTAAACCGTATAAGTACGATAATAAAATTTTAATATATACACATATAAATGTATATGACAAAACAGTAGTAATAAAAATTTATTTATTTAAGTTAAACTTAATCTAACTATCTTTGCAGGAAGAGTAGAAAAAGGTTTTACTTAAAAATTATTTATGATAAAAAAAAGTATCATTCAAAATTTTGTTGTGCCGCCAACCAGCATTAAATCGCCAAAAAAATTTAATTTTCATTATTTTTTTACAAACGCTAAATCCAGGTTCTGAGGATTTTTTTTATAAACATATTATATGTCACGAGAAGAATCCTCTGTATATTCCTCATCAGAAGATATTTTTTCAAATATTTCTGAGCATGCACTTATCGAAACTTCCTTGATATCATCCTATAATTTTTTCAGATGCATTTTTCTTAACCTGACGGAAAAGATAAAGAGACAAACCTTATTTCAATTGCAATATTTTAACTGAGTGATTTTTTAAGCATTAGGAACATTCCCTTTCATGTTTAAAATAAATATTTTCGTTTTTTAATATTATCACTCGTTAAAACGGATTTTTTTCTTATTTTTTTCTTCTTTCTGTTTTTTAATTAAAATTAATAACTTTTTTTTATGTTTCGAGGAGTAATAGCTGTTTCAATTTTTTTTAATCAACGATAAATTTCGCCAAGAAATAAAATGGTAAACTTTATCGTCCAAAATAACATAATTTTCCGTCATAATTCTATAACTAATCTAGGTTGAATGATGTGTTATAGCTTAAAACCTTCCCTGAAACGATACCTACCTAACGGTGTAAGTTCCGTAAAAATCCATGCAGTAGAACTCGAAATCTAGGCGTTCGGAACGAAATATCCGTTTGGATTTTATATATACGAGGTGGAACCCGCCGAATTTCGACGAAAGAAAATGTTTACAAAGGAACTGTTGCATCAAATTTATAATACATCAACAACAATAATTAGAATAAAAAATCCATCTTACACTTGTTAATTTAACTCTCCAAAGACATATTTTAACCTAAGATTAACAAAATACTTTTTCCATAAACTTCAACTGTTAAAATTATTGAAAAATTAAACTTAATTCATATACGTCATAAGTAAAATATAATCAAGATAAGTAATTTTGATTAAGTTATTAATTGATGCTTGGTATTACGGAATGAAAAATCCGCAAAAAATGATTTCACATTGACATAATCATAGAATTTTTCTACCTTCACATCTAAACCAAATCAAGTAATTTTCCACGTTTCACATCCATATTAACCATTTAAAAACATTTTAATGCGCATTAGGTTATTAATAAATATATTTTCAAGCTTGAAGTCACGTTTGTTAACTATTACAACTTTTCATGTTAAAATTTCTACTCGTCATTTGATGTCTTAGTATAATCTCTGTACCCGCGCGTAAAAATTCCAGAAATTTATAACTTTTAGACGTATTCAAGGAGAAATATCTCGTTTTATCAAATACAATTATCGTTTACTTTTAAATATGACGTCATTTTCAGTCGCTGAAATATTTTGCCTATTGACTCAAACTCAATATCAGCGAAATGAAAAAAATAGTGAAATATAACAGCATCATCAGGGAAATTGTGTCTTTTTTAAAGCGTAACGTCATTTTCTGTTCAAATTTATAAAAATATATTTTTAATTCTAATGAGAAAATGGCATCAGTAAGAATATAATCAATAAAGATAACTAATCCACTTTTAATAGAAATGAAGTACTTCAGTTGCCACGATTAGAAAATTGGTATTAAAAACTACAAAAAAATTAATATCTCAAAAATAAATTGAGATACAGCTTTCAAACAAATTGCATTTAAAAGTGCATTTTTTTCTGCGTACGACGGTGTGAACATTTAAAATGTGGGATGTATAGAAGTTTAAAAATTTGCTGAAGCAAAAATTGCAAAAGCGAAATTTCATTTCAATTTCTAAGTGTTGCCATTCGCAGAATGAAGTATGCGTTACGCACAAATATGTTTGTCCTTTATAATATAGATACTAGCAGGCTGAGCCCGCTGCGCCACTATGCACTACACCTCTAGACAGCACAGATACATTAAGGTAAAACTCGCAAAAAGGAAACATGTCTATGAACGAAATCCTTTCTCAAACGGTGAAAAATTCAAGTCTCGACGAGCCATTTAAGGTGCCCAAAATCGTTGACTTTGAAGACAAGTGTTTTTGTAAAAAGATTTTTATCTTACCTAATCGCAGATTTTGATAGATTTAATAAAGGAAAAATTACAATATGGAAATTTTGGCGCAGAAGAGAATTAACCCTTTCGAGGGCGGTGTCCTTAAAAAAGGACGCCTATTTTAATTCCAAAACTGACAAACGGCACCAACAATATTTAATTAAAATTTTCCTTTTATAATGTACGTGAAAATAAGCAAGTTCATATTTTCTAATAACTTCGTTTATAAATTCTGGTGTCAGTGCATTATTTCGTCAGTTTATAAACAGAATTACTCCACACCTGTAAGGGTTAAAAGATGTGTAAAAGGTACTGATCATGAAACGTTTGCGTAGTATTCTAATCTATGATGTACTATTCTATACCTAAACTGCTGTTAGTGGCGTCACAGAGCGCTGCTTTTTTTTTAAAATTTCATATTTCAACTTGTAATCTTCTGTTTAACTTTTTTCGTTTGCAACCGTACTATTGCAAGAGACTTCTGAATACGTGAGTTTAAATTATAACATCCCGTACATAAAGTTTAGTAGACCACAGAAACACTATACTATGTGTTAATCTCCCGATCAAGCGGTCTCAGAGCCGCTCACCGCTATGTAAAAATTTTGTCATGGAAGTTAATTGAAGAGCTGAGTGGATGAACATGTTAAGTGTTTTTGAACAGATGTGCTTCGACAATGCAGGGTGTTTGGCGACATTTAGATTGGCGCACTTTTCTAGCCCATGCCAAACTACTGTTTACTAATACGTCGGCAACTTTGAATCATGGGAAATACACTACTTATAAATAACGACGTATGAAAAAGCACAAAAAAGATGTATTTTTACAAAACAACCAAAATAAAGTAAAAGCATATATTTTACAACATAAAGTTTATGGGAAATTTGCTACTTGCGTCATTTCGTGCTTTTAAAATGCCCTTGTACATTACAGTAAACATCAGAACGTTTAAACTCAAATTTCTTACAGGCTTTCAAATAAAATCATCACTTCATTTTAATGATTTTAAGAGGCCTGTTATATTAGAGTAAACATTGTTAAATCCACAAAGCAGTACCGAGTATTTCACAATTTCGTTTACCCAAGTTACAGTGTCTAGTATAAATAGTGTGAAATCTGCATTACAAAAAGCGCTAAAAAATTGCTTTAAGAATAAGTTTTAAAATTATATAATTTTCGATATTTCATCCTCAATGACGTAATAAATGCATTCGCACTAACTTTCCTTATCGTCTTTTCATAACCACGCAAACAGGGGTTGCAAAATCAACGGGCATAGCCGGATAAGCATTGAAAACACAACACGCCTTTCAAATTTCCTAATTTTTTCCCGGATGCGGATACCTATCTGATAATATATTTCCCCAATTATCACCTTATAATTATAAATATTGATATTTTATGAGATAAAAATGCTTTTTCGAAAATTTTTAAAACTGATTGTTTCAAAAACTACTGTACCGAATTTTATGCCATTAACTGAGGTTATATAGACACCAAATATGCATAACGGGGAATTTTTATATATTTTTTTCTTTATAAAGACTGTGAAATAGCGATAAAAAATTTACAAAAGTTAAATTCCTATCTTATGGTTATGTGAAAATTGCCATTTTTTTGTAAAGAATTCCCCATATGTGCACGTACATTTTTCATAAATGTTAAAAGTTTACGTTCGGTATAACATATAAATATTTACAAAAATATGTGTAAAAATAATAAAATTCATTTAAAGGCGTTATTTGGGGCGGAGCTACTCAAATTCTACATCCAAAGAATATTGGTAATAAAAACTTACAGAATTTCTGTATTTCAGATTTAAATAAGCACATGGGCATCATTCTCAACGTTGTCGTTACTGCTTTGATATCAAAAAATTTCGTTGGTGTCGCAGCCAACCATGGAGATGAATATTTTAGGCATGGAAAAAACTACATTCTTCGATATTGAAATGTGACGACAGCGATCACAATCAATTTAAATTAAAATAGTTTTTTACCAGTTTTAATGAAAAGTAATTATAGGTAGAATTTACTTTTTGTCTCTTTTTCTTTGTATACTTTCTCTCTAGTATTATTTGGGTTTTTTTATTTTTATGTATAAAATTTTGTAATACATTAACATATTGCCAGCAGTTTTTTCCCCGTAAATATCACTTTTCTTGAGAGTGAGGCCTGAAACATTCAACCCGACTACGTATTTGTAGATATGTTTATAAATATATTTTTAAAAAATTAGCAGTGTCTTTACGGTACATTTTAACCTCCTGATATTTGTTCCACTATTTTTTTAGACTAATATATATAGGACTATAATAGGCCTGGTATATATATATATACCAGGGTCGGCGAACCTATGGCACACGTGCCAGAAGTGGCACGCGAAAGAACATTTTTGGCACGCTGATGACTGATGTTTTAAATCAAGATACAGTGACATTCATTACACAAAATTTGCCGATACAGATGTGTTGAGATTGTTTACATTCGATAATGAAAAATTTAAATTGCAGCTTATTAAATTCCAATCTAGTTGAATGTGGGCTGAAACTTTAATCAAACAAAGACAAGGTATGGAAAATATCCAAAAGATTATTAACAAATATAAGTAAAAATGATGATGATAAAATTAGAGCAACTTGGAATTTAATTCCAGGGGGTTTTTTTAAAGAAATTTGTATTTGCATTAAAAAAAAAAATTCTTCCTGTCTACGACTGCGTATAGTTATTTTCACAAATGATAATATTAATCCATTACCTGCTGATGGTGCGTTTTCGCACCATTAAAAACAAATTTAAATTAACTATCAAGATATCACTATTTTTTATATAAAAAATTTTCTTGATTAATTACAAAAAGTTTGAACATTAAATAAAGCGATGATTATCGTTTAATATTTGTAGTGGCAAACATAAAAAAGTTGAAGACGCCTATCTTACAGTTTCAGCAGTTAATGCGTTAAAACTCAAATATAAACCACTTGACAGATAAAAACAGTTCAGCTTGCATTCTGTTAAAATAACTTAAGTATGAACCTCATATTTTCCTCCTCCAACATGCAACAATAAAAATTTCATTTAATGGCATTTATTTTTTTCATTATTGTTTTTTAAAATATATTTATTTCTATAAATATTACAATGTAATACTACATGTATGTTGCCCATATTTTTAAAATCCCAATAAATAATTTTCGAATTATTTTAAGTCTTGATTTTCTTTTCCATTAAATTTGTTTGATGGATGGCACGTCATGGCTACGAATTATAATTTGGGGGGAAAGTTGGCACGCGGATGGAAAAAGGTTCGCCAACCCTGATATATATGATCAAAAATTAAACGGCTCAAAATTAAAGAAATATATTGATAAATACAGAGTATCATCCAGAGTTGTCGGTCTTGGAATTTTGTTTTTTTACTCAAATTATGTACCATTTTTCTCTAATATTTATCTTCGAATTAAATAGCTACAGATATCTGCCATTAAACAATGCAAAAGTTACGAGTAGTATATATCTTGAATGAAACACTATCTATGACTATCAAACCTGGCAATATCTCAGAAATTAATCAGCGCAATTGACTCAAACTATACTTACCTAACATACTTATTTTATTACGACGACGCGCGCTTAAAAATGACGAAACTACTTTTCCTTATTACTGTTCGTTAAAAGTGGTCAGAAAAATATTTAAATAAAAGCCATTATAATAGCAGTCGTTACATTTCAATATCGAAGAATTTTGTTGTTTTCTAAGCAAAAATATTTTTCTCTTTTAAGTTTAAATCAAACACTTTGTGCGAATTTTAATACATAAGCTAAAATCTTTAACAAAGATTTAATGCAGAAATATGTACAAACATGACAAAAAACCACATAGGATATTTTCGAGGATTCCCAGATGCCCTTCCTCAGTGCAAGAAAAAAAAGGATTAAAATGGGTTCGAAAAACACCTCGGTTATAGCCCAGAGTACTGGACCCCGAGTTTTCAATCAGTCCATTAGCCAGTAATCGGAGCTATAACCAAGGGATTCTTCGAACCCATTTTATTCCTTTTTTCTCGCACTGAGGAAGCGGATCTGGAAATCCTCGAAACGATCGTATGTGATTTTTTATGTCATGTTTGTACGTATTTGTGCGTTAAATCGTTGTTAAAGATTTTAGCTTATGTATTTTTCTCTTTTATCTCCGATACAAAACGCTAGTTTTCGTATCGAATAAGTATCGGCAATGTTGAAAAAGATGGCCTATATGATTATTGAAATCGAAAATACTGCAGTTTACACATTGTCTGCTGACTTTATTCCAAAAATTCTTTTGACGTTAATTTTGAGTAGCTTTGCCCTAAATAACGCCTTTAAATGAATGTTATATATTTTTACACATATTCTTGTAAATACTTATATGCTATTCCCAACGCACACTTTCGACATTTATATATAATATATGTGCCCATACGAGGGAGTTTTAACTGGAAAATGGTAATTTTCGTGTAACGCTAAGATATGATTGTTATATTTATAAATATTTTTATCGCTATTTAACACAGTTTTTATAAACAGAAAATTATACAAAAATTCCCAGTTATGCATCATTGGTATCTATATAACCTTAGTTAATGGTAATGAAATTTGGTGCAGTAGTTTTTGAGAAAATAAGTTTTAAAAAAATCGAAAAACCCTTTTTATCTCGTAAAATATCAATATTTATAAGGTGATAAATACGGGAAATAGATTGTCAGATAGGTAGCTACATCTGGGAAAAAATCAGCAAATTTGATTGACCCCTCGAGGGGCAAGCAAAAATGTCTCTAAATATTGAATTCTCACCAGAATAATACAGTAATTTTATTTTGAAATATGAAAAAAGCAATTTATTAACAATTTTACTCCAAAGTTAAAAATATAAAATTTAGTTAAAATTTTCTGGTGCGAATCTTGTTTAAATTAGGTGGGATATATTTTAGCCCATCACCTCTCAAGGGGTTAACACTAGAACGCCGAGCAGGTGTCAATTTGATACCGACCAACGAACTAACCGTCGATTCAAACCAGGAAATTCTTCATGAAATAAGATAAATATAAATTACGCTGAAATAAGTTAAACAAATGACTTAAATAATTTTAAATAAATTTTCTGGTTAGAATTTTTTCTACAAAACTTACGTAAAATTTCCCGGCGTTCTGGTGTTAAAAGGCATGTTTCCAATGCTCATCCGGCTACGCCCTTTCAACAGCAATAACTTGATTCAAGCATAATAGCATAGCTGTCAACATCTTACGTTTTTCTGTACAACAAAAATTTTACAGAAAATTTTACCTTTTTAAATCACTGTAGCCTGCCGATTAAGTAAGTAAAAATTTTCTATTTAATTTTTGTGTTACAAAAAAGAGGTACAGTTAGCAGCTATGATAATAACCAGGTTACCATTGAAGGAAATATTCCCAACGTTTGGGGATAGTTTTTTCCTATTTTTTAACCGATAAAACGGTACGTGTGAGTAAAGCATCTTGGCATTATCACTTAACATGTTCATCCAATCAGCTCTTCAATTGTTAAGGCACATTTAATGATTATATATCAATTTCAAGTTCTACTCTAAGAAGTCGCAAAGGCACGCAGAAGTTGCTAAAGACTGTAGTGTTCCATTCTTAGCACGTTTTTTTTTTCCATTAAAAATATCTACAAGGATGTTAAAATATACATCATTTCTATATTACTTTCCAAATTGTCAGTCAGTAAGTAAAGTAACGATCATCATTTGTAAACACTTGGATATTTTAAAGAATTTGCTTTAAGCTAGGAGTGGCCAACTGTGGCAAGTGGCATACCATGATTTTTTTTTTTATAGAAATAGTGTACTTATTGAATCGCAGAGATTTGATGGTTAGATAATGCAATGATTACTGTAAAATTTTAGTGGTATCTAGCGTGCCACAGTTGGCCACCCCAGCTGTAAGTTGTGAAATTTTTGCGTACAACAGTTAAAATTTGTCAACCTATCTCTACTGTTGTCGAATTCACCCATGTAATAAACATGCTAATGGCATTTATTCTGTAATTAGAACTGCTTGTAAAACAGTTCAATGACTTGACATGTTAAGTGTATAGTTCAGAATTCCAAACACACACGTCTAATTAAAATATGCGCTGTAAATCTTTTGAAATATATTTCTGGTTCCCATCACGGTTTAGGAGCCTTTTTGGAAAAATGTAAATGTAATACGTGAATAGCAATTTCTACGATTTTTAATCAACAATATTTTCAAAAAGAATTCTTCGTTCCTTTATCTCCTTATACAGGGTGTTCCGTTAAAGGGGTCCAATATTAATAGGGGTAATAGAGGAGATCACATGGAGCATAAATCAGTATATAAAGCCTGGTCGGATCTCAATAGTTTTCAAGTTACAGCAAATAGAATGAAAATTCGGAAAATTGTAAAAGAACCCTCATTGCTAAACTATCGATAATGCTACATAAAAACGAAGCACATATTTAGAAAGAGCAGAAAAAAACCTACAAAAGGACATCAATTGTATTAAAATAGCAATATTTATTGACGAGTTACAAGCCCTGAAACAGTGAAAAAAGTACGAAATCCAATATACATCAAAATAGTTAATCGTTAATTCCAAAAAGACAACTCTAGCTACAACAAGGAAAATGTAGTAAAATTTGGTCCATTCCGAAAACTTTCGAAAAAGCTTACAATGAACCATATCGGTTTAATTGTACGAGAGAAATTAATCAGTTTCTTAGTTACAACTCCCCTTTCTTTAACACTAGCAAAGGTTAAACTCCGCCCATCACGATTGGAAACACCGCCTTTTTAATTACTCTCAACTATACATTTTCGATCATGCTTCTTCTGAGATGCAACATTTTTAATTATTCCAGAGTTGAATGAACCAAAATAACTTTACAATAATAGTCTACATTTTAAAGTGGTCTTTTATTGATATAAAGCTTAAGTTAAATTCTTTAAAATTAAACTGGTGGTGAAAATTCGGAAATAATTAAAAATATTACGATTTGTAACTATGCAAGAAGTTTCAGTACATGTTTTACATGGACAATTATTGTATGTATATGTGCATCATAATTTATGATAGGAAATAATAATAACAAATAGCATAATAATTTTATTAATTATAAATTTAAAAAATACACTAAATTTTAAATTAATTCATACAAACTTTGTAATTTACAATTTGAGTACACCACAGTCTGTGACTTACAAAATACTGTGCCAAAAAGTGTTGAAAATAAAAGAAAAATGACAAATAAAGAATTACATTCCACGTACTTTATGACATATGTGAAGCATAGTCTTCTGGCCTGCGCTGCACAGTTCAATGTCGGAAGGCAGACGAACGGACATTATTATAATAGGTGTTCGAAGTTGCGCCCATTAACAGAATCGCACAGCCGACAGCGACGTCGTAAAGATTGGCGAACACGCCGAAAAACTCCGACGGAGTTGGGAATGTCTCCTGCAGCGACAACGATTCGCGCTAGTAAATCCTCCGGTGTATCCACAGGCGTTTCATACACCAGCGATTTAAGGTGTCCCCAAACAAAAAAGTCTAACGGATTGAGGTCTGGAGAGCGTGCAGGCCAAGCAACAGGTCCAATGCGTCCAATCCATTTCCCGGGATATGTTGAATTGAGGTGATTGCGAACGCCTATGAAAAAATGTGCCGGTGCGCCATCGTGCATAAACCACATATTGTGGCGCAATGTTGCTGGCACATTTTTCAGTAACTGCGGTAAGATATCCCGTAGGAAAACCAAGTACGTACTGCCATTGAGTACATCTGGGAGTAAATATGGTCCTATGAGATAATCGCCGAGGACACCTGCCCATATGTTCACACTGAACTTTTGTTGTGCGTTCGACGGGAAAACAGTGTGCGGATTTGTATATGACCATGTGTGCATATTGTGCGTGTTTACCACGCCCTCTCTCGTAAATGTTGCTTCATCAGTAAATAAAATATTTTCCAGAAATTGTGGATTATTTTCTGTTACATTAAGCAACCAGCGTACGAATTCTGTCCGCTGAGCACAATCTGTTACTGATAACAGTTGTACCCGCTGCACATGAAAGGGGTGCATGTTTTCTGCACGCAGAACACGCCACACACTTTGGTGAGAAACACCGACTTCAGACGCAGCAGCTCGTGTACTCGTGGAGGGGTTATCTTTAAAAATATTCAGTACATCTTCTTCCATTGCAGGTGTTCGTACATGTCGAGGTTTCCCTGCATCCATGCTTGCTGTATTAAACGATCCAGTCTCCCGTAATCGTCTATCGATTTTTATGAAGAGTTTCGAACTTGGGCAATGTCTCCTTGGAAATTGCTCACGGTACATGCGCTGTGCTAGACATGCATTTCCATGAGCTTGCCCGTACATAAGATGCATGTCCGCATATTCTTCGTTAGAGTATTCCGGCATAATTATTATACATCAACTTACTACAATCCCACTTACAACAGCCTCCCTTTAACATAACGCCCACTGATGACTGCTGTTTTATTACACTTTTCTTCCTATACACATAGAAAATTTGCATAAAAAGTACTTCTTCTTCATCATCCTGAAAGTTCATGGAGGAAACGCAGCAGTCACGGAGTTTGCTTTAAGACAAGGCGAGAGCTGCACAATATGTCATTCACTTGACCAGACTGAATAATGAAAGGGTATTGATAGAGGTTGATCAGAAATGTATAATTGAAAGATATTAAAACGGGGTGTTTACAATCGTCATGGGCGGAGTTTCGCCCTTTCCGAGCGTGCAACAGTACAGAGTTGTAACTAGGGAACTGCTTGATTTCTCCCATGCAATTAAACTGATATGGTTGATTGTCAGCTTCTTCGAAAGCTTTCGGAATGGACCAAATTTTATAACATTTTCCTTGATGTAGGTAGAGTTGCATTTTTGGAATTAACGATTAACTATTTTGCTAAATATTTGATTTTGTATTTTTTCACTGTTTCAGAGCTTGTAACTCGCCATTAATTCTCAATATTCTAAAACAACTTATGTCATTTCGTAGGATTTTTTCTGCTCTTTCTAAATATGTGCTTCGTTTTAATGTAGCATTATCGATAGTTTAGCAATGAGGGTTTTTACAAATTTCCGATTTTTTATTCTATTTGCTGTAACTTGAAAATTATTGAGATCCGGCCAGGCATTATATACTGATTTATGCTCCGTGTGATCTCCTCTATTACCCCTATTAATATTGGACCCCTTTAACGGAACACCCTGTATATGCGATTAAGTAAAGCGAAGAATTCATTTCGAAATTATTAGTGATTAAAACACGCAGCACTTGGCCGCTATGTGTTTGCTAACTCTCTTGTTATTATTAACCCAAGACTTCCATTCAAATGAGGATATTTAAAACCGATATTTTCTTCAATAAAGGAAATTAAGTATATTTCAATTGACAACCGCATAGAATTAATTAAGTTTAATGAAACAAATTTTCTAGTTCACAGTTTACATTTTTTTAAGAAAAAGGATGATTGGTCAGATGGAATGTAGAATGTTTTATTTTCTGAGATAGAAAATGACTTAACCCATAAAAGCCGAAATTATATTTCTCTTTAAAATGGAAATATATCATTTCACACCACTTTTTAAGAATAGAAATTTTTGTCTTATTCTATCATGGAGCTTCTGTCATTAAATAAAGCTAATATTTCTCTTCACAATTACTGGTGTGCAAACAACAAACGTATTGGCAGATATGCTGTTTCCCTGAAGCAAAGCCAGGCTTTAAGGCAGGGGTGTCAAACTGTGGCCCGCCGGATACCACTAAGATTTTAAAGAAATAGTCGACAAGTTGAATCGCAGCAATTCGACGATTAGATAAGGTAAGATAACTACAAAATTTTAGTGGTATCCGGCGGGCCACAGTTTGACACCCCTGCTTTAAGGGGACGGTGGACATTTATAAACAATTCTTTTAATTTTCATAATAGAGATTCGAAATTTTGTACAAATATACATTTCGCCGTACGTACAAACACCTTAAAAGAAATTCCCAATCCTTTTATAATTTTAAGATCTTTAAGAAAATTTTAAATTTTAAAACGCAATTTTAACCCTTAAATGCCGGTGTTGCTTTTCGGCAACATACCCTATTTAGGTTCTAAAATATATTAGAATAATATTGAAGCTATAATGCCTAATGTTGCCAATAAAATACATTATGAAAATATTATTAAATCGATTTTCAACATGTAGATGGCAACACTTGTGCTGTTTAAGAATACAGATAGATTTATTTTTTCAATTATTGCTACTTGTTCTTATTGTTTTCTTTGGAAGCTTGCGAAACAACCTATTTTGTTCTGCATCTAGCAAGTAAATTTATTTCTTATTATAGTTCCTAAAATTCTTATGTGTTTAATATTGTAGAATTTTATCAAGGAAAATTATCTAGCTTAATCCTTTAATCTAGCTTAATCCTTTGATTAGGAGCTAGGATTGGCTATTGTCTTCATACAATACGGCAATTGGTACTTTTCCGTTATACGGACACCATGCCAAATGAAATGTTTACTGCAATGCTAAAAGATATTTGTAATTTTATGCCAGCAGTTTAATATGAGTTTTATTTTATTACTTTATTGTATAACAGCTATTTTTTCACTTATTTCCAGTATATACAAGGTTCGCACACTCCTTGGAATTTCCAAGGACTCTGGCACCACTATTAATGCTAAGAAAGTTTACATTTAATTTTTAAAACACAGAATCCACAGACACCGCCTTCATTCACAGATTTTGCAATATTTTTCTGCAGAGAAATACTTTGAAAATACTGTTAAAATTTAGTCGTAAAACTGTTTGAACCCTGAGTATATAAAGGGTGTTTATAAAGTCCCGGACCCATTTTGATGTTTAAAAACTCATAAAATAATAAAGATAGATTAAAATTAGTACCATAACTGGTTAGATAGACTCAAAAAGTTTCATGACTCTTGTCCATGAACTTCCACGTGTGCCCCCTTCGTCACACGGAGAACATTAAGTCGATAGTCAATTTCACGCCAGGTAGCGGCAAGCATGTCGGCATCCACAGAGGCTATTGCGGTTGGTTCATATTATTTTTTGATAACTAGAGTAATAAGGTACTTGTAGGCTAAATTTTGAGATTTTTGAAGCAATTTTATTGGGCCGCATTTTTTTTTTTTTTTTTTTTTTTTTTTTTTTAACAGCTTCTTTTTAGAGAATGACCCATATACGTGCATAGCTGCCAACATCTTACGCTTTTCTGTACCACAAAAAATTAATTGAAACTTTTGCCTTATTTAATTGGCTGATTACAAAGATTTAAGAAGATAGAATTTAGTATTAAATTTTTGTGGTACAAAGAAACATAATAATTGGCAGCTATATATATACTTATTCCGTTTGAAGCTGGAGGCCCTGAGATGATCATGATTGTCGCATATTTTATTCAAAATTTGTACCATCACTTTCGAGAAAATACCTTTTGTTTTTCATCATACGGAATGTTTGCTTTTAACCCCTTGAGGGGCAAGCAATTACGTTTGTGTAATGCTGAATTCCCACCGGAAATTTAAAAAAAAAAATTCTAAATAAGGAAACACAATTTTCCGACCTTTTTCCACCAAAGTTGGAAAAGTAAAATTTCATAAAACTTTTCCAGTGCAAATCTTCATTAATCGTAGGTTGGATAAAATACATCCCACCGCCCCTCAAGGGGTTAACACATTCATGTTGGAAAACGAGAATTTTCCGTGCAAAAGTATTGGCGACCAAATTCCAGAACTTCGCGTACGCTACACACGGATACGTACCGCGTGGCTGTCATATGTCAAATAAACATATGTGAACAAGATATTTTATTTGACAATATCTACCGCATGCCATACCGATAAATAAATTCAGCCTATATTTTATTAAATAAACGTTGTGGTTCAAATCTTGTTTATATTAACCCGGGAATGCTCGCGCTAAACCGGGTTATGTACGATTTATACTTTGCCACCAATAAATTCAAACAAAAGTCGTCATTTTATACAATGCGTGACATTGCTAACAAATTCCGAGCTAAAATAATTTTCAGATTACTTTTCGAAAATTAGTGGTGAGAAATGTAATTACCGTACCCACACTGGGTATGTCATACCCAGCGCGTGTAATCCCGGGTTAAATAAGCATAGAATGTGGCTAGGGGGGAAGTCGGATAGACCTACGACTAATGTAACCTATGATGTTAATCGTAGCACGTATTATTCCATTAATTCTGATTTAGTTCAAGTCAAATAAAAAATTTTGATTTTTTTTTAAATTAACTCTTTGCACTCGAGATGTCACTTTCACTCACCACTAGTTCTCCCAGGTGTCTTGCGTGATTTCGAGCTCCAAATATTCTGAACACCAGTATTTTAAAGAAATTTTCTTAGCAAAGCGTTATAAGTAAGCGAACAAACTTAATGCTGGAATCAGGCGTAAATTAACACAGTTGCGCCACCTTGTGGACGGAGTGATAATTCGCATACGCGGGCTTTTAGCGAGGCGCGTATTTTCTAAATCTTCAGTCACTCACGGTAATGAATTTTATTTGCCACATTTATTGCAAAATAATGGCGTAGCGACAGGGGCATCCAGGCGCACTTGACACCACGAAGTTTTCTTCGCCTTATAAGTGACTAGCCCTTCAATGATAAACTCCCTCCCTATGAGACAGGATCATTCCATTTCTTTGGCAAGTGGGGAAAGGTAGAGCAGTCAATTGAAATGGTGGCCCTATCTATCAATTTCAAATTAAAATACAATAGCGGAACATTGAAGATATCATTTTTGTTTTGTTTTATTTATTATTTGGTTATTAAATAAAATAAGAGAAAATCATTTTTTTTTTTTTATTATTGAAATCGGATTTTTAAAATTCAAATCTCACTAATGTTATCTAGTTTAGTTGCAGTAATAGCGTCTCCTTGCTAAAATTATGTAACTACAGAAATGCAATTGGAGCAAGATTTAGCTAAATTTTGCTTTTTTGGCGAAAAATAAAAGTAAGTAAAGTATCTAAAGCAGATTACTAAAATTTTTTCGTATTCGATTTCATAATTCTTTAACGTTAAACTATCTTAAAATTGGTGAAAAATAAAAATAAGTAACGTATCTAAAGCCATATTACTGAATTTTTTTGTATTAGATTTCATAATTCTTTAACTTTATCTTAAAATTGTGTCATTTGTGCCTCCCCTTCCCCCTCATTATTTTTGAAGTCAATATTTTATTCCTATAATCGTTAGCCAAAATCTGTTCCGAGTCGCCATCAAAATTAGTCGAAGCTGGCCTTGATAAAGGCCTTTTGGTTATAAAATTATTAGACATAGCGCAGGCTTAATCAAAATATCAAAACGAGGCAAATACGGATCCTGTCGGTTCCTACTGCATTCATTCCCTTCGTACCGCACGCCGCGATCACTCCCTACCTTTCCCCACCTGCTAAAAAAATGGAATGATCATGCCTCATAGGGAGGGAGTTTGTCATTGAAGGGCTAGTTTATAAGTGGCATTTCAGTTATTAATCAAGATGAAAAAAACTTTAAAATTTTAGTGGTGTCAGTAAGAAAACAGTTAGGTATCTACCTGTAGTTCACACTCCGTCCGCTGCGTGGCGCATGACCTCGATTGATGTGACCTTGCTTTTAATCTTGCGAAGAGTTCTCCCATTTAAGATAGGACGCTTACTTATATCGCTTTGTTTTCTTAGTCTTACCTAATGGCAGAATTTTTTGTGATTAAAGATGGCGGAATAAACTATAAGAAATAAGTGGTGACCAGAGAATTTGGGGTCCTGATTTACGCATGACACCTGGCAACACTAGTGGTGAGCGAGAGTCACTTCTCTAGTGCAAAGGGTTAAATATTCTTTGTTTCTACGTAGTTCTTATTTTTACCTAATTTATCAAACGAAATTATTTATCCAAAATATCGTTATTTGGGTTTGGAAAAACCGGAATATTGGCAGTTGTCTGGAACTAGGGTAATGAATATTGTCAAAACAAATAGAAATAGCAAATCATTTCAGTATTGCTTTTTATACTTTTTGAAGGAATCTTCCGGCAATTTCAAAAGTTTCCATTAAATCAATTTAATTTAAAACTTCAAAAAATCTTCTAATTAAATCATCTTTATCTTATTTATTTATTTTGTTTTGTGATTTCACCTTGAAAACTTTTAAAAGAAATGCGCATCAAATTAATTAATTTGATTAAATAAAATGCTTACCTTAGAATAAAATTGTAAAGAATAATTTAATAAAATAAAATGATTACTTGAAAATAATCAGATAATGAAGTCAAGTTAATGAATAATAATTAACAGTAATAAATACGTAATTAATTTCAGATTTCTAATACCTATTAAAAATGCATTGATTTTTTAAAAATATAAATCATTCATGTCATTCCTGTTTTTTTCCCTACAAAGCCACTTACAAAAAAAATTGACTAACTATTACAATTGATTTCTTAGATAGTCGCATTAATTTAATTAAGCAAATTTCTACCGTGATTTAACTATTTTTCTTTCTTTCTTTCTCTTCTTCTTTTGCGCGTACAGAGCTTTTGCAATGTACATTTACAAGAAATTTACAGATCTAGAATGATCTGTTTTATCTAATTTTTTCCATTTTTAATTATCATTACCACTGCTATTATTTTACTTAAATTCCCATTTTTAATTACACTGATTTGTTTCATGGTCCCCCTGTGTTTGTTCCTTTTTTTCTTTTCGTCAGGTGTAAAACCATATTTTAAACGAGAAGCATTTGGGATGATAATATTTCAGTTTCAGTATCAACCTTTACCCTATGAGCTCTGGTGGATCCAAACATACGAGTAGTAGTACATGCAATATTCCGTACGCTATCTTGGCACTAATCAACAGATATTTGATACAAGCCCTATCTTTTTGCTTCTTTTTGGGAACAATGGATTTTGAGCTTATTCTATCGACGGTAATTTTTAGAATTTTCAAGCTACGATTTTGAGATTTCACAAAAGTTGTTCTATATGCTTACCTAATACATTTTGCATATTATATTTTGTTTGCATTCGCGCATGCATAGCGAATCAATTTTTAGTAAACCTGCTCATTTTTCATTCAATTTTTATTATTTTTTAATTCTTATTGCAGAGTATTGTGTACAATGTTGTTTGTCATATTTTCTGAAAAGAACTTTTTTTATATTAAGAACTCGGCAATTTATAAGCAAAAAACTTGGTGAAATTTGGGACTGTTTTTATAAAAACCTTAATTTCTCTACGATTATAAATGCTATCCTCATAAAAATGAATACAGTTTATTGCAATATAACACTTGTTAATAATCTGGAATTTGAACGCATTTGCTGCATTAGTTTTTACAGGGTTATCCAAAAGATATTCGTTCTTTTTCAATTTGTTGACGATCCCCTATGGTCTTTCAGGAAAAAAACTTCGCGGAAATATATGGCCTATACTATACTGTTTACACACCTGCAGTTTCAGATTGATTCCTCATGTATTTTTCTAGATATTTAATAAAATATAAAAAATCGCAAGTGATCGGTCACCTTTGGCCATATAGTGTATATTTTAAATTAATAATTTTAAATAAAGTATTTTGTTACTTCCATCACTGCATACGATTCCTTTCATTATTTATGGTAATTCAGTTTATTAGACAATTTTTAACCCCTTGAGGGACGGTGTGGTAAAATATATTCCACCTAATTTAAACAAGATTCTCACCAGAAAATTTTAACTAAATTTTGTATTTTTAACTTTGGAGGAAAATCATAGAAAGACTTGTTTTCCCTTATTTAAAAATAAAAATTTTCGATTATTCCGGTGACAATTGAATATTTAGAGACATTTTTGCTTTTCTCTCAAGGGGTTAAGTTACGGTATAATAATATGATATAATGGAATATTATTGTTGAAAAAGAATTTTTCATTTGGAAAAGTGTTGTATCTTGAATATATGTTTACCCTAGAACTAAAGAATTTTTAGCTTTAACTATTGGATTTGTATAAAACTAATCTATGTTGTTTTGACATATGGAGGCGGATGTCATTTAGCATTTGGTCTATTCATATCCTCAAAATAGTGAAGCTTCAACAGTAAGCATTGTCCCAGTGGCTCTTTACCACCAGGGAAAATTTCCAACAGTAAATTTGAATAGAAATTTTCGCCTTATTTAAACCCCTAATTAATGCACAATTTCAGTCATATTATGGTTAAAAAAAAAAAAAACCTTTATTTTTATTGATAGAAGTTTACTTCGCCGGTAGTCAGGCCGTGCGTTTCCGCCATATTGTGACAACCTAGACAACCTCCTGTCAGTATCAGTGAAAGAGATTATAACGTCTGGGCCAACTTCCACAAGTAAAAACGAATAGAAAATTTTATCATATTTGTGAGAGAAATTTCTATGAATAAGCCGTTAAAATAAGGCGAAATTTCCTATTCAAAATTTATGGATGGAAGTTTCCTTCGGCGCTAATTAAAAACTGTTCATCCAACGTAAAAAATCAGCCGCCATCTTGTGACAACCTCCTCAGTTACTTCACTCGTTACTGGTAGAATCTACACTATATGTCACCTACTCTTTATTCATAGCTCCGTTATGTTGCATAGAATTGTAACAAAAAGTTTTGATTACCAAAAAGTAATTTTTTTAAACCTGCATCTTTTCATTATATCTCGTTATCAACAGTTATTTGTTTTGAATTAACCCCTTGGGGACGAGCGACACGTATACGTGCCGCATGAAGCGCTCAGAATCCTTGTTTTTCCTCACCAGTAAAATTTTACTGTAAAATTTGCCTTATTTAATCAGCGGATTTTCTCGATTCAAGAAGACACAAATTTCTGTTTTTAAAAAACGGTGACAAAAGATTAAAAATTTCGTAAAAGGCTCCCGTCCCGAAGGGGTTAAAGTTATATATAAAAGAGTATTTATTGAGCATTATGAAAGTGAGTTTCAAATTTTATTAAACCTAACTAGAAAATGGTAAGAAATCATTATTTTTCAAGTCACCTTGGACCTTCAACCTAGCAATAGTTTTGTACATTGAACATGCCCAAAGTACAACACAATTATATATTATTCTGTTAAAAATCCAAAAAAATAAAAAAAAATTCAGAAAAGTTTGTCCTCGTATCATTAATGGAAGCAATTCAAAACTCAACTCTATGTACAGTACTTGTGTAGAGAAAATATGCACAGATGATCACAATGGTGTAGAATATATTATTCTTGTGTCCATGATACTTTTTAATAGCATTTCAATAGAATTTATATTTGAGAAAAGTTATACGTTTTCTGTCAGTTGCGAACAAATCATTAGCATTTTGCCTGAACATAGTCTTATTCAAAGAGGCAGAAGAATTCTTTATACATTTCTTGGTACAGTATAATTTTCTGAAATATAATCTTATATCTTGGCATAGTACCAGTTTTTAAAATACAATCTTAACTTTTAATGCAATCAGGGTCCGTAAATATCATGTTATTTTCGAAAATATCAAAAATACCCGATATTGTGATATATACCCGATACTTTCGATATATATCCGATATTTTAAAAATAGTCAACTTATTGATAATTATAAATATTTTCAGATCTAATATAAATTAGAAACTAAAACATATTGCATTTATCATGAAATCTTAATAAAACAATATTCTAAATATATTTTGTTTTTCATATATGTAACAAAATTGACGATCAACTAATTCAAGAGAGGCACAACTTGTTTTTTACACTCACAAAACAAACCCTTTTTATTTCAAAATTTCTCATTCATACCAGAAGATTCCTATACTATTTTTTTCTTTATTTAAGACAGACATTTCACGATTACATAAAGAAAACTTTTTTTGAAAATTTTCGGTATGAAATCGAAATTTTTGAATAAAAAAAACGTAAAAGTAGTAATTTCTATTTCTTTCATGTATTTTCTGTGTTTGACAGCTTCGCCAGTTTTGCGTTTTTTTTTTTTTTTTTTTTTTTTTTTTAATTTATTTTATTATTCAAAAATTTCGATTTCATACCGGAAATTTTCAAAAAAGAAATTTTTCTTTATGTAATCATGAAATGTCTGTCGTAATAAGGAAAATAATAGTAAAGGAATTTTGAAATAATAAAAGGGACAAATTGCCCCCCTGGTGTTTGTACCTCAACGCGTCATTTGCGCCCATACATTCCTATACAATAAATGATTGTTACAGTGTCCTGTACCAACCCTTAAGGTTTGGAAAATGAATTTTGAATCACCCTCTATAAATATAATAAATTAAAATGCAATTGATGTCTATTGTAATTGGCATTATCCCCCTCCTACCTTTAATTACACCCAGTTTCGTATTAATTTAAATAAACAACTTTAAACAAGTACCTACGACAAATCTCTTATTTAATATATATTTCAAATTTATTTCAAATACATTACATTTTTCATTATTTTAATGTTTATTTTTCATAGAAAAATTATGCATGATCCGTTATGCAACATGCCGAGGGCCAAGATACAACAGGGGTGTTGTAATATGGTCCTAAGATTACTATTTTTTTTTAATTAAAAGAAAACTGTGATAGTCCTAATAACAGAGTTCAAGAAATTTATGTAGGATCAGAGCATCATAAATAATTAGAAAATGGCTTTATGTTTCATTATTTACATAATTTATTTAAATGAAAAATCAAAATGTCAAAATAGGACCGAGGTACCTGGACTTCCCTTACTTTTGTTTGTGTCTTTAAATTAAATAAAAATTATTTAAACTTAAAAACGCATTATATTAAGGATTTTCATTACTTAGTGTAAATTTGAGGAAGATTTAATAACAACTGCAAAAAATAATACATAAAAAAGATAAACGGCTTCAGTCACTGAAAATAAAAAAAATTTACGTATATCTTATTAACAAGTAAGTTTTTTTCAACTTCTTTCACCTATTAAATATACAATGTCATAAGATTTAATTTTTACAATAATTATTCAGCTAAGTAAAATATGAATAAAAAGGTTTCTCTAAAATTAATCATTTTTAACACTTTCCAACAAAGTTGAAAAGTGTTTATGACTTCGGTTTGTATGTCCGTCTGTCCACACTCTAACTCTCGTAAATATGCTCGGATCGTTCTGAAATTTTTGGGTGTTAGTAACCTCTACCATAGCACGTTCCCTATTTCAAATGACGTTTGTAGCATGTTTAGTTCATTTACAGGGACAGTCAAAAGTTTTCCGTTACATTACGGCCAAAGGGAAAAAATCGTTTCAAACGATTTTTAAGGGTGTTACATTCTTTCAAACATAGTAAAATTTATATTTATTTATGAAGTTCACTAAAATATGCATTCTGTTGAATATGCTGAGTAAAAAATTGTTATTGTTCATTTACAGGGCCACACAAAAGAATTCCGTTCATAATGGTATAGGGGGGGGGGGTGGTTGCGATGTATTTGAAAAGATTTCAGATGTTATATTGTATCTGAATTACTGTATATTAGTAATGATTGCTCAATATGCACTTCCAATTATGATATGCGCTTTTTTCACTATATTTATGCATACTATAAAGTGCGTATAAGTGCTATAGTTCATATACAGATCTACAAAAATGAATTCATAAAGGTTATTGAGAATGAGCATAAATTGCTTAAAGGTGGGTTTTAAAGGAGTTATGCATTTTTACGCTGAACTGAATTTAGCTTACTAAGAAATATTTGTAGAATATAGATAAAATGATATACAGGGCCACGCAAAGAGTTGGATACATGGCCGTCTATAGGGGATAATTTCTGGAAATGTAATTTCAGTAGTTTTAAGAGTGTTTTAGTTTGAATGAAATTTTAGCTAAATAGTGACATGTAATAAAGGTACTAGGTAAACTACAGGGTTGTACAAAAATATTCAAGTATGTTTCCATCCATTAGTATAAATTGCTGAAAGATGAATTTCAACCTGTTATGCATTTTCTTGCTAAACTAAATTTTCCCATTATATAGTATATATATAAACCTACAGATCAAATACAGTCAAAAGAATTGGAATACATATTTGGCTATGGGCGGTAACTACTGAAATCAGTTTTTCAAATGCTTTATGCGTTTTCTAAAATGTTTACCTAGTTATCTTATTTAGCTTATTTCCCTAAATAACGAAGTTTTGTTAAAGCATTCAGGAAGTGTTGGAAAGTGTTTCGTAATCTATGTTTAACGCATGATTTTTCTTACTTGTTTAAAACAAATATGCGCTTTATGAATATTTAAAATCTCCAGAACGTGTAAATTTAACTAATTTGACATTTTTACTTTCACTATTAATGCCGATTACTACTTGGAAAATTCGTAGTGAAGTCTTTATCACAAAAGAATTAACGCTTATCTTCTAAATTCGTTTATTTAAATGAGGAATAAAGGACACATTACAAAAGGATGGACATATACAAGGTGGCCATAATTAAACTGACAATACTCAGAGTGTTCTGTAGCGCGGTCTAACTGAGAGAATGATGCCAAATTTTGTAAGAAGATTAAAAAAGGCAAATGATTCCGTGAAAAGAAAATTAGTTCCAAACGTTACCGCTAGGGGAATATGTGGCGCTGTATAACAGAAAAGAGAATTAAAAAAACGCAGAATCAATACTAAAATTGTTAAATGTGCTGGTGCTACTTAGTTATCCCGTCGACCAAAATTCTTTCGCGAAACTATAATATTAAATGCCAATAATGGTTGATCGCAAATGTCACATTCACTTGACAACATGTGTTTACGTCATCAAGGGATTTTTATTTCGACGTTTTATTTGTATTTTTATTAATGTTATACTAATTTATTTGTTCTGTCGTTATTTAAAATAAAAATTATGTCAATTTGTATAATTTGGAGAGTGGTTTGGCGATTTATATAATTTTGCGAAATTGGGCGACGGATAACTAAGTAGTACCAATGTGCTAAATGAAAGGTAATTTTATTTCAGTAATGATTCTATATTTTTTAAAACTCTCTTTTTTGTTACACAGCGCCAAATGTTCACCTAGCGGTGACTTTTCGAACTAATTTTTTCTCACGGAGTCTTTCATCCCCTGGGGTAGTGTTGTATTTCTCCTTGAGGAAAACATTTGCGCTGTTATAACTGGTAGAAATTCTTGATGTTTAAAAACAAGAAAGAAAAAATAACTCGTCAAGCAAAGATTATTAAACACTTTCCAACACATTCGGAATAATGTAACAAAACTGTACCGTTTAATGAGTTAAAATATTATGTTTAATTCAACCATATGGAAGCAGGTAACACATTATGAAAACAAATATTGGGCTGTTCTCATCTACAATCGGAAAATTATCCGAATTTTTTAGCAGCCCTGTTTATAATATATAGATTTGCATCTGTTAACTACATGCATGCCAAAATTTAGTTGCGTTAGAAAATACACACCACAGTTGAAAAATTTTCTTTGGCAATTTCCGCTAATAAGGAGGATGGTGCGTGAATTCTTTTGTATAACCCTGTATACGAGGTACAGAATTTATATAGAACGAGTAGCATGTAAAAATTCAGTTCAATTTAAAAGCGCGTACCGAAATTAAAAGCGCACTTCCACCAATTATTGTTTATAGACAGAACTATAAGTGATTTGTTTTGTGTGTCCCTGTAAATGAACGACAAATGCTATGAATGTCCTATTCTATCGTAATCATCTAATTCAGTGATTTGTATCGGTTTCGATTCATTTGCAATTTCGTAATGTCATTAAAATACTCTGCAAACGATTCCTCCCTCCCCAATATACCATAATGTAATGGAATTCTTTTGAGTGTTCCTGTAAATGAACTATGTATGCTACACACTTCATATACAGTACCGGACATGCCTTGGTAAGCATCATTAACATATTTCCATTGCATGGAAATCCGAGTATATTTATGTGAGTTAGAACGTGGACAGACAAACCGAATTCCTCAACACTTTTCAACTTTGTCGTTAGTGTTAAAAATCTCTATACTTATTAAGGATATATCCAAGCATTAAGGGCTAAAAATACCCGTATTTTCGTAAAAAATACATGTTGCTTTATATAAACATTAAATGAGTGTTATAAACCCGTTACCCGCTGGTGTTGCGTTCACGTAACGGTCAAAATAAATGCATATATTTACATTATTTACATACCCACCACTATTTTTCAATTAAAAAATTGTCCTTACTTAAGAGCATAAAATTTTAAGATCGTATAAAGTGAAAATTATCTTACAGAGTTTTTGGTAGCACATGACGTTCAGCTAAAAAGGTGAAAATCTCAACCTTATAGTTTTGGCGGTAAATGGGTTAAATAAAGCAAACATTATTATTCGGAAATAGGGCTACATGATCCTTGGTACCTATGGTTTAGAACAGGGTTGCCAGTTTGACCTCATCTTGTATTTAAAAAAATAAGATTCACACTAGAAAATGTTAAAAGTATTTTTAGATTTATGTAAAGTCAGACTTATCTGGATTACTTAAAGTAGAAATTCTTTTTCAAAAAGTTCCGGTCTCAAGTCCAAATTTTTGGGTAAAAATTGACGCCAACCTGGCAACCCTGGTTTAAAATGATGTTTATTGTCTGGTAAAATGCATTTTTAACCGCTTTAACAAAGCTGCCACTGGCGACTATTTTTATATTATATTCGCATCATTATTTCACAAAAAGTAAATTTTGTTTTTCTCTTGCGCATGTTGCTAAAGTGTATGTGAAATTTTTTTATTTAAAAAAAATTGTGTGGCGTAGAATTAAAAAATAGTCGCCTGTGGCAGCCCTGCTTAAGCATCACACCTGATAAGTGTAGTATATATATTTTTTTAATTAAGATTGTTTGGTTGCCACCACTTTTTTGTAAGTAGAAACATTCACCTTCTTTAATTTCGGATAAAATGATGTGAGAATAAAGCCTAATAAAGATAAATTACACTATTTTTTTTTTTTAAACTGGTGGAAATAAAATAATCTTAATAAAAATAGTAACCTACACTGTCCGTGAAAGTCACGGGCGTGGGAATTAAAGGTTCAAAGAAATTACGATTTTTTTTATAAAAGATGTTCATGTCCGGAATATACAGTATACTCTCGATATCTCGAAGTCGAAGGGACACTAAAAAAATTTCGAGACAGGGAGTTTTCGAGATAACAAGGCCATAACAAAATGTAAGAATTCACGTAAAAAAAAAAAAGATACGGAATAATGTTATAAAAATTAGAGTCATGATAGATGAGAATAAGTATAAATATGTAATTATAGTCACCTTAAGTCTAAATACAGCAATGATAATTTTAATTTTTAAAATAGTAGAAAATAATTACATTAAATTGAAAAGAATTAGTAAATACATAAATGAACTTAGAATTGCTTAGAATTGCTTAAAAAAGCCAAGTGTCGTGGCCTGGCGACATGTCTTTTGAAAGTTATCGTTTTCCACGTTTTCAGAGCATTCTATGAAGCGTCATAGTACTTTGACAGCATCTTTAGCTTGGGCCGCAGTATCGTTGGGTAATGGTCCTGAAAGACCCAGTACTTCCTCATTATCAAACGGCAGAGAAGAAATTGATTGATTTTTTACATCGAAAAATATTCGGCATAACAAGGTTTTGAGTGAAAACTCTTCAAGATAAGAATCAAAATTAATATTAGATACATATGTAATATCAAAGGGAAAAATAATTTTCCGACATATCGAGGTTTTTGAGATATCGAGAGTATACTGTATAACTAAGTAATTTTCCACTTTCTCTTTCATTATTAGTATTATTCAGAATATTCTCTGTATACTTGGCGAATGTTTGTTTAATTACACTGAGCTTTATCTTTAAAACCAAATATTTCGGAGCGGAAGCGCATTTTATTTGCTAAATTATTTTACTTGGATGAGAAAGAAAAAGCAATATAAATATCTGAATAAACTCATTTTGCAGCAAACGAACTTTTATCTCAATAACATTGCATTTAATCTAAAGCTAAATGTTTGCGCCAAAACATTTGCTAAGAAATAAGTGATACCGGAAAGATTCTATACTACAAATAATTTTTATTGTTTGGTACGGTACTGTTAATACGAACATACCCCCCCCCCCCCTTCTTCCCCGCCTGAATGCTAAACTTGAGCGCTGAAACGAAAATGGCGGCTGTCGAAAGGGAATTTTTTTAAGGCTTGTACGGTCCCTAATTTTGAACATATTTTACAAAAGTTTTCTTTGACTCAGGCAGTGTTTCCTTGTGGGCTACTTTTTCTAAAATTCAGATTTCTTAACTGGCACCACTTTCTCGAAGCGGTAAAATTCCCCTTGATTTCGCCATAATTAATATGTCATTAAATATGCCAACTTTTACCATTTCAAAAAAGTGGTGCCAATAATGAAAGCTGAATTACAAATAAGTAGCCCACTGGCAGCACTTGACTCAGGGTTGCCAGTTTGGCCTCCAATTTTAATCTGAAAATTCAATTTAAGACCGGAAATATCGAAAAACGAATTTTTACTTTATATGATCGCTAAATGTGTCTCATTAAATAAATCATAAGATACTATTTTTTTATGGTGTAAACAATAATTTTTTTAATAAAAATGGAGACCAAACTGGTAACCCTGCTTTGACTAATTAAATCTCAGAAACATAAGACTGAAAACTCTTCAAGAAATTATTGGTATTTACTTTCAAGATGCAGTTATGCCGTTATATATATATATATATATACATATTAAAAAATATATATACATATACAGGGTGTTCCGTTAAAGGGGTCCAATATTAATAGGGGTAATAGAGGAGATCACACGGAGCATAAATCAGTGTATAATGCCTGGCCGGATCTCAATAATTTTCAAGTTACAGCAAATAGAATGAAAAATCGGAAATTTGTAAAAAAACCCTCATTGCTAAACTATCGATAATGCTACATAAAAACGAAGCACATATTTAGAAAGAGCAGAAAAAATCCTACGAAATGACATAAGATGTTTTAGAATATTGAGAATTAATAGCGAGTTACAAGCTCTGAAACAGTGAAAAAATACAAAATCAAATATTTAGCAAAATAGTTAATCGTTAATTCCAAAAATGCAACTCTACCTACATCAAGGAAAATGTTATAAAATTTGGTCCATTCCGAAAGCTTTCGAAGAAGCTGACAATAAACCATATCAGTTTAATTGTATGGGAGAAATCAAGCAGTTCCGTAGTTACAACTCTGTACTGTTGCACGCTCGGAAAGGGCGAAACTCCGCCCATGACGATTGTAAACACCCCGTTTTAATATCTTTCAATTATACATTTCTGATCAACCTCTATCAATACCCTTTCATTATTCAGTCTGGTCAAGTGAATGACATATTGTGCAGCTCTCGCCTTGTCTTAAAGCAAACTCCGTGACTGCTGCGTTTCCTCCATGAACTTTCAGGATGATGAAGAAGAAGTACTTTTTATGCAAATTTTCTATGTGTATAGGAAGAAAAGTGTAATAAAACAGCAGTCATCAGTGGGCGTTATGTTAAAGGGAGGCTGTTGTAAGTGGGATTGTAGTAAGTTGATGTATAATAATTATGCCGGAATACTCTAACGAAGAATATGCGGACATGCATCTGATGTACGGGCAAGCTCATGGAAATGCATGTCTAGCACAGCGCATGTACCGTGAGCAATTTCCAAGGAGACGTTGCCCAAGTTCGAAACTCTTCATAAAAATCGATAGACGATTACGGGAGACTGGATCGTTTAATACAGCAAGCATTGATGCAGGGAAACCTCGACATGTACGAAAACCTGCAATGGAAGAAGATGTACTGAATATTTTTAAAGATAACCCCTCCACGAGTACACGAGCTGCTGCGTCTGAAGTCGGTGTTTCTCACCAAAGTGTGTGGCGTGTTCTGCGTGCAGAAAACATGCACCCCTTTCATGTGCAGCGGGTACAACTGTTATCAGTAACAGATTGTGCTCAGCGGACAGAATTCGTACGCTGGTTGCTTAATGTAACAGAAAATAATCCACAATTTCTGGAAAATATTTTATTTACTGATGAAGCAACATTTACGAGAGAGGGCGTGGTAAACACGCACAATATGCACACATGGTCATATACAAATCCGCACACTGTTTTCCCGTCGAACGCACAACAAAAGTTCAGTGTGAACATATGGGCAGGTGTCCTCGGCGATTATCTCATAGGACCATATTTACTCCCAGATGTACTCAATTTCAGTACGTACTTGGTTTTCCTACGGGATATCTTACCGCAGTTACTGAAAAATGTGCCAGCAACATTGCGCCACAATATGTGGTTTATGCACGATGGCGCACCGGCACATTTTTTCATAGGTGTTCGCAATCACCTCAATTCAACATATCCCGAGAAATGGATTGGACGCAGTGGACCTGTTGCTTGGCCTGCACGCTCTCCAGACCTAAATCCGTTAGACTTTTTTGTTTGGGGACACCTTAAATCACTGGTGTATGAAACGCCTGTGGATACACCGGAGGATTTACTAGCGCGAATCGTTGTCGCTGCAGGAGACATTCCCAACTCCGTCGGAGTTTTTCGGCGTGTTCGCCGATCTTTACGACGTCGCTGTCGGCTGTGCGATTCTGTTAATGGGCGCAACCTCGAACACCTATTATAATAATGTCCGTTCGTCTGCCTTCCGACATTGAACTGTGTAGCGCAGGCCAGAAGACTGTGCTTCACATATGTCATAAAGTACGTGGAATGTAATTCTTTATTTGTCATTTTTCTTTTATATTCAACACTTTTTAGCACAGTATTTTGTAAGTCACAGACTGTGGTGTACTCAAATTGTAAATTACAAAGTTTGTATGAATTAATTTAAAATTTAGTGTATTTTTTAAATTTATAATTAATAAAATTATTATGCTATTTGTTATTATTATTTCCTATCATAAATTATGATGCACATATACATACAATAATTGTCCATGTAAAACATGTACTGAAACTTCTTGCATAGTTACAAATCGCAATATTTTTAATTATTTCCGAATTTTCACCACCAGTTTAATTTTAAAGAATTTAACTTAAGCTTTATATCAATAAAAGACCACTTTAAAATGTAGACTATTATTGTAAAGTTATTTTGGTTCATACAACTCTTGAATAATTAAAAATGTTGCATCTCAGAAGAAGCATGATCGAAAATGTATAGTTGAGAGTAATTAAAAAGGCGGTGTTTCCAATCGTGATGGGCGGAGTTTAACCTTTGCTAGTGTCAAAGAAAGCGGAGTTGTAACTAAGAAACTGATTAATTTCTCTCACACAATTAAACCGATATGGTTCATTGTAAGCTTTTTCGAAAGTTTTCGGAATGGACCAAATTTTACTACATTTTCCTTGTTGTAGCTAGAGTTGTCTTTTTGGAATTAACGATTAACTATTTTGATGTATATCGGATTTCGTACTTTTTTCACTGTTTCAGGGCTTGTAACTCGTCAATAAATATTGCTATTTTAATACAATTCATGTCATTTTGTAGGTTTTTATCTGCTCTTTCTGAATATGTGCTTCGTTTTTATGTAGCATTATCGATAGTTTAGCAATGAGGGTTCTTTTACAATTTTCCGAATATTCATTCTATTTGCTGTAACTTGAAAACTATTGAGATCCGACCAGGCTTTATATACTGATTTATCCTCCATGTGATCTCCTCTATTACCCCTATTAATATTGGACCCCTTTAACGGAACACCCTGTATATATATATATATATACAGTGAGCAAAAAAAAATATTTGCACACCAGGTAAATTTGTTGTAGCATATGTATATATCAGGGGTGTCAAACTGTGGCCCGCCGGATACCACTAAGATTTTAAAGAAATAGTCGACAAGTTGAATCGCAGCAATTCGACGATTAGATAAGGCAAAGGTAACTGTAAAATTTTAGTGGTATCCGGCGGGCCACAGTTTGACACCCCGGTATAAATAAATAAAAAGCAACTAAGAATTAAAAATACCAAAACTTACAAAACAAATAAACATATTTAATATCTGACTTAATAATTATATTTAAAATAGGAAAACATAAAAAAGTAGCATTTGTACTGCCAAAAAAAATATTCGCACACTAGCAATAAAAATAGAACTAGAGGAATTATTTATAAGTTAAAAACAGTGCTAATATTTAGTATGCATGCCGTTTGCTTCAATTACAGCTTGTAATCGTCTGGGCATTGATTCTATTAATTTGTGACATGTTTCACTGCTGATTTGTAGCCACTCTTCCCTAAGAGCTTGCTTAAGTTCTGATTTGGTAGAAATTTTCTTTTTCCTTATTTTGACAACCAAACTATGCCATAAATTTTCAATCGGATTGAGGTCTGGTAATTGTGGTGGCGTTAATTGATTTTTTACATTATAAAGCAACCATAACCTCGTAATATATGCAGTGTGTTTCGGATCGTTATCCTGTTGGGAATAATATGAATTAGGAATTCGTAATTTCAGAGCACTATTAGATAAATGATCTCGCAATATATTAATATATTGTTTAGCATTCATGTTGCCTTCAATAAAGGTCATTTCGCCAACTCCGTTAAAAGAAATGCATCCCCAAATCATTACATGACCACCGCCACGTTTTACAGTTGGTTTCAAGTTTTGAATTTGAAGATAAGTATTTGGCTTTTGCCATACAGTTTTCTTACCATCTGAACCAAAAATATTGAACTTGCTTTCATCGGAAAAAATAACAGTTTTCCAAAACTCTAGTGGTTTGCTGACATAAGCTTTTGCAAATTCAAGTCTTTTCACCCTATTTGTTTCACTAATAAATGGTTATTTTCGAGGGGCTCTTCCTCGCATATTTGCATCATGAAGAATATTTCTAATTGATTGTGGTGTATCTATTGTTCCCGTCGTGGAAGCGACATCAACAGCCAATTCTCGAGCACTTAGAAAAGGGTTTTTTGAAGAATCTTCTATGATCGCTCTCCTTTGCCTATTTAGATTTCTTGGACGCCCAGTTCGCGGCTTATTTAGTGTCGAACAAGTTTCTTTTTTCTTCTTAATTACATAACGAACACTAGAAAAGTTTAGATTTAATATTTTACCTATTCCTTGGTAACTTAATCCAGAATTGTGAAGAAATATAATCTTCTCCCGGGTAGCAAAAGACAGTTCAAACGTTTTCGGCGCCATTAGAACAAAAACTCCCCAGAATCCCTGCTCCAGTTAATATATTATGTGACGTTAAAGTGCGGGGCTAATGTACTACGGGACTGATATGCTAAACATTTGCATAATGTTCACATTTAATGGCTTTTTTAACAGTCAATGCTTCTTGCGCAAATACTTTTTAGGTATGAGAAAATATTAATTTATTTTTTAAAATGTGATATATTACTGTTTAAGGAAAATGGGTAGTTATTTTTTATTTTCTTCTCATTTAAATAAATGAATAATTAAGAGAATAGTATCAAATTTGTTTTCTATGGTTACTTATGCAAAAAATCGTCTGCGTGCAAATACTTTTTTTGCTCACTGTAATATATCCGCCTACGACAGCCGCCACTTTTGCGTCAGCACTCAGGCCTATTATTCAGGGGGCCGGGTACCAAATTGAACTGAATAACTTTCGATTTGAATATAGTAAAATATCTGAACAATACCACAAGGAGCGTAAATAAATATGACTTTACTAGAAAGGTTGCCGTAATTCGATGCTTTGATATTTCAAGAAATTATAATTATATCAGATAAAAATAAAAATAATTGATAGTTTTCTTTAGTAAAAATAAAAGATACATAATCTAAGGTTCGCACACTCCTTGGAATTTCCAAGGACTCTTCCACCACTATTAAAGATAAGAAAATTTACATTTAATTTTTCAAACACAGAATTCGCAATCACCGCCTTTATTCACAGATTTTGCAATATTTTTCTGCAGAGAACTACTTTGAAATTACTGTTAAAATTTTGTGGTAAAAGGTGCGAACCCTGATAATCATACTTACAACTACAGAAATCAATAGTTACTGTTCAAAATATATTTTTCCCCAAAGAATTAATCATTTTTACGGATATTTTATACAGCTTCCTAGCGTTTGTGTTAACCCATTACCCACTGGTATTCCGTTCACGCAAAGGTCAAAATAATTGCTCATTCTTAAATTACTTTGGCACCACTATTTTGGAATTAAAAAAAATGCCTTATTTATTGGCAGAAATTTCGCTGTATTAGTAAAGCGAAATTTTCCTTTCTGAATTTGTGGTGGCAAACGACTTTCAACAAGAAATTTGAGTTTTCCTTCTTTATGGTTTTTGCGGTTAACACTAGAACCGCCGGCAAAAACGTATACCTATAACAACAAAACTAGTCATTTTGACCGATGTGGATTACGATGCTCAAATATTGTTTATTTGCCATTTTTTACTCTTAGTATCGTTTATTACAATTATTAACATCGTTGCCCATATAATAATATATATTTCATAATTTTTATTATATTTTTTATATTTTATTAAGTTATAATTATATTATACTGAAATATATATATATATATACCGTATTTACTCGTGTATAACGCGCACCATAAATTTGACATGCAAGTGAATGAATGACCAAATGAATTTCAGTAAAGAAAGTCTAAACAAATGTTACGTCAGGCCAGGAAAGAAGGCGAAAATCTATTTTTAGACTTCGGATAGTGAATGAGTGTGGGAGGGAGTGAGTGACGAATCATGCTGTGGTGACGTCACTTGATTAATCAAATACTTGAGACCGTCTTTTGACAACGTGCAAGTAAGATGGAGGATCGATGTAGTTATCCTGCGACATTTAAGTTGAAAATGCATATTTCAGTATGCAAAAGAAAATGGTAACCTTGCTTCAAGTCGAAAGTTCTGCGTTGGTGAGTCTCAAGTGTGCACGAACGCAGAATATGGAAGAAAACTGAAAAGACTTTTGGGCGGAAATCGTGTAAAAATCTGCAAATGGAGCAGCAGCTTTTAACTCATGTAACGGATTTGCGGCGTTCGAGTTATCCAGTCGCGACGGAAATGTTGATGTTCGTGGCTTGTAAAATTGCTAGGAAAATGAATATCCCAAGAGAAGACTTCAAGGGGAGTTATGGCTGTGTAAGACGCTTTATGATCCGTAATAGTCTCTCTATAAGGAGAAGAACAGCGCTATCGCAGACGCTGCCGGAAGAAAAGGGAGAACAGCGTAGAAAGTTTTTCCGCTACGTTTTATGGCTACGAAAACAAAAGGGATTTCAGATGACGCAAATCGGCAATGCAGATCAAACTCCATTGTGGTTTGATATGCCGGAATCCCCAACCGTTCCTCCCGTTGGAGATAGAAGCGTTCAAGTAAACACAACGGGAGCAGACAAGCAACGATGCACCGTTATGCTAGCCTTTAAGTCTGACAGCCACAAGTTGACACCATATGTGATTTTTAAACATAAACCAAAGGAATCTCTTCCAGTCGGCATAATTTTAAGAGCACAAGTAAAAGGGTGGATGACGGATGAGCTCATGAAAGACTTGATTAATGTTGTGTGGGAACGTCAGATTGGTGCTTTACATCAGCCATCGATGCTGGTCCTGGACATCTTCCATGGATACACAACGCTTGGAGTAAAAGCGAAAATTCATCGCTCAAGTGATTTGGTTGTGATACTAGGTGGGATGACGAAAGTTCTGAAACCCTTATATGTTGTCATCAACCGACCATTACGGTTTCATTTCGGCATGCTTACATTCGGTGAAAAACAACAACCGATTACCACTTCACTCCAAGCGGGAGATTGAAGCGTGCGCCACTTTCAACTGCATGTGAGTTGATATGTTAAGCTTGGAATTAAATCTCAAGGATAATAAGGAGCTTCAAAGTCACTGGGATTTCCAATCAGTTTGATAGAACTGAAGACTTTATGATTTACGATCATACTTGACTGTACCAGTGATGACGAGGATAACAGCAGTAGCGGCAATGAGAATTACTAGTAAGCGTTAAAATAATGTTACTAGCACTGTTGTATAAAAAAGGTGCAAGGTGTGAAATAAAGATGCAGCAGTACTTCTATTAAGTAAGATTTTTCCATTTTTATTTTTCTTCCTTGAATATATTTCTTGATTCATATGTATATCGTGTGATTACATCCAGCAGTAAAAAATTATTCCGTGTATAACGCGCACCTAGAGTTTTTGCCTTAAATTTTTGGGAAAAATGTGCGCGTTATACACGAGTAAATACGGTATATAACTTATATTTTTTATTTTAAGAATATTTTTATAGTAAAAAATATTTTTCATGAGAAATCGAAAGTGCTAAAAACAAGAATAAACTTAGTGAAAACAAAAATTTATATTTATCCCCTGAGCAATACAATATTCAGGGTGGGCAGGGGTCAGGCAAAAAAAACAGTCAAAAAAAGAGGAAACTACTTGTATTTTCTTTTAGAAAATACTACGAATAATATAAAGGGACTAATGAAAGCGTGTTTTTCTTTAACAAAATACTGGTATTGAACACCCTTTTTGAGTGTGTTTTTCAGAATTGATGCCCGCTAGATTGTGAATATTACTAAACACTTGTAGCGGTCATCGTCTAGAACTAGCTTTTGTAGAATACTTCCGTGCCATTTGGTCGTGCATGTCGACGCCAAATTTTGTAGAATTGTAGAACATTACATTTTCTGGCAAGTGTTTATCACCAGTTTCAAATGTAACTAATGGATGTCGAGAACTTAGAATTAAAACATATTTATTTTGCTTCCCTTGATAAACTCAACGTAATATCATCTTTGGCACGAATTTGGTTACTGTACAAAGACGTTTTTCCAGATTTTATGACGTGTGGAATTTTGTTTTCGCCCGCAATTGACTGTGCCAACAATGCTTGTTTTTAGTGACTTGAGCTTTTCTGCAAGGGGCAGTGAAGTAAAGAAGTTATCTTTGGTAATGTTGTAACCTTTGTTGAAGTGTGGTTGTATGAAGTATGTATTGTTGCGGCATCTACTAGATAAAATGTGCATTAAAATTGGCGGCGGTCATTTTGACCGTTTCGGAGGTTCTAGGTATACTACTGCAATACTTCATAAATTTTGGCTGATGGGAAAATTTTTCACTGGCATATCATAGCTTTTCGAATTATAGGAAAAGTTACGGAAACTGAAAGTTATACTCTAAATACAAACAAACTGGTACGCAATGAAAGTTTCGAAACGGTCAAAATGACCGCCTTGGCTGTTCTAGTGTTAATGGGTTCAAAGGTAAATTTTAAATTTTTCTTTAGCTAAATCATCAGAAAATGACATTGTACTGGAATTTTGTAACAATTTGTTTATGTTCTTTCCCCCATATTCGTGAATACAGTGCTCCCAAATGGTTCGCCAACAGAATACCAATATTTTTTTAGAAAAATTTTCTTTTTAGATTTTTCTTACAAACTGCCCCGAAATCCCCTTTGAAAGTTAATTATTGCGAAAACCTACTATAAAATTTTCTGTTAAAATTTATCGGTATTCAGTTGGCGGACCATTTGGGAGCCCTGTGAATACGAATTTCTATTGTTAAATTGTGTTGTTTCCAATCGGACAGTAACAGGGCTGCCACTAACGACTATTTTTCTATTCTATTCCCACCATTATCTAAAACAATAAATTTTGTTGTATAATTCTCTTGCAAATATTTTTAAACTGTATGTCAAAAATTTTTGTTTAGAGAAAGTGGTGCGAGGTAGAATAAAAATAATAGTCACCTGTGCAGCGCAGCCCTTCAGTAGTATCTTGAGTGTTGCCGTCTCTGGCGGATTTTTTGTTTGGAAACATTGAATTAAAACCAGAAAGTTTTGACTACCATTTTTTTTTAAATTTTTTATGGAGTAGCAGAGACGCATGTATAACGTTATCAACTTTTTGACAATTTTGTACACCCCCCCCCCCCTTATGATATCATACGTTATCATTCCTCGACTCACTACTCTTCGACTTAATGATATCGTTATCAATGTCTAAAAAGGCTTTTTATTACCCTCCTGCCAAGAAGGGTTATATGTTTCACGCGTATCTGGGTATGTGGATTTCTTTATGCCCTGAAACATTCCAACGGCTGGATGGATTTTAATGAATGTGGTCTCTATCGATTCGTCTTAACCGTCCGATGGTTACAGGCAAGGTTTTGTTTTTATAAATTCAAAATGGCAGCCGTAAAATACAAAATGACGGTAGAGACAAAAAAAATTTTACGCACCCTATTGAGTGCATATCATTGGATAGGTCTTTCAAAATGAAGACTATGTTTCATTGACTATTTTACAGTCAGAAGCCCCGTTTAAATATCACACAATCTGGAATTTATGTAGGTAGGATCTCTAGCTTTACTGCAACTCTAATCTTCATAGACATCTATAGGCCTTATCAAAACAGTGTTTATAAGATAGGAACTAACAATTAAACGCAACTTAAAAGTCACCAATACAAGTAAATGAAAATATAGGTAAGTAATATAAAAAATACTTTCACATTGATGAGAAATAATTAATGAGTTCGCTTTTTACGCAGTCGGGTTTTTTGATTTTTTAAATTTAATTACAATTTCTTCTTTCTCTTTCTTTAAATACGTTTGCAATGCTACACATTTATTATTCGCATATTTTACTGATTTAAATGAAGAGAAAGAAGTCAATAAAATATTACTATTATAAATGAAATAACGTTATAGAAAATAATACTTTAAGGAAAGCTTTACTATTTAAAGTACAGCTTTTTATTACACAATGCATTAAATAATAATATTGTCTTCTTGACCCCTTGACGAGGAGGGCGTAAGCAGAATTTCTTATCGACAAAACAGATGACCAACATTCTTACCATTTTTTTACTGGTACACATAACAAGTATCACTTCGAACCTTCATTCTCTAGTACAGCATTATATCGCTGCCATCGGAATACTTAAGGCCAGGGAACATGAGTGTGACTTCATCACTATTCGACTGACTTCTCACTTTTGCTGGAATTCACATCGGAAAATTTTGAAAAGCAATTTTCTTTTATTTTATTTATGGAATATCTACCATCTTATAAGACAATAATAACTATTTAAATTTACTGGTGAGAATTTGGAATCCCCCAATAAAAAAAAAACAGCCAGATGCGGCAACGCTGTGGAATTCCGCATCTGGCTGAATTTTCATTTAGTGATTCCGAATTCTTACCAGTAAGTTTAAATAGTTATTATTATGTTATAAGATTATAAATATTCCACAAATAAAATAAAAGAAAATTGCTTTTCAAAATTTTCCGGTGTGCATTCCAACACTAGTAGGAAGTCGGTCGATTAGTGATGACATCACACTCGTGTCCTTTGGCCTTCAGTATTTCGATGTCAGCGATTATATCCACATATCGCAGAAGAATAGGAATGCCAAACGTTGGGATAGTTCATATTTTAGAATAAAATGATTTTACAATTACCTAATTGTTTTAATAGCTTTGTGTTTTCATAAAAATCGGTAAGACTGAGAAAAAAGTTCGTAGACTATTTTGATGTAAAAAAAAAGGGAAAAAATAAAAGTTTGTTTGGATCAAAAATCATAACTATATAAATAAAAAACCTCCCGCTAGAGATATCTTACGATATCAAGTACCAGGCTTACCCCCTCCTCGATAAGTGATACCGTTGTATATGTACAGCCAAAGCGATATAAGTAAGCGTACAAACTTAATATTGGAATCAGGCGTAAATTAACACAGTTGCGCCATCTTGTGGACGGGGTGATAATACACATACGCGGGCTTTTAGTGTGACGTCATATACGACAGGATATCTACCATCTGCGTATAATTTCTAAATCTTTAGTCACTCATGAAGCTGAGTTTCGGTTACCACATTTATTGCAACATAATGGCGTAACGAGGGGGGCGTCCAGACGCGATGGACACCACGGAGCTTTCTTCGCCTTGTCAAGGACATTTCAGCTATTAATCAAGGTGAAAAAAAACTTTACAATTATATTGGTGTGAAGTAAAAAAAGAGTTAGGCATCTTCCTGTAGTTTAACCCCGACCGCTACGAGGCGTGCGACCTTTATTGATGTGACCTCGCCTTTAATCTGGCGGTTACCTGTCCCATTTAAGATAGGACGCTTACTTATATCGCTTTGTGTACAGCCCTTAGCTATCATCTTGTAAAGAATAAATAACTATTAAAACTTGCTGGTGAGAATTCGGAATGCCTAATTAAAAAATCAGCCAGATGCGGCAACACTCACAAGGGTACCACTTTTGGTGCTGCCCGCACCTAGCATGGAGACCTGATACATTTTAAAGCCTTATATTACGAAGTTTGAGAATGGATAAAAACTTTTTGTTAAAATAATATTTCTGGATTTTACAGCAGCATAAGTGTCTGAAGATGCAATTTTTGAGACCACTTATCGAACTATTAACATTGAAGTTTTTTTAAAGAAAAGCATTAAAAAATAAAAATTAGTTAATAAGTATAAAATATTGAAAAAAGTTAAAAAATTCTTTCAAAAACCCACGAAATTGATTTTGAAAAATTTCAACATTATATATTAATTTTCGTTTTCTATTGTATTATATTCGCTGTGCAAAATTATCTAACTTCTTGGTTAATTATGTTACGTATTATTTCTCAACAAGAATACTTTTCAGGGGAAAAGTACCACTTATCTGCTAAAGTATTTTATTGACCAAGAAAGAAAGTTTGGTTGTAACAGCTGAATAAACGTATGTAGTTTGCCAAATAAACTTTTATCTCCATAGTACATTGTATTTTCTCTTTTACAGATAAAAGTTTGCGTATGGGTGATTTTGTAAAAGTTATCGACTCGTTGAAGAATTACTTGTGTCGAAAATGATTATTTACCGTCTAGTACATTTGCTTTAATATTAAATTTTGGTTTCACAATATGTTTAAGTAAAATTTTTGATATTTTAACTGCAAAGTCTAATCACATAAAAGATTTTAGAGACCAGAGAAATTAATCCCTTAATTGATCCCTTAATTCCCATGGTAGTGTATATATTGGAAATTCTATAATTTAGAGCATTTGAATCTAAAACAGAATAATTCAATATTAAACCTTTATGGTCTGAGAGTACTTTTAACTGCTTCACTTACATTTTTTTTTATTGCAAAAAAAAAAATCATCCTTTTTTTTCTTTCTAAATATAAGGAAATGAAACAAAACATAATACACAGGTTTTAAGTTGAATTTTTGATTTTTTACAGGCGTTAAAGCATTTAGTTTTATCGCCAGTTTACTATCCCGACCAAAGCGATATAAGTAAGCGTACAAACTTAATACTGGAATCGGGCGTAAATTAACACAGTTGCGCCATCTTGTGGACGGGGTGATAATCTACATACGCGGGCTTTTAGTGTGATGTCATATATGGCAGGATCGAGACTAACGAGAAAGGCAGGCTGCCGCGGTGGGTACGATTGTTCTTTTTTTACAGACCGCTGGAGTCACGTGATGCTCTTTTCACGCACCTTCATTGGTGCATTCGAGCATCACGTGACTCCAGCGGTCTGTAAAAAAAGAAGAATCGGACCCACCGCGGTAGCCTGTCTTTTTCGTTAGCCTCGTGGCAGGATATGTACCAGATGCGCATATTCTAGAAACCTTTCGTCATTCATGGAACTGAATTTTGTTTACTACATTTATTGCAAAATAATGGCGTAGCGAGAAGGGCATCCAGATGCACTTGACACCACGAAGTTTTTTTCGCCTTTTCAGAGGCATTTTAGCTATTAATCAAGATGAAAAAACTTTACAATTTTAGTGGTGTGAAGTAAGAAAGCAGTTAAGCATCTTCCTGTAGTTTAACCCCGTCCGATACGTGGCGTGCGACCTTGATTGATGTGACCTCTCCCATTTAAGATAGGACGCTTACTTATATCGCTTTGATCCCGGCTGGCGACTTTTTTTAAAATTTAAACTCGCAACTCTTTCTCAAAACGAGTCTTTCAGACTGACAACATGCCAACAACATACCTTGACAGCATCTACAACAGAAACATTCTACAAAATTTATTTCTTAGAATAGTGTTGGGAATACAATATAAAAATTGTAGCCGTGTACGCCCGAGTTTACTCGGGATAAATATTAATTGCAATATATATAAACCCGGGATAATGAGGGATAATAATGGAAGCGTTTAAGTACCATTAAAGAAAATCCAATGTAAAATCGGTTTAATTCATTATTCATTTATTAATAAAAGTAGATTGCACTTTTCATACAAAATAATGTGCTCAATCGTATTCAGAAAACACAGTGAAACTGTCGAAGCTAAAATTTTTTAATGTGGCTACTTTCTCAACCCTTTACCTAGGTGTAGCTTTTATCCTATTAAAAATATTATACGAGAAATTTGCACATACAAAACACCTCTCTGCTAAAGATAGGATAACAATAGATTTATTTACACTGTTCTTATAAGAATTGTGAGGTTTCCATAACAGTATTTTCTATTAATTAATCTAATATTTTGCAAAAAAAGCTCTGACTACCGATTTATTAAATCAGTCGTAATGATAATTTTTTTAAACAAATTATTATTATATAGGGTAGGGGAGTACACAGTGAGACATGGTACACAGTGAGACAGCAGCCTCTTTGTTGCATTGTTCTAACTTTATCTTCAAGCTGACACACACACACAACGAACTCATCTTATGCAAGACGTGGATGTAGTTTCGTCACTTCAGTTACTTGAAAATAATAAATAATACTCGTCAAAATAATAAATAATTCCTTATTTTATAGTGGTTAAAGTTACATTAAACGGCTATTTTAGAGTTTATTTCCTTCAATATGACCTATATATACTTAACCAAACTTAGCTATATCTAATAATAGACTATTTCGGCAAAACGACATAAACTTTTTAAAGCGATGAAATTGATGTAACAGATGTGGCATCCGTTTTTTTACAACGTAACGAAAGTACACAGTGAGACACACAGTTGTGGTACACAGTGAGACGTGTCTTATTGTGTACCTACTAGGTGTTTTGATGTTAAAAAAGTTATTTATTAATAAAAGAAGTTTTCTTTCTCTCTCTCTCTTTCTCTGTGCGTGAGTGGGCGTGCGATGGCTAGGGAAATTTACTAAATGTAAGAGGCTGAAAATTTGCATGAAGGTAGCCCAAGATCTGTCATTGTCCACCAGTGGCTCATATTTTTAATATTTTGATAATCTAGAAATATGAATCAGAAATCATAAATTGCTGAAAATTATTGATAGAGTGTAAAAATGTACGATTTATGAAAATATATACATTGTCTCACTGTGTACCACAAGTGGTACACAGTGAGACAATTTTCGATACTCCGTTATGCTGCTTCTGTGTTTTTATAAATAACTTTTTTAAAACCATTTATAGATTAATGTGTAGCGCATTTCTGTAGCTTAAAGATGTTGCAAAAAAAAATTTCAAAAGAATAAAAATTGTCGCCATTTGTTAAGTAATAATAATTTTCGTCTCACTGTGTACTACCCTCCCCTATGTTGTTCTGTATATCTTAGACATTAACGCAAATAACTATTCAGGTGAAGCAATTGTGTTATTAAAAATTTAGGACATAAAGATTAAATTTCGCTTTATTTAATGATGGAATGTCTGCCATTAACCCATTCGGAACAATGGGTGCATATATGGACCCTCAAAAAGTGCTTAAAACGCTTGAGTTTTATGCCAGTAAAAAAGAAAAGCAAAATTGATTTTATTTAATTACGACATTTTCGAGATTTATAAAGTTCAGTCAAATAATTATCAAAAAGTGGTGCCAAACACATGCAATTTGTGTAAAAGATGCCGGTCCTGAGCGGGTTAAATAAAGGAAATATTGCTATTTTAAATTTCTGGAAGAATTTCGAATATCTGAATTAAAAAATCCACTAAATTGAAAAAACTGTTGGTAGCATATATGTTACCATGGGCATTAGAGAGTTAAACGTTAGTATATAATATATTACTTAATTTTCAGAATTTTATCTACTAATACTGAAGCGACTTTTTGTATTTTTATAAAAGATTTTCGTTATTTTTCGATTTTATGAGAATTCCTATCACCTGAGTTATTTTACATGGTCTTAGTGTGTAGACAAAAATTATAATCAAGATGTATAAATTCACTTGGAAAACACCCTTACAAAAAATTTCTATAGAATTCTATAGTATTTTTTTTAGAGAAAGTGTATTATAGAATCCTATAGAGATATTGCCCGTTTTTATATAAGCTACTTTAACTGAAAGCTATAGAAATATCTGAAGCAGTTCAATAGAGCTGTCTGTAGAGCTTCTACAGGGTAGCCACGCTTCAGGGAATTTGACAGGTGAAACATCAGTATTTGTTTATAGAAAAATAAATCTAGGTTAAACGCACGAAATTTCGCCTTATTTAAAGAAAGATTTTCTATTAAAAAAAAATACTGGTACCGAAGAATTTCCTCGTCTGGAAATTCCCTGAAGCCAGACAACCCTGTTCTATAAAAATATCTACAGAAATAATATTAAAATATTCCGAATGTATTCTATAACAGATTCGAATATTTTCAAATTTCGCCAAGCTTTTTCCAGACTGACACCCTCCCAAGAACTAGCCGCGTTCGAGGCTGCTTATGCAACGGTGATTGACTTTTAACGGGAACTTTCAGCTTGGTTGTCCGTTGACAATTTCTTCCGACTTATACTATTTCAGCTTTGTAATTCGCTTCCCTAATCATTTAACCCGTGTAGAATTTACGCTGATTCTCAAAATGTGTAAATTAGAAAACCGAAACAATTTGTAGCTTAGAAACCCAAATGTAATGATTGATAAAAGGTCCGTTAAACTAAAGAATTCATTTATTTATTTATTTTGTTGGTGGTGTTTAACCCCTTGACGCTAGAATTAAATTACGGTTTAAAAATTCAAATTGCTTATTGGCACCACTTTTTTGAAATAGAAATATTCACCTTATTTAATGATAGGTAAAACGGTACAAAAATAAAGCCAATTACACTATTTTATAAAACTGGTGGGAGTCAAACAATCTGAGTAAAAGACACAGCCCGCGAATATGACGGGAGCAAGAATTAAGGGGTTAACACGTTCACGCCGGCGTCAATATTCACGTTTTTCGCTGCGAGACGGCGCTCGAAGTCATGTTTTGCTTCATCTGGCGTCGCAGTACTTTTACTTATTCAGACACTGTATGTAATGACACGCCCCTCTCATATTTATAGAATTGAAGTCGAATATAACAAGCAGAGTTGATTGTGTGTATCTGAAAGTTCGTAAGGAGTAAGCAAATTACTTACAGACATACTTTTATTGACTACATATGTACGAATTTAATATAAAATGTCTTACAATCTAAAGAAATATGGACAACATGATATAAAAGCATTTTCTGCAAGGTAGAAGCCACGCCCTTAGTCAATGATTTTTTTTTTTTTTGAATGAAAACGAGAATTCTCGTTGCCCATCGTAAATGTATAAAGTTTATAATATTGAATTGTCTTTATTACTGAATTTTCGAATATTCAAGTGTGAACCACCTGTAGTGCACGCTGTCTATGGCATAGTCGAGTGTGACCCACCTGAGTGCACGCCTTCTATTTAACAGTGGAGTGTGACCCACCGGTGATGCAGGCCGCCTGATGCGAAAGCCAAGCGTGACCCACCGGTGATGCACGCCGCCCTATGGGACAGTCAAGCGTGGCCCACCAGTGATGCAAGCCGGCGTGAACGTGTTAAAATAATTAATGAGACATAAAGAAATTAACCATCATTTAAGTCAGTAGTTCGACTGATATGTTATTACAAAGACATTTGAATCATATTGTACTAGAATTGAATTAATTATCACATTAAGTCTATGGAGTAGTACTGGCTAGTTCCATGGGTTTTTGTAGTGTAAGTAACATAGCTGATAATTGCTATGCTTATTGGCCACCGTTATTTTCGAAACTTTTGCTTGGCCCTATTCAATTTGATGAGAAAGCTCTGATAAAATAAGTCACATTTTCCGTTCTAAAATACTGGTAGCCAAAAATCGTAGCATGTGACTTACACTGTAAGAACTCATGGAACAAGCCTATTATAATAAACTAATGTATTACAAAATTAATTATTATTATTATTTTTTTTTAGTATGTAGGTGTTAATAAAGTAGTAAACATAAATTTTAAAACACCAATATATATATATATATATATATATGTGTGTGTGTGTGTATACAGAACAACAAATTTCTATAGAAACATTAGTTTATAGAAATTCTACAAGGACTATATAAGTATTCTGTAGAAAAATTGTACTGTAGAAAGAAAATGCTACAGAAATTTTATGAATTCTATAGAAACATTTTCACTAGAAAAATATTCTATAGAACTCTTCAAAACTCTATATAAATAGCATTTTATAGAAAGGATGTACAATATAAACATTTTCTTTAGAAAATGTATTCCATAGAACTCTTCAAAACACTACAGAAATAGTATTCTATAGATAGTCTTTTCTACAGAAACATTTGCTTTAGAAAAAGTATTCTATAGAACTCTTCAAAACACTATAGAAATAGTGTTCTATAGAATCTACATTCTATAGAACTTGTAAAGAATTCTATGGAGTTCTATACAGCTCTATGAACTATTTTCGTAAGGCAGTAATCCCTTAACATTCTCGAGGGTTAGATTCGCGAAAATCTCCTCGAATGTCAAAATCGCGAATGTTGAGACTATCTTCCCGTAAATAGAAGTGGGTTAGGTTTTTTTAAAATTTTGTTCGATGGAAAAAAACAATTGAAACGTAAAAATTATATTTATTAAGCATTAAAATACATGTTGTAAATAAATTCGAGTAAACATGATGTTTAAACATATTGTAAAAGTTTATTTGCTAGTAAATGGCTGAAAAAATTAATTAATATGCGATTGTAGGCAAAACAGATCTTTTATTCATCAATTTCCATACAAGGAAAAATGGCGGCCTAGATTTCTCTTTCAAATTTAATAATCATCATTCAATGATTGCATTTTACTGCATCTTCAACAAGTTGCTGTTGAAGTTTTAAAATTTTCCAGACAATTTTTACAGAAAATGTTTCCCCTGCAATAAAAATGTTGAATTTTAGAAAATTTAGGAAATTAAAAAGAAAAAAAAATCTAAGAAAAAAGAAAGAAAACTGTCCAGTGGCAAGTAGTAGTTGGTAAAACAAAGTACGCTTTTTATAAAAAATATTCTTTATAAAAGGAAATTCGCTAATAAACAAGTAAATATTTGCGAATGCTGAAATGTTCTTCATTTTTCATTTCGTGAATAATTAAAACTCAAGAATGTTAAGGGATTACTGTACTTTGTAAAGCACTTGGAAAAATGTTTAAATAAAGAATGTAATTTATTAGTGTTTATTCGTTTGATGAAATGAATCTTGACCTAAATTAAGAGAAATAAACAAGCGTTAAAAAATTGACTCCACAGAGTCAGCGAAAACAAAATGCTTCTATCTTTCATAAATATTTAATTGCTTTCTGTTTCCAGTAATCAATAAATATGCAGTGACATCATTTTCGCTCTAACATTTTGTAATCTTTATAAATATGCTTAAAATTCATAAAAGTCAATCACTGAATACAATTTTTTTCTTTTTTCGTAAAAGCTCACAGATGTAATCAACAAATTTTAAAATGCTACAGATGTTTAACAATACCTATTGAATCGTTATTCAAAATATTTACTAGGCTACAGGTGTAGAAATAATAATAAAATATTATGTATTTTAATTATTTTTATCTTATGAATTTTTAACCCCTTCGGGACTGGAGCCTTTTACGAAATTTTTAATCTTTTGTCACGGTTTTTTAAAAACAGAAATTTGTGTGTTCTTGAATCGAGGAAATGCGCTGATTAAGTAAGGCAAATTTTACTGGTGAGGAAAAACAAGGATTCGGAGCGCTTCATGCGGCACGTATACGTGTCGCTCGTCCCCAAGGGGTTAAACGTTAAAATACCGTAATTTCCGGCGTATAATCCGCAGTTAAAACAATCACCTTTCGATCCAGAAATTTTATTTAATAATTAAAGTCTTCTAAATTGAAGTTGTTTACCGCGATTAATAAGTTTCATTTTATTTTTAAAAAATTCTGGGTCCAAAGATGATTGTTTGATTTTCGGATTATACGCCGTAAATTATGGCAGGGTGGCGAGTGGTCAGGGAAAAACAGAGACAAGAAAAGTGGATGCTACCAGTATTTTCTTCTATAAAATACTTCAAATAATATAAAAGAATTCAAGAAGGAAAATTTTTCCTTAACAAAATACTGGTATTAAACATCTTTTTTGACTGTGTTTTTCCCTGACCACTCGCCACCCTTTTATGTTAACTCTCGCAAAAAGAATATTTTCTAATCCTTTGAGGTTCAACGTCGAGTCTGACTCGGTATCATCTTTCTTTGCAAATTTTGTTTAAGACCCCAGTGTAAAATAAAAGTAATATTTGCCTTATACAATTAGAGCATTTTCAATATATAATTGAAGGCAACTGAATAAAATTTATGTAAAGGTGGCCGGTTCCGAAAGGGGTCGGGGATGCCAGTTTGGCTTTTCTTTTTTCATTCAAAAATTTTCATTTCACACCGGAAATTCTGAAAGAGAAAAATTTTTAAAATCATTGTAATTAAATAAAGGAAATAATATTATAGGTAATTTTGGTATGATTGTGAAATTACGGAATTAAAAAATGCTGATATGGCAACCTTTTAAAGGTTAAAGGCTGGACCTGTTTAATAGTTATCCAGTTCGTGAGTATAATACCATGGAACTATGAATAAAGAGTAATTGACATATCCTCAAAATGGTGAAGCTTCAACTGTAACCGGTTTCGCCGTGGCTCATTACCGCCGGGTCAAACTTCCATCAGTAAATTTGAATAGATATTTTCTCCTTATTTAAACGCCTTTAAAATACAGAATTTCAGTCATAATTTTTGTCAAAAACAGATATTAATTTTTAATGGTCGAAGTTTACATCTACGGTAGTCAGGCCATGCTTTTCCACTCATATTGACAACCTAAACGACCTGCTATCAGTGTCAGTGAAAGAGATTATAATACCCACGCCGGCTGATACCAGTAGTAACGTATTGAAATTTTTACCAAATCTGTCAGTTAAATTATGGACGAATAAGCCGCTAAAATGTGGCAAATTTTTTTATTCAAAAATTACTGGTGGAAGCATGCTTCTACGCTAATGAGAAACCGCTGATCCGATGTAAAAAAATCAGCAGCCATTTTGTGACAACCTCCTCAGTTACTTCAATCGAACCGGTAGATTCTATACCATATTTTTCCTCCTTTTAATCCAAAATTCTATTTATAATATACGATAGGGATTTAAATTTATGGATTTTAACTTACGCATTACACTTTTTGATATAGAAATGTATACGTTAATTATTCAAAAAAGTTTGTCATTAATTAACACGCATTGTCAGCTATCGTGAAACGCGTAAGCAATATCAAAACTAATGAAGCAAAGTTTGAAGGGATGAAAGATTTAATGAAACAAATGTTTTTTATCCGAAAATTGACGGTTATAGATATGACAGTGACCGATGCACATCAGAGAAATTTTATTGTTTATAGTAGTATTCGCAACCAATATTCTTGAGTAAATTATTTTACTCTTTTATTATTAATACTCTGAGTAAATTATTTTAACATACGCAATTAAAATGTATGAAAAAGATAACTATTCACAAATAACTGTAGGGACAGTAAAATCTGCTCTATTCTCTTTGATCCTGGGCATTTATAATATAGTATTATGAAAAGTTAAATAGATTAATCCTTTTTGTTATGCAGTATTTGGAGAAATATATTATTTTTAATTTGAGTAATAAGATTAATTTTTGAGGCGGTTTGTGAATGATGATTATATAATTGCTGAAAAATGTCACCTTGTGTAGATTTTGAACAAAGTGAATTCAATTTCCTCGTCAATCCAGTTCATTATTAAATTTGAAAATAACAAGTCACGCCCTTTCCTTGACATTTTGCTCCAGAGAGAATTTAACAATAATGTTCTTATTTTGAAAACTTCTATTTACAGAAAAAGTACTTCCTCAGGGCAGTGCTTAAATTTTAAATCCAATAGCCTACTTTCACATAAAATTGCAGTCATTAGGTCATATAATGGAGTTATGAATAAAGAGGAGGAGACATATAGTGCACTGTCTACCAGTTGCGAGTGAAGTAACTGAGGAGGTTGTTGCAAGATGGCGGCTGCTTTTTTAAATCAGATCTTCAGTTTCTGATTACCGCCAGTAGAATTGAATAGAACATTTCGTCTTAATTATGCGTCGTATTCATTGAAATTTTTCTCAAAAATTTCATAAAAATTTCTATTTGTTTTTACTGGTGTCAGTATGCCTTGTTAAACTGTCAGTTTGATTCCCTGGTTGTCATAATATGGCGATAACGCAAGGCCTAACAACCTCCAAAGTAAACTCCTACCAGTAAAAATGAAAAGCTTTTTCTACCATTATTTATGACTGAAATTCTGCAGCAGTAAACTACCTTACGTAAGCGCATAAACGACTTAGCCAAAAAATTTTATGAAAAAATTTTCGACCGCCCTAATGAGATCGTAGCGGAGCTACCGGATTATGACGCTTTTGAACCCCACCATCGGAAACGGCCCAGGTTTTCCATAATTATGGACACTCAGTAACATCTGAGTTCTCCACGCTATATTTTGCCTCTTCTATTTTTTTCTTTCCTTTTTATATATTTTTCTTCTCAAAAAAAAAAAAAAAAAAAAAAACTCTCTATATACCATAGAGACCATAAAAATTGTAAAACTTATAAAATAAAATGTATGGCCCTTATTAGTCCCTTTTTTGGTTGGATGTTGTGGTCTTTGCCTCCCTAGCTTTTCTTGCCCATGCTTGGTGAGTGTTTCTCTGAACAGTACTAACTTTAACTTTCTAAATTCCTTATAGTAGTTTTACAACTACAGTTTGACTTTACTTATTTTAAGATTCCTGTATTTTTTAAGATTTATCGTTAACTTTCCTTCATCTTAAGTTTATACTTTAAAATTTAATTTTATTCCTTCTTTTCTTATTTTTTCTTGTTAACTTCTTTTACTCTTTTAGTAGCTTTGCTACAGTTTAACTTTTTCCCAATGGCTCATTAAAACATAAGACATTTCAATTTCCTAGTCTGGGTGTTAAGCTGCTATCAGCTAGGAAACCCCTTAATGCTGATTACCTGTTCAGTACCTGTAGCAGTAAGATGTTTAATTAAATAAAAAATTTCCGTATAAATCTAATAGTGGAAGGTATTCACGGCGGTAAACAACTCCTGCTATAACGGTTACAGTAGAAGCTTCACTATTTTAACCCCTTCACGCTCGAATTAAATTGCGGTTAAAAAATTCAAATTGCTTATTGGCACCACTTTTATGAAAAAGAAATATTCACCTTATTTAATGACAGGTAAATCCATACTAAAATATAATGCCAATTTCACTGTTTTATAAAACTGGTGGGAGTCAAACAATCTGAGTAAAAGACGCAGCCCGAGAATATGACGGGAGCGAGTATTAAGGGGTTAAGGACATGTAAGTTCCTCTTTAATAATAGTCCCATAGCCTTGAGATTTTGCAGCGATAGAGTTAGTTTTGATAATGGTATTAATAAAATATTTAATGATTTATGTCTAAAAGACTATCCATGTCGTTGGTGGCATAGAGTTATTTCAGGACTTCCGAGTAAATCTGATCAATGTCCCTCTCCAAAACAGCGTGCCAATCCAATAAGAATTATATCTTTGCCTTATTACAGTAATATATCTGAGAAAAAGTCATTTTCAAGGATGTTAATATCTTGGATATATGAATAAAGAGGATTTGACATATCCTCAAAATAGTGAAGCTTCAACTGTAACCGGTTTCGCAGAGGTTCATTACCGCTGTGTCAAACATCCAACAGTAAATTGGAATAGATATTTTCTCCTTATTTGAATACATTATTAACACTAGAATCGCCGGAAATTTACTCAAGTGATATAAAATTATTTTATGCCAAAATTTTAATTTAAAATTATCTAACTTACTTATTTAACTTATTTATCCGTGGTACATATTTAACTTATTTTAGAAAGAAATTTCTGGTTCGAATCGAGGTATTTTTATTTGGTACCGTTCAAAATGACCACTACGGCGGTACTAGTGTTAATGCAAAATTTCAGTCACAAATTTGTCCAAAAACAGATATTCATTTCTACTGGTGAAGTTTACTTCGGTGGTAGGCAGGCATAATGTTTCCGTCATAATGTGACAACTTAAACAACCTCCTGTCAGTATAAGTGAAAGAGATTATAATACTCGGACAAACTTCCACCAAGTAAATGAACAGAAATTTTCACAATTATTCGTGAGAAAAAAATTGCATGAATAAGCTGCTAAAATAAGGCGAAATTTTCTATTCAAAATTTACTGATGGAAGTTTGCTATGGCAGTAATCAGAAACTTTTGATTCGATTTAAAAAATCAACCGCCATCTTGTGACAACCTCCTCAGTTACTTCACTCGCAACTGGTAAACTCAACACTATATGTCTCCAACTTTTTATTAATAATTCCATTGTTAATATTAGGACTCCTCATGTTCCTCTGAATACCATTGGTAGTTTTTCAGTAGCTATAAAAATAAATGTCCGAAATTTGATCTTATTGGTATCGTTTATAGTAGTGCTGCACAACCTTTTTGCCAGAAAATTGTTTGCAACCACAAAAAATTTAAAAGAAACATCGAAATTATTTAATAGCAAAGTTTCAGTCAGTTAATTAGGAAATTTTTTCTGGATAAAAATACTGGTACAGTTTGTGACCCGCGGGCCGCAGGTTGTGCACCCCTAGTTTATAGAATGTTACAAATCGATTTACATTGGTGAAACTGGATGCTCTCTCAATGCAAGATTCAAGGAACATAAAAATTCTTTCAATTCTTTCTCTAATTTCAAGATTGGTTGGCATAGCTGCCAACTCTTCCGCTTTTTTGATCACAAAAATTTAATAGAATTTTTTGCCTTACTTAATCGGCCAACTACGGCGATTTACAAAAGTAAAATATACTATAAACTTTTTGTGGTACAGAAAATCGTAAGATGTTGGCAGCTATGGGTTGGCCATGCACTTGAGTTTGATCATCTTCCAGATTTTGAGAATGCCCAAATTATGACATCTAATTGCTCCGTATACGTTAACCGTGTTTATTTGAGGGTTTGATGCAGTGTTCGTAATCATGAAACTTCCTGAACATGAAATTCTTCGTTAACACCTACGTATGACGTTGTAAAATATATAGTAAAACGTCCTCTGAAAAAGTATCTAATTAACAGTGCAAGTCCCACTAAAATCCATTCAGATAAATTAAAGTTATCAGCGAAATTCTCATTTGCATTTTATATATACAAGGTGAGACCCGTTGAATTTCGACGAAAGAAAATGGTTAAGAATTAACTGTTTAATTAATTCATAATAAACCTACAAACTTAGTAACAATATAAAAAAATGCATTTTATTCTGGCTAGTCTAACACTTAAACAGATATTATTTTAACCTAAAGTTAACAAATTACTTTTTCTATAAAACTCCGTTCTCCAAATTATTAAAATTAAACTTTAATTATACATGTAATCAGTAAAATACAATAAAAATAAGTTATTATGATGAAATTATCAATTGAGGCTCTTAAGCTTGGTATTCCGGAATGAAAAACATCAAAATGTATTCCACTGTGACGCGATCATAGAATATTTCCCCCATGAAATTTAAACCCGACATCATTTTCACCTTCTCAAAATTTACATACACACCTCTCATATCCGTATTGGCCATTTTTTAAAAATGATATTTTTATTTGATCATTTTAAAATCATTTTAATTCGAAACTTGAAGTCACGATTGCCAGCAAAATCTTTCCATGTGAATAGTCGTAACTTCAGATTCTGATCTGAAAACCTGATCTGATCTGATACTTTTTAAACGCATTTGTGTTAAAATGTTTAGTTTTATCTAAAAAAATGATCATTTTCTTTCAAATATGGCGTCATATTCATTTATTTAAGCATTTCTTCTAGTGTCTCAAACTTAGTATCAGTACACATAGAGAAGAAAAATAAATATATCAACCTATGAGGAAATATACGCGTTTTCAAAAACAGTACGCCGTTTTTCGATCAAAATATTTTGGCGCAGCATGTCACTAATGGGATTTTGCGCCACTAAACCCTACGACAAAATTTAAACCATACAAACTTTAAAAAAAAGTTTTTTTTTAAATTTTTATTAGGAAATGGCATGAATAAAGAAAAATAAACCTCATTATTTCTCTCTTCTCCGGAATAATGAAAGCTACTTACAACCATTTGAAGGAAATTTCATAAAATTCTTTTAAAATTAAAGTATAAAAATGGAGATATTTAAAAAGAACACAGCTAGCGCAGACACATTGTCAAATGAACATCTTTCACTTAAAAAAGTATTAGTATATTCAGTAGAAAGCTCATGGCAGATGATTAAAAAACAACTTTGTGTTTTAAATGTAGAGATTATATAAAATTATGAAGAATTAAATTAATCAAATTATGTTATCTTGTTAAACTTTTTGTAGAATGTCTTAAAGAATAGCAATAAAATTTATTAGTCGAGAGAGCAAAAACTTGGGGAACTTTAAACCTTGAATTATTACCTATTTTCTTTGTTTGCCTGTCTAAGTTGGTGAATCGAATTTATCCAGACGAGAATCATCAAGTTTTGTAATATAAATCACTATTTTTGGATAAAGACTTCCGATCTAAGCATGCACACTGTATGTCACGGCTGTTCTATAAAGGGACTCTAAATTTTTGTAAAACATTGCGTTTTATCAGTGTGTGATTTCGATTACGTTATTTTCAAAAGTGAAGTATTTTCATGTGTGAAGAATTTCAAAGCAACTGGGGTGAAAATGCCGCACTTCTACAATACATATTTTAGTTTTAAGAATTAAAATACACACTATTTTATATATAAAATGACGTCATTTGCATTCGCTACAGCATTTCATTTTTACGATAAAGTCTTAAACATCTATAGAAAAGCATGCATATGACGTCATTATCGTGAATAATGCCCAAATACAGCATAAAGCATAATGTCGTTATTCAAGAAGCAAATCGGATATCTAATTATTTATATGCCTTCAATTGTTTGTTTATAAAAACTCCAAGTGGTATCGGAAATCATTCAATTATATTTTTTCAAAATTTGGGGAATGTTATTACACACGGATTAATACAATAGCATTTTTTCAGCTATTTGATACGAATTAAGTAAAATTGGAGAAAATAAGTCACACAAATAAAAAAAATGTGTTGTATCGTACGTAAAGATAGTTTGCAATAAACTAAAAATCATTTAATTGATAAATAAAACCGAAATAAAACTAAAATTCACCGGTTTATAACAGACAATATTTGTGGCATAGCACATAATTTAATTTCAATTTGTTTTCAGTTTTTATGAGAAAATTGCATCGAAAGGAAACAGTAATCTACTTGACTATTTTCCCTTTACTTTTAACAGGAATGGAGTACTTCAGTTGCCAATATTACAAAAAAGATATTAAAAACTACAAAAAAATTATATCTCAAAAATATATTGAGATACAGCTTTTAAACAGATTGCATTTAAAAATAATTTCTTTCCCTATACGACGGTGTTAAAATGGAAAATGTGCGATATTTAAAAGTTTAAAAATTTGCAGTTACAAAAATTGCAAATCAGAAGTTTCATATCAAATTTCACATTGTTGCCATTCGTAAAATGACGTATGCGTTACTCACAGATATGTTTGTCCTTTATAATACAGATATCGTAGATGACAAAATCATAAAAAAACTTCTAAGTCTGTCATCAAAAAGACGTATAAATATCTGGAAAAACAGGCAAATTAGAGAGGATGCTTATCAATTTTCACATGTGGTGTTACGTTATAGAAATTGTCAATAAATCTTCAAACAATCGGTTGTAAGTTTGCTCTTAACCCCTTACTTCCAGCTCCAGTGATATCCACGGATTGCGTCTTTTATTCAGATTGTTTGATTCCCACTTTTTTTTTTTTTATATAAAATAGTGTAATTGGCTTTATTATGACACCATTTTACCTGTCAATAAATAAGGTGAACATTTCTTTTTCAAAAAAGTGGTGCCAATAAAAAATTTGAATTTTTAAACCGTAATTTAATGCGACCATTAAGGGGTTAAAATAAATTAGACAGGTTAATTAGACTCTCTTTCCAAAGTAAAGAAGATATTGCCAATAAAAATCGCATATTTTTTCTTTACATGTTTTTCTGTACAGTTTTCGAAGGATTCTTGAGACAGTTCAAAAGTTTTGTATGAATTCAATATAATTAAAAACTGAAAAGAAAACCAAGAAAATTGTCTGAGATTTTTTGCAATTTCATCATTAAAACCTTCAACACAAATTAATATGAAGTTAATTAACTTTGTTAGAGAGAATGCATAAGTTGGGAAAAAAAGTTAATCTTATAAAGAATAATTTGATAACAACATTGATTAATTAAAAATAATTAGATAATGAGTTCGAGTTAATGAAAAATAAGTGTCTTTAATAAATAACTAATTGCGTTCGCATTTCTACTCCTATTAAATATGCATCGACAATATAGTTTTTCACTAATGTTTTCTGTTGTTCCGAAATTGTTTTTCTACAGTGCAACTAATTTTCATACAACTTTTTAAAAAACATTAGGTAGTAACATACAGCGTAACGAAAATGTCAAATATCAAGCAGTATTTAATTTTCTTAGTTTTAAAATACATGAGTAAATATTTATATTGATTTTAAGATTAATTTCAGCGTACGTTTAACTTGTTTCGCAATAATACTTTGTTTCTTTTTTCTTATGCGTGTGTATCGCGTATTTTACACTACATTTCGAAAAATTCGTGCTTTGAAGTCGGATTGGTTTAAAATTTTATTAGAGAAAACAGATTTATTGTGGAAACACAGGGCTATACGGCTCAGGACCGAAAATAAGAGGGTGGGGGTCAGATACACGTGCCCCGGGCACCAGGCAAAGGGAGCGCCAAATGCAGATTTTCTCTTTGTTTTTATATATGCATATATATGGAATTTGGATACAAATGTCCCACATACGAGAAATCCAAAAGAAAAACTAAACCAAATGCATTAAAATTGACAAACAGTTAAAATGATTCGCAGAAACCTGTACAAATGAAATTTTCCCCCACATTATACAAGTTTAATGCATTCAATTATAATGAACTTTTTCGGTTCCTATCTATTCTGTTTCAAGGTTTTAATGAATCAATATTTGAGAAAGCTGATACGTAACTCAATATTACGTATTTTATGATTACATATATAAAATTTTAAAATAAATCGTCTGTTATAAACTTCGTAAAAATCTATTTCTAAATTTAGATTGTGGAGGACTGGGGAGGGGGGCGGAGAGATCCATGTTTGCCCCGGGTACAAAAAAGGCCAGTTTCGGCCCTGTAACGGCTTCATTCTAATTAGAGATCGAGCGAAAATTCGATTTCCTTTTCCTTTTCGGCCCAAAATCTGAGTTTCATCGAAATTCACTTTCAGCGAAAACGCGGCCGAAGATTCGGCCGTACCAAAACTCAACGGAAACATATCAGTATTCCAAAAATCACATTTCTTTCTTCGAAATCATTGATTTGAGCTGTATCGGTTCAAAAGAGACACTCTGTTTTTTTACTATGAGCTTCACTGTTTTTTAATTATTAGTCATGGCTGGCTCAAGAAGTGAGTGCAAATTATAAAGCAAGAAAGACATATATGATTAATCTTTGAAGACGCTTTTCACGTGCTCATTAAAAGCTGCAGACTTAACATAAATAAAAAAGTTCGATTTGAAACCGCAGAAGTGTTTCCAATGCCCCGTGTAAAAGTTCTAGCATAACAGATGATAATTTACAAAAATCATTATAAAAGATAAATCGAGGTATGTGGAAATAATGGAGTTAATTAGATGATTATAATTAAAGCATTTTTTATTAGATGAAATTCGTATAATTAGAAAAACATTTTATGTCGCAGATGAATTAATTACATTTTATTTTATATGAAAAATAAATGTTTCGGTCAGAGGCGCAGAGAAGCAATTTGGGCCTCACGTATAATTAATTAATAATTATATATATTTATGCATGTAAGAATTACTTAAAACAAATTTTTTTGGCCATTTTCGTTTTCGTTTTCGACCGAAAATAAGAAGATTGCCGAAACTATATTACGTTGTCAACTATGAAACTTGTGAATACAAAAGGGCCAGATTAGCAACGGGGCAAACTTCCACCAGAAAAAAAGAATAGAAACTTTTGTATTATTCATGATAGTAAATTTTTCATGAATGTTTATTAAGATGAAAATTTCTATTAAAATTTTTTGGTGGAAGATATTCCCGTTGGTAATCTGGCCTTTTTGTTGTCAAAAGTTTCATACTTGAAGACCTGATATAATAATCTATTCCCATACACCTCGGAAAAATGATATGGATATATTGCCGTCTATGTATGATAAATGCTATAAAAGTGCTTTTTAGTTTGCTATCCGTATCACATGAATATATTTTACATGAGATACTGTGGACAATAATTGCTGAAAATGTGTTTCCAATGATTATATGATTTATAAATAGTAGTATATAGATATAGTAGTATACAGTAATCTACAGTATATAGTAGTAATAGTAGTATATAGTATCCTTTCAGCATATGTAAAAAGGAACTTCCGTTACGATGCTGATGGAAAGTATTGCATAATCTGTGCGTGTAGCATGATTGTTTTTTCTTTTTTTCTCTTTTGTTGATGTTCATTGGCGTTCTATACCATCACTTATAACCAAGATCGTTTAGGATATCAGTGAAAAATTTATATTAAATTATATTTCAATTTTTATTCAGAAATGAAATAACTGAGCCGCATTTTTAATGTCTAAAAAATTATTATTTTTTTACTTTATTTTGTTGTACAGTGATACAAAATAATGTAACGTAAACGCATCATTATAACTGCCAACTTTTCCGATTTTTCCAATCACTATTTATAAAAATAAAAGCCTAATTTATTCTTAAATTCGTGCGATTTTTATTTTGTTGTTGTTGTTTAAATTTAGTGGTATAAACAAAAAGCGTAAAAGATGTAGCTATGCATTACCCGTTAATCGTTGACAAAACTTTCAAAATAAATGAGTATGACAAATTAACTGCTACTCTACTACTCTTTCAGAATAAAAATTATCTCCTTATTTAATGACAGAAAGTTAGCATTTAAATAAAGCGAAGATTACCTATAGGATTTTCCAAGGAAAATGACTTTTAGCAAACATTTTGAAGATATTAACGACTAAGCGACTATTCTTTTAAAATAAAAAAATTCTCATTATTAAATAACAGAATGTTGCCATTTAAATACAGAGAAGATTAGCTACCGGATTTTGATAGAATAACGATTTTTAGAAAAAATGTTGAAAACATACATTATGATTTTGCCAATTAAGGAGTCTCAGAACTCCCCTAAATATTAATGCTAACTAAAATGGGAAAGAAAAAAAAAAAGATCAAAATAAAAAAAAAAACCATTTTCAACATTTAATATCTTAAAATGTATATGGTTTTAAAACACAATTTTTATGGGGATGAAAGAAAGAATTATGTTCTTTCATCTCATTTATTTAAAAAATTGCAAGATGCAGAATTAGCATTTATAGTGTGCTCCAAACTATCAGACATTTGACGAGCAGAAAATGGATATAACAGCTTATGCGCAGAGTTACAAAATAAATTTTGCCACTAGAATGAAAATTTGGGCGCCTACTTATACTTCGGTTTATAATAATTAACATGAACCTAAATAAATTTGTATTTAAAGCATTTTTATAATTTTAATACAAAGTTGCATAATGGGCTAATGCAAAATTTTGAAAATTTCAACTGTATAGTTATATAAAAAATATTATTTTTAATATTAAAAAGGAAATTTTAGGTTCCGTTTATACAGACTAACATGAAACGTATGTTTTGAAAACTTCATGAAAAAGTTTTCAGAAGTTTTTGAGATATCGTGCACGTTATGCCCAATAACGTGATTTGCATAAATGCTAACATCCCTTAATTATTCCGGAGTCTGATCCACAATTTGCATGTTCAAACCGGAAAATATATATAGAAAAATGTGTCTTCTGTCTATGAGGTACATTTTCTGTATTATTTCGAAATTTTTGGTTAAATATAATTTCCGGTAGAAAACTTATTCATCTTGGATCAGACTTCGGAATAATTAAGAGATATTGGCATCTATGCATTTGGAGAAAAATGACTTCAAATTTTCGGAAACACTGATTCAGCTATAGTATTGTGGCTAGAATAGCTAGTGTGCCGTTCATTGGTTACCATAACGCTTTTTTTTTTGGTCGTGAAAGGCAGAACGCCGCAAGGTGGCGCGCATGTTATCACCGACTGGGAATTTTGAAAGCTTTTAACGCCGTGACAGTGAAGCATATTGTAAACAAACGCGAGTTTTTCCCATAAAGTTTTAATTATGTCTGTTTAAGAAACAAAATATGATTGAAAAACTAACAAAAAATATCAGCAAAGGTATTGTTTTGCACTTGGTTGTCGTAATTTGTTTTTTAAGTAACTGTATAAAGCAAAATGTATCTGTTTTCAATTAGGTGATCTCCAATTTTGTTCTAAGTAAAAAGAAAAAAAAATGCATTTTTAGAATATTGTTTGATTAAGTTTTCATGATAAGTGCAATATGTTTTAGTTTCTAATTTATATTATGCTTAAAACTATTTATTGTCAGCAGTAAGTTGACTATTTTGAAAATATCGGATATAATATCGAAAATATAGGATATTTTTTATATTTTCGAAAATATCACGATATTTACGAACCCTGGGCCCGGGGGAAGGAGATTTCTCCACAGAGGAATGATATGTACCTCCGGAAGATTTGATATTTTGCTTTCAATGGTCAAAAAGTGTAATCCCCCCCTCCCCCGGAGCTACAAAAATCCCTCCCGGAGAAAAGTGTCTGAATTCAACACTGGTTTGCACAGTTTTAGAAGTAGTGAACAGTTGTTGGTATTTGTAAATAAAGCTAAAGCGAATTTATCCTTTGAATTTATTTTAAAAATTATTTACTTTTCATACATAATTCATAAAGAAACAAATGTTTATAATTTTTCTTAAGAATTTTAATATGTGATTTCCAATGTGAAAATGATTTATTTAACAAATGGGCCTTTGTTTTGAAAATAACACAAAGTAAATATTGCAATTGGGAGTTTATTTTTAAATGTTTATTGTATGTTTGCACAGTTTTAGAAGTAGTGAACAGTTGTTGATATTTAATATTTGTAAATAAAGCTAAAGCAAATTTAACCTTTTTTTATTTATTTACTTTTTTCATACATGGATTCATAAAAAAAAAAAATAAATAAATAAATAAAATAAAATCATAATTATTCTTAAGAATTTTAACATGTGATTTCAAGTGTAAGAAAGATTTATTTAACAAATGCGGCTTTGCTTTGAAAATAACACAAAGTAAATATTGCTATTGGGAGTTTATTTTTTAAATATTCATTGTATGTTTTCACAGTTTTAGAAGTAGTAAACAGTTGTTATTTGTAAATAAAGCTAAAGCGAACTTAACATTTGAATTTATTTACTTTTCACACATATAATTTTTATTTAAAAAATATGTCTCTGTTCTAAAATAACAGTTTGTAAATAATATATTTATTATTGAAATATTTCAGACTTGTTTCCATCTAAATATTAATTCCTATATTTAAATGTCTTCTTATATAACATTAAAATAAGTATCGAAAAAGCATTAATTTCGATCTGCTTTCGGAAATTTCCAGTCTCTACTACAGTCAGTGCCATCTATTGGGGGATTACTTTCGCGTGCATTTTTTTAGCATGGAACGGCACACTATATATTCTAGCCACTGTAGCTATAGTGCTGTTATAATTCTAAAAGCCACAGATTCTGTTCTAATAGGAATTTCAAGGAAACAATTATATAAAAATGTTCAGAAAATATAGGAGTATAACATCTAAAAAAAATTACATTTTGAAAATTTTGAAGCTTTAACCCCTTAATTCTCGCTCCCGTCATATTCACGGGCTGCGACTTTTATTCAGATTATTCAGATTTGTTTGATTCGCACCAGTTTTATAGAATAGAGTAAGGTGTGTCCCACCGAAATAAAGCCACCATGATTATGTGTTGTAACTGGGCACGAAACAAACCAATAAAAATGAAACAAATATTTTAAGAAAGTCTATTTCCAAATACATATTTACAAGGAGTAACTCACTCCCTGCCCCACTTGGGCAGGGAAAAAAAAGAAAATGTAAAAAAAAAAGAGGGGGGAAAAGTGTCCCGCCGAAATAAAGCCACTACAGTTAATAGCCAATATATCCGCGATGTTCGTATATGACTTGGTATATACGATGTGGCATACCATTTACCAATTCCTGGAGCACAGTAGTATCAATATTATCCAAGGCTTCAATGATGGCGGCCTTTAATTCTGCCACAAACTGAAACTGTCTGCCATTGGCATATACCGCCCTACTGAGGATATCCCACACATTTTCTTGAGGATTGTGATAAAGGGGAAAGCGCAAGCCGTTCCATGACATGCACCCCATTATTCAAAAACAATTTCCAGGCACATTTTGCGACGTGAATGGCAACGTTGCCCTGCTGGAAACCCAACTTAGGGCACCAATTCTCTCTGCAAATGGCAGTAAATGAGTTTCTAGCATTTCCTGGTATTTGGTAGCCTTCAGGCGGTCTGAAGGAAGAGCCAGGTTAAGTTTACCGCCATAGCCACATCCTCCCCTCACCATTAATGAGCGTCCGTCTTGCTGTCTTTCGGAAAAAATTTCCTCTTCTTTCCTCATGTTATGCCAATATAAAGCAAGGCCGTCTAAGCCATCCAAATTAATTTTTTTCTCATCTGAGACAATAACACCATGCCTCTGGTCCTTCCAGGTTTGATTATATTGGACTCAATCGATTCTCCTTAACGTATGGATAGCTTTCAAAATGGTCTGCTGTCTCCTTTTATTATTACGTAAATTGCTTTTATGTTTTTCAATTCGTGACAGGGTTGATCTTCTCACTGGTATGTTATCTTCATTGGCCAACAATTTTAGGGAAATATCGCTTCGTGAAAGACGACGCAAAACAGCACTTTCCAGCCTGGAATTCATTTTTCTGCATGTGCACCTCATTTTTTTATACCTGTACGCATTGCCCTGATTAAAAAAATTATCTATTACGGTTTTAGATCGTTTGATTTGCTTACATATTAGTCTATGTAAAAGACCTTGTTCCTTAAAAGCTGTTTTCTGAACTTTCTCGAACTTTAAACTCGAACTGAAGGAGAAATAGAAAATACAACCTTCTAAAGTCTACACAAAGTTCCAGAGGCACAGAGCAATTATTTGACAACATCCCGATGTCATAAACATGTTGAACTGCAGCAGCTGGAATGTCAACAGTTGCCAATAAATACTAATATTGGCAGTGGCTTTATTTCGGCGGGACACTGTTTCCCCTCTTTTTTTACGTATTCAACTTTTTCTCCTGCCCAGGTGGGGCAGGGAGTGAGTTACTACTTGTAAATATGTATTCGTATATGGACTTTCTTAATATATTTGTTTCGTTCTTATTTGTTCGTTTTGTGTCCAGTTACAGCACAAAATTACGATGGCTTTATTTCGTTGGGTCACACCTTAATTGGCTTTATTATGGCATAATTTTGCATGCCCATTAAATAAGGTGAACATTTCTTTTTTTCAAAAAAGTGGTGCCAATAAGCAATTTGAATTTTTAAACCGTAATTAAATGCGACCGTTAAGGGGTTAAGATTCCTGAGTCCCTTTAATTCATGGAACTATTAATGAAGAGGAACTGACATGTCCTTAAAATAGTGAAGCTTCAACTGTAACCGATTTAGCACGAGTTGTTTACCGCCGCTGGAAACTTCCACTATTAAATTTATACGGAAATTTTCTACTTATTTAAACATCTTACTATTACAAAATTTCAGTCATAAGTAATGGTAGAAAAAGTTTTTCATTTTTACTGGTAGAAGTTTACTTTGGCAGTAGTTAGGCCTTGCGTTTCCGCCATATTGTGACAACCAGCGAATCAAACTGACAGTTTAACAAGGCATACTGACACCAGTAAAAACAAATAGAAATTTTTAAAATTTTTGAGAAAACTTTTCATGAATACGACGCATAATTAAGACGAAATTTTATATTCAATTTTACTGGCGGGATGTTTGTCCTGGCGGTAATCAGAAACTGAAGGTCTGATTTAAAAAAACAGCCGCCATCTTGTGACAACCACAGTTACTTCACTCGCAACTGGTAGACAGTGCACTGTATGTCTCCTCCTCTTTATTCATAACTCCATTCTTTAATTGATTAACAGAATGAAAGTATTATTCAGCTTACGCACACGTGCTTAGTTTACCCACTTAACCCTTAATTGCATAGTGATGTAAATTTCCATCACCTTTTTATTTAATTTTTAATGCATAAATTAAGTTATTACAACCACTATATTTGTATAGAAATATTAATCCTCTAAAAATTAAAAAAATATGCTACTAAAAAAAGTTAAAAATCTATCTTAATATTTCTGGTGTCTAATCCTTAATATAGAAATAAAAAACACAATTCTAAAAGAATAATTCATGCATTTAAGGGTTAATATTCTTTCTTTTATATATCAATGGTTCAAAACGGAAAATTTCCCTGCGAGCCATCTCCGATTACATATATCGAAATTTTCTATACAGAAATACTGGTATTCGATGGAAATCAGTAAGTGGAAAGAAAATACCCGTACAGGGCTGCCAGAGGCAATTATTTTTTAATTCTATTTCGCACCCCTTTTTCAGAGCTAAAATCTTTTATACAGGCTCTGACGACATTAGCACGAGAAATATACGACAAAATGTATTTTTAAAAAATAGTGGTGCGAACAGCATATAACAATAGTCGCTTGTGCAGCCCTGCTCGTATGAAGGGTTGATACAGGTCAGGGAATTTTCCTGACTTTAAGCCAGAAACACACCAGTATTTTGTTCGAGAAAAACTTGCTTTATGCAATCGCGCGACTATCTAAGGTAAGTTTTTCTACATAACAATACTGGTATTTCAGCTGAAAGAGTAGGAATTATGTCACGAAAGCTTTTAGTTGTTTTCGAATTTGACCCATGTGCAAAAGTAACGCATATAATATGTCCACTTCAGAAATTCCTTTTTTATTCGGAAATTCAGAATCCATACTGAAAATTCCACAAGAAAAATTTTTAATTTATGTAATTATGAAACTATTCTGGTTATAAATAGAGGAAAAATTACTCTTTAGAAGTTCTAGTATGAAATCGGAATTTACAAATAAAATTTAATTCTCTAAATCTACGCTTCGGATGCTAACGTTCTGAATTAATATAGCGAAAATAATTATAAAAAAATCCTTCTTGAATAAATTGTCATGCTCAATAGTCATGTTGAAAACTTTTATCCATTTTTAGCCGACCAGTAAGTACGAACAGGAAAAATTTCCCTTATTTCATTGTTCTCATACGCTGATGCAATACCTTTTTTTCTGTTCCAACAAAGTGTTAGGGAAAAAAGCTTTAAATTGGCAGCTAAGCATATTTATTGTTTAAAATTTTTAAGGGCGGTTGTACGTCTATGAAACTACTTAATTTTAATTTCGAAATACCGCATGCACCAGAATTTTAGTACAAAATTTTTTTGTTCATTATGTATTCGAAATACACCTTTTTCTTATTTCCAAATTAATTTGTTCATAAAAACCGCTGTGATTTATTCATTTCAACATTTTAGGAATCGAAATGCTTTGCCCTTGAACGGGTTAACAGTGCTTTGTTTTGAAAAATCATCACTAATTACTAAGTCGTATACAAAATTCCATATCGTAACTTTCAACGCTTTAATTAATTTTTGAGTACTTTTCACTAACGGAGCAGTTTTGCCACAAGATCAAATCCCTTTTTAATTATTCTCTTTTAGGGTTAAGAAAGCGCCATACGTATTCCCTGTTATTTAGGATTTTCTGACATTTCACTATACCATTTCAATTCATGGGTTAAATCTATATCTCAAGTAATTTGACAATTGAAATGAAATTTAGATCTGCCCAAACATTTAGCTTTACTATACAGTTAATACAAATTCATTCTCAACGTCTAAGGTTTATGTGCAATACTTCTGTAGAACCAAAATTAATTATTATTCATATTCCTAAAATATTCATTCTGCGTAAATACTCATAGAAAATGTATCATTGACATACTATATATGTATATATATATATATATATATATATACATACAGTGAAACCCCGATTTAGCGTTATTTAAGGGACCATACAGAAATGATGCTAAATGCGGGAAAACGTTAAATCAGGGCAAGACGAAAAGAAAACACTGTGCGTAAAAGAAAGACTAATTTATCTAAGATACGTTTCATTTCTTCACTTAGAATGATTTAGATATCAGTTTTCTAAATTATGTTTTAATGAATTGGGTTATTTTATTTAACGTACTGTTTTTCGTAGCTACAGCACAAATCATCTGATTCTAATCTTAGAGGACTTTTTTGTAAACTTTTTTATTGGTCTTCACTATTTCAAAGAAACTATTTTACTACCATATTCAACATCTAAAGCTAATAAAAACATTTTTATCGATCTATCAGTTCCGTTCTAGTACTAAAAACATAATCGAATAAATTAAAAAAGTATTGGTGCGGATGGAAGAGAGGGGGGTTTTCGAATATTGTACCCGCAGTTGGTAAAGAAAGACAAAAACAGGAGAGATTCCGAATTTAGCGTGCATTGATAAAAAGAAAAAAAAATATTTATCTCATCATAATTTTTGGCTATTTTAGAAAAATTTCATTAAGTTTTTAGCGTTGAAAAAAACCCCATTAAATACGAAAAATATTTCAAAATGATAACGTTAAATCAGGGATTCTTTAATATTACAAGTATAGGAAATTAATAGGGATTAGTGAAAAATGATATCATATGCGGGAAATCGTTAAATGCGGGTTACTTTAAATCGGGGATTCACTGTATATTTATTTTCTAAATAATACTACTGTATTTCGATAAAATTTTAAAATTCAATTATAAAAAAATATTGGAGTACTTTCCACATTAAAAGTAATTTTCTGATTAGTATGCATTAAGATTTTTTATCAAATCATACGTATCATTTTTATCAAATCAGAAGCGTATGCTGTATACATCTGTTAATTTACTTCCCCTACAGGCATGCACAAAATCTCTTGTTAATTACTATTGTCCAATTGTATGTAATTGTCCAAGAAAACGTGTATTTCCGTTTTTATTTTTTAAATAATCTGAATATTCAGAAGGTTAACAAAAATAATTCGTTATGTTTTATTCCTTAAGAAAAATAATTTTTTAAATATTTTATTAAATGCAACATAACATTCTACTGAATATAAGTTTGAAAAATGAATCGTATAATATTGATCGTGCATTAATATGTATGCAGTCTTTTCTGAAACAAACGCGATTTACTAAAATTTACGCTTGGTTTCTGTACATATTTCAACTGGACAAATATTTGTTTCATCATCGATTGAAGATAATCATCATAAATCTTTATTTCAAATCAACTGGCATAGTACGTCAACTCCTTTATGCCTACCGTGCCATCATTGGAGAGCTTCGAATTTTAATAAATTTGTATAATTTTCTTTTTCTTTATAACATGAAAATTATACGAAATTATTATTTATAAATGTCAGTTACCGAAACATGAGAACACAAGATGGATATTTATTTGCTTAAATGAAGGTTTTTTTTTTTTCGTTGTTTATAGATTTTTTCTTTTTCAAGATGGCGAAATGTAATAAAAAATGTTTATGTGTATTTTTTCTAGCAAACATCCAAATAAATAAGTCATAATCATTGTTTGTAGACTTCTTTTAAACACGCATTTTTTTCAATTGTGAAATTATATGTTGCAGTCTATTTTTTTACGCATTTTAGCAACGTACAAAATATAGGGCGCTAGGCTCAAATGGATGCGTATTTTTTAGCCATTTAGGGGACAGTTATTTATGTAAAAAATTTTTCAAGATGATTATGAAATATATTCTTTTTAAGCCTCAAATATCATTATTGTTAGTTTATTATTAATAAAACTTATAATGTTATTAACCTCTGTAAAGAAGTAAATATATTTTTTAGTAGCTCATAAAAATACTAATTATATTACATAATATACAATTTAAAAGCTTATATTATATAATTTTAGACAAAACATACAATTATGCATATTTCCACATTTAGTACGTTTACATTTTATCAAATAAATACAAATATTTTTTTGCGTAATTTTTTTTAGTATTTTTCCAGTTCATTTTGCAACATTTTTAAGTGATTTTTACCAAAAAATTTGAGAAAACAAAAATTCCGGCACAAATGTGTTAAATATTACGAATACCGGAAAATTCCTTCTGTTTGGAAAGTTAAAGAAAACAATGCATTTTCATAGTGCAAACAGCGTCTGAAATGCAGTTGTCGGAGCACGTAGGACAAATTTTATTGTTCTTACCAGTATCTTTTCTAAATAATCTTCAAAAGACAGTTTTGTAAGATATGTAATAGGAACGGATCATGAGGATTACAATCTCTGACGTTCTCATAAAAGGATCTTGCTCTGTTATGGTCTTGCCAATATGGTCATCAATCAAAAAGCGTCACGCTGAGCGTGACGTATCAGTGCAATGGAGGTTTGAATAAAGAGGAGGAGACATATAGTGTACTGTCTACCAGTTGTGAGTGAAGTAACTTAGGAGGTTGTAGTCCAAGAGCTGTTAAACATTTTAGGGAAGGTATTTGAGGCACCCTGAAAATTTGTGCAACACTTCTTTTGTAATGCCTGAATACAAAATCGAATTTCTGGCTGAAGGATCGTGGCCCAAAACTGTGCCAGACACGTGTCAAGTGCCATTTTTTGACTACCTAAAAAAAAAGGTATTTGAGGCACGCTGAGAATGAGACAGAATAATATTTATACTTAGAAAAAAATATTCTGAAAACGACAGACACTTTAGACGACCCAAAAACTGTGCCAGACACGTGTCAAGTGCCATTTTTTGACTACCCAAAAAGGGTATTTCAGGCACGCTGAGATTGAGGCAGAATAATATTTATGCTTAGAAAAAAATATTTTAAAAATGACAGACACTTTAGTCGGCACGAAAACTGTGGCAGACACGTGTCAAGTGCCAAATGGCACTTGACACGTGTCTGGCACAGTTTTTGGGCCACGATCCTTCAGCCAGACATTCGATTTTGTATTCAGGCATTACAAAAGAAGTGTTGCACAAATTTTCAGGGTGCCTCAAATACCTACTCAAAAATGTTCAACAGCTCTCTTACTATTGTCACAAGTTGGCGGTTGCTTTTTTTAAATCGGATCTACAGTTTCAAAATACCGCCCGGGCAAACTTAACATCAGGATAATTTAATAGAAATTTTTGTTTTATTTAAGCGTCTTATTCATGTAAAAGACTTTTCTCACAAATATTTTCTGGTGTCAGTTTGACAGTTAAAACAGTCATATTGTATTATCGGTTGTCACAATATGGCAGAAAGGAAGGACCTGACTACCGCAAAAGTAAACTTACACCGTTTAAAATTAAAACTTTTTTCTGCTATTCTTTACGATTGAAATTTTACATTAATAAAGGTTCTAAATACGGAGAAATTTTCTATATAAATTTACTGACGGAAGCTTGTACCGGAGCTTATCAGCCCTTGCGAAATCGGTTACAGTTGAAACTTCACTGTTTTAACCCCTTAACGGTCGCATTAAATTACTGCATAAAAATTCAGATCGCTTATTGACACCCCTTTTTAAAAAAAGAAATATTCACCTTATTTAATGACAAGTAAAATGACACCAGAATAAAGCCAAATACACTATCTTATAAAACAGGTGGGATCAAGCAATCTGAATAAAACACACAGCCCGTGAGTATACGGGAGCGATAATTAAGGGGTTAAGGATATGTCAGTTTCTTTTTATTAATAGTTCCATGATCAGTACGGTCAAAATCATCTGCTTTAAATTTTTCGAACCATCTCCTGCACTTTCTATCCGAAATTGCATCTCCACCAAAAACTTTCACAAAATTTCGACACGCTTCTGTAACATTTCTTTATCGTTGAAAGCGTACAAAGCACAGTGTCGTAAATTAACTTTATCACTAAGACATGTTTACATGATCTCGTCTCTCTTAATAATGACATGAGATATGCAAAGAAGAGTGCTTTGAATTTAATAGATTTTTTTTTTATTCGTATACACCTAATTCACACGAGAAAATTTAAATAGCAATGTCTGCTTCAATTAATAACAGACATTCCGTATTTAAATAAAGCGAAAATAACCATTGAAACTTCCTGGTGTAAAGTCAGATTTTCCGAACTAGATTCTCCGAATTTACAGATGTATTATTATTTATAAAAAATTTTAAAATAAGAAATGTATCCTTTCGTAGTCAAAATGTTATTACCGTAGGTTGCCCCAACAAGCAATTTATTAGGTAAAAATTTTATTAAGTTCTATTTAAAACAGATGATTATAATTTTTTAATACCTTTTTATTTATTAAGATGCTACTAAGTAAAAAAATATCTATTTTCATTAATTAAACTTATCTATAATTCTTAATAATTATTTTAAACCGTGTCCCAAGAAAGAGTGTCATTGCCATGCTTCTGACAAAAAGTTCATCTGGAATTTTTTAGAGGGCAGTATATGCCTTTTTATCAAGTCAAAAATATTCCTTAAAAGTCAACTTTTTATCAGGTTTAGGTGAATAGAGTAAATAGTTTTATAGTTTTAATAAAATAAGTAATGACTTTGAATGTTTTGATGAGTATTTTTTTGTACTTCATTACCGTACCCACATCTAATTGATAATTAAATAAACTTTTATTTATTAATCTGCTTTTATTATATAAGAAAGAGAAAATCAATGTATGGGCCAAAAGGTATAATTGGCTGCATTTTATGCCTGGGGAAAAATAAAAGTATTTTGCTTAATTTGTCATTACCGCAGATGCCATTACCGTGCTCACTTAACAAGTTTATTAAAATTTAAAAATTAGTTTGAAAATGTTAAATTAGTAATTTGGTCTCTGCTGATGCTTGTATATTAATGTTTATGAGGTAAGGCAATTATTTACAAATCCTTAAAACTGTCTGATTATTTCTAAAAATTAAATTTTGTTATTCCAAAACATGGACAGATTTTGAAAATGACCCATATGTCTCAAATGAACACGTGCCTGCGTGTTTAAACTTGAAATAACATTATCGGATTGAACTTTCAGGTAGACTTGATAATAATGTTTTTATAATTATCATACTTTAACCCTCTCGCTGCGAAATTGTTATATCAAAATAGCTTTAAAAATTGTGTATCTAATCCCTTCGCCACGAGAATCTTTTAAGAAATTTTATTCTTTAGTCACTGTTTTTTCAAAACAAAATTTTTTGTCTAATTTAATCAGGAAAATGCTCTAAATAAATCAGTCAAAATTTACAATAAAAAATAACTGGTGGGAATAATCAAGAAGGGTTAATTAGAAGGAAAAATTCATCCCCGAAGAAATCTCGTTTTTGTTCAAATTTTGCTACTTTTACGTTGCCCGAGGAAATCTCGGGTTGCGCAGCGAGAGGGTTAAGTGCAACGAAAAAGAAGCAAAAAACTTCGTATGGAATATAATACGTTAAGTAAATATGATATAGTAATTGAATTTAAAACTACATAAAGCAATGGCGCCTGATACCACTAAAATTTTACCGAAAAAGTCGACTTGTTGAATCGCAGAGATTCGATCATTAGATAAGGCAATGATTACTATAAAATGTTAGTAGTGTGGGGCGTGCCACAGCTGTGATTCTATTTCCAAATTATACTTTTATTACCGCTATTTTTAAAACAAACAGGACTTATATATTACAGATTCAGAATGCAATTTTAAACAATGTTTAGGAAAGAAAAATAGATCGCAATTCAAAGTTAGTTTCCTTTTCGCTAAAACTACCGGAAATTCTACACAGGAATAAATATCTAAAACTATTTAGCCGATGCAGGGTATTTTCCTCGGTTTCAAGTATTTAATTTATTTTTAAATAATTTCTGGTTTGAATAAATATTTTGAATGAACCTGTCGGGTCCAATGGACACGTCTCGTAGGCGGAGAGTTAATAGTTTTACTGCTAACGATAGAGCTGCCACAGCGAATATTTTTTAATTCTACCTCGCACCAGTTTCTCAAAACAAAAATTATTGACATAATGTTCGAGAACATTTGCAACAGAAATAAACTACAAAATCTGTTTTTTAAAAACAGTGGTGCGAATAGAATAGAAAACTAGTTTACTGTGGCAGATTTGTAAATGAGTTAACAAATAATGAATATCTTATTTGTTTTCGAATTATAACTACAGCAATATAGAGAAATTAATTTTAACCCCTTGACCTGGAAAGACGTGCTATGTACAGTCGTGGGAAAAAAAAGTAAACACCCCCTACTAACTCTTCAACAAATTATCGTAGACGGAAGTTACTGGTACCGAACGATTTGAAATAAAGTTTACTTTTAAATGATGTATCTAAAATTTACTTAGGGGGTCATCTACATATTAAAACGAACCCAAACCTCATTTTTTTCAATGGCAATACCCAATTTTATCGAGATATTTCAAATTTTCGGTTCAAACTATGCCTAGACACCAAATTTCAAGTCTTTTGAATTATAAACATTCAAAATTTAGTGCTTCTAATGTTAAATTACGTTTTCATATTTTTATTTATATCTTCTGAAATTATACTTCTAACGTGCTAATTTTTTGTTTAGCAATAAAACTAATGTGCCCAAATATAAATACACTGAATTTGCAATTTTTATAATTTTATGATATGAATTACGAATTATGAAATTAATATTCGAAAAAATTATGAATTGCAATCTACAATTTTTTTGATGGATTTAGATTTATTAAGTCCTGCTTTATGAAAATCCGAAATTTCACATTTTTCTTCCAAGTAGTTTTCAAATTATGCTTAAAAAACGGCAAAATGATAGTTTAAGGGGCCGTCTATGATTGAAGTGAGTAGATATTTTGAAATTTCTTCTGCTCCCTTGTTATCTAACAGGCTTCATTGACTGCTTAAGGTGCCTTGATCAAGAAGGCGGCTCTCTCGGTCAGCAATGGAGTACGCAACTTCAATTTGGATACAGCCCTTAAAACGCGCTCGTTTTAAAATAATTAATTTCTCGGAAACTTATGGTACAAACTGCATAAAAATTTGTTTTTAGGCTATTTGAAGGGTGTAGAGTTCATTTATGCTGTCAGAATTGGGTATTACCATTGAAATAAAATGAAGTTATGGTTCGTTTTAATATGTAGATGGCCCCCTAAGCAAATTTTATATACATCATTTAAAAATAGGCTTTATTTCCAATCATTCGGTACCAGTAACTTTCTTCTACGATAATTTGTTGTGGAGTTAGTAGGGGGTGTTTACTTTTTTTCCCACGACTGTACGTCGCCTTGGATTAACACTAGAATGCCCGCGTGTAGTCATTTTGACTGCGACCAAATGATTACGAACCAGAAATTTCTTTATAAAACTAATTTAAAAGACACAAAGAAAAAAAAAAACTAGATAAATGGATAAGTTAATAATTTTAATTAAAAATTCTGGTGTGAAATATTTTTCTAAAATATGGACGAGATGGTCACGGGCTTTTGCCAATTGATTTCCAGCGCAAGAGGTTAAAAAAAAACCTTATTGTATAAACAATTATATTCGTAGCTCCCAATTTTTACACTTTTCCTCCTACCACTAGGTCCAAATCAAAACAACTGTCTTATTTAATCGTTAGTATTTGATGATGATTAATACGATGCTTTTTTACACTTTCCAACAAAGTTGAAAAGTGTTATTGACTTTGGTTTGTCTGTCCATATTTCCGCTCTCTAACTCTCGTAAATATACTCTAATTGCCCTAAAATTTTTGGATGTTATTGACGTTTAGCCTAGCACGAACCCTATTTCAAATGAAGTTTGTATCATGTTTATTTCATTTACAGGGACAGTCAAAAGTATTACGTTACATTACCGCCAATGGGAGAAAATCGTTTCACATTAATTTTAAAGATGTTACACTCTTTCAAACATAATAAAATTGATATGCATTTACGAAGTGCACTAAAATGTGCATTCTGCAGAATATGCGGTGCAGCAAATAGTTACTATTCATTTACAGGGCCACACAAAAAAAATTCATTACATAATGTTATATGGGGGAAATTGTTTGCGGTGTATTTTAATTATGCAATTTCATATATAATGAAATTGATATACGTCGGTGAGGCTTACTGTAAGTTTATCCATTTATAATACGAAGTGCATAATATTTACAGGGACACGAAAAAAAATTTCAGACAAGTATATTCTATCCGAAGTACTGTATATTAACGATGATTGCAGGAAATGCATTTTTAATTATGATATGCGCTTTTAAGTTTTACTATATTTATGCATACTACCTGGTGAGTATAAATCATATAGTTGATATACAGGGCTACATAAAAGAATTAGTAAAGGTTACTGAGAATGAGCGTAAATTGCTGAAAGGTGGTTTTTAAATGTGTTATGCATTTTTACGCTGAACTGCATTTAGTTTACTAAGAATTGTTTGTAGAATATTGATAAAATGATAATGCAGGGTAACGCAAAGAGTTGGATATATGGACATCTATAGATGATAAATTCTGGAAATGTGATTTCAGTAGTTTTATGAGTTATTTAGGTTGAATTAAATATTAGCTAAATAGTGGCGTGTAATAAATGTACTAGGTAAACTACAAGGGCTGAACAAAAGAATTTAAGTGTGTTTACATCTATTAGTATAAAATGCTGAAAGAGAAATTTCAACCTTTTATATGTTTTCTTGCTAAACTAAATGTTCTCATTATATAGTATATATATCAGCCTACAGATCAAACACAGGGCTGTTCAAAAGAATTGGAATACATATTTGGCTATGGAAAGTAACTGCTGAAATCAGATTTTAAAATGTTTTATTTGTTTTGTAAAATGGTTACTTAATTATCTTATTTACCTTATTTCCCTAAACAACGAAGTTTTGTTAAAGATTACAGGAAGTGTTGGAAAATGTTTCATAATCTATGCTTAATGCAAGATTTTTCTTTCATGTTTTTTTTTTCTTTTTCGAATATAATGGTAGGGGGGAAAATGCAAAAAAAAATAATAATAATAAGAGTTATGCATATTTCATGCATTAAAAATGCTTTTGGTTTCAAAAGTGATCAGTAATTATTAAGTCATATACAAAATTCCATTTCATTAATGTTAACATTTTAATTAATTTCTGAGTACTTTTCGCTAAGGCGTAACTTTTGCGACAAATAACAAATCCCTTTTTAATTACTCCATCGTACGGTTTAGAAAATACCATATTCACTATCATCTAAGATTTTATGACATTTCACGGTGCTAGCAAGCAATGGTTAAATTAATATCTCAAGTAATTTGGCAACTGTAATTAAATTTCGAGTTCTCAAAACATTTTTTTTTATTATGCAGGTAATACAAATTCAACCTAAACATTTGCGTGAAACACGCCTGTAGCACAAAATTACAATTAATAATCATATTCGTAAAATAATCATTCTGTGTAAGTACTACTAATAAAATAAATCATACATATAAAATATTTAATATTTATTTTAAATTATAACTATGAATAAAAAATACTGGCATCTTTTAGGTTTCTGCCTTAGGTGCCTACGTTGGGAGTGCTTAAAAAAATGTACCGTAATTTCTGACGTATAATCCGCGGATCAAACAATTCTGTTTTGACCCAGAAATTTTATTTAGTGATTGAAGACAAATATTTACCGCTATCTAAAGAGTTGCATTTCGTTTTGAAATTTTTCTGGGTCGAAAAGTAATTGTTTGATCCGCGGATTATACGTAGGAAATTACGGAACGAGCATCCCCCGACTTAAGTAAGTAATGCGTTCCGTAAAGTTTTATGTAACTTGAATTTTACGCAAGTCGAATTTGTAAGTTGCTTAGGTAAAATTTTGTAAGAAACTGTAATATTTATATATATATATATATACAGGGTGTTCCGTTAAAGGGGTCCAATATTAATAGGGGTAATAGAGGAGATCACACGGAGCATAAATCAGTATATAATGCCTGGCCGGATCTCAATAATTTTCAAGTTACAGCAAATAGAATGAAAAATCGGAAATTTGTAAAAAAACCCTCATTGCTAAACTATCAATAATGCTACATAAAAACGAAGCACATATTTAGAAAGAGCAGAAAAAATCCTACGAAATGACATAAGTTGTTTTAGAATATTGAGAATTAATGGCGAGTTACAAGCTCTGAAACAGTGAAAAAATACAAAATCAAATAATTAGCAAAATAGTTAATCGTTAATTCCAAAAATGCAACTCTACCTACATCAAGGAAAATGTTATAAAATTTGGTCCATTCCGAAAGCTTTCGAAGAAGCTGACAATAAACCATATCAGTTTAATTGTATGGGAGAAATCAAGCCGTTCCCTAGTTACAACTCTGTACTGTTGCACGCTCGGAAAGGGCGAAACTCCGCCCATGACGATTGTAAACACCCCGTTTTAATATCTTTCAATTATACATTTCTGATCAACCTCTATCAATACCCTTTCATTATTCAGTCTGGTCAAGAGAATGACATATTGTGCAGCTCTCGCCTTGTCTTAAAGCAAACTCCGTGACTGCTGCGTTTCCTCCATGAACTTTCAGGATGATGAAGAAGAAGTACTTTTTATGCAAATTTTCTATGTGTATAGGAAGAAAAGTGTAATAAAACAGCAGTCATCAGTGGGCGTTATGTTAAAGGGAGGCTGTTGTAAGTGGGATTGTAGTAAGTTGATGTATAATAATTATGCCGGAATACTCTAACGAAGAATGTGCGGACATGTATCTGATGTACGGGCAAGCTCATGGAAATGCATGTCTAGCACAGCGCATGTACCGTGAGCAATTTCCAAGGAGACGTTGCCCAAGTTCGAAACTCTTCATAAAAATCGATAGACGATTACGGGAGACTGGATCGTTTAATACAGCAAGCATTGATGCAGGGAAACCTCGACATGTACGAACACCTGCAATGGAAGAAGATGTACTGAATATTTTTAAAGATAACCCCTCCACGAGTACACGAGCTGCTGCGTCTGAAGTCGGTGTTTCTCACCAAAGTGTGTGGCGTGTTCTGCGTGCAGAAAACATGCACCCCTTTCATGTGCAGCGGGTACAACTGTTATCAGTAACAGATTGTGCTCAGCGGACAGAATTCGTACGCTGGTTGCTTAATGTAACAGAAAATAATCCACAATTTCTGGAAAATATTTTATTTACTGATGAAGCAACATTTACGAGAGAGGGCGTGGTAAACACGCACAATATGCACACATGGTCATATACAAATCCGCACACTGTTTTCCCGTCGAACGCACAACAAAAGTTCAGTGTGAACATATGGGCAGGTGTCCTCGGCGATTATCTCATAGGACCATATTTACTCCCAGATGTACTCAATGGCAGTACGTACTTGGTTTTCCTACGGGATATCTTACCGCAGTTACTGCAAAATGTGCCAGCAACATTGCGCCACAATATGTGGTTTATGCACGATGGCGCACCGGCACATTTTTTCATAGGTGTTCGCAATCACCTCAATTCAACATATCCTGGGAAATGGATTGGACGCAGTGGACCTGTTGCTTGGCCTGCACGCTCTACAGACCTCAATCCGTTAGACTTTTTTGTTTGGGGACACCTTAAATCGCTGGTGTATGAAACGCCTGTGGATACACCGGAGGATTTACTAGCGCGAATCGTTGTCGCTGCAGGAGACATTCCCAACTCCGTCGGAGTTTTTCGGCGTGTTCGCCAATCTTTACGACGTCGCTGTCGGCTGTGCGATTCTGTTAATGGGCGCAACTTCGAACACCTATTATAATAATGTCCGTTCGTCTGCCTTCCGACATTGAACTGTGCAGCGCAGGCCAGAAGACTATGCTTCACATATGTCATAAAGTACGTGGAATGTAATTCTTTATTTGTCATTTTTCTTTTATTTTCAACACTTTTTGGCACAGTATTTTGTAAGTCACAGACTGTGGTGTACTCAAATTGTAAATTACAAAGTTTGTATGAATTAATTTAAAATTTAGTGTCTTTTTTAAATTTATAATTAATAAAATTATTATGCTATTTGTTATTATTATTTCCTATCATAAATTATGATGCACATATACATACAATAATTGTCCATGTAAAACATGTACTGAAACTTCTTGCATAGTTACAAATCGCAATATTTTTAATTATTTCCGAATTTTCACCACCAGTTTAATTTTAAAGAATTTAACTTAAGCTTTATATCAATAAAAGACCACTTTAAAATGTAGACTATTATTGTAAAGTTATTTTGGTTCATTCAACTCTTGAATAATTAAAAATGTTGCATCTCAGAAGAAGCATGATCGAAAATGTATAGTTGAGAGTAATTAAAAAGGCGGTGTTTCCAATCGTGATGGGCGGAATTTAACCTTTGCTAGTGTCAAAGAAAGCGGAGTTGTAACTAAGAAACTGATTAATTTCTCTCACACAATTAAACCGATATGGTTCATTGTAAGCTTTTTCGAAAGTTTTCGGAATGGACCAAATTTTACTACATTTTCCTTGTTGCAGCTAGAGTTGTCTTTTTGGAATTAACGATTAACTATTTTGATGTATATTGGATTTCGTACTTTTTTCACCGTTTCAGGGCTTGTAACTCGTCAATAAATATTGCTATTTTAATACAATTGATGTCATTTTGTAGGTTTTTTTCTGCTCTTTCTAAATATGTGCTTCGTTTTTATGTAGCATTATCGATAGTTTAGCAATGAGGGTTCTTTTACAATTTTCCGAATTTTCATTCTATTTGCTGTAACTTGAAAACTATTGAGATCCGACCAGGCTTTATATACTGATTTATGCTCCATGTGATCTCCTCTATTACCCCTATTAATATTGGATCCCTTTAACGGAACACCCTGTATATATATTAGGGTGGTGCGAAAAAAGTGAAGTTGATATTTCCGAGTCGCTATAGTGCGGAAAAGTTGTGATTGGTAAATACAAGAAAAACCAAAAAAAAAATTCTTCAAATTGGACTTTATCTTCCGATCCCGCAAACCGCCTTAAAATAAAAAAAAATTGAAAAATTTCGATTTTTTCAGAATTAATTTTTTTTAACGTTTATATATTTTTTTTATCGTTATAGTGAAATATATCTGCAGATTGTACTGTTTAATAATAATAATTAAAAAAGTTGTGGTTAGAGAATATCTTCCGATCGCGCAAGCTCAATAAAAACCGGCAAAAATTCCATTTTGAGTGATTTTCATGCAAAAAGAATGTAATCAACTGAGGTCAGTTTGCTGTCTGAGGTTAATATTTAAATGTTAATTGATACTATTGAGCATATTAGGTCATTTTTAAACAACATGGAGCTTACCACGAAGAGTTCGTTCCAGGTCTGAAAAGTTTAGTAGTTCACCCAACTGCCGCTAGCAACGTTTAAAAACAGTGCTGAAATCGGGTACGCGCTCCCATCTAATCTCACCTAACTCCATAAAATTTACAGCAAAAGTCATCTGGATTCAGATGAACTTACATGGTATATATTTTAGCAGAAGAAAGGACGATACCCTAGTTATAGAAAGGATTGGATCAAAACAGGTTCGTCGAACTATTAAAGAGGAACACTATTCTATCATAAAAGAACGTGGCTCAGTTTATTTAGGCCATGTGTCTCTAAACTCTGGATCTACTAAAGGCATTGTAGCTTTCATAGTGTCATGTCTTACTGAACAAGGGTTTCATGAGAATACTTAGATTTGGTAGGCTGTGATGCTACAAATACCAATATTGGATGGAAAGGTGGTGCTATCAAACAGCTTGAAGTGCATCTCGGACGACCACTTCAGTGGGTTGTTTCTTTATTCCATTTTGTTGAATTACCTTTCCGCCATCTTTTTCAACATTTGGATGGTGAAACAATTGGTCCAAGATCATTTAGTAGACCAATTGGGTAGAATCTCATTGTTGTGAAAAGTTCTCAGGGTTAAATTTTCAATTGACTGATTGTGAAATTCCAGAAGTGGACAGACAATTAGTGCGCAAGGGCCAAAGATATCTTTTTGACGTAAGTCAAGCAATTAAAATTGGCAACTTTCCAAATGACTTATCAAAGTGTGACCCTGTCCCATTTTCACATGCCAGTAGGCTCATTTGTGCAAATAGTCCTTCGACTTTACGCGAGCGTGGAAAACCCAACGGATGCCTTAAAAGTCATATTGACATTTATTTTAAAATCTGACATGCTAGTTTGGTTTTTTAAAAAATGCATTAAGTACATTACAGACGGGCCTATTCATGTGTACAGAGCAATAGAAACATCTGGATACTTGCGTGACAACCTGAAAACTGTCTAGACCCTGTAATTGAACGAAATTCGTTCTTTTCTCACCCGCAAAACCTACTGATGGTAATGGTGTTTGATAAGAGGAGGCACATAAAAGAGCTAGGACTAAGAAGAGTGTTAAAAGCCAGGCATACTGTTTCAAAAGGTAAAAGCATCAGAATCTTTATTACTCCTACTTTAAACTTCAATGCGGCAGACTATATAGAATTAATTGATTAGAATGTAGAAAAATTATCATCTCCTCCTCTTTTTTGGAGAATAACCAATTAAGAAATACATTTATTCGTTCAATCATGTGATATCTCAGACTGGGATGATAAAAAAGTGCCCCTGCCACACGCAAACTGTCAAGCGGTGCGTCATATTGGTAACAGAAGCATCGTTTAAGGTATGTGGCCCCCAATCAAGAAATATATTCACCAGGGCCACACTGAAATAAATGTCCATGATACTAGACATTACCACAAAATCGCAGTACAAAGTTGCATCTAAAAGTCAGACTTAAACGGAAGAAATAACAAATTTATATCTTATACTGTCACGACACTAGATTTTTAATACAGTGTTTTGACTCTATTATAAAAAATAATGTATTTAAGTAGTGTAAATAGCAAACACCCTCATTGGTTGAATAAAAAGGAAGGGTGTGGGTTGAACTCAAAGTGCAACTACCTTCCCGTGGTCAGTTCTGGGTTGTTTAAATATTATCAAATATCTAAACAAGCAAAGAGATGTACAATTTATATGCAAATGTTAACATTGGACCGCAAACTGACCTCAGGTGATTATTTTCTTTATTCATCAAAATCACTCAAAAATAGAATTTTTCCCGATTTTTATTGAGCTTGCGCGATCGGAAGATATTCTTTAAACGCAATTGTTTATTATTATTATCATTAAACATTACAATCTGGAAATATTTTTCACTATAGTGATAAAATATATATATCCGTAATTTTTTTTTTAATTCTGGAAAAAATCGGAATTTTTCAATTTTTTAGAATTTTTAGACGGTTTGCGGGATCGGAAGATAAAGTCCGATTTAAATTTTTTTTTTTTTGGTTTTTCTTGTATTGACCAATCGCAACTTTTCCGCACTATAGTGACTCGGAAATAAAAACTTGACTTTTTTCGCACCACCCTAATATATATATATATATATTATTTACATCGCATTATTTTATAAATAAAGCATCAAGCGACAGTTTTACTCGTATATAAATTATAAAAGAATGAAAAAATATAAAAACAAACTTAAAGAACACCTTTCAAATATCTTGTGGAAGACGGAATTTATAAATCTACCATTGATGAATTTATTTATAACAATTTTGAATCTACATCAAACGACTATAAAAATAAGAAATACAGTCATTCAGGGTAACTTTGATCTGCATTTTCTCTATTTTCAGATGCCCCACTCTTATTTTAAGAATATTGTTGCAACTAGTGGCATAAAAGAGAAGAAATGATCCCAAATTATTGTATGATTATCACAAAGTAAGGAATAATAATGATATAAACAATAAAAAATATTTTTTTATCCCGGTTCAAAGTTATCCAGTAATGTAGGATAACTTTGCACCATATTATAAATACCATATAAAATAAGACATTATAAAAAAAAATTATTATAGTTAGGACAACTTTGAAGCGAAAAAAGTTTTTTTTTTCTATACATTTAAAGCAGGGGTGGCCAACTGTGGCCCACGAGACACCACTAAAATTTTATAGTAATCATTGCCTTATCTAATCATCGAATCCTTGCGATTCAAGAAATCGGCTATTTCTTTAAAATGTTACTGGTGTGCGGCGTGCCACAGTTGGCCACCCCTGATTTAAAGACTCCTAATTTGCAATACCCAACATTACAAGATTTGTGTAATTTATGATACAGTCGGACCTCTATTTAACGAACCTCTGTTTTGCGAATTTATTTTGCGAACTTTTCCTTGGAAACAAGAACATTTTGTGAATTTCTTCGTAAAATAACCTCCAAATAGCGAGGTGCATTCTCTATTTAACGAACTTTTTCTTGTGATCAAATTTTTTTTTCTACCCATTTCTCAAAATATTTCTGGACATTTCAAACTTATTCTTTCTTTAAACACTTTTTATGATGTCCAATGGCCTTGAACTGGTTTTACCAGGCGCCTTCTTTGTCAGCAGTGAGAATTCGGTAAGTACGCAGGACGAAGACGATAATCCCTAATTAGAGTGACTTAAAAAAATGTGGATATAGTGACAAATAAAGAAGAAATTAACCATGATGTGCTGATTGATGATTGTATTTAACTTAATTCTGAAATTGAGACCTAAGAAACACTATCCGAATTGGATATTTTCGACAGTGTGAAAAATAAAAACATTACAGCAATGAATCGCGATGAAGACGAATATGATGATGATGGAAATGATCATTATGCAGGAATTAATAAAACTTCGTATGATGAAATGCTAAAATCATTTGAAACAATCCGACGCGGATTATAGTTAGAAGAAAATATGCATGTAGGGGTTTTTGGTGCATTGCAGAGATGCGAGACGTGTTATGAGAGAAATCACTTTTTTAAATAAAAAACTCAGGCAAAATTAACAGAGTTTTTCAGAAATTAAACTTTAGGACGCATATGTTAATGTATGGTTAAAATTATTTGTTATAATAATAATAAATACGATAATGTCATTAAAATTAGTTAATTTAATGTAAAACTATTTACTTTAAACAGAAAATACAGTGTATTCCCGGACAATGTTTTGTTTTCCTTGCAGATTTCAAAGATTTAAATACATAGAAAAAATAAATTGATGATGGATATTGGTGGGTAAAATAAATAAAACAAATCGAATTAATTTATTAAAAAAATGTGATTAATTACTTTTAGTAAAAATATTTAGTGTTTATGGATTTAAAATCTGTTTTATGTAGTTTAAAGTATTTTAAAAGGTGAATCTCTATTTAACGAATTTTCCATATAACGAACTTTTTTTCGGGATTTAGCGACTTCGTTAAATAGAGGTTCGAGTGTATTACAACGAATATTATGCGTAAGAAATGTGGGAGATGAAAACCATGAATATTTAGCAAAAAATAAATGTTTATTGTTCATATGAAACATAAAAATGCAGTGAAAAACAATTTTCAATGTTTTAACTCAATAATATATCCATAGTTACAGTAGTACATACTAGTAATAGTATTGATCAAACAAGAAGAAAAAATTTCAAATGAAGTGTTGCCAGATTGGCCTCCATTCTTATTCAGAAATTTAGTGTCCATACCAGAAATAAAGAATAGTATTTTATGCTTTGTTTTATAAGAGAGATTTAACGACCACAGAAAGTAAAAATTCTTATTTGGAAATTTCCGGTATGAATTTAAAATGTCGGATTAAAATTTCAGACCAAACAGGCATCCCTGTTCGAATGTAAGGAATTCGTACTTGCCAACTTTCCCTTAAACTTCCGTAAAATGTCAATTAAATTGACCTAGGTTAAGCACGTTTCGAACCAGAAATTTACTAAAGAAATTAATTCAAATAGATTTCATAGAGAAACATGATTTTAAATGTATAATAATAGATCAAATAAATTTTCTGGTTTGTAACGCGTATAACCTGGGTCAATTTTACTCACACTTTACGGAAGTTTAGTTGAATGTTGGCAAGTATGATGGAATGTCAAATTTGAGTAGCTCAGCCCCAAATAACGTCTTTAAATGAATTTTATGTATTTTACACATGTTTTTGAAAATATTTACATGTTATATTCAATGCACACTTTCGGCCTTCATATAATATACGTGCACATATGGGGAATTTTTGACAAGAAAATGGTATTTTCGTATACCCATAAAATATGATTTTTATTTTTGTAATTTTTTTAATCAATATTTCACATAGTTTTTATGAACAGAAAATTATACAGTATTTATCAGTAAAGAATAAACCTATGCCTAACTTTGAGCCGGCTCAAAGTTATACTGAAAATAAGGTAAAATGTTAGTACCTTCTAATTTTATATTTAAACTATTAGTAAATATATAATCGCAAAATACTAACACATATATAATATTTAGATAATAATATGTCTGAGAAATGAATATATTGTTACTTACTATAAAAATTTAATTGGATTACAGCAACTTCAAAACAGCATTCAAAATTAACTTGAAAACAGTACTTCGCAATAATAGCTGGATGATGCAATTAATTATGTATAATGTTGCCAATTTATGTTCTAAAATAAAGAGTAGAAAGTGCTGTTTATATCCTTGCCAACAGAGTGTAGCACCGGACATAATCCAGCCTTTTGAAGTCAAACATATTGAAAATTAGGACGTGGTGCAAAGTTACACCCCATAGCTGCCAACATCTTACGCTTTTTCAGACCACAAAAATTTTATATTAAATTTTACCTTTTTAAATCGCCGTAATCTGCCGATTAAATAAGGCAAGAATTTCTATTAAATTTTTGTGGTCTGAAAAAGCGGAAGAGTTGGTAGCTATGACACCCCACGGATCAAAGTTACCCTGAATGACTGTGATTAAAGAGGACTAATTAAACCTATTCTCCACGAATTTCTGATGACACGACAAATGAATAGCACTCACAAAATAAAATAATCTTTGATAAGTACAAACTGTATTTAATATTAATTTTGATGATTGCTATCAATTAGATGATTGCTGTGAATAACCAACAACAAAGTTATTTTGTTATAGATTTGATTTTATGTATTATATACCAATAAAACCACAACCGTAAGGGTGTGGTTTATATCTATATATTTTATTTATAAAATAAATATCAAAAGTGTGCATCTGCGTATCAAACGCGCTAGTACAATATTGGATAAATAGACATATTTTTATTTCAACTGTAATAGAGAAAGATGAAAAACCATAAACTCCTTAACTGAAATAGCTCAAAATATGTCAAAAAATACATATTTTTTATTAAAAAATGCAATTTTTATATTAAAAAATAGCTGCCTATTATATATATAAAATTATTACAATATGACATAGAACCAGGGGTGAGATTACTCCGTTTTTTGCACACCAGTGTAATCTTACAGAAAATGTTATTTTATTTAATTGGGAAAATACTGCGATTTAACAGAACAACATTTTCTCTAATATTATACTGGTATGCAAAAAAGCGGAGAAATCTCGTCCCTGCATGGAACTTAGATTCTAGTTCAGATCATAATGAGTAATATGGAAAGCACTTTGACAAATTTTCACTGAAATGTGGTAAAAATGTTTTAAGGAATGAAGTTTATCAAACATGGAAACAATGTAAAAATTCATTTCACAGAAACCTCATTAAAGATTTCCTATCTGTATTACTTTTTATCTGTTAAATTAATCTAGACATGTCAATTAAGGTTTATTAGTGTTTTATGTAATAAACGTAAGAAAATCATGCATAGAAACGTTGTATACATTTTTCTGGTCTTCCTGCTGTCTTCCAGTATTTGACTACTTACTTCCTGTTTATAAAATTGGTGATAACTCCTCTTTTAGTCATCATTGGAATAAAATTAAAACACGTTTCGAATCGTTAAAGACTGTTTTTTCAAATATAATTTTTAAAAAAAATCGAAACTTTTTACGAAAACGGACATTTTTATGTAAGCAAATACCTTAAAACGACCACAAGTGCCGTCTTTACTGGAACGAAGAACGCAATAAGGCATATTTCCACCACATATTTTTTAGCCTTCGATACGGTATGCTATTTCTTTCTCCCACCTTATTTTGTGACATCGCTAAAAAATAACGTTACCTTACAGAAGCCAGCCGTAATACAAAGCAGTACGATTAAATACTCTATAGCAATTTTTTTAACTTCTAAGCATCGCACATTTTCAAATTTTATATCGTCGTATTGAAAAAAAAATGTACTTTTAAATGCAATTTGTTTCAATACTGCATCTCCATTATTTTTTGAAATATTAATTTTTTTTTTGTACTTTTTGGAGCCATTTGGTTAATATTGACAACGGAAGTACTCCACTTCTGTAGAAAGTAAAGGAAAAATAGTTGTAAAATATTAATTATATATTTTTGTTGCCATTTTTTCATAACAGCCGAAAGAAAATGTAATTATTATACGTGCTATTTTGAAAAAAATATAAACGAAGGATTTCTGTTAAAACATCTAGTATTATATACATTTCTAGTATTATAAACTGTATTTAATCTTAAGTGTCAATATTAATGTTACAAACAAATGAAGGCCTATAAATCATTAGACATGTTGAGTTCTTTTAACCCCTTAACACTCGAATTAAATTACGGTTGAATAATTCAAATTGCTTATTTGCACCACTTTTATGAAAAAGAAATATTCACCTTATTTAATTACAGTAAAAACGATACTAAAATATAGCCAATTTCACTATTTTATAAAACTGGTGGGAATCAAACAATTTGAGTAAAAATCACAGCCCGAGAATATATCGGGAGCGAGAATTAAGGGGTTAATGACGGCATCTTTTTGCTGCATTTGTGTATTATTTCGGGATAGTGACATCCTATGCATACTTTACTGTAGATGTTTAAGAGTGGATCGTATATGGAATTCCTCTGCGGATGCGAATGACGTCATTTTACATAAAATCACCGCCCCCTGAATAATAGGCCTGAGCGCTGACAGAAAAATTGCGGCTGCCGAAGGTGGATTTTTTTCAGCGTGTGTACGGTCCCTTAAATATTCATACCAATAATTTTTTTAAGATTTTTTTCCTCTTTATTTTTCTGATATTAAATGAGTCAGGGAAATCTTTTATAAAATACTGCTGTCTACATTTGAGGGACCGTAACAACGTTAAATACGCAATCCGAAAATAAAATTATTTACTTATTGTTAGAGTTTTCTGAGCATGTAAAAAAATCTGAACCTTCATTAGCTGTGGTCATAAATCTTAATTAAAAAAAAGCAATTTAACAAATTACAACGACCATTTGGAAAATGATTTTTTCAAAGACTAAAATTTAAGGCATAAAAAATCGCACGGAGTTGATCCTACATTACGAACGCCATGAATTAAACATTAATAGTGTTATTACACGTAAAAATTCCAAGCGATAAAAATCGCCTGCGACTCGTACGTATTATCCACCTGAAACTTACGGGTTATCCAAGCATTTCATTGGCTGTTCGGGAAAAGGCTTTTCCATCTTCAGATTTCCAAGAAATCTGACGACACATTTTAAATGAAATTTCATTCTTAAACTTCTAAACATCCGACTACTTTTTACACCATCGGATAGAGAAAAAAATGTACTTTTAAATGCAATTTGTTTGAAAGCTGTATCTCAATTTGTTTCTGAGTTATTAATTTTTTTTTGTAGTTTTTATTACTTTTTTGTCATAGTGGCAACATAAATTATCCACCGTTGTTGAAAGTAGAGGGAAATACAGATTACTGTATAGACCAATCATAAAACGAATAAAATGCGGATTAAACCAATAAAAATCTTCAGATATGCTTTTGATTTCCTACACTGACAGAGAACTATAACCATTTTACCAAATGGTTAAAAAAATCCGCCTTCAGCAGCTGCGATTTTTCTGTCAGCGATCAGGGGGCGGTGTATAAAATAAAAGCGTGTGTAATAAGTCTTAAAATTGAAATATGTTTTGTACTATTTATATACACATATGTATTTTTTTTAATCGGGGACGACACTAATTTCCGAAAAAGCAAAATTCCTGTTTTCTAGTAAAAAGCTTTTTTTTTTTTTTTTTTTTTTTTTTTTGCCGCACAGTCGACAAGGTAAAATTGATTTAGAATTTGTGAGGGAAGTTCACCTGGTTGTTTCTGTCGTCTGTGTTAACTCGGTGCCTATAAAAACTACTTTTAATATTGAATTCATTTAAAATATTTTCAAATCATACGTAGAAAGGTATCTTTGTACATTAACTTTCGAAACTATTATTTTACTTTGACTAAAGACATGACCAAATTTTCTTCATAATTACTTTATCTAGTGTCTTAGAAATTCCTGTTTCTAGTCACAGAAAAGGCTAAACAATTCAGAAATTTCCGTTTCTAGCACCATGAAATTGTTAAAAATTGAGAAAATTGAAAGTATCAAAACTTGGTTTTTCTCGTAGAATAAAGATATTTTTTAATATTATTTGCAGAGGAGGAACAATATATTCTAAAACAAATGTCGTTATTAAAAATTATATTTAATTGTTGCACATTTTGTATGTGGAAAATTTTTCTTTCATTAGTGCTTGTAGAGATAATCATCATAACTCGCTGTTTTAAATTTACCGGTATAATACCTAAACAACTGTTTTTATTATTATTACACTATAATCTTCGCTTAATTCTATTGGTAAATCGTACGTTTATTATCGCTATTCTTATTCAAACAAGTTAAAAATATTAAACTTGCATAATGGAATTTCCAATGTTGTTCAGGAAAGGAAAATTGAGTAAAATTAAATGTTGATAACTGTAATACTATGAATATTCCACCTGTTAAGAAATATAATAAAACTTCGACTATCCGCCAATCATGCAACCGTTGCCCCGACATATAAGAGAAAAGATTGATTTTAGTAACATCTCCACATTCGCAACTAGAAACGCCGACAACCGAAGACGAAGAATAAAAGTTAACACAGGACTTCGTATCCTAAATATGCAAATCAAGATTAGTGCTGCAAATTCAGACCTTTAAAAGAACGAGTCCCCACTGTAGAAAACCGTCGTAAAATTTCAGTATATAAGATGCAAAGGAAAGTCCCTTTAACCTGAAAATACTTGCGAACGGAGAGAGCTACCGCTATGCAAGTGAGGAAACGGCATAGTAAAGCGACTACGCGCGATCTAATGCAAACGATAGCAGCGCCCCTCGTGGCGACATTTGGAAGATAGCCATTGCAAATCGAAAACGAAAAGAGATAGAGCAAAATTTCCAATTAGAAAGTATTAGAGCATAAACTAATTAGTACGAAACGACATTTGGTTCACACGGATAAGATAAATCGTTGCCTATACACCCAAAAAAGTCCGAAATCGATTCTACTTCGCATATTCACATTCCAGAAATATAGCAGTGCACAATTGCAGATTGTGACGTTGTACTGTGCTGTAATGTCTGTAAAAAATATATTTCCAATGCATTTAAAATTTTAGATTAACCCTTTCAGGGGCAGAAGAATTCTGTTCGTAAACTGATGAAATAATTGACTGAAACCAGAATACTCAAACAATCCACTTTCATTACAAAAGCAAAATTTTATTAAAATATTCTTGTTGCCATTTGTCAGTTTTGGAATTAAAATTAGGTGGTTAGACCGGTTATCCATCGCCCTTGAAAGGGGTAAATCTATGTCGTCGTATTGAAGAGGCTTGCAATAGACGTTCCATGCTGAGAAATGTCCATGCAGAATTACTCTCACGAATACAAACGTGTATCGTGGGCGATGGCGAACTTTTCGAACATACTTAATATTAACTTTTTATCACTGTGAGACAGTTTGTCTTTTTTGTTTTTTTGTATGATGTTATAAAAATATGTTGAGATAAGTACGTATTTATGCCATAAATTGTGCGTATTTCTTCATACTTCAGGCTATTCCATTCAAACGCTTACACAAGATGGAGTGCGTCGATTTCGGACATTTTTGGGTATACAGGTGAAGATTTATTTTATCCATGTAAACCAAATGTCGTTTTCGTACTAATTAATTGATGCTCTAAAACTTTCTAATTGGAAATTTCGCTCTATCTCTTTTCGTTTTTGATTTGCAATGGTTATCTTCCAAATCTCGCCACTAGGGTCGCTGCTGTCATTTGCATTAAATCGGGCGTAGTCGCTTTACTATACCCTTACTCACTTGCATAGTTGTAGCTCTCTTCGTTTGTAAGTATTTTCAGGTTAAAGGGACTTTCCTTTGCACCCCGTATCTACAGTAAATTTTACTGTATATGTACCATTTTATTCCTTTACATATGAGTACTCTCAGTGGGTTCACAGTCTCTTTACTAACAGAAAAATCGTATATTCGGTTTGACATTATCTAATTGTGGAATATTTTACGATTAATCAAGGGAAACTTTATTTGATTAAAATACTGGTAACAAAGTGATTGTGAACCCCCTGACGAGCCGCCACTGAGTACCTGCTCTATTTCTACGGTACATTTAATTTTAAAATGCAGTGTATGGATCTCTTTAACTGTAAACAGCTTTTATAACGGAAAATAACTAAATGTGTTAGGTAGTAAAAATACTGCATGGCTAGGCTAATTAGTACACTTAAAATTTTCATAAAATTTCAGCATATTTCAGTAATTTTAATATTTTTGTACTATTTTCATTTTCGCATTTCTAAGGAGAAAGTTCCTTGCAATGTTTTTACACTAGTTCCAACAAAAATTAATTATTCCGGGTAGGTGCATGCAAAATTTGTAAGAAAAATTAAAAAATGGGCTATAACATTAAAAAAAAAAACCGCTATCCATATTACGCTATTGTACGTAGCACATAAATCTCGATTATTTATTAATTATTTATGGCAACGGCCGATGAAACGCACCACATTGGTTATTGAACAGCATTTAATGCATACCTATAAGGGGGTTACCATATGGGGCCCTGTTCTGTCGCCAGCTTAGCGATGGCGCCAAAATAGGTCAAGTGACGCCAACTCGGCGATAACTGTAATATTTCGCCAAATTCTCATAGACTTCCATTGTAAACCAATAGGGTTTACCTGCTTACAGAAAATGAACAAATTGAGATATTTTAATGCAACAAAACCTAATATTAGCTTAAGGGATTATATTAATTATCCCTTTATATACTGAATTATGAATTCATGAAAATTTATCTTTTAAAACATTTTTCGTGAATTTTTTAAACTACATTAAAAGATTTACATAATCATTTAATAAATTTTAGAAAGATTTTAAAGGATTGAAGGATTTAGAAGGATTAATTAAATTTGAATTTATAGGGATTTTGTGCATTATTTATTACCCCACATAAATCTTTTATTTTAAATATTTTTTTTAGTATTTTGTAGAATTAGGAAATGTACAAATATAATGTTCTTACAATAGAAATATAGAAATATTTCCGAATTGAAATACCCTCCCCCCCCCCGAACGCCAAGAAGGCTGAAATATTCAAAGGCAAAATAAATCATCCTTTTACAAATATTTTTGTTTTGTGCAACCAATAATGCTTTTGGAAAAATATAAATTATTGTATCTATAACTCATTCTAAACTGTATTACAACTAATCGATGTATTAAATGAGTTTTATAACAAGTTATTTTAATGGTACTTATAAGTACCTTCAGTAGATAAAGGGCAGATTTAAGGCAGTCCAAGTAAATTAAATTATGTATAAAAGTAATATGGTACAATGCTTAGCATGTTCTCCCAAATATAAATTTTAAGGGAGACCAAACTGATCACCAAGGGCTGCTAGTAATTATGAAAAATGCATTCACTTGTACCACTGCACCAAATCGTTTTTCGTATAACAGGAATAACAGAGAGCCAAATCAAGAAATGAGAGAAGAACGATTAAAAAAAATTAAATACTAAACATTTCCACATACATATAAACGTCTCAAAGTGCGCTTTTGAATTTCAAGGCGTAAGACTCTACTTGATTTTATTAGAAATTTGAAATTTAATATTTAAGTCTCACCATTTTTAGTCACCTTATATAATCGTAGAATTTGTAATATAATTCGATAATTCTCTAATCCGAAAAATTATAATAAGAACTATATATACATATCATGATGTACACTGCAAGATTTTTTAAAATTTAGTTTCATGAAACATTGTTCCAGAAGTACATCGTTCATCTGATTTTGTAATTTTCTTTAACATAAATAACGGAAGCATGTAGAATAAATAACTATGTCCCTTATCAGCGTGAAGTAAATATTCTAATTTCTCCCTTAATGTCCGCCACAAATTTCCTCCAGAGTTTTAATGTTTGAAAATAATTTCCGTTTATAGTTCATTTATAAGGAATGAAACTTGCCACAATCATAAAATATTTTTACTGGACAAAATGGTTAGTTTCAGAATCTGGACTGTTCTTTCTCAAAAACTCTTATATTAGAAAAAGTATGTTAAGCATAACATAACGCGTTAACTATTATTCTAAACAGCATAAAATTAAATATGCTAAATCAAAGAAAAGCAAACGCAAAATGTGTACAGTTTTACGATAATAGTTTAATAGAAATTTTCACTTTATTACATTTATTGTTATTTATACATGATAATATAGCACTATACATTTTTATCTAACGTCAAAATAAGTTCGTTTTCATTGCTAGTCTGTAATAATAGAGATTTATTGTTAAGAACTTTAGAGTGTTCAGTACTATTAATTTTAAAATTCATGTTAGTTGGTAAAATTAATCCAAAATATTTTGTGGATATGCCTTAAAATTATTTCAATATTTTATTGAATTTGATCAACGATAGATAACAAATATTTCGATATTAACCCATTAAACACCGCTTATTAATCGCGTTAACAAAATAAAGTTTTTTTAACAGTTTGAAAAGCGTGTCATAAAATAATTTGGAAAGTTATATTTTATGTACATAATATGCCTGTTTATGTAAGTATCGTCTGCTGCATATTCCGTGGTTTCCTGTGCTCCGAATCCATGTAAGTTTCCTGTACTTTTTTTTCGCATGTGGCAATACTCTGTGTTTTATTCTGTTTTAATTCGTGTTGTTGTAGAATGTGAAAAATGATGGAATGTAGTAAGCCGCTGTTGGCTCGCAAATATTTAGTGTTATAATAAATTCGTGTTAACAGTCCGCTTTGGTATTTATGTGAACGAACCAGTAGTGCAATAAATTGTAGTTAAAAATGCAATATCATTTGTTGGTACAAGTCTAGCCGGAGCGTTAGTGAAAAATAAAAGAGTACAATCGAACAATTTATGAACGGCCGTATGATATCGTCTGTCGATGGAAATCGTGTGATATCGAAAGAAAAATTACCTCAGGTTGTGAGGTAAGTTAACTTTGAACATTCTATTTCATGTCTAAAAATAATTTGTATTTAAAAGTGTAGAATGAAAGTATACAGTTTAGATATCTTAGAACTAATTTTGGACTTGATTTAAGCAAAAATGAGTAAACTTTTATCTTTAAAAACAAAAAGAACTGCTCTACGGAGAAGTGTAACAAATTACATTAAGAAAATCGAAAGTATAATCGCAAGTGATGACATTATTGTAATAGAATTAGAAGAAAATATTGAATTATTAAAACAGAAAGAAACGGATCTAAAAAAACTGTATAGGGAAATTGAAGTTTTAATTACAGAACCTAAACAATTAGAAAGTGAGATAGATAGCGCACAGGAAATCTCAGATAAAATTGATTTGTGGAAATTTAAGGGTGAAAAAATGTTGAAAATACAAAATGCTGAGTTAAATAAGAGTGAAATTAAATCTGATAGTGTAATTTCAGAAAACGTGTTTGAGAATATTAAATTACCTAAGTTATCATTACCTACTTTTGGAGGTAATATAACAGAATGGATAGCGTTTAAGGATCTTTTCAATGCATGCGTAAACAGCAATACAAGTATATCTAATGCTCAGAAATTACAGTATTTGAAGACTTCGTTGAAAGGTGAAGCGAATCGCGTCATTCAGTCTATTGAAATTTCGAATTCTAACTTTGAGATTGCATGGAATCTATTAGACGAAAGATATTCAAATAAGCGAGAACAAATATTTGCATATATTAAACGATTTTTAAGTTTACCAACTATTCAAACAGAATCAGCTATTGCTATTTTAAATCTAGTTGACAACATTAATGAAGTCATTTGCTCATTAGAAGTATTGAACCAAACCATTGACAAATTTGGTGATACATTAATGACTTATTTAATTTTGTAAAAATTGGATCCTTCTACAAAATTGTGGTGGGAACGTCAGCTTAAAAGCAGGGAAATTTCGAAACTTAAAAACTTAATCGAATTTCTTAAGAATTACGCAAGAACTCTTCAAAATAGCAAGCTAGTGGTAAATAAGGTACCTAAATCTGTAGTTCCGAATAAGAGTAATGCTTTTTTAGCTACGTTAGGTTGTGGTTATTGTAAGGAAGACCATAGCACAGCTACCAACATTTACACTTTTTTTGCTACCACTAAAATTTAGTAAATATCTTCGCCTTGTTTAATCGTGAGATTTCGACGATTAAATAAGGCAATATTTACTATAAAATTTTAGTGGTAGGAAAAAAGCGTAAAAGTTGGCAGCTATGCTATAGTTTAGCTAAGTGCTCGAAGTTTCTTAATTTACCTATTCAACAACGAATTGATTTCGTAAAACGTAATCATTATTGTTTCAATTGCTTATCTAATACGCATTTCCTCAATAAATGTAAGAGTCTAAATACGTGCCATCATTGCTTTAAGAAACATCATAGTGTTTTGCACATGGTAAATTATTCAAGGAATAAGAATCAGTTAAATAGGATGTCTCCACACGATCAAGAATTCATCCCTAAAAAAGTTGAGTCAGCAAGTGAAAATGTTTCGTCTACAGTCTGTGCCTCTCATTGTGAGTCAAACGAAAATTGTAATCAAAAGAGCCATATTTGGTTGTGTACCGCATTAGTAAAAGTTCAAAATTCTAAAAAAGAGTTTATAAAATGCAGATGTTTATGTGATACTGGCTCTCAGAGGTCATTTATTTCACAAGAATGTGTAAATAAATTAGGATTTAAGGTCAAAGATAGTTCTATCTCTGTGTCATGTTTGGGAACATTTAATACTGTGAGTAATGGGGAATTTGATTTATTATTCGCTTCTCACTTCAAAAGTGATCTTAGAGTATCAACATCAGCATTCGTGATGGATAAGGTGACATATAATATTCCTTATGTGTCTTTGCCTTCAATCATTTGCAATAATTTCAATGATTTAATGTTAGCTGATCCATTAATTTTCAAATCACAAAAATGGACATTCTATTTGGTGTAAATGTATTTATGCATTTAATGCAGGGGTGTCAAACTGTGGCCCGACAGATAACACTAAAATTTTACAGTTATCTTTGCCTTATCTAATCTTCAAATTGCTGCGATTAAACTTGTCGACTATTTCTATAAAATTTTAGTGGTATCCGGCGGCCACAGTTTGACACCCCTGATTTAATGACTGGAGAAATTTTCAAACGTGAACCTCACCATCCATTTGCATTAAATTCGAGACTTCGCTGGATAATTTCGGGTACTACAAATTTTGAAACTCTGGCAACTGATCCAGTATGTGTAAATCATTTAAGTACAAAAACTGACGAGTTAGTAAATTCATTCTGGGAATTAGAAAAAATTCCAAATGTGCAACCTTTAACAGTTGAAGAAAAACTTTGTGAAAGGCATTTTGAGAGTTCTCATTTCAGGGAAAAAACAGGCCGCTACTCAGTCGCATTACCGTTTAAACAGGATCGAGATAATTTAGGTGATTCTCGCCAAATGGCACACAGAAGATTTATTTATCTTGAGAAGAGATTAATATCCGTGCTAGAAATTTACAACCAATATGTTCAATTTATGAAAGAATATTTATCTCTGGGCCACATGGACCATGTTTCAAATACAGATCGTGAATTAGAGAATAAACATTATTACATCCCACATCACTTCGTCTTGAATAGCTCTAGTTTAACCACCAAATTAAGAGTAGTTTTTGATGGGAGTGCTAAAACAACAACAGGTGTATCTTTAAACGACACTCTAATGGTAGGTCCCAAAACACAAGATGATTTAATTTGCATTTTATTAAGGTTTAGATTTCATAATATTGCAATCACAGCTGATATAAGAATGATGTATAGGCAGGTAAAAATTCATGACAAAGATAGGGATTTTCAGAGAATATTATGGAGAGATAGTCAAGATAAACAAATACAAGTTTTTCGCTTAAACACTGTCAAGTATGGAATTGCTGCTGCCCCATATCTTGCAACTAAAACTTTGAGTCAGTTAGCAGTTGATGAGGGTCTTAATTTCCCAAAAGCAAAGACTGTAGTTTTAAGAGATTTTTATGTTGATGATGTTTTAACTGGTGTTGAGAATAGTCAGGAAGGTAATGAATTGATATATGAATTACAGAAAATGCTAAAAAAAAAGGTGGGTTTGAGTTACATAAATGGTCCACAAATCAACCATCACTATTGAAAAACGCTGGGTTAGCAAACACAATTAATGATAATATGCATAGTGTAGTGGGCAATAAAGCCATAAAAGTTCTAGGAGTAGAATGGCATCCTGATAATGATGTGTTCAAATGTAATTTCAGTGATATAGATTATCAAAGTGTCCCTACTAAAAGAATTATTCTGTCATTTGTATCAACGCTTTTTGATCCATTGGGATGGATTGCTCCTTTTGTAATTCTAACTAAAATGATCCATCAAGAACTGTGGAAATTACAATTATCATGGGATGATTTAGTACCAAAAAATATTGATCAAAAGTAGAAAATTTTGTGCCAAGAAGTCAAACTCTTAAATTCCATATATATACCTAGAAAAGTCATCTTGCCCAATTATTCTCGATGTGAACATCACGGATTTTGTGATGCTTCAGAAAAGGTTTATTCAACAGTTATTTACGTTAAAACTTCTGATAACTCTAACACTAATGTGAAATTTTTAACAGCTAAAATTCGCGTAGCACCACTTAAACCTATCACGATTCCAAGACTGGAATTATGTGCTGCAGTATTGCTGGCACACTTAATACAGGCGGTTAGAGATGCATGACATATAAAACCTGATTCTGTGCACGCATGGAGCGATTCACAAATTGTATTGTCATGGCTAAGATGAAATCCTAAAAGATGGCAAGTCTTTGCAGCCAACAGAGTATCTGAAATCCAATCTATTTTACCAGCTGAGAATTGGAACATGTGAACGGTAAAGAAAATCCTGCTGATTGTGCATCACGTGGGTTGCTTCCTGCAGAACTACTGTCCCATGACTTGTGGTGGAACGGCCCACTCTGGTTAAGAAGCAATGAGGTTCCCGTGCATGAACCTATTGCCATAAATGAAGAAGAATTACCAGAAGCACGAAAAACATTATCATTTGTAGTTTCTGAAAATGTAAAAGAACTTGATATTATATCAAAAATATCTTCGTTTTCCAAGTTGCAACGCATATTTGCTTGACTATTGAGATTCATCTCCAATTCAAAGGTAACACGTGTAGAAAGAAATACATTCTTTTTATCAAGCAATGAAATTCAAGCCGCAACACGCTGCATTATTCGAATAGTTCAACAAGTGAAATTCAATAAGGAAATCCAATGTTTAGAAGCTGGAAAAGAGATACCTACAAATAGCAGTCTCGTTTGTTTGTGTCCAATTTTAGATGATAACAAGATATTAAGAGTAGGAGGAAGATTGAAAAACGCACAGCTGTCAGAGAATGAAAAGCACCCAATCTTATTACCATCAAAGCACCATGTGACTAAGATCATAATTAAACATTTTCATGAAAAATATTTCCATGCAGCTCCAGAGCTTCTTCATTTTTTAATTAGACAGAAATTTTGGATCATTACTGCTAGATCTGTTATTCGGAAAATAGTAAGAACTTGTGTTACATGCTGCAGATATAGAGCTCAAACTGCAAAACAAATAATGGCTAATCTTCCAGCATCTAGGGTAAGACAGTCACGACCATTTCAAAGAGTTGGAACAGATTTTTCAGCACCATTCATGATTGAATATCGTGCAGGACGCGGACTAAAATCATTTAAATCATATGTGTGTGTATTTGTCTGCTTCGTCATCAAAGCAGTCCATCTTGAAGTTGTAGACGATCTTTCAACAAAGGCATTCTTAAGTGCATTAAAACGATTTATCGCAAGAAGAGGGAAACCGTTTGAGATTTTTAGTGATTGTGGAACCAACTTCAAAGGTGCAGAAAAAGAAATCAACAAATATCTTTTGCAGTGCAAGCAGAATGAAGAAATAAACAAATTTTTGTCGTCAGAGGAAATACGCTGGACTTTTAATCCGCCTTCTGCTCCACACTTTGGTGGACTTTGGGAATCTGCAGTAAAATCAATGAAATCGCATCTGAAGAAAACCGTTGGTGACACTGTCTTAACCTATTCTGAGTTCCAAACCTTGATTACGCAAGTTGAAGCTTGTCTCAACTCTAGGCCACTGTGTCCCATATCATCTGACCCAACAGACTTAACTGCTCTAACGACAGGTCACTTCCTAGTTGGAACTTCTCTAACTGCCATACCTGAACAAGATCTAAGTCACAGTCCTTTGAATCATCTTGATAGATGGCATGTGAGACAGTTTATTCTTCAGCAATTTTGGAAAAGATGGGGCCGAGAATACCTGTCTCAACTTCAGCAAAGACCTAAATGGCAAAAAAGTCAACGAGATTTAGAAGTCAATGACTTAGTCCTCATCAAAGATGACAAGCTTCCACCACTTAAATGGAAGTTAGGACGAATAATAACTGTTCATCCAGGTTCAGACAATAAGGTCAGAGTTGTTACGATCAAGACTAGTAGTTGTGTCATCGATCGTCCAATAGTGAAACTGTGTCCTCTTCCTATAGAAACTAAAAACTGTGAAATCAGAACAGTCTAATATTTAACTATTTTTTGTATTAATTTGTTTGTGTTATTAATTGCTCTTTCATTATAGTTATAAATTGTAAACAACTAACTACTTGTTGAAATCCCAGGGGATTTCAACGGGGGCCAGAATGTTTATGTAAGTATCGTCTGCTGCATATTCGTTGGTTTCGTGTGCTCCGAATCCATGTAAGTTTCCTGTTCTTTTTTTCCGCATGTGGCAATACTCTGTGTTTTATTATGTTTTGATTCGTGTTGTTGTAGAATGTGAAAAATGATGGAATGTAGTAAGCCGCTGTTGGCTCGCAAATATTTAGTGTTATAATAAATTCGTGTTAACAGTCCGCTTTGGTGTTTATGTGAACGAACCAGTAGTGTAATAAATTGTAGTTAAAAATGCAATACCAATGCAGTGATAAATAAGTTGAATTTTTCTAAATAACTCTAACCTTTTAGAATATATAACATCTTCCCGTATCGGGAACATTAGCGCAGGGATGAGATTTCTGCGTTTTTGCACATCAGCATTTTCTTAGACAACATGTTGTTCTCTTATATCGCAAAAATGATCCGATTAAATGAAATATCATTTTTTCTAACAAAATACTGGTGTGCAAAAACGCGGAAATCTCATCCCTGTATTTACGTCAGATAGGGTTTTGAACACTCCTCCTGAACCTTTCTAGTCTGAACCTTCCTCCGAATCGGAAAGAACTGCGCATTATTTTCTCCTGCCAAATTGGAATTGCGAATGGAATTTACTATTACCACACCAAGCTATTTAAATCAATTAAAAAAAATGCATAACTTTGTATTACATCTTTAATAAGAGGCTTGCAGGTATTTAAAAATTGACCTAGAAGAGTATCACCGTTAGTAAAATTATTATAATTTGAAGCATTTCTGAATTTTAGTGTACATTTCTTCTTTGTCCTCAAGTTTTGTCCACCATAGTATATTCCCAAATGATGTATTAATGATGTATTAATTTTTCTTTATTGCCTGTTTCAAATAAAGCAATTGTTTTACAAAGACAAATTGGAACACCTTTCATTTATATATATTAAATGCTTTTCGCACTACTATTACCACACCCCGCTATTTAAATTATTTTAAAAAATGCATTATTTTTTATCACGTCTTTAATAAGAGGCTTGCAGGTATTTAAAAATTGACCTACAAGAGTATCACCGTTAGTAAAATTAATTAAATGTAAAGCAATTTTGAATTCTCCTGTAACTTTCTCCTTTGTCCTTAAGTTTTGTCCACTATTGTATATTCACAAATGATGTATTCAAATTTTTTTAATTATCTGTTTCAAATAAAGCAGTTGTTTTATAAAAGGAAATTGAAACATATTTCATTTATATACATTAAATGCTTTTCACACTACTATTTTGCAGGTATTTAAAAACTGACCTACAAGAGTTTCACCATTAGTAAAATTAATATAATTTGAAGCAATTCTGATTTTCGTGTACATTTCTTCTTTGCCCTTAAGTTTAGTCCACCAGTGTATATTCCCAAATGATGTATTAAATTTTCTTTATTATCTGTTTCAAATAAAGCGGTTGTTTTACAAAGGAAAATTGAAACATGTTTCGTTTATATATATTAAATGCTTTTCACACTACTATTACCACACCAAGCTATTTAACCCTTTATCTACGGCATTATGATCGACTGTTTCTCTATACTCTATTTATTTCATATAATATTTTTTTCAGTTACTACAATGAAAATTAAAGGATAAACAAAAAAAAAAAAAAAAAAAAAAAAAAAACACTCACCCGTGAAAAATGTAAGTATTTAGACGTAATTTATTAAAGTGGTACTTTAAAGTACCGTCAGTACACTGTAACTAAAATATCGCAACAGCAAACTCGCAAGGTATTTTAACTGGCACTAGAAAATATTTTCGATTTAATAACTATATGAAATATAGGCTTTTTTCTTGTTTAAAAATAAATCGTTTGGTAAATTCCGGTACCAATCATTTATTTCAACACTTTAGAATTGAAAATGCTTTGCTCCTGAAAGGGTTAAAAAAACTATTTTTTTAGGTTTCGATCTTGTTAGCAGTCCATTAGTTATGCGGCGTGAGTATTCCAGGGACAACATGTTCTCTCGCATCTCCACATATGCAATATATGAATTTACATATGCCGTTTCTAACATGGCAAAAACGAGCCGGTGCCACGGCTTTTTCGATTTCCCATAAAAAATAACAGTGAAACAGAAAAGAAATATCAGGGAAATTATTAATACATTACGTTTTAGTAATTAAATTTTAAACCAGATGAAAACGATGGATAACTACACAGACGAAAAGTAAACAAGAAGCTTTTCTCCAAAACCCAGTGCACTGACGTTATTTTTAAGTACCACCGAGTAATTCAACTGTTAAATCAAATACATACACCATTCACCTAAAATAGCTTGTTAAATTGTATTCTAAGATCATAATAAACACATAAAAAATCCAACACATATCTTATATCCTTTTCTGTGTTTGCAGCAATTAAAAGACGAGCGTGGCAATCTGTACAAAATGTCGGCACACAACACAGCGACTGCTTCAAAGATAGCTCATTCCTCTGTAATGTAACAAACCTAGAACTACTGCTGTCATGTATTCGGATAAAGTGGAGTTAGAAGAGCGTTTTTTGCAAAGTACCATTAGAATATTAGAAATATTCACTATGGTATAAAAGTTTAAAGTGAGTAGTACTTATAAGTACCGTCAGTAGATAAAGGGTTAATTTATTTTTAAAAATGCATTTTTTTTATTAAGTCTTTAATAAGAAGCTTGCAGGTATTTAAAAATTGGCCTACAAGAGTATCACCGTTAGTAAAATTAATATAATTTGAAGCAATTTTGAATTTTCGCGTCTATAATTCTTCTTTGTCCTTAAGTTTTGTCCACCAGTGTATATTCCCAAATGAAGTATTAAATTTTCTTTATTATCTGTTTCAAATAAAGCAGCTGTTTCACAAAGGGAAATTGAAACATCTTTTATTTATATACTTATACATTAATTGCTTTTCACACTACTATTACTACACCACGCTATTTAAATTATTTTTAAAAAATGCATTATTTTTTATTACGTCTTTAATAAAAGGCTTGCAGGTATTTAAAAACTGACCTACAAAAGTATCACCGTTAGTAAAATTAATATAATTTGAAGCAATTCTAAATTTTCGAAATTTTTCTTTTTCTTTTTGTATATGATATATGAATCTGTCTATGGAAATCTGTATCAAAAGTAGCTGCTAAGTACTACTTTATTATATCTTCATTTATGCTTAAATTTCTTGTTGCATTAAATGGAAAAAAAATTCTTTTTTAATGTTTTAGTAATAATTTACAACCCCGAATAGCGCAATCCTGTATTTTTTTCCCTTTTGTATTTTAAATCAGAAAAGTTTTTTTTTTAACTTTTAAAACGGATAAACATTATAAATATAACTTTTCTTGCTTCAAGTTGTTTTTGATATGATTTAATAAACCTATTCTGGTTGAAAGTGGTTTTTTTTTTCCAGATAATGTTACACGTCCTTATTGAACCGAACAGAAATACACTGTTGTTCATAAAAATCAATATAAAAAGCCCTTAAACACAATTTATAATCACTATATCTAATAGTCATATGGTATATAAATCGCCCTTTTCCTCTTCGAACAGTTTAAATGGTTGCTTCTTATTTACTGTCTAGGAACGTATTCCTTTCTTTATGGAAGTGCGCTTGCAGACAAAGGGGCTAAAAGGCTACCAAAAGCCTCCAAAGCTCCCTTTGTGGAAACATCCCAATGTAACATTTCTAATATTGCTTTAAATGGATATATTTACTTCGATTTAAAAATCTTTTGTTGAAATGGCGACTTTAAATATTCACTGTACTTGTAAAAACTAACGAATTTCTTTCTTTCTTTTTACTAATTTTAGTCGAGAAACCAAAAATTCTCCTTTTTAAAAAATCCGCAAAAAATGGAAAATATATATACATATCGTTCTAAAAAATATATATATTAGACTACATACTATTAACTTTTCTATGCAAAATGTATTTTTCAAATAGTTTAAAATATTTTGAGGAAAAAAAATAGTTGTTCCCGCAATCGGTGGAGATTAATGTGTTAATTTATGTGGGTTTAAGCTTGGAAAGAAAAGAACTTTACCACAACAAGAAACACATTTGAATATGAAGACGACCACAAACATTTAATGAGACATACAGAAAACAAAGTTTAATACATACACAAATGATTACTATAAAAAGACAAAGAATTTTTTGCCATTTGATAAACAACATACAGAAGAGAATATACTTAAGCAGAGTTGCCAAATCTCTGTTTTTTGCACACCACTATTATCCTAGAGAAAATGTTGTTCTTTTAAATCGTCCAAATGTTCCAATTAAGTAAAACTACATTTTCTCTATACAAAATACAGAAATACTATAATACAAAATACTATATTTTCTGTATACAAATACTGGTATACAAAAAGCCACAGCTCTGCTTATGCTTCTTTTTCTTGCACAAAAATTTTTCAAGCTTGTAAACCCTAGGGGACGAGCGTCACATATATGTGCCGCATAAGGTGCTCAGAAACATTGATTACACCCAGCAGTTACTTTTTATTGTAATTTTTGTCTTATTTAATCAAGGAATTTTCCCGATTAAATTAGGCAAAAATTTTTGTTTTGAAAAACCGATGATAAAAGACAAAAATTTCTGTGAAAGTCACTCGTCACGAAGGGGGCTTTGCCTTCCTTTTCTTTCCAACCGATCGCTACGGAGTTCCTTGTACCTTCTGCTACTCACAATTCCATTCTCGTGAATCGTAAACTCATAATGATTCATGATCACAGCCAATGTTGCAAGTGGGCTACTTTTTTAAAATTCAGATTTCTTGATTGCCACCACTTATTTGAAACGGTGAAATTCACTTTGTGTTCGCCTTAATTAATATGTCATTAAATAAAGCGCATTTTACAATTTCAAAAAAGTGTTGCCAATCAAGAATCTGAATTAAAAAAAAGTAGCCCATCTAACAACGCTGATCACAGCCAGTAGACTGCTGCATTTTATGGAATTATGATTTTCTGTTTGAACGTTGCTATCCATTCTTTAATTATACAGGGTGTCCCTAAACTCATAGTACATATGTTTGGGGATCATAGAACTCAACTAGACAAGCACAAATCACCATACAATCCATGGTCGGAACGCGAGCTGTAAAGCGCTAGAGGTCGCCTCCCAGCGATCGCAATAAAAAGGTTGTTCACCGCAGCTGTCTTCATTCGTTCTGAGGATCATCGATGTGATGGATGCGTACTCAAATCAGGAGAAAGTCGAGATGCATTGCATGTAAGCAGCGGCAGACGGCAATGCAAGGGAAGCCCAAAGGTTGTACCAATCAAGTGGCCGCCCTGCTCACCCGATTTGTCATGTAAGGACTTTTTCTTCTGGGGTCACATGAAGAGCCTCATCTACGATGACGGTCCCATAGATTCCATTGAAGACCTTGTTGTCCGGATATCCGTAGCTGCTGACACTATACGAGAGATGTCTGATGTTTTCGCCAATGCACGGTTGTCACAACGTCGACGGTGTGAAGCCTGCGTTACTATTGGTGGTCACAATTTTAAGCAGTTGCAGTGATGGGAGACGCAAGTGTTGTTTACTTTCATTTTGTTAAATAAAATGTTTTTCTTACTATTATCGTATCCGTTCATTCCACCGCTGTTTATCTTCTTTCTCTCATTTTGTGCCACAGTATGTTTCGCGTTCTATCTTTTTACGACTTGCGTTCCGACCATGGATTGTATGGTGATTTGTGCTTGTCTAGTTGTGTTCTATCACACCCTAACGTATGTACCATTAGTTTAGGGGCACCCTGTATATCACCAGATGTAAGATACATTTGTTAGACGTCTCTCGATGATTTTATTTAAAGTGTTTTATATAACGTTTAGAATAGCTATAATTTTGGCGGCACTATTGACGTATTACACTGCTATGTTACATCGAGTAGATGCTGTATGTCAGGATCACAAATAATATAATTTTGCAGAAATTTGCAATCATCGTATAGATATAAGTCAAACCTCGTTATCCATACACTCTAATGACCAGAAAAAAGTGTCGTCATAAGCGGAGTGTCGCGGTAACCGGAGTTCGAGAAATATATGTTTATAAAAAATCTATTTTTAGTTAATTTAAGATAATTTTAAATTCTTAACTGTTCTTTCAGTTTTAAGCAATAAAATATTATTATTAAACAAAATAATCACAAAAACAAAGTTGAAAAGAATAAAAATCAGATTTATGATGGCTTGTTTTTTTATTGTTACATGAAATATTGATGCATTAAGGTTTGCTTATCCATAGATGTGCTTCATACAATTATTTTTCAATATTATACAATGAATCGTAATCAATATTCGTTGTTTCAGAAATGGATGTTAGATATTTCAGATCGCTCAATGCAATGGAACGCTTCGGTTTCAGTTGGATGGAAAACGCCGTATAACCACAAGAAAGCGCCGCCTGGCCAGAACAAAAAAAACCACGATTAGACTAATAGGTCTATCTGGAGCTTAAGTAGGTCATTTATAGTTTGTGGGTTTATTTATTCAGATGAAGGATTGAAGTAAAATTTCTCATCTCAATGAGTATTTTAGACACTTTTGTGAAAAGTTTGGGTAAGACATCTCTTACCGGTTAATTTCCGTGCTTATAAGATGGATTATGGAAAATGGACAATTTTCCGTCGGGATATCCGGAGTTGAAAATTAGTCAACGACGTAAAATCCGGAGTTTATTTATATTAAAATCATACACAGAAAATCGGGACTTTGAAAAACTGACGTCATAAGCGGAGTGACGTGAAAACCGGGTGTCGGGATAACGAGGTCCTACTGTACAAAGTCAGACTATATGCTCTATGGTAAATTTGACAGAAGTGCTCTTAAACGATGTCATTTGGAAAATATTGTTATAGCGCGCTATATCCTAAAGGAATTCTTCATACTTAGAATGAACGTTCGGTGATTCTAGATGTTGTTAATGTACACTGTAAAAAAATATCTGTTTTCTAGAACAAAAGGTGCTGGCAACCTGGCTGCCAACATAGTTTCTGTATAATTTACAAGCTGCTGTCTTTAAGAGTGCTGTGAAATTCCCCAAGTGTAGTCAAATTCTCGTTGCTACTGGCTGTGTGGTACACGTGACAGAATGAATTCGATATTTATTAAAATTGTTGCTTCAATTCGCTTTTACAGCATCGGTGCTTGAGTCCGATTGCACAGCATCAGTGTTTGAAAAATTACAATATAAAGTGCAGGAAAAATCACTGAATTTTACAACAAAACGTGCTGGCACATCAGCCGCCAACACAGCTGCTGTAAACTTTACAATCTGCTGTCTCTAAGAGTGTTGTAAAATTACTCAAATTTGGGGAAAGTCGCACTGCTATTGTCTGCGTGGTACACGCCACAGAAAGAATTCTATTTTTACTTCACTTGTTGCTTGAATTCGCTTTCACAGCATCGGTGCTTGGAAAATTACAGCATAAAGTGCAGGAAATATTACAACATTTTCTTTACAGTGTAATTTTTCACATCGCAGAAAAATGTTTTAATATATGTGATGAGACAAGTCAATTGCTAATTCTGCGCTTTAAATATTAAATGAAGAATTTCTAATCAAAAGTAGTGATGGCAGACTACTTAGAAACTTCAAGGAGTGCACGCACTTTTTGTAATTGTAAGTAACATATAATAAAATAAAAAAATAAAGAAAACAGGAACTAGTTTTCAGTTTCAAATGCTGAATTTTGTGTTATGAATGTTATTAGTGAAAAGTGAAAATGTTCTTTAGAGAGTTATTATTTCATTTCATAAAAGATTTGATTCAAAGGTAGGCTTTTTGTCTGCTTTTGTAATTGGCTCTAATATAACTAGCAAAAGCATAAATCGTAAATAACGCAGTTCCCTTATCTACATAAGATAAATACTGCCGCTTCTTCCTTAACCCCTTGAGGGGCAAGCAATTACGTTTCAGAAATGCTGAATTCCCGCCGGAATCTTTGAAAAATTCTATTTCAAAATAAGTAAAAGCAATTTTACGGCTTTTTTCCACCAAAGTTAGAAAAGTAAAATTTAATAAGATTTTTCTGGTGTAAAACTTCATTAATCGTAGGTGGTATATAACATATACCGGTGCCCCTCAAGAGGTTAAAAGCCTACTTCAGTTACGTGAAGACATTTGCCAGTTAATATTAAATCAAAGAAGACGTTTTGACAAATTTCTCTTTTGCATTTAAATAGTTTATAATGATTCTTCGTGTTTAGGTTATCTGAAATCGATATGCAATAGTGTAGTTTTGCACTTTTTCTACTTTGGGGTTGGTTTCATTCTCAGGGAACACTCTATTTCTAAGAATTATTAGATAGGCTAAAAGTAATTATTGGATACAATTATTTTCCACTTGAAAAGAGCCCTTCCCGATAGAATATACCTAAAAAAGGATTTTAAAATTAATAAATGCATAAATTATAGGAGCGAAATCACGTTCAAAATTAAAGGGAATTCCTTTTAAAATTTCTGACCTAGTTTCGCCATTTGGAAATTAAAATTAATTACTATAATTATATTCTACAACTCTTTGAAAGTTAAGAGTGTTGATTAGTCAGATTTCCAATTTCTTCTCACTACTGTTAAACCTACGGCGTGTAATGTATTCTCATCTTTTAAAATCTGATCAGCAATTTAATATTTCTAACTTCATTTTTATGTGTAACCTTCTTTAAAAATCGCTCTTTATTTTTTAATTGTGAAATATTTCTAATATATATAGTTACTAGTAGAGCCGTGCAAGGTTTTTTGCATTTCAATCTTTCAGTTTAAATTCTGATACATGTTTTATTAATTTCTCATTAACTGCATTTTTTAAAATCAAACAATTTATTTTAAGGAAATATAAGTGTACTTTGTCAAAAGCCGGCTCAAAAAGCTTTTGCATAATACTCTTTAACCATTTAGCGGGTGGTGTCCACAAAAAGGACACCTAACTTTAATTCCAAAACTGACAATCTGCAACAAGAATATTTAATTAAAATTTTCTTTATATAAAATACGGGAAAATAAGCAAGTTTTTATTTTCTAATAAATTCGTTTGTAAGCTCTGGTATCAGTCCATCAACAGAACTACTCCACGCCAGGAAGGGTTAAATCGTTGTTCGTTTTGTATGTGCATAGAAAAAGTGATGCTGACATCAGACATAATGTGTATAATGATACTTAATGTAAAAGTATAACAAAAATTCAGTATGCAAAGTCAGATATCCCCATCAGATATGTCCCATCCAATGATACATCATTTATCGTTGTACACTACATATTAATTAAATTCAGTTTGCGATGTCACATTTGGGCGAAAAACGCTATCCAATGATACCATATTCATCGTTGTACGCTACATACAGTGTTGCCAGATTGGGTACTTTTGTAGTTCAGATTATTTCAGTGTCACCACTTTTTTAAAATAGTATAATTAGCCTTATTTTTCAGAATTTTTAATCTATTTTTAAATATGCCGAATATTTTCATTTAAAAAAAGCGGTGACAATAAACAATCCGGGGACAAAAAATGTCCCCAAACTGGCAACACTGGCTACATATTAGTTTAGAAAAAGGGATGACAACTAGCGTTGTCAGGTGTCCCGCTGCCCCGAAATACCCAAGGCCTAAGGACAGGAGTTGTGACGTCATCACTATTTGACCATCTTCTCACTAGTGTTGGAATTCACACCGGAAAATTTTGAATAACAAGTTTCTTTTGTTTTATTTGTGACATATCTATCACTTACCAAACAAAAATAACTATTTAAACTTACTGCTGAGAATTTGGAATCCCCCAATAAAAAATCAGCCACATGCGGCAACAATGTGATATTCCACATCTGGCTGAATTTTTATTAAGGGATTCCGAATTCTCACCAGTAAGTCTAAATAGTGATTATATTTTTATAAGATGACAGATATTCGAGAAATAAAATAAAAGAAAATTGCTATTCAAAATTTCCCGGCGTTTATTCCAACACTGGTCAGAAGTCGGTCGATTAGTGATGACGTCACAACTCGTTTCCTCTCGCCTTGAGTATTTTGGTGGCAGCGGATGTCCCGCGTAAATCGGGATGCCAAATGCTCTTGGCACCACTAATTTCTTACAGTTTATTCCGCCATGTTTAATAGTTGATAATTCTGCTATTAGATAAGGCGAAAAAAAATCTTTAAAATACTGATAACCAGAGCATTTGGAGCACCCAATTTACGTAAGTCACCTAACAACGTTATTGACAACAGAAATAATATACTGCAAATACTCTGTATAAGACGACCCTAAATTCGAAAGTCATAACTGACTGAATATTAGTATTTAAAAAATGTTATTTTCGTCTTATATATCTTCAGAATTTGTAAACACTTTCTGATTTTAAATAATGTGAAAATATTTTTTCTTTAAATATTGATATTCAATCTGTTATTCCACCCGATTTTGTAGTCGGCTTATACGCGAGTATAACAGGGTGGGCAGTTTGGCCTTTATAGTCCAAGAGCTGTTAAACATTTTAGGGAAGGTATTTGAGGCACCCTGAAAATTTGTGCAACACTTCTTCTGTAATGGCTGAATACAAAATCGAATGTCTGGCTGAAGGATCGTGACCCAAAAACTGTGCCAGACACGTGTCAAGTGCCATTTTTTTAACTACCCTAAAAAAAGGTATTTGAGGCACGCTGAGACTGAGACAGAATAATATTTATACTTAGAAAAAAATATTTTGAAAACGACAGACACTTTAGTCGGCCTAAAAATTGTGCCAGACACGTGTCAAGTGCCATTTTTTGACTACCCAAAAAAGGTATTTGAGGCACGCTGAGATTGAGGCAGAATAATATTTATGCTTAGAAAAAAATATTTTGAAAATGACAGACACTTTAGTCGGCACAAGAACTGTGCCAGACACGTGTCAAGGGCCAAATGGCACCTGACACGTGTCTGGCACAGTTTTTGGGCCACGATCCTTCAGCCAGACATTCGATTTTGTATTCAGGCATTACAAAAGAAGTGTTGCACAAATTTTCAGGGTGCCTCAAATTCCTACTCAAAAATGATCAACAGCTCTCCTACTATTACTTCAATGGACAGAACTTCGAATTCAAACTGGAAATTCTTAAGAAAGAATTTTTACTTTACTTTACAATGAAACGCCTGCAATTTAAAAAAGAGTAGAAAATATTAGATAATTTCTGGTGTGAATGTAAAATTTTGGAATGAAGAAAAAGGCCAATCCTGGCAACCCTGGAATATATACGGTAAGTGATTTTTATTTGTCGTTGTAAAATCTTATTTGCAGTTCGACAGATTCGCAAAAAGTTTAACACTTTGAGTATTAAATTAAGTGAATATATTCAGTGGAACTTCCTTTAACAAAGTCCCTATTTAACGAAGCTTTCTACTTAACGAAATTTCCTTCTGAACCTTGACTTTGAGCACCATTAATCCCCTCAGGGGGAAAAGGCTTATGTTGCTAAAATGATAAGATCATTGAATGACACCGGTATTTACGAAAAAATTTATATGCAAGTAAGTAAATGTTTTTCTTTGCGTTCATTATCCAAAGCAAAATTAAATGCCTGAATTCTGGTGCCAATATGGCATTTGGGAATAATAATTAAGTGGTATATGTAGTATACCGGTGCCCTTCAAAGGGTTAACAAGTAAATTAATCTCCATATTTCGAAAAATATATCCTATATAACGAAGTTTATCCCACTTATCTCAAATGAACCACTTAAGACAAGATAACTGAATATGACGATGTCATATTGCAAAGTGTAATAAAATGTAGTGAAGAAACTACAGTAAGTTATGAAGTTGATAATGAAGAAGAAATTGAAAGACTTCAAAAGAATAAATTTAAAAAGCCTTCTATACAATAAGAAGGTGATTCCAGTTTTACGAAAATGTTATAGATGAATTGTTTGGATATTTACAAAAGTACGAAATTTTTTATGGATAGTGTATTTTTTATAAGAAACCTGTACAAAGTAATATTAAAGATCTTTTTATATCTAAGCATTTGATATACTGAGAAAAAAGAGAAAAGGTACACTACGCTTCAGTTTTTGTTTATCTCTTTTTATTGCATATATTTTTTAGACATTATTCTAGTTAAATTTTTCTCATATGTCTTCGTTGCATAAAAAAAAAGTTACTGCCTGAATTAAAATACTTTTTCCAATATTTCCATTCTATATGTATTTTTTATTTTATGAATGCGTATTTTATTAAACAAATTTCAGGAATTTAAGTTGATTTCTACTTAACGAATTTTCTTCATACGAAGTGTTTAAATGTAACGAGAGACTTCGTTAAATAGAATTTTCACTATTTTTTTATTATATTTTGTCAACTGAAATAGAAATAAATGCCTTTTAACCCTTACAGGGGCAAGGCATTTCTGCTCTAAAAATGTTAAAATATTTAATTCACACCGCAATTTAAGAACAAATTTATTTGAAAATAATCAAAAGCTTTTTTTCACGTACATTATGAGATCGAAAGTGTACTAAAAATTGTCTGGTCTCATTCTTTGATTTCGGCATTAAAATTAACCGTTTGCAGGCTGCAAACGGCGCCCCTCAAGGGGTTAAGAAGAATAAACTGAAAACAGACGTTAAAAATATTCATTTTCTGAAGAGATACTGCAAAAAAATACGACTTCATTCTATACCCATAAGTTTTAAGTTAGAGAGGATTTTAGATTTGCCTAGTTGCGTACTAGTGTGGAGGTCCAGTGGCGAGCTGGTTACCATTGTTTTAAAGATATATTTCCCATCTCATCTAATAACAGAATTTTCAACAATTAAAGAAGGCGAAAATAACTTTATGAAATTAGTGGTATCTAGACCATCTGCACTCCCTCCCTAACTACGGCACTATATGTGACTGACCAAAACCATTCATGTGCGTACATCGAATATAGGGATTAATTTCTAAGAAAAAGTACCGGAGCCCTTATATTCTGCGGTAGCGGTACTAACGACTGTATAGTTCTCCCTTCTCCCTCCCTGGGAGTTAACACAAAAAGGGATAGTTCGCAGCTATGCATTTAAAAAAAAATGAATGAAATTTACAGAAATTAATATTTATATGCTGAAGAATGAAACAATGCTTTTTAATTTCATACAAAAGGTGCATATGTTAAGCTATAATCAATTCATTCTGCATAACAATCATTTGTGGTGAATACCTGAAAATTAGATTAAATTTTGACACAGTTATCGAAAAGATCTGATGCTTTTAAAGAAAAGGGGAAACACTGTTTGATTGCTTTCTATCAGAATAACTATACATGGCAATTATATCTACTTACAAATGAAAGTGACTTCGCAAATGTGCAGAACAGAGCATTAGCATGTACAGCGTTCATGATACAGAATAAATAGAAAAATCAATAACGTGATTATTATACTCGTATGCAATAGAAGACAAAAAACCTCAAACAAAACCTCAAGCTGATGCTCGTTGGCTAAGAACAAAAAACATTCTTTTCAGGTTAGATATCTAAAGGAAAAAAAACAGTCAATTAAAAATGATCTTACTGTCAGAAAATAAAATTGAACTGAAAACAAATTCATTGTTCAGTCTGTTGTGTGGCGCGCGGTATAAAAACGTCGCCAACATAAATTTGAATATAATATATGTGAAATAGAAAAACACTATTTCTGTTTTCCCTTCATTCTGATCAAAATAGCATTAAAATGATTTGAAATAGAATTTACGTAATTTTGAATGAGCAAAAAAATTTTTTTTCTGTACATGAATAAATTAAATTTTGTATGTAAAACAGATTGAGATTGAGTCAATCTAAGTCACAAAACTGAAATAAAATTGAGCCCATTTTATCTGCATCTCTTACATGTGCGACACATTATGCCACATGTAAGTCTTTTCATGAAAAATAGTGCAAAAGCTTGGAAATGGGAAGGAAAGGAAAGGGTAATTTGGGTTTCGGTTTTTCGGAACCGCTATTGCACTGGGCTCCGGAGCCCTGTATTTATGAGCTCCGGTGAATTCCGAACAATGTTTAAATATTTACTAAAAATAGAGAAGTAATTGGAGCTGGGCTCCGGTGGGCATTAATTTGAGACAACCTCCCTTCTGAGCTCTGACGCAAAAATGGTGGCTGAGGTAGGAAGATTTTTTTAAGCGTTTGTACAGCCCCCTTAATTTACACAGGTATTTTCTTAAAGTTTTCTTTCAAAGTAAGGCGAAGAAAACTTTTAGAAGCTATTGGTATTCAATTTCAAGGTACGGTACGAACGCGTAAATAAATCTGTCTTCGACCACAGTAATTTTTGTGCCAGCGCTCATACCTAGTATCCTGGGGGCGTTGTTGAGACCCTGAGATATCCTTTTAAAAATATTTCTATTACTGAAAAAATCACCTTATACAGACTGTTGCAGTTTTTTTAAATGTAAAACGAATTGTCTTACAGTTTTTTAGCCTCTTAATTCTCGCTCCCGTGATATTCACGGGATGTGTCTTTTATTCAGATTGCTTGATTCCCACCAGTTTTATAAAATAGTGTAATTGGCTTTATTATAGTATCCTTTTATATGTCATTAAATAAGGTGAATACTTCTTTTTCAAAAAAGTGGTGCCAATAAACAATTTGAACTTTTAAACTGTGTTTTAATGCGACCGTTAAGGGGTTAAAAGTGTCATGTTATTCTTAAAATCCATAAACATGCACATGACGCAAAAACAAAGAAAAGTAAAGTCATCAACACAACATAAAATGAAAATAATAAACAAAAACCTGAGTTTCTAAGTTTTAAATGCTATTAGTTATGTAATCTAAAAATCAATTTCAGATATCTGTGATTTCGTTTCAGAGTTTTAGGAATCACCATTCCTCTCGTTTTGTTATTTACTCTAACATAAATAACGAAAACATAACAAACAAATGGTAAAAACTTCTTATCAGCTAGAAATAAATATTCCACTTAATATTTTACGTTTATCTGTGAAGTTAATTTCTATTTTTAATTAATGTGTAAAGAAGAAAATTTATGAGACTTATAAAATATTACCTAAGAAAATATTTATTTAGTTTTATAATATTAGAATGTTATATTTCGAAAAGTATCTTATTATTAAAGTTGCGTACTACATATAACACCGAAAACGTATCTTTACTTTCTTCTATCATTACAAGAAGAAAATATTGGTTTCGTGAAAATTTTCGACTTCCGGTTTTCGCCGGATTTATATGTTTTTGTATGTCCTGAATCGCTGCCATCGAAATACGCAAGGCCAGAGGACACGACTTGTGACGTCATCACTAATCGACCGACTCCTCACTAGTGGTGGAATTCACACCGGGAAATTTTGAATAACAATTTTATTTTATTTTATTTTATTTGTGGAATATCGATCATTTTATTAAACGTTAATAAGTATTTAAACTTACTGGTGAGAATTTGGAATGCCCAAATAAAAAATCAGCCAGATGCGGCAACACTGTGACATTCCACATCTAGCTGAATTTTTATTTAGGAAACCTAAACAAGATATGACTGATTTTTGAAAATGCCATTGTGAGTCTGTATGTTACAAAATTTTGCCGTACATCTTCTGTATTATTTTAAGAAGCTCCGCGTGTACTCTATCCGTGAATGCTCATGGCCCTAATGTATATCCTCTGATCTTATTACGGCTACAACACTGTTAAGGAAGGGCCTCTCCTGCCAATTTCACAAATCCCTATTACTCCAGCATCTATTAATTATAACGTATACAAAGGAATTACCAGGTTGACAAGAGTTTTTAGTAACTAATTTCAATGAATAAAATTCTACAATATGTCTCAATAACATACACCAAATTTGAAGTGTCTGAGGCATGTCTTTTTTTTTTTTTTTTTTTTTTTTTTGCTATTTTATGCAATTTATTTTTTATGCAATTTTACAGGGCCACTAACGTATGAAATTTACTTAAAATTTATGTAATATAATTTTTAATATATATTTGTTTCAGATAGAAGGAATGGGTTCATTAACAAGGTTGCCACCCTTCAGGGAATTTTCCAGTCTAAATATCAGTATTATTTTATAGAAAAATATATCTAGATTAACAGCAGGAAATTTCTCCTTATTTAAAGAGAGATTCTCTGCAAGAAAATACTGGTGGCGAAGAATTTCCTGGTCTGGAAATTCCCTGTAGCGTGGCAACCCTGATTAACCCGGTGGGATATATAATATCCCACCTAATTTTAATCCAGATTTCCTCCAGAAACTTTTAATTAAACTTTACATTTATAGCTTTGATGGAAAAAAGTTGAAAAATTGTTTTGCCTTCTTTGAAACAAATTTTTTCGAAAATTCCTGTGGAAATTCAACATTACAGAAACGCAATTATTTGCCCCTGAAAGGGTTAACTGTCGTACCCGAGTGCCTCTCGGGCAAAAAGTGTTTGCTATCTTCGATACTAAAAGCTTTTGGATACCACTTAATTTTAACTGTAATCTTTGGTTTGTTAAATGGCGTACCTTTTTCGATTGCACAAAGCCAAATATTTTAGTAAAGAAAAAGTTGTGCCGGGTCCTGGTTTTTAATTTATTTTGTAAAAAAAATGAAACAGTTAAAGGGTTAATCAATAATATTAGTCAATGTATCTTAGCATCATTTGTAAGTTTTGAAACTACTTCGTGTAAATTTAATGTCAGGAAAAAAATTTACTCCCAGAAAAATAAAACAGTTAAAATATGATACAGTTTTGAAATGCCCGATTTTTTTTTTTGTTTTTTACAGTCAAATTCTCTGTCAATTCAAGTACCTAAGCAACCCCAAAGGGTTGCTTAGAAATGAGATAGAACTCAATATTGCACAATTTGTTCGGTCCTTTATGTTCTGTCAAAAAATATAAAGCATCTCAATTAAATATATTTTAGACATTACCGATTATGTACAACTTTAGATGGTATAGATTATATATTTTTTATTTCACCCGAAAAAAAAAGTGCATAGATAAATACATTAAGATTAAAATTCATTGCTTTCAACTTTATTTTAAAAATAGAAATTTTGCTAAATATTCGCATGCGTATTTTCATTCTTAAGATATACATACAATGCTAGCAAAAAAAAATCTTGACACACACATTGAAAAATGTGAAAAAGGTAAAAAACGTCTACTTTGTAAGATTTTGTTGCCAAAACTAATATTTTGTCATATTCCTTTTGCCTTTTATGGCACTTTAGACCAATGTCATACGGGCGTCTTTTTTACTGCTTTTTTGCTTACGTATTATCCATTCACATAGGTGCCAAGTTGCCACTAATCCTCCGTAATATGTGGGTTAATTTAACCCTGGTTTAATACATTTCGCATCAGAATTTTTTTCAGAGATGAAATTAACCCTGCGTCTACCAGACGGGTCCATTGGACCCGACAGGTACATACAAAATATTCATTCAAACCAGAAATTTCTTTAAAATAAACGAAGTATATAAACCAGACAAAAATAAGGTAAATAAATAAGTTAAATAGTTTTAAATAAAAATTCTGGTGTAGAACGTTTTATTAAAACTTGAATAAAATTCCCGGTAGATCTAGGGTTAAATAAGTTTCACGTAGAAAACTGGAATTAAATAAATAAAGATTCATCAAATAATTTTCCTGGTTCGAAACTTTGTTAAACTGGGTTAAATTAATCTACGCATTACGGAAGATTAGTGCGAACTTGGCACCTCTGCATTCACAAGTCTGTAGCATTGTGAATGGATAATACGTAAGCAAAAAAGCAGCAAAAAAGACGCCCGTCTGACACTGGTCTTAGTGTCTATTAGACGCCAAATTTTAAAATCTTCGAAATAGTCCGTATGAACCAAGAACTTTCTTAATACCTTCTGCACTTCCTTGATGCTGGATGGGTGTGTCTCTTGAACTTTATTTTTCTTGTGCCTCAAAGGATTTTCTATTAGATTAAGGTCAGGATAGTTGCTTGGCCATTCAATTACCGCTATATTAATATCACATAACCATTTTTGCACAAGTTTTGTTACATGAGCCGGTGCTCCATGATGCTATAAAAATTGACATCCATGAAGGACAAATATGCAGCAAGTGGTCTTGTAGAGTTTCTAAATATTTCCTTCCATTCCTAGTCATATTTTTGGACAGGAAATATAGTCCATCTCTACCCTTTCCCCCTATAAAAGCACCTCATACCACTACACTATCTGGGTGCTTTACAGTTTTCACTGTAAACTTTGTGTGATATCGTGAGGAACCTTTAGGTCGTCTCGCTGTCATCTGATCTCCTTCGATTAGTCTGAAAGCACTTTTATCAGAAAATATTACATTTTATCCTGTCTTCTACTATCGAATGTTAATATTTCTTACAAAAATTTTATTTTAAATTTTTTAATGACATCAGTAATCAGAAGTTTTTTCGTTGCCAATCGGACTGTAGGCTCCAAATCTTCCTGAAGTTTGTGACAGATGATTCTTTCTGATACATTCATTAGTAAGGCTGAATGTTACTGTCTGAATGTCGTTTGATAATCGCGTTTGATAATCTATTAGACTTGGTTGAAATCGTACTTGGTCTTCCTGAATCGACTTTTCGTTTTGGTGTCGTACCACATTGTGAATCGCCCTTGCCTGTTTTAGGGAATAGATAATTTGTCCTGATGCTTGTAAATATAAGGCTATATCTCCTACAGTAACATTTTGCTCTAATAAAATCAAAGCACGACGTTACTGAACAATTGTAGGCTTTTTAAGTAGCATTATGTGCATCAAAAGAGTTACTTTTTTCAGCGAAGAAAATTTTAAAAAGTCCTCTTTTCAAACCACTACCAGAACTAAAAATATAAAGGGAGAATGCTAAGACATCTTCAGCTGAAAGGGCCACCACTCCACGTGACCAACGCGTGATAGAAACTCTCGCCCGCTTCTTCTATTTAAAACATGAAAAATAAAATAGAACATGTTAACATTGAGATTATGGCTTAAGTGTCAATATATTTTTTTTCTGCTACTGTATAATCTGTAAATATATGAAGATTGCATTTAAAAATATTAAGTGCTATAATAGAAGGTTTGAGCAATTTTTAAAAGGACATTTTTATCATTGTAAGGTATCTGCCTACATTAATCCTTTATGCCTCGACGATACTTTAAAGTATCATGAAAATAACTTGTTATAAAACCAATTCAACATACCGATTAGTAGTAATACAGTTTAAAATGAGTTAAAGATACTTCACTTTAATGGACATAAATGGTTAAAATGGCCTTTTTGGTAACATTTTTTTATTGTTTTTTTTTTATTGTTTTTTTTTTTTTTTTTTTTTTTTTTTTTTTCAATCAGCAATCTTTTACGGTTTCAAATCTGTTTTAATTTTATTCTTACCGTTACTAGAAGATGATTTATGGGGAATTTATTAAACAGAAAGTAATGAGTCAAAAACCGGAAATGAGCAGGACGAACACGAGAAATGTAAACAATGTTTATATGCATGATTTTTTACATTAAAAAAAAAAACTAATAAACCTTAACCCACACGTCTAGATAAATTTCATTGATAAGAAATAATACAGGTAAGAAATATTTCCATGCTATTTCTGAAAAACATTTTTTCAGCTATTTTCATGTACGATAAACTTCATTCTATAAAATCTCTCTATTCTAAAAAAAAGTAACTACCGCTGTCACCGCCGCCGCCGCCGCCGCCGGTTTTGAATTTTCTGTGACTGGAGGTCTTTCTTCGTTAATATTAAGAAAAATAATGCATACAAAAATATAAAAATCGGTGGTTTTATACAGAAATGTTTGATAAACACGCTGAAGCAGACAGTTTTCAAATCGAAGAATTATTTTAAGAGATATTTAAGGCTAAAGTTAGTCAAAATCGTTCCATTAAAAAAGTTTTATAGGAACAAAAGCTATACATGGGAATTTAATCATTTTTAGATCATTTTATGCGTTAGAATTTGCCGGAGTGCAGATTGCTTTAATTTTTTTATTTTGACTCATTTTTTGAGGTTTTATTTCTATTTTAAATTCAAATTTTCAGCATTTCGAGAGATATTTTTTTACAGATTTTAGAAAGTGATATTAATTTAAACTGTTGCCAACTGTATAAACAGAGGAAGCAATAATGTTTGCTTCAAAAAAAATATTTATACGTGTAAATAAATTAAAAATTTATTTACACGTGACTATTATAAACAGAGAAAAAACATTTGGAATTAGAATTAAATAATTATGTGCAAAAAGCAGGAACTTATTAAAAATTACGTCATAAAAACTATAATTACACGTGAATTTTAAGAGAGAAAGGAATTTGTAAAATAATAAATTTATTAACATGCGTTAGAAGTCTTAAATAGGAGAAATTACGTCATATTTACGTCACAATACAGTTATTACATAAAATGAACGCAAAATAATATTGCAAAACGGTTTAAATTTAAAAATTGCGCTAGACATTTATTTGATATTTTGAGAGGATACTTTTCAACTGGTATTTTCACATGAATATTTAACAGAGAAAGAATAGCTTGGTAAAAATTACGTTAGATTAAAAACGATTCATTTAAAATGTCTCATTTAAAAGAACTTTCTTTTCGCTTTGTTAAAAAATACCAGGATACAAAGACTCTGTTTACTTAATTCCTTTTATATTAGCTTATTTTGAAATGTTGTTACACGTGTCTACGTCATCAAGTTATTTTTATTTCGACGTTTTATTTGTATTTTTATTAATGTTGTACTAATTTATTTGTTCTTTTGTTATTTAAAATAAAAATTATGTCAATTTGTATAATTTGGCGAGTGGTTTGGCGATTTATATAATTTGGCGAAATGTGTCGACGGGATAATCAAGTAGTAACGCAGCGGATTTTGCGTTAAAATTCCCCAATCAAAGAGAAATGAATAGAAATTCGTTTATAGGGAGATCGCCACTGTTTTTTAAATTATAATTCAATCTTTCGAAATATTTTTAAAGCCGATCAAATTAGAGTGCATTTAGAGTCTGCGGTGTCTGGACGGGGGTTGGCGAGCGTAGCTCGTAGGGGGCCGAGCCCCCTAGTGTTTTAAACATATTGCGGTGAATTTTTGCCAGAATACTTTCTATATTACTCACTGTTTTGAACTGGATCCTAAATTCTATGTAATGATGTAATTAATTTATAAGTACTTCTTCCATATAAAAAATAGTACTTTTTAATAGAAAATATGTATTTTTTTTAAATATTTTTAAATATTTCATTTAGTTTTGAAGATACGTAAATAGGATCGTGCAGCTTTCGAGCCATTCCACGGTTCAACATTCCATAGCTGCCAAATTTTACGTTTTTATGCTACCATTAAAATTTAACCCATTAACTGCCAAAACTAAAAGGCGGAATTTTCAACTTATTAGCTGAACGTCGTTTGCAACCAGAAACTGTGACAGGCAATTTTCGCTTTATTTTATCTTAAAATTTTGTGTCATTAAGTAAGGCCAATTTTGCAGTTGAAAAATAGTGGTGGGTATGTAAGTAATTTAAATATGTGCATTTATTTTGACCGTTGCGTGAACGCAACACCAGCGGGTAATGGGTTAATCGATATTTTCTCCTTGTTTAATCATAAGATTTGGACGATTAAATAAGACAATATTTACTATAAAATTTTAATGGTAAGAAGAATTTATATTTGGCTCGATCATTGTACTAGGGGCCAAGCCGCCGCCATCGCAATACTCAAGGCCAGAGGACACTAGCTGTGACGTCATCACTATTAGACCGACTTCTCACTAGTGTTGGATTTCACACCGGAGAATTTTGAATATAAATTTTCTTCTCTTCTATTTGTGGAATATCTATCATCTTATAAAACAATAATAACTATTTAAACTTACTGGTGAGAATTTGGAATCCCCCAATAAAAAACTAGCCAGATGCGGCAACACTATGGTATTCCGCATCTGGCTGTATTTTCATTTAAAGATTCCGAATTCTCACCAGTAATTTTCAGTAGTTATTATTCTTTTATAAGATGATAGATATTCCACAAATGAAGTAAAAGGAAATTGCTATTCAAAATTTTCCGGTGTGAATTCCAACACTAGTGAGAAGTCGGTCGATTAGTGATGACGTCACAACTCTTGTCCTCTGGCCTTGAGTATTTCGATGGCAGCGGTCATGCACGTAATATATACATCTTGCTCGTCCGATGTACTCCGGGCCAGGGCCGTGATAATCAGTTTTGGCCCTAATACAAGACCACGAGTCTCACATGTAGTTGTAGGTTAACCCTTTCCGGCAGAGTGTGCCCGGGTCTGGATACCTAATTTTAATTACAAACTTACAAACGTCACCAAGAATATTTTAATAAAATTTTGCATTAACAATGAAAGTATAAAGTAACGAGTTTTTAATTTCTAAAAAGGTCGTACGTAAATTCCGGTGTCAGTCGATGATTTCATCATTTTACAACAAAATATGCCTGTGCCGGAAATGGTTAAGTGGTTAATAGTAGTATTAGTCCGAGAGCTGGTGAGTAAACCATCGAGAACGCCGTGATCGCGGAATTAATTTTTTTTTTATGTAAATCGATAGTAAAAAGTCATGCTAACAAGATGAGTTAGGTATAACTAGGTTTGACCAATCGAAAATATGTTTAATTAAATTAACTTTCGTTAAAAGGGTATAATGTTTTACCGTTATCGTGGATATAGATAACACTCAGAGCATTTTATAGAAAATTTCGGGCTCTTTAGGAAAAACTTGATTTGTCAAACTTTATTTGAAAACCGCCTGAATTCGCGGAACAGGCCGCCAGCATATTCACAATACCTACTCGGTTCAGATTCAACACTGGTATTTCTCAGTATATTTTTCTGATATGAAATTTTGAATATTCTGAGAAACACTTATGAAAGCAATCGCAATTCATCGAAACATGGCTTTATTATTTAACCCATAATTGCATAGTGATGTAAATTTCTATCACGTTTTTATTTAATTTTTAATACATAAATTAAGTTCTTACAACCACTATATTTATATAGAAATATTAGTCCTCTAAAGCTTACAAATATATGCTACTAAATAAAGTTAAAAACCTGTCTTAAGATTTCTGGTGTATAATCCTTAATATAGAAATAAAAAGCACAATTCTAAAAGAATAATTCATGCAATTAAGGGTTAACACTAAAACATCCGGAAGGAGTCGATTTGACTACGACCATATGATTAAATATCAATTGGAACCAGAAATTCTTTTTCAAAATAAGTTAAATTTTAAAAACGCAGATTTACGTTAAATAAATCAGTCAAATAATTTTAAATAAAAATTCTGGTGTAAAATATTTTTATGAAACTTGAGTAAAATTTCCGGAAGTCTAGTGTTAACCACAACATACAATCGAACATGTCTTTTCATTGAGTATTATTTTTCTAATCCTAGTAAAATTATAAATGTGAAAGTGTAAAAATGTTGGGCCGAAGTCAGCGTCGAAACGGATGATTAAATGCTTTTGTATTTATTATCCATTATATTCACCCTTTTTTTTAAGTGAAAAATTTTTGCTTAAGTTAATAAAATTTACATATTTTATGTGTTTATAATGCATAAAATAAAAGTTATAAATAATAAAATCTACATTCAATTAAATTTAACTATGGAATATTCTAGTGTGTTTGTAATATACAGTGGCATTTAAAGAAAAAGAAAGAAATGTAAACATTGATTTTTTATTGTAGTAATAATAGATAGAGCAGTGCTAGCCTTTGCTAAACATATTCCTGATGCAGAAATCCAGGAGGGATTGTGTTTCTGAATTTTTTAGAACCGCTATTTCATACTAAAAGTAATCTTCGGCTTAAAATTTCTGAGATTAACCCGTTGGGGACGAGCGACACGTATACGTGCCGCATGAAGCGCTCAGAATCCTTGTTTTTTTTTCACCAGTAAAATTTTACTGTAAAATTTGCCTTATTTAATCAACGCATTTTCTCGATTCAAGAAGTCACAAATTTCTGTTTTTAAAAAACGGTGACAAAAGATTAAAAATTTCGTAATAGGCTCCCGTCCCGAAGGGGTTAAATAAGGCGATTATTATTACTACTATTTGGAAATCGCGATTATAAAAATCCAGAAACACAATCACAGAAAAAATCAGTATCAGCTATGTTGGTTATATTGCGGCAATATTTATGCTCATCGCTAACGTGTTCCCAATTAAGTGGAGCTCTGAATTCAGAAAATATATACCAGACTTTAGAGATCTTAATTTTTATTATATTTAATCGACGAAAGTCAAATTAAATAAGGCGAAAAATGCCGGTAAAAAATTGTGGTATATATTTTGAATACAAAAATACGCCTAATTTTCAACACCGATCGCTATTGCTGATATTTGAAATAAAAGACCAATATTGTAAAATATTGGTCTGTACTACAGAAATATTCCGACACATTGTAATTATCTCCAACATAATGTCAATATTTACTTTACATTCGATTTATAATTAGTGAAATCGCAAAATATTTGTTGCCAATATTGACAAATATCTGCAAAATCTAAATATATTAGATCACATCTACGTATTCTATATAGACGATTATCTCCTCTATATAGATAATCCTCTATATAGGGTTCGATTTTAATAATGGTTATATTAGGATATATTAGGGGTATAAGGGTTTATACAACATTAAAATAAATATAGTACGTCAATTCGCTCATACTTAAAAAAACACTTTTTTGTTACACTATTTATTATGTGTTTTAATACATATTTAGATATTCATACAAAATTATAGTTCTGTAATATCAATAAATTATATTTCTGTAATATCTCTAAACAAAATATTGTACCCTAGTGTCGATTTATATTAAGTCCTTTTCAATAACATGTACAATGAAATCAGTGTCTGGATTTGCTCAAACTGAAAAAAAAAATCCTTCCTTTACATTATAAAAAATTCATCTATTATTATATGATATTCTTATATACTTATTTTATAAATATTTAGATTTTAATATAAAAATATAGTTCTGTAATATTAATAAAATATATTTCTGAAATGTTTCTACACAAAATATTTTAATCTAGTATCAGTTTATATTAAGTCGTTTTAAATACCAATCGCATAATAATATATATAAGTACGTATTCGTAGTTAAAATTTGTTTTATACCAAATCTCGGAGCGGTCACTTTCTATAGAGACTAAATCAAAACTTTTACATCCACTATTTAATTACGAAAATTTTCTTTTTAAATTTATCTTTGAAATGCCATCCCGCCGTGACGCGCTTAGTGGTTATTACGCTTTATTTACTACTTTTCATTACATTTCTTGCATATAATCTGCCATAAATTAACCCCTTTGGGACGAGCGACCGGTATTCGTGCCGCGTAAGGTGCTCAGAATCGGGGATTATTCTCACCATTAAATTTTTATTATAAATTTTGCCCTATTTAAACCGAGCATTTTTACCGATTCAATTAGGTAAAAATTTCTGTTTAAAAAAAACGGTGATTAAAGATTAAAAATTCTGTAAAAGAACGCTCGTCCCCAAAGGGTTAAAAAACAATCTGTGGTAACTAAAAAAATGAGAAAAAAGCGACGAATTTCGGCAAATTTTAAAACCTGAGATAGTGTAAAATATCTTTCACCTTATTTTAATTTCCATATTATAAAATAAAAAGGAATCCATGTTTTTAGACATTTCTGCTTTTTAAAAAAACTTAAAGTTGATTTTTCAGATATTTCATTATTCAAATGTTTTTTGTTTCAAGTAAAACGAATAAAATAGTCGTGAAAGGAAAAACACTTGAGTATTTCCAGTTATCGAAGAAAAAGTTGCAATTTACTTAAATTTCGTAATTATTTTATAAGATAAATTTCGTAAAATCCTTTATATCATACATTTCAACCGCAAGTTTTACTGGTAAAAAAAATAATAATACATCATCAAATATTTTCCATAAAATTTTAGTTAAAAGAAATATAAAGAATCAGAAATATAAAGAAAAAGAAAGCTGTTTCTGCAATACTGAAGAAAGCTGGTAATTTATTTCCTTCTTCGCTCAATAAATAAATCAATGAAAAACAAAAGAAATAAAAATGATGATAGTTGTAATATCAAAAGGGAGAAATGCAGTAAAGACATGTCAGAGACAAAAGAAAATACAGCATTTGCCCTTTAAATTACCTACTCTTTTTCCAAACGTCATCAACAACAAAGATCTATTGTTATTCAATGTTTCCTAAAAGGAAAACTAGTCTAGACGGGCTGTATTAATCATTGGTAATTACGAGTTCATTTTATTTGACTGATAAAAGTGGCTTTTTTAAAGCTGTATGAATATATTATATTTTTCTATAGACTAAATAAAATGTCATAAAGAGCAACTGAAAAGTTAACACTAGAACCGCCGGCAATTTTACTCAATTTTTATAAAAAAGTGTTTCATACCAGAATTTTTGTTTAAAACTATTTAACTCATTTAATTAGCCTATTTTTGTATTGCATACATATAACATATCTTATGACAAAATTTCTGGTTCGAATCGACTATTATCAATCAGTACAGGGATCAAAATGACACCTAACCGCGGTTCTAGTGTTAATAACATGTATAATGAAATCATCATCCAAATTCGCTTAAACTGGAGAAAAAAAAATCTATTACAGGATAACAAATTTATCTATTATATTACATTCTTATATCCTTCTTATATATATATATATATATACAAAATCTTATATAAAATTAAAGTATGTAATATTAATAAATTATATTTCTGAAATGTCGATAAAAAATATTTAACTCTAATATTAATTTATATTAAGTCAGTTTCAATACCATCTGCATATTACTATACATAAAAAGTGATTTTTTAAGTGAATATTGTTTGTTAAAAAATTTTCCAGGCCTCCGAGCAGTTTCTTTTTATAGAGACTAAATCAAAACTTTTACCAACACTATTTAATTACGAAAATTTCATTTTACATTTATCTTGGAAATATCATTTAAACTCCTTTTGTGGTGAGTTTTTCATTTGAATTCTTGCAGGAAACTGTCATAAAGAAAAAAAAAAAAAAAAAAAAAAAAAAAAAAATGATGGCTAAATAGTGGCTGCTCTCAGAGCCTGATTACCCACGGGGCAAATTCCTACCACTAAAAATAAACAGAAAATTTTGCCTCGTTCATGGCACAAATTTTACATGAATACGGCGTTTAGATAAGTCGAACTTTTCTTTTAAAATTTATTGGTGTGAGTGTGCCCCGTTGGTAATCAGGTCCTGGCTGCACTGCTGCCTGTATATCTTAAAAAGTTAGGGGGTATGCATATACAACTTTATCATTTTAGGGGAGAGAGGGGTTGGCATATTATATCGAAAGATATCTCTAGGGGGAGAGGGGGTTTGTCTTCTGATATCGCTATCATATTTTATCCATTTTTTTTGTAACTTGGTATTTATAACAAAATAGTATCTTTTTGTTTAGTATGTTGTCTATATTTATGAAAGTATAAATTTATTATTCAAATCATTAAATGTTTATAAAATTAATCAATTCAAAAATATGGAACACCCCATTTATTGCATTCCTATTCTTCTGTCATACGTGTATCTATAATCCGCTGTTTGACAAACCACATACAAATATGTTTGAATTGAAATGATACTTGTGGTTACCAGTAAATAAAAGAAAGAATTTTGTTACCTATTTAGTTGATAAGAAGTTTTGTGTGGCCCACCCCCTACAGGGGATAAGTGCAAGAAGACATCGTTACTGTTGAATGCATTATGTACCAAAAAGCTATTATGAAATACTTTTTAATAGTTAGTACAGTAAAAACATCCCTAAAGCGACCACGCTCCGTTCCAATAAAAATTGGTCGCTCCGAGAGGTGGTCTCTTTATGGAGGTCGCATTTAACCCCTTAATTCTCGCTCCCGTCATATTCTCGGGCTGTGTCTTTCACTCAAATAGTTTGATTCCCACCTGTTTTATAAAATAGTGAAATTGGGTAGATTTTGGTGTCTTTTTTACTGTCATTAAGTAAGGTGATTATTTCTTTTTTATAAAAGTGGTGCCAATAAGCAATTTCAATTATTCAACCGTAATTTAATTCGAGCGTTAAGGGGTTAAATCAAGATTTTAATTGGTAAAAAAATGTAACAATTAATGTTACTAAAATTTATTTTTTACATTAGGAAAAAATATAAAAATTTAAATATCAAAACAAAAGTTAATTGCATAAGTTAATTACTGCAGGGTTTAAAAAATGAATACATTGGCGTGCGCTTTGATTTTACGATTTTATCTTTTAAAACTTTTATTTCCCAGTCCTTTCGTAGTTCAGTAAATAAATGCAATTTTTCTTTTGGACGGAAACAAATAATACCGATTTCATTAATTTATCTATTTCTTTGACAGAATCTTGACTAGTTTCCAGACAGAATAGGGCAAGTGAGTTTATTGACCGGCATTCTTAATTTGTCATAAGAGTTAAATTCATTGCCTAAAAAGGCACAAAGGGGTTAAAAACACTTAAAAGTTGCCGGAATAATAATAATAATAAAAATCTAAACTTAGTTTAGAAGTTTGATGAATAATGCGCTCTCCGGAATTATTTTTCTAATAAAACCTTTTTCAAGCAACCAAGAAAAAAAGGAATTTGTTTCATTCTCTTCAAGGAAATTGGTCGCTCATGGAGAGAGTTCAACTGAGATGGTCTCTGAATGGAGATAAAATTAGTATTGAGCCTACGGGAATAAATTTCGTTCCATGAAAAAAATGGCCGTTCAGGGAGGTGGTCGTTTAATGGAGTGGTCGCACAGGGAGGTTTCACTTTATTTCTTTTATGTGTTATTAGATATATAAAGTTAGATTTTTATTGATTTCTCTTCATTTGAATCAATAAAATATGCGAAAAATAAATGTAACGATATTTGTATATCATTCCAAACAAAAGAAAAAAAAATCGAAATTGTAAACAATTTTTATGCATTGATAAAGATATCATTACCGGGGGGGGGGGGGGGGTCGAGGGATGATAACGTATGATATCGTAAGGGGGAGGGGGTCCAAAATTACCAAAAAGTTGATAACATTATATATGGACAGCCTCTTGCATGTAAATTCAGGAGATACGTTTATAGTCCTCTTGACCCTGCTTACAGCTGCCGCTTCTTCCTTTGAATTGAATTTTCTCAGATAGCAAAACTTGTAAGAAAAATTCATCGATGAATTTCGTCAAATTTTAAAACCTGAGATAGTGTAAAATAAGTTTCACATAATTTATTTTTCATATTATAAAATAAAAGTAAATCCATGTTTTTAAACAGTTCTGTTTCTTTTAATTAGCGTTGTTTTTATGCATATTTCATTATTCAAATGGTTTTTGTTTCTTGTAAAATGGTCAAAATAGTAGTGAAATAAAAATTATTTTCAGTTATTGACAAAAAGTTGACATTTATTTAAATTTTGTTGTCCTTTTATATGATAAATATCGTTAAATCCTTTATATCATACATTTTTAACAGCAAGTTTTAATAATAGAAAATTAGTATATCAACAAATATTTTCTATAAATTTTTAAGTAAAATGAATACAGTTCTGAAATACAAAGAAAAAAGTAAGCTGTTTCAGCAATACTGAGGAAAGCTGGTAATTTATTTTCTGTCTCGCCCAATAAATAATACAATGAACAAGAAAAGGAAAAAAATGAAGAGAGTTTAATATCAAAAGAGGGAAATGTTGTAAAGACTTGTCAGAGCCTAAATAAAATACAGCAGTTTCCCTTTAAATTACCAACTATTTTATCTAAACGTCATCAACAACAAATATCTATTGTTATTCGATATTTATAAAAGGGAAATAAGTCTAGACGGGCTGTTTTAATCACTGATAATTAACAAGTTCATATTATTTAATTGATAAATATGGATTTTGATAAAACTGTATGAATCCTTGATATACTATATTTTTCTATAGACAAAATAAATTGTTATAAAGAGCAACTGAAAAGTTAATAACATGTCTAATGAAATAAGCATCCAAATGCGCTTAAACTGGAAAAAAATTCTTCCATTACAGGATAACAAATTCATATATTATATAATATTCTTGTATTCTTATATTTGATATATATTTAAAATTTTGTACAAGATTATGTTCTGTAGTATTAATAAATTATATTTCTGAAACGTCGGTAAAAAATATATCACTCTAATATCAATATATATTAAGTCGGTTTAAATACCATCTGCATATTATTATATATATAATAAGTGTTTTTTTTAAGTGCATATTGTTAATAAAAATTGTTCCAGGACTCCGAGCGGTCTCTTTTTATAGAGCCAGATCAAAACTTTTAACACCAATATTTAAATACGAAAAATTTCTTTTTCAGATTTATCTTTTAAATGACGTCTGAACACATTTCGTGATGAGCTTTCCATTTGAATTCCTGCCGGAATCTATCATAAAAAAATTAATTGATGGCAAAAAATTTGACTTTTCCGCGGCCTGTATATCTTAAAAAGTACGTGTAAATTGCAGGAGATACATTTATAATACTCTTAATCCTACTTGCAGCTGACGCTTCTTCCTTTGAGTTGAACTTCTTCATCTAGCAAAAGTAGTAAGAAAAATCCATTGATGAATTTCGGTAAATTTTAAAACCTGAGATAGTGTAAAATAAGTTTCACATAATTTATTTTTCATACTATAAAATAAAAGTAAATCCATGTTTTTAAACAGTTCTGTTTTTTTATTAGCGTTGGTTTTACACATATTTCATTATCTAAATGTTTTTTTGTTTCTTGTAAAACGTATAAAATAGTAGTGAAATAAAAAATATTTTCAGTTATTGGACAAAAAGTTGCAATTTACTTAAATTTTGTAATCCTTTTATATGATAGATACCGTAGAATCTTTTATATCATGCATCTTAACTGCAAGTTTTAATAATAGAAAAATAGTACAACAACAAATATTTTCTATAAAATTTTAGTTAAAACAAATACAGTTCTGAAATATAAAGAAAAAAGTAAGCTATTTCAGCAATACTGAGGAAAGCTGGTAATTTATTCCCTGTCTGGCTCAATAAATAAATCAGTGAATAACAAAAGAAATAAACATGAAGATAGTTGTAATATCAAAAGGGAGAAATGTTGTAAAGACATGTAATAGACAAAAGAAAATACAGCAGTTGCCCTTTAAATTGCCTACTCTTTTTCTAAGCGTCAACAACAAAGATTTATTGTTATACAATGTTCATAAAAGGGGTAAAAATACCTAAATGAGATGTATTAATCATTAGTAATTAGAAGTTCATTTTATTTCACTGAAGAGGCTTTATATAAAGCTGTATGAATCCTTGATATACCACATTTTACCATTTCTTTATAACAAAAAAAATATGTTATAAAGAGCAACTGAAAAGTTAATAGCATGTAAAATGAAATAATGAAATGAGCATCCAAATTCGCTCAAACTGGGAAAAAAAATATTCTTTTACAGGATAGGAAATGTATCTATTATATTATGTTCTTATATTCTTATTTTATACTCCCTCCGTCCCAAATTAGTTGCGACGTTTAGATCAAAAATTTTGTCCCAAATTAGTTGCTACATTTTAAGTGGGTGGAGCCATTAATAACTTCCGATGCAGTTTAGTAGACCGCACAATTTTGTAAGGACTCTACCACCAGTATACCATAAAAATCATTTTCTTACTAAAGAATTAACGATTCATTAGCTAGATGGTAGTTTTATGCCATTACTGGTGGAGGCAGGGCCGTGCGAAGAGAAAACTGCGCCCGGGGCAGCGTGTTAATTTGGCGCCCCCCCCCCCCCCCCTCCTTCAAAATTGATAAAGGGCAGAAACAGAAATAAATTATATTGAATACATATTTTGCGTTTATTTTAGAACTTTAAAAGATTTAATTTTAATTCAGAAATTCCAAACAACTAAATAACAGAAAAGAAAATTGCACTTATTTGTTTATGAGATTATGATGATGCTTTGCGACAGATTTTTCTTAACCTTTCTCAGATATTTTTCTAGCCATTTTTAGTTCTTGTTACTCTTTAAGCTGCAGAAAATGGGTAAAAATCGCTTACAACCAGATTGGAAACAAGCGGTCCCTTCAACCAATTAAGTACTAAAAAAGCAAAACAAACAAAAAACCTGCAAAACATAATGTAATAGATAAAAATAAATTATAATTTCAGTACATTAATTAAGAAAGATAACTGAAGCAATGTTTTAATTAACCTTTAACTGATGTCACAGAAATTGTCACATAACTAGTGTGAAGCGGTCTGTGAGACCGCTCCATTGAAAGATGAATAAAAGGCACAATTAACTCATAGGATGGTGGTTTTGTACTAAACTTTTTGTACAGGACTGTTATAATTTAAATTCACCTATTCAAAAGTCTCTGGTAATAGTACTAAAGTTCCAAACGGAACAAAATTTTGGTAGTGTTTGTAGTTAAACTGAAAATTGCAAGTTAAACTATAAAAATTGAAAAAAGCCGCGGTCTGAGAGACCGGTAACATCAGTTAAAAATTAACCTTTAATTGATGTTACCGGTCTCTCGGACCGCGGCTTTTTTCAATTTTTATAGTTTAAATTGGTTTAAATACAAACACTACCGAAATCTTGTACCGTTTGGAACTTTAGTACTATCAACAGAGACTTTTGAATATAGGTGCATTTTAATTATAACAGTCCTGTACAAAAAGTTTAGTACAAAAACACCATCCTATGAGTTAATCATGCCTTTTATTTATCTTTCGATGGAGCGGTCTCACAAACCACTTCACACTAGTTATGTGACAATTTCTGTGACATCAGTTAAAGGTTAATATAAAATATAATATCAGGCAAATACATTTACTTCCATTTTATTTTTCTTGCATTTAGGGTAGCAAAATCGTTTATTATTTTATGTGTAAAGATTGTGACACACTGAATTTTATAGAAAGTAAATTCAGGTTGCTTAATCTCTCGACTCATAGTAGATCTTAAGTAGTTTTTTACTACTTTATTGTTACTGGAATACTTATAAATTATGTACGCCGTTTCCATGTTTTTGTAATTCCTTGTTTTCCCAAAGTTAAAATTATGGAGCAACTAAAGGATTTCTAATTGATCCATTTTATAAAAGTTCTTATATAATGGTAGAAATAAGGTTTTCGCATTTAAAACCTCGCTTAACAATTCAAGTCCATTCAAGTCAGCAATAAAGGGCAAGGTCCAGGCAATATTAACAGATTTTCGATAACCGATCTTAGATTCGCACCAGCCAGAAACTCAAATTCTTGTTTTACATTTCCCAGTTTCTCAAACCTCCAGTTCAGTTGCACGGTTATAGTGTCTCTACGTAACACGAAATCCTCCACATTCATATAAATTTCCAGTTTCATCAGAAGCTTCGTAGTCAAATTGTTCTGCGAATTTTATGTTTTCTGTTTTTCTCAAATAAGGACTCTAGCATTTACAGACATATCTAAATCTTCGCTTTCTTGTTCAGAAATTTCCTCTCTTATTGTCAGAAATGTGTTTTTTAGTGTTTCAATCAGTTTTCTGGCGATCAAAACATTGACAGTTTTTTTTTTCTTTTTCTTTTTTTTCGTGAGAATAATATTAACTTTTTCCATTTCATTTAAAATGCTGTGTCAAACTAGTAGGCCGTAAATTAAGGGGAATTTCCTTATTTGCTTTATTAAGCTTTTTGCTCCTGAGTAAGTTTACTCATTTTACTTCATTTCTATAAAATCTTCCAGAGCTTTAAAAATCTGTGGCAATTGTTTGTAAACTGCAGATATAGCTTTATTTTTTCATGACCATAGAGTATCGCAATGTTTCTTTAAATAAACTGATAAGTGGACATAAGTATATCCCATCTTTCAGTAGAAGAGAAGAAAAAACAACCACATTTTATGCAGTTCCGGACATTTTTGGACATACACCAGCAGCACGAACTCAAAGTTTAGAGAATGTGCAGAACATGGTAAAAAAAATAGACGAATTTATTTACTTCGACGATTCGAGCTTACACAGCATTATATTGGGAAGCCATATTTGCACCATATCACAACATTGAGCTCTGAAGGGTTCATATTGGTATTGTTTATGAGGCCCATTATCTACAAGTTGGATATAGTAGGCCGGAGTGGGATGGGAGTGTCCTCTGTAAGGTCTTTCTAAGGGAACCTAACCCGTATTTACGCAAGGTTCGAAGAAAACTACGGACAATTTCGAACGATTAGGCTGACGTGCGCGATTGGGTCGAACTCAGCACCACCCGTCTACCGTCTTTGAGAACAGAACCTCTCGTGCAGCTGTGAATGTCGAGATTGTCGGACATTAGCTTATCTTAAATTTCTTATGCTAATTTTTTTCTTTTCTTTCGGCTTGATGTAGTCAAGAAACCTTTCCACGAATGAAAATTTTCTATTTTCGGTATCGTATAATTTGCGTCATTTGTTCTTTGTGGGGTGTACTGGAATCCTAAACTGGACTGTGTTTTAAATTCAGTAACTTGCAAATGGTTACAATTATTAAAAGAAATTCTTGCAGGAGAGTTATGTAAGATATTAGAAGTATTTTTACTGCGGTTCTCGGTTTTAGTTCCAAATAGCAGAGATAGATTGCAAGCAATAATCACTCAATAGAGGTCTAAACTGAAATCCCTTAGCATCATACGAAGGAAGAAGGTTAAATATATAGAATAGGCCCCTAAAAATAAGATTGTATTGGAGAATGAGACCCACTCTTGAGACCTCTTTTCGCATCAGTGTTGGGCGATTCCGGTTTTTGCCTTGATTGAGCACCTATGGCGCTAGATGTTATCTTTATAGTGCTTGTGGGATTATACATTGCTGGCATAATTGTCAATTCAGTATAAACTTGATTGATTTACACGAACATGGTTTAATAAAGTATACTGCTGTAACCTGAATTGACTATAAATCTGTTTAATTCTTCAACAAATCATCGATATTTATGTTGTAATGTGAAATTGTAAAACTGCAGTATAAGAATTGAAAAAGTCATTTGTAACGCGAGCAGCTAGTGGATTTGGTCTGCCCTTCGGCATTGCACTATCCCGTTAAAGCGTAAGCTGAGTTCCCGAGGTGGTCATCCCTGCTTGCAGCGCCATCTGTAGTTGCTATTTGGAACTAAAGTCGGGAATCGAGGTAAAAAAAATACTGACATTTTACATTACCTTCCCGCAATTTTTTTTTTAAATAGCTGTCACCATTTACAGGTTATTGAATTTTAAAAACAGTCAGTCCATTTTAGGACACTCGGCATATGGTGGGCGATCGAACGAAATTGAAAAATACCTTGCTCTATTAATTTCTTCTACAATCGTTTTTCTTACTTCATTGGCAAGAAAGTTCATAATTTCATCCTGAATATGATTTGCCATTTGTCTTTTTCACTTTCAATAATTTTCACTTTAACTCTTTTCAAATTTGCTGTCGATTATATGATTTAATTTTAAACGTCTCTCAAGTTTCTTTTAGGGAATGCCTGCATTCCTGCGTTCTAGAGCATTTTTATGCTCAGGAATTTTAGGATTTAGTTTCTTCCACATGAAAAACCCACAATCTGGATTGGCTAACTTTGGAGGGCGATCATGATAATTGGTGAATAGTAAAAAGAAAAAAACAAAATATAGTGATTCCCTCAATTAAGTTATCCAATAAGCCGCAATCACCGTTAATAACACAGACCTGCAAAAAAAATACTTTTTGAAAATTGCATTAATTTTGATAACTAATTTTTATGTTTTTTTTATTGCTGATTCCGAAAATGAAATCCATTTTTTTCTATCACGTAAGGATTTTTTCACAAAATGATTGCATATTTTTAAAGAAAATGCTAAAATCATGAAAATTTGACATTTCATTTATTTATAAATCTATATAAATTACATTTATATCTGAGTTCAAGTAATAGTTAAGTATATGTAGAAGGTTACAAGTCCTTAGAGTAATGTTTTTTCTTTACATCAAAAGTTTTTTGCCACTTTTCCTATTGTGAACTTCGGAGGGATTGTCTTTTTGTAGCATCCAGCAATAGTCGGCTATCATACTAATATTCCATTTGCCTTGATATCACCTCTCCATTTCCTTTATATCCTGGTGAAATCTTTCACTTTGTTCCTCAATAACTGCACCTAAATTTTCAGGAAAATAGTCTAGGTGTGAATCGAGAAAATGAACTTTAATCTCATAATAATCTCCCTAAAATCTTGAAATTTTTTACGATCTCTTCTACAATAGATTTGTATTTGGAGTCCTTTTTGTTGCCAAGAAAGCTAGTAATAACTGGTTTGAAAGGTTTCCAGGCTTTTCTTTCGTTTGTTTTCATTTTATTCTCAAAATTTTCATCTTTCATCATTTTCCTGCTGTCTGGTCCTACAAACACACCTTCCTTCAGTTTTGCTTTGGATAAATACGAGAACTGCTCACAAAGGTATTTGAAACATTCACCTTCTTTTAGAAATTCACCTTCTTTGACAAATGGTTTCATAAGACCTAATATTATATGAAGCAGGGGAAGTAATACACTTTTTTTGGATCAACAAGATTTTTCATTTCCAAGGTCCACGAGGGACAGGACGTATGGCAGACGGAATGTCAGGATAAAATATTTCCTTTTTGTTCTTTAAATTGAAACCTTTCACATTACAAATACAAAAATAGCAATCATTACAGTGATTTTTAGGTTTACCAAACCGAAAAGATTGCTTTTTACCTTGAAACTATTGTCTTAATTCTTCTACGCAAATACGACAAACTTTGTGTGGAGGCCAAGGCTTGTCTTGATCGCCTAATTTCATGCCAAAATAAGCAAAATACACTTTTTTTTTACAAAATCAGATATGCTTCTTTGTTTTTTCACTGTATAGTTACAACAAATATATCAGAAACAATTCGGTGAATTATCACATCCTCTGGAAGCCATGTTCTCTAATGCAGAAAAAACTAGAAGTAAAATTTACTACTATAACTTATAACTCATAAGTTGGAATAAACACACATGTGTACAGCACAGTGTAAAGAAAGACACTGATTCAGAAGTATACATAAGGTCCGTGAAAAGACGTGTGAAGAAGGGGTGGCGAGCAGATACCTGCAAGCAGGAGAGATCCGATTTCAACTGGTTTCTACAGTCTTGAATATTGATTTTAATAGGCACTTTACCGATAAAAAGAAATATTTTGTATTGAAATAGTTTCTTCTTTCTTTTTTATTAGTTTAATGCACAAATTGTTTATTTTAAGTCCATAAATTTATTTATCAAACTCATACAAATAATAATTTTTGGTCCGAAATATACTAAATTCATAAAAACATAGATTGCGATTTGTGATGAAACTGTAAGTGATGGAATTTTTTCATTATTTTTCTAGTAATCAGCATCCAAAAAACTATAAAAAATACCACTTACTATGCCGGTAATTTTTTCATCGCAGGCTTGTGTAATTTCTCCACTAGGACTAGGTATAATTTTCTTGAACGTTAGTTTGGAAAATCGTAGTCCTTATGCAATCGCAGATTTCATGTAATCAGCATTTTCATCCTGTGCTGGACCTTTTTTTAACAGCAAAGTAATGACCGAATGACTATAAGAATGATCCCATAGTGGAATCAGAATAGGTTAGCAATTCATATTCACTGAGGGTAGCAGGTAGCAGAAACTTTCGTATACGATGTAAAGGGTTCAAAAGTTTAAGAGTGCAAAAGTTTAAGAAACACTGTAATAAAATATCACAAAAGCATATTATAAAATCATCAGATCTAAAGAGTCAATGAAAAGTAAATGTGAACAGCGCAATAATTTTGAAATGAAAAATGTACATACTTCCATTGGGGAAAATATTCCCGATACGTAAATATGTACATTTAGTTTTACAAAAATATAGAATATCGAAGAGTGAAAAAAAAATTCCAATGACAATGATCGACGACAATAAAAAAAAACTGAAATTGGTAGTACAAATTTGGCGCCCCTAAATTTCCGCGCCCGGGGCGACCGCCCCCTTCGCCCCCCCCCCTTTCGCACGGTGCTGGGTGGAGGAATCCTCACAAAATGGGACGTGGTATAAGAGCGTGCGAACCTTGTATTTTTTAAACTAATTTTGTACTTATTTAAAGAGAGACGGAGGGAATGCTTGGTAAGTAAATTTTGTTGATTGATAGCATAGCATCCTAAAATCTCTGAAAAATGTTCAAACAAAATAATAACATCATCAGTATCAATAATCAATACAGAAGTAATCAGATATAGCAACTAATTTGGGACGGAGGGAGCACGTATTTAAATTTTTATATAAAATTTTAGTTCTGTAAAATTAATAAATTATATTTCTGAAATGCCTGTAAAAAATATTTTATTCTAATATCAATTTATATTTTGTCGGTTTAAATACCATCTGTATATTACTATATATAATAAGTGTTTTTTTTTTTTTATAAGTGCATATTGTTAGTTAAAAATTGTTCTATAGCCAAGCCTCTTAACGGTCTCTTTTTATAGAGTCTAAATGAAAATGTCTGCCACCACAATTTAATTACGAAAATTTCCTTTTTAGATTTATCTTGGAAATCTTGTGGGAAGTATTGTTGGTGAGTTTAATTGAATATTTGCAGGAATTTGCCATAAAAAAATTTAGTGGCGGCTAAAAATGTGACTTCTCCACGGCCTGTATATTAAAAAAAATTACATGTAAATTCAAAGGAGACACTTTTATAACCCTTTTGATCCTACTTATAGCTGCCGCTTCTTCCTTTCAGTTGAACTTTCTCATCTAGCAAAACTGGTTAAAAGAAAAAAAAAAATATATATATCGATGAATCCCGGAAAATTTTAAAACTTGAGATAGTTTAAAATACCTTTCGCTTGCTTCATTTTCCACTTTATAAAATTAAAGTAAATCCATGCTTTTAACCCATTAACCGCTGACGTTGCGTTCACGAAACAGTCAAAATAATTGCTCATGCAATGAACTAATTACATTGGCACCACTGTTTTAGAACTTAAAAAAAATCTTATTTATTGGCAGAAATTTTGCTATTTTAGTAAAGCGAAATTTACCTTACTGAATTTGTGGTGGGAAACTACTTTCAACAAGAAATTTGAATATTTCTATCGTAATAGTTTTGGCGGTTAATGGGTTAACCACTTGAGGGGTAAGCAATTACGTTTGTGAAATGCTGAATTCCCACCAGAAAATTAGAAAATTTTTATTTCCATATATGGAAAAGCAATTTTACGGCTTTTTTGCGCCAAAGTTAGAAAAGTAAATTTTAATAAAATTTTCTGGTGTAAAACTTCATTAATCGTAGGTGGTATATAATCAATGCCGCCTCAAGACTACAAGCCAAACACAAGGTTTCGTGACGTCACGACACGGGGCTTAGATCAGCTGTGGAGAGCACATGCGTTATTTAAAACATTAATTCTTTCTTCCATATTTCAACTTATTATCACAGCATATGGGAAAAAAATAAAAACTTATAGTTTAAAGACGCTAATTAAGTGCTTTTTAATCAATTTCGATCACTCGAAACAATAATAACGATAACACAAAAACAATATTTATGAAATAATATCACTGTGTCAATGAAAATGTGCATCAGAATTAAAGATACATTAAAGAAAATTCGTTCGTTAATGAAAAAAAAATCCCAAGTTTTAAATTTATTTTAGTAGACAGTTTTTATTATTTATTCTACTTTGAAATTTAGAAACAATATCAATTATCTATTTGGTATATATTCAAAAACAAGACATTATACATTATTACATATATATATATATATATAAATTTGCAGTTTAAACACATAAATTGAATTATTTTGCTTTCAATTATTTCAAAAGAAATAAATAACTATAAGTATGCCAATCAAAACCCACATTTAAAAATTAAATTAAAGTGGAAGAAAAGTTAATGTTAAATGAAAACAAATTCAAATTGTGTTCTATTTTTATTTTTAATTGGGCTTGAAATGATACAGTAAATATCCTATTAAATATTAAGTGATTTGAAACCTGCATATAATAAATAGTAAAATTAAAGTATACATGAAATTAAGTATTCTTATAAATAAATTTTCGTACTGTAAACTTTACTTATCAGAAATGGGTAATTTTCACATAAAATCCATTAAATTAAAAAACATAAAACTGTCATAATACTAAAACAACACAAGTTCATGAAACAGAAAATTATTATTTAGTTTTGTATTAGTTTGATATATTATGCAAGATACAAGCAATAGATTTTTTAATAAATGTATTGACGTATGAAGAGAAAAATAAAAGAAAGAAAGAAAAGACTTTCATCAATTGGAATTAAAATATTCCTAATTTATGTTCATTTTCCTCGAATGTTTAGGTAATAGCTGATAAACAAAAACATCGAAAAACACAAAAACCTTCCACGAAAATATTTCATTTCCAAAGTAATGTTGTGTGGGTTCTTAAATGTTTGTTCACATCGTTTAAGCTTAAAATAATTAATTTTTATGAGATGAAAAGTATTTCCTGACTAGATCTAAAAGTAAATTTATAATTATAGAATAATAATTTTATTTATTGTTATTTTTAATTAAACATTAAAATGTATATGAAAACACATAGGATTTTTGCGAAGAAGGTGTGTGTGTGTGTGGGGGGGGGGGGGAACTACTGTTTTGCATAAGGGTAATAACAACCCTTCCTCTAGTCTTGTAAATAAATTGTTTACAGTTGTGGCGAAAATAGAGAGATTCAAAAACATTATCCCCATAGCTATATTTACACAGTACATAAGCATTTATAATTTAACAAAAAATTATAAAAAGAATTTTTATTAAGATAGCAAACGTTTAAGATTAAAAAACAACAATAAATTGATACAAGCATATCGATCGGGGTTTGCTTTAAAAGAAGTAAACAAGATAAAAATGCTATGTATTCACAGCGACTTTTATGAAAATTTCTAGAATATTTAAATTTTTAAGTATGAATATATATATATATATATAAATACATAAATTTGTTGTCAAATTAAAGTCCAACTAATTCTGCATACAAAATAACCCGAGTTACTATTCACACGACAAGTGTCTTTTAATAAATGGGTGTTAATTAAAGGTCATTCTAATGAATTAGAGAAAACAGAACAAATTATAAAGAGAGAATCGTGTGACGAGATACAAATTAAATAATATAAGTCTTGACACGATTTAGGGATGTTTGCCATTTTAAATTATTGCTCTATGTGGAAAGAAACAGAACTACAATAATATAGTTTCGTTTTGAGATACGGTATTATTGATAGAATCGTACTAGGATTTGCTAGTTAATTTATTTCAAAGAAATTAAAAATAAAAGATTTTGAACACAAGAAATAAAACTTGTGCTGATAGCATATAAATATAATTTGAAAATAAAACTTACCTTCAAAAAAATATGTTATTAGGCTAAGTAAAACGCACGTGCACGTAAAATAGCAAGATACAAAATTCAAATGTTCGGGGCTGGCGCGTTGGCAGTTAGCCAGCCCCGGGCTGTGACGTCACACGTGGGGGGATGAAGGGCGTGTCTGGCTTGTAGTCTTGAGGCGGCTTTGTATATAATATATACCGCCGCCCCTCAAGAGATTAAACCTGGGTTCATACGCATCAAGGGATTCGGGGGATTTTAGGTGTTTTTGTACCAGAAATTTCTTAAAGTAATCATCGCTATATCTGAAGATAGATTTATTTTTCTTTAAATATATATTATTTTACAAAAATTCTGAGAAAAGGTTCTTGAAAGTCATTGAAGCGAACGAACAATGTAAACACATTTGTTTTTCTTTTATGTTTTAAATTAACGTTGTTTTTATAGATATTTCATTATTGAAGTGGTTTTTGTTTCCTGTAAAACGGATAAAATGACAGTGAAATTAAAAATATTTTCAGTTATTGGCGCAAATGTTGCAATTTTTTAAAATTTCATAATCCTTTTATATGATAAATGTCAGACAGGCTGTATTAATCATTGGTAATTACAAGTTCATTTTACTTAACTGATAAAAGTGGCTTTCGATAAAGCTGTATGAATCCTTGATATGTTATATTTTTCTATAGAATAAATAATATGTTATAACCCTTTGAAGGGGTTAGGGTGCGATATATTGTATCCCACCTAATTTTAATCAAGATTTGCACTAGAAACTTTTAATTAAAATTTATTTTTCTAACTTCGGAAAAAATTTTGAAAATTGCTTTTCCTTATTTTGAAACAAAATTTTACGGATAATCCGGTGTGAAATCAACATTACAGAAATGCAATTACTTGCACCTGAAAGAAATAAAGAGCAAATGAAAAAGTGTTTTTTTTTTTTTTTTTATTAACCCTCCGTCTACCAGACGGGTCCATTGGACCCGACAGGTACATACAAAATATTCATTCAAACCAGAAATTTCTTTAAAATAAACTAAGTATATAAACCAGACAAAAATAAGGTAAATAAATAAGTTAAATAGTTTTAAATAAAAATTCTGGTGTAGAACGTTTTATTAAAACTTGAATAAAATTCCCGGTAGATCTAGGGTTAATTAACACAGGGTTCGTATGGGTACCGTTATTTGCAAGGCGATGTAGAAGAATTTTCTTGTAGAAAAATAAATCTAGTTTAAACGGACTACATTTGGCTTTATTTCAGGTGAGATGTTCCATGAAAAAATACTGGTACCGAAGAATTTCTTAGTCGGGAAATTCAAGCACCCGTACGAACCCTGTAACACTCTAACTACGGGAATTTTTACTTAATATTTATAAAGAATATGTATATGAGTCATTCTGATTTGATGTAGTTTGTTATAAATTTTATTATGTATGATACATACAGCACTTAAATAAACTAGAGGAGTAAGCTAAAAAGTGAAGAGAACTCTGTGAGACAGTCATGCATGGGCTTAAATTTGAGAGTAACATATGTATCAATTCGAAACTCAGAAAAAAAGATTTGCAAGAGATCTGTAATTCTTTGAAACGATGGATAGAACTTGAAAAGATAGTTTAGGGCAACAATTTGGTTGCATGTAAATGACAAAAAAAGTACAGTTTAGGAATGAAGCAAGATATTTAATATGGCGTGTGGGCTCTTGGAATAGATAAAACTGCCGTACACCTCTTTTCCTTGGATTCGGTGACATTATCGATAAGTTTTCGGGAAGTACTGTTCCACTCCTCAAGAATTGCAACCTTCAAGTCCCGGACAATAAGAGGAGGCCTCATTCTCGCTGCAATGCGTCTTCCGAGTGTGTCCCATATATGCTCGATCGGATTCAGGTCAGGAGAGCTTTCTAGCAATTCTATACTATGTACTGTTTCAACTTTAAGCATGTTCTCCACAAGACGAGTTTTATGCTGCCTGGCATTATCATGCATGGAAAAAAGGAATCACCAATAGCTGCAACGTAAAATACGACATGAGGTCTCGGTATCTCGTCTGTATAACTCCGGGCCGTCAAAGTGCCATTCCGAATGATATGCAGGGCCATAAGTCCACCTATGCTGATTCCATCACATAGCATCAACCCACCTCGTCTGTAATGTGATCTTTCATGGACGAATGTAGGATTATTTTAAGTGCCCTTTGCTCTCCATTCCAAAACACATCGGATGTCACATCTAGATTGAATCGGGACTCGTCTGTAAACAGAATTTCACTCCAACAACGTTGCCTCTAAACTCGATGTTCAGTTGTCCACCTTCTTTGTGCCACACAGTTCCTTGAGGCCAACGGAATACAGACCATAGGCTTACGTGCATAGAGACAACCCTGATGAAGCCACTTTCGGACTGTTTGGCTTGACACTTTTCGTCCTGTGGCCAAGAGCTATTGTGTTTGCTGATGAGTAGCACTGCCCCTTCCGTCTCGACGTGCTGTTAACTGCATGTATTTGTCATCAGTTTCTGTGGTAGCGCATATCCTACCTTGCCCTTGTCGATGTCTACCATTCCACGTGTCTTGGAATCGATTCCACAGCATTGCACTGACATTTCTTGTGATTCCAATAGCGTCCGCTACACTTCGTTGTGTTTTCCCAGATTTAACTGTCCCGATAATACGCCAAGCCATGGATTTCGGTAAATCACATTGCTGTGAAATTTTAAAGTCACCTTTTCTTAAAACACAAGCTGAGCAATTGAATTTTGCAACAGAGATGATAGGCGTAACCAGCCTTTTGAACGGGGGGGGTGCCCTGACTTTTTAACCTGAAGGTGCCTGCCTACGTACGGAGCAATTTTTTCCAAAAAAGCTATTTAATTAGTTTTTAAACTTATTTTTACTAAGATTAGGACTAGAAAATGTGAAAAAAAGTAAAAAATATTTCATTTATTGATAAAATTTTGGTAAATGGAGGAATTTATAGTAAAATTTAGTGAAATTTGGCCCGAAACGCAAAACGCTCTAAAGGAAATTCTACTGTATGTATCTTAATTTCCTTTTTACACTTCATATTTATGACATTGGTGAAGGCAATGAACTAAAATCTAAGAGATTCTTTAAGTATTTCAAAACTTATAGCATATCGCACCTGTTTACATGTTAATTTTCATAAAATTCATCGATGTCATTCCACAAAAACATCCATAAAACCAAAAATATTTATTCTAAATTTAAATCTTTAGTTCATTGCCTTCACAATAGTGTAGAAAACATACATTTTAAATTTCATAGTGATATTCCAATAACTTTTTGAGAAATCATGTTTTGCGTATGGAATTTTCACCGAAAATTACATTTTCCAAAAAATGCATTTAAAGTTTAGATTTATGTTTTACTACAAGAATTTACAGTAATATACATCTAAATTTCATGGAGCATATTATTTACATTTCTTATTATTAAACAAATGCATCCAAAATCGCGAAATTTCTCCAAACATAATACTCTTTAAAAGCAATTTAAAAATTTGAAAATTTTAAATTTTAAAGCCCTTTAAACAGCACCTTCTTTTTGAGTGACAGCTGTTGAGTAGTTTTAAAACCGCTATAACTCCGGATCTATTTCACGTACAATAAAAACAAATACAGTTTTGGAAAGGTAAAGAATTGGTCTTTAATAAAATAAAATAAAATCTATTTGACAATTTTGGTCGAAAATTGCATTTTCAACGTAGTCAGATACCTTAAAGTCACCTTTTCTTAAAACACAAGCTGAGCAATTGAATTTTGCAACAGAGATGATAGGCGTAACCAGCCTTTTGAACGGGGGGGGGTGCCCTGACTTTTTAACCTGAACATGTTGGATGCAAACAATATCTTATATAGTAAAACCTTCTAAAACGGAAATCCAGGAAACGGGTCAAATTTCCGTTTTAGACAGGTTTTCATCTTAGAAGGTATACTTGTGTGGTATTTCTTTTCAAAAGGGCTCAAACGCAATTTTTGTTTTCGTGAGGGGGGATGAGAAGGAGTTCAAAACATTAAAACTAGATCTAATGGTAAAAAAAAAAAAAGATATGTAAACGTTCTTGCAGCAGTGAGATAAGACAGTGACTAAGTGTGGTCACAAGTGTTAAACCTTTTTGCACCCTAACTTCTTATAAAGATTAAAAAAGGCCTTTCACCATGCTTGAAACTTCTATAGGCACAGGGAACGCTGCATGAAATTTTGCCGGATGATAAATCTCAGGTAATACATGCGGTACACCAGTACATACGCACGAAAGTTTTTCAGAATGTCACTCCATCACTCCTTAGGGATCACCGGAGGGACCCAAGGAATTTTGGAGGAAAGCCTATATAAATAATTATTATTATATTATAAATAATTATAATATTCATTAATACCGTAATTTCCGGCCTATAATCCGCGGATCAAACAATCATGTTTCGACCCAGAAATTTTATTTCATTATTGAAGTTAAATATTTATCGCGATTTAACAAGTTACGTTTTATGAAACAAGATTTCTGGGTCCGAACATAATTGTTTGATCCGTGGATTACAGGCCGGAAATTACAATAATTCATATTTTTACTTCAGAATGTGTCGATTATTAGGTAAAACAGGTCATGATAATATACACTAAATTTTATCAAGATGATACAAATTATATTATCATGATGCGACTATAATAATAAAGATCCCGTGAGGCATGGTGACGTCACGGCGACGTCGTTGTGAAGTCACACTGTGATTTTGTGACCGTCCATGTGACGTCACGTGACGTCGATATGACGTCATAGTGACTAGAATGCGAGGTCGTTATGGCCGTTTTAGAGGTCGTTTGTGACGTCACATTGTGACCACTCTGTGAAGTCACGGTGTGACAAATTTGTGAAAAGTGTGTCATTTGTGACTATTTTGGCCTTAACTTTGTGACGAACCTGTGACGAAAGCGACAATGCTTTGAAGTCACACTGTGACCAATTTGTGAAATATGGGTCATTTGTGACGAACTTGTCATAAACACTGTGATTTCAAATGAAAATCAAATTTCAAATTAATTGCTTAAAAGACGCAAATAGTGTAAAAGATTCCATGCTGGGACTCGAACCCGGGCCATTAGTACAGTGCACTGACATTCTACCGACTAAATCACATGGAACGATACCCAGGATGGAAAATTTCTCACTATTACATGATGGCGAGGCTACAAACTCAGCACAAGATGGAATATTTAGCGTGAGCCACCAACATGATGCAAACACGAAACTTAATTAAATCCAGCATCGATTGAAATTATATTAATACTTGGAAATTTTTCCAGAGAGAACCATTCGCCTTGCATACAATATTTCAAATGAAAATCAAATTTCAAATTAATTGCTTAAAAGGCAATTTTAATTTGAAATGCTGTATGCAAGGCGAATGTTTCTCCCTGGAAAAATTTCCAATTATTAATATAGTTTCAATCGACGCTGGATTTCATCAAGTTTCGTGTTTACCCCATGTCGGTGGCTCACGATAAATATTCCATCTTGTGCTGCGTTTGTAGCCTTGCCAACCTGTAATAGTGAGAAATTTTACAGACTGGGCGTCGTTCCATACGGTTTAGTCGGTAGAATGTCAGTGTGCTATACTGATGGCCCGGGTTCGAGTCCCGGCCTGGAATCTTTTTCAATATGTTGGCCTTTGCGCCTTTTAAGCAATTAATTTGATATTTGATTTTCATTTGAAATATTGTGTATAAGGCGAAGGATTCTCTCTGGAAAAATTTCTAAGTATTAATACAGCGATGTATTTTGAAGTAACCTTTTGCTGTAAATATAAAATCTTATCTTTTTACCGTACTTTTTAGCAAAATATCGCTATTTTGGAGTCCTATTCTTCTAAATCATTTTAAATTTTTTCACTTAAAAAACAATGCTTATCAACTGACATATTTTTTTTATTCAGTTCTATGCTTGATATTAAGTTCTATGCTTGATATTGAGTTCAAGCTTGATATTTAGAATGTGTAAATTTTTTAATTTGTTGTGATTTGTCATTGCTTTATTAAATACGAACATGGAGACTCACGGATATTAATACAACTATTATTTATAGAGCGGCATGATAAGCGATATTTATTTAAATTTTTTATTCCCGTGTATATTGTATTTTGTGAATATGCGCTAAATAGATTTGGTATGTTTTATAGGAAAAGACTGATCTGGGAAATAGAAAAAAAACGAGTAAGAAAAATCATGCGTTAATCATAGATTATAAAATACTTTCCAACACTTTCTGAATGCTTTAACAAGACATCGTAATTTAGGGAAATGACGTAAATAAGATAACTAAGTAAACATTTTAGAAAATTCATAAAACATTTGAAAAATTGATTTCAGCAGTTACCGTCCATAGCCAAATATGTTTTCCAATTCTTTTGAACAGCCTTGTATTTGATCTGTAGGTTGATACACTGAGAAAAATGAAGTACTCAAAAATAAGTAAACCGACGTACTCATATCGAATTGAATATTTTTGGATCAAAAATGAACCCATGCTTTCTCTATTTTGAAACATCACATGTTATCAAACACAAACAAACGAATAGTTTTGTACCCTGTAATGGTTCATTTTATTTATGGCGGCATAAATGATGTTTATTAATGTAAATATTAAATTATGCACAGCATTTAAAAAATAATTTAAAAGTGCTTGGAAATAATGCTCTTGTCATAAAAATATTCGATTTGAGTATCTTGTTAAGAATTTTGCTATTTTTCTTAATAAATAATCAATTAAACATTTCTTGTTAAGAACTTTGAACGGGAAATAAATTTCAGTACATTTTTACTTTAAATTTTAGGTTTTTCTTTTTTTTTTTTTGGGGGGGGGGGGGGGCAGTACATAATGATTCATATTTGATCACAAGCAATGAATAAAAAATGAGTACATGTGTTTCTCAACTTTGAGTACATTTGGATCGGAGCTATTTTGAGTATGTGACGCATTTAAAATTGAGTACTTTTTACTCAATTTTGACTTCACATTTTTTAAGTGTATATATACTATATAATGGGAAAATTTAGTTTAGCAAGAAAACTCCTAACAGGTTGAAATTCTTTTTCAGCAATTTATACTAATGTATGGAAACATACTTGAATACTTTTGTACAACCCTGTAGTTTACCTAGAATCTTTATTACACGCCACTATTTAGTTAAAATTTAATTCAAACTAAGACACTCTTAAAACTGCTGAAATCACATTTCCAGAAATTATAATTTATAGACGGCCATGTATCCAATTCTTTACGTGATCCTGTATATCGTTTTATCTATATTCTACAAACATTTCTTGGTAAATTAAATGCAGTTCAGCAAAAAAAAAGCATAACTCATTTAAAAACCACCTTTAAGCAATTTGCGCCCATACCCAGTAATCCTTACGAATACTTTTGTGTAGCCTTGTATAGGAATTATAGCATTTATGTACACCATATACTATGCATAAATATAGTGAATCATAAAAGCGCATATCATAATTAAAAATACATTTCCAGCAATCATCGCTAATGAACAGTACTTCGGATACAATATAGTATCTGAAATATTTTGTGTGTCCCTGTAAATGCTATATACGTATTATTCGTATTATACATGAAATAATTTATAGTATGTAAACCTCAGCGACATATATCAATTTCATTATATATGAAATAGATTAACATAATTAAAGTATGCCGCAAACAATTCCCTCCACCCCTATATCATTATGTATTTGAATTCCTGTTTTAGCCCTGTAAATGAACAATAACTATTATTTGCATCGCATAGTCAACAGAATGCATATTTTAGTGCACTTCATAAATGCATATAAATTTTATTCTGTTTGAAAGCGTGCGTAATATCATAAAAAATCATTTGAAACGATTTTTTTCCATAGGCTGTAATGTAACGGAAAACTTTTGGCTGTCCCTGTAAATGAACAAAGCATGCTACAAACTTCATTACAAATAGGTACCGTGCTATGGTAAACGTCAATAACATCCAAAAATTTCAGGGCAATCCGAGTATATTTTCGAGAGTTAGAGTGCGGACAGACTGCTAGACGGACAGACGGAGAGACAAACCGAAGTCATAAGCACTTTTCAACTTGTGTCCTATATTATGTATCCTGTATTATATGAACTTTTAAAAAATATATACTAAAGCAGTTTAATCTATAACTTCCCATCAGGCATGAAAAACACTTTGTTTCAATGCTTAAATATCATATTTTACTTTTTAGTGCCAATAATTACGCGTATCATAAACGTAGAAAATGAATTTAAAATAGAAGAAAATTTAATAACCGATTCAGAATGTCTATAATTAAATGTTTGATTAAAATCACAAACAGAAAAAATGCTTACATACAATTTAAAAAAAAATATATACCAATTTGAAAAACACTAAAAATAATAATTAGGATTTATAATTGTACTATTAAACAACAGCAAACTCAATAGATAAATTAAATGCATTATTAGATTTAACAATATCTCAAAAATATTTCGATATGGTATAAGGAATTCCTATTATTTTATAATTTCGGCAAATGTTAAATCTGAAAACATTGGTTTGAAGATTTAGGATTTTGAAAGATAATTTAAAATATTATTAGCACTAAAAGAAAATTCTTTCAAATGTTTCACTACTGTAATATGTAAAGATACATTTTCCCAGTATAATGTTAATTTCTAATCTGAAACAGTTTCGTAATCTTATGATAATCGAACATCATATTTAACCCTAAAATAATAATAACTATAAGTGTTAGTAATCAAAAAATAGTAAGAAGCCGATAAAATAATTCCAAATCATTGTCGTTCCATACATTTTCAATCTCAAGTAAGAGTAAATTAATGTTTATATTAATTCCAGTATGAATGTAGGCATGCACAGTCTCTGCGCAGTTTTTTTTTTTCAAGCGATGGCAGATTAAGATATTTTTCTTTGCAGTTATCGAATTTTAAAACATTGCTTCTAACAGTTAAAGATCAGTCTCTTACAAATATGACATAAAACTATTTAACTCATATGTACAAATCAGGAATAAAATATTTAAATTAAATAAAACTTACATATACGTTCTATTAATATCCGTGTATCCAAAAATGGTCATTTCCTTATCTTAAAGTGTTGTTGACGTGGTGAAGGTGATGTTCTAAAAACAGTGAACTATTTATTTCCCGCGTCTTCTCATGTTTATTTTTTTGTGGGCAGACGATTTTCAAGCAGATGGTCTGGTACAGATTATTTGTTTTTGCATGCAAGAGATATGAAACTTGAATGCGCAGTAATTTTCTGAAAGTATGGTTAATTAAAATTTTGTATTTGAAGAAATGTTCAATGTATTTAACCTTTTCTTTTTATTCGTACCAAATAATACAAGTTAAAATGTATTGTAAAGTTCATTTTTTCTAAATAATTATAATAATAATATTCATAATTAGAGTTTATTAGATATACCATTGTTTAAATTTTCAAAAGGTGTAAAAATAAATTTAATGGTAATAACGAGCCCCCCCCCCTTTTTTTTCTTTTTTTTTTTAAGTAAAGTTTGTTTTGCACAAATTTTGTATATTTCTTTTATTTTCGGAAAATGCTAATTTTATTTCAAAAGTCTGAAAGAAGTAGAATTTATGACTTGAATACAAATTATAAAAATATTCTAAAGCAAGAAATGCATAGATGACTAAACTCTGAAGACTCTTTCTACGTGCTCATTAAAAGGTGCAGATTTAACTGTAATAGAATTTTTTTATTTTGAAACCACAGAAGTGTTTCGAATAATCCTGGTCGGTAAAAAAATAAATAAATAAATAAATTTCCTCCCAGCAAACTAAATATGTAAAGTGTATAAATTTAATATTCCTAATACTAATTATATTATCCAAATGCTAGATAAAATTGAAATCATGAAAAAGTATACATACACTATCTTAGATATCAAATTGATAAAATATAGCCTGAAAATTTAGTTTATTAATGATTGTATCGTGCACTTTATTTATTATGCCCCCCCCCCCTCTCCCCTTTAGTGAGAGAATTTACCATTTGCTATCCACTAATATATTTTATTCCTTATGCCATGTAACTCGTGACTGTTTAAAATATTTCTCTTCATTTTCAAAGATTTTTGAAGTTCATATTTTTGTCACACTGTGACTTACAATATGGTGGTTTTTTTGTCACATATGTGTCGTGACGTTCGTTACATAGCAGTGACATAACAGTGACCTCACAATTTTTTTTAAATTGCCAGGAACATAATTTTACAGTAAATAACATGTTTTGAAGAATTTTCGTAATCTCTCTATTCTAAAAAAAAGTAACTACAGCTGTCACCGCCGCCGCCGGTTTTGATTTTTTTGTGACCGGAGGCCTTTCTTCGTTAATATTAACAAAAATAATGCATACAAAAATATGAAAATCGGTGGTTTTATACAGAAATGTTTGATAAACACGCTGATGAAGACAGTTTTCAAATCGAAGAATTATTTTAAGAGTTATTTAATGCTAAAGTTGGACAAAATCGTTCCACTAAAAAAGTTTTATAGCAGCAAAAACTATACATTGCAGTGTAATCATTTTTAGATCATTTTATGCGTTAGAATTTCCCGGAGTGCAGATTGCATCAATTTTTTTTATTTTGACTCATTTTTTCAGGTTTTATTTCTATTTTAATATCAAATTTTCAGCATTTCTAGAGATATTTTTTACAGATTTCAGAAAATTGTACTAATTTAAACTGTTGCCAACTGTATAAAAAGCGCAAGCAATAATGTTTGCTTAAATTAAAAATTTATTTACACGTGACTATTATAAACAGGAAAAAAACTTTCAAATTAGAATTAAATAATTACGTATAAAAAGCAGGAACTTATTAAAAATTACGTCATCAAAAGTATACAAGTGAATTTTAAAAGAGAAAGGATATTGTAAAATAATAAATTCATTAACATGCGTTAGAAGTCTTAGGAGAAATTACGTCATATTTACGTCACATTATAGTTATTACATAAAGTGAACACAAAATAATATTGCAAAAAAGTTTAAATTTAGAAATTGCGCTAGACATTTACTTGATATTTTGAGAATTAATTTAAAATGTCTCATTTAAAAGAACTTTCTTTTCGCTTTGTTAAAAAATACCAGGAGACAAAGACTCTCTTTACTTAATTCCTTTTATATTAGCTTATTTTGAAATGTTGTTACACGTGTAAACGTCATCAAGTTATTTTTATTTCGACGTTTTATTTGTGTTTTTATTAATGTTGTACGAATTTATTTGTTCTTTCGTTATTTAAAATAAAAATTATATCAATTTGTATAATTTGGCGAGTGGTTTGGCGATTTATATAATTTGGCGAAATTGGTCGACAGGATAATCAAGTAGTACCGCAGCGGATTTGGCGTTAAAATTCCCCAATCAAAGAGAAATGAATAGAAATTCGTTTATAGGGAGATCGCCACTGTTTTTTAAATTATAATTCAATCTTTCGAAATCTTTTTAACCCTCTGTCTACCAGAAGGGTCCAATGGACCCGACATGTACATTCAAAATATTTATTCAAACCAGAAATTTCTTCAAAACAAACTAAATTTATAAATCAGACAATAATAAGTTAAATAAACAAATTAAATAGTTTTAAGTAAAAATTCTGGTGTAGAATGTTTTTATAAAACTTGAGTAAAATTTTCGGTAGTTCTAGGGTTAAAGCCGATCAAATTAGCGCGCATTTAGAGTCTGCGGTGTCTGGACGGGGGTTGGCGAGCGTAGCTCGTAGGGGGCCGAGCCCCCTAGTTTTTTAAAGTTTTCTAAGACGTTCACATCTCAGTCACAATGTGACATCACTGAGGGGTGGCATTTTGGTCACAGATGTGACGTGACCACAGTGACTTACAGTGACGTCACAACGACGTCACCGTGACCATGCATGCTATGGGGGATATGTGCTTGTCTGTCACTGTGTGTGTGTGTACGCGCGCGCGCGCTGAACTATAAAAAAAAAAAGAATGCAGTCCGAACAGCCGTGAGATTTGACAGGATCTGTATGCCTGAACTCATGCATATCGAAGATAATTTCTGGAATTTTTCAATTAATTTTTTATGCGAATTTTTTCGCATTTTGCGGCAATTTTTTCAAATTAGTAAACAAGAATTCTATTTCAATATTTTATCCAGTAAACTTTGTCTTCTTTTCAATAAAGTGTTTTCGAGTTTCTTACAGCGATTTTTCCATTTTTAACAATTTTTTAATGTTATTTTTAGAGGGTTTTTTTCGCATTTCGCGATGATTTTTTTTTCGACATTCCTAAAAGAAATCCGGTTTAAATCTTTTACCCAAAGAGTTAATTTCGTTCCCTGTAGTTTTTTTAATCTTTTCCGAATTTTTTATGCGATTTTTAGCGGGTGTTTTCGTGCTTTGAGTCGATTTTTTTACTTTTTTTGAAACAGAAAAAATTCTCTGGTAATTTTTGCAATTGCCGTGATTGAATTCGAATTGGAATAATGTCAAAATCAGTTCTTATAAGAAAGCTGAAAATTTAATTTTGCTCGAAATAAAAAGTGCAATAATTCAAGATTTGCTTGTTTCGAGACAGAAGAGGTAGTAGCTTGCTCGGGAGTACGTTTCTGAAGGCAGCCCCCCCCCCCCCCAATCATAGATTTTCTACGTTCGTTTAAAAAAACCAACCAACGAATTTCCTCTAGTAATGAAGTTTTGTTTGAGGTACAGGCTTTGAAATAACGTGCGGGATCGCGCGATTTGTGCACAGAAAAGGAAAGTCCCGCATAATTAAAAAATGCTATGCAGTATTTCCGCCCTCCAAATTCTTCACAGACCTGTGATTCTTCAGTGAGTATTTAAAAAAAAATTTTGAAGTCCGTGATTTTTATTTCTTTTATGCCATTTCTTAAAATCAATTCGTGAATCGGTCCCGGAAAATTTTGAGAATTTCTTCAAACGATCGTGGAAAAATATCGGGAATTTCGATAAAAGAGGGCAAAAAGTAATCGCCAGTTTCGTCAAAAGATTGCGCAAAAAAATTATGAATTTCGATAAACGATTGGTGAAAAAATTTTGCAAATTTCGTCAAAATGTCGCGGAAAAGAAGTAGAGAATTTTGTTAATTGATACGGAAAAATATCGAGAATTTTCCCGATCGGTCGAGCAATACTATCGCGAATTTCGAAAAATGATCTCCCTGTAAAAAAATCCCTTTCGTCAATCAGTCGCAACAGAAAATAAATTTCGTCAAAGGATCGCGGTAAAAACGAGAACTTCGTCAAAGGATCGTAGAAAGAAAGCGCGAATTTTGTCAAAAGATTGGGGAAAGAAAAAGCGAATTTCATCGAAGGATCGTGCTAAAAAAATGCCAATTTCGTCAAAATACCGTGGTAAAAAAGTGCGAATTTCGTCAAAGGATTGTGGTAAAAACACGAATTTTGTCAAAGGTTAGCGGTTAAAAGTGCAGATTTCGACAAAAAATCGCGTAGAAAGACGTGAATTTCGTCAAACGATTTTGGGAAAAAATCGTAAATATCATGAAATGATCGCAGAATAAAATCGCGAATTCGGACAAAATTTACTGCACTGGGATAAAAGGTTGAAACCGGGTTCCTTTTCCTATTTTCAAAAGAACGCTGCGAAACGAGAAGAGACTCTAAAAATCGTATAAAAATTTTCAGAGGAAAAAATTACTATATTGACTTGAAAGACAGCAACCATATTCTTTTTACGGATGTCAAAAATGGCCGCGAAACACGAAATTCAACCAATCAACCAACCTCCAGATTAATTTGAATTTTCTGTGCTATTATTTTTCATTTTCAAAGGAGGCAGGTTCAGTGTAACCCCCCCCCCCCCATTCCCTTTCCCCCGGCTAATCGCATTTTAGAATTATTGTTTCACATCTGCATTCCCTTTTAAATTTTTTTTTGCTTCTCTCTACACTTTAAACTACGAAAACAAAGAGACAAATAGTTTCTAATTCGTTAAGAACTTGCATTAATTTCTCATGAAATTGCAAAAACATGCAGTAGAAGGAACAGCTTTAAAAAAAATTTCCAAGAAACAAAAGACGTCAAAGTGGAATTAAAAAGCCACCTTTTTGACTTACTAGACTAATACAGATTCTTGTAAATGTACTAGTTAGAAAAAAAAAGATAAACAATATAATTTTCTTTAAAAAGAAAAGAAAAAAGAACGAGGGTTTCATTTTTTATCACATTTCAAAACTTAGGGTGTTAGTTTTTTGAACTAAACTAATTGAACTCTGCTTTCACTTCTTTTTTCTTTTGTAGATTTCGATTTTTTAAAATAACTGTGCTTGAGTCTGCGGAAGCGGGGGGGGGGGGGTGCCCGGGCACCCAGGGCACACCCCCCCTGGTTACGCCTATGTGAGATAGTGAAACAGACGTTTCTGCAAAATCCCGATTTCTGCACATATATCTTTTTTCTAGTTTTTGACCTCATAAACTTTGAGTTGAATCTGAAGTTTTCTTGATCTGTTTTCTACTACGGTTTAAATAATGGATATTTTATTTTACGTTTCTTATCGATGTAAATATTTGAGTAATTTTGTTGAAATCATGTGCTCCTCTAATTGTTTTGAGAAGTGTATTTAACTTATTTTAAAAAGAAATTTCTCGATTGAGTCGATATTTATTCACCTTGGTGAAAATGAGTACTAGTAGTCGTTTAGTAGTAAAATAAAATTAATATATGTGTTTTTAAACTTTATATTATTTGAGAAAATTATACCGTGTATAATAATCACTTTTAAGCAGATTAAGCTAGATAGTCATGCATAATGATTATGTATGATGTCTCGTAACATTGTTTACCGAGCTACTGTTTTTAAATTTTGTGAAAATATTTTTAATCATGAATGATTTTGAAAATGTCGCCGTTTGTGCGATGAAACGTTCGTCTATATAAATAAAGCTATTTTATCACTCTTTTTATAGCATTATTTAGCTTAAAGAAAATTGTCTAATAATAACTATTGCTTTTAACCCTCTCGCTGCGCTACCCGAGATTTCCTCGGGCAACGTAAAAGTAGCAAAATTTGCGCAACCCGTGATTTCCTCGGGGATTCATTTTTTTCACTGGTGACTATTTTTTAATTCAACTGGGACCACTTTTTAAATACAAAAAATTGTATATAGACTTTAAAAACATCTCCAAAGCTACAAGAGATATATAATAATACCACTTTTCTTTAAAAGAATTTTTTCATTTTCTAATAATCTTTATTTTTATTAAAATTTTATAGTAGTATTATACTACAGTTAGATTTTTTATCCCGATGGCTCATTCATTATTAGACAATCATCGATAGACTGGGCGTAAAGTTGCAGACAACTCGGAAGCCCCTCAAAGTGCAAACACGGTTAAGCCACTGTTAAGAGATATATACTGAAACATTCATTTTCTTAAAATTGGGGTGCGAGAATATAAAAATAGTCTCCAGTGACAGCCGTGATTCAGCTTGATTTAGCGCAATTACGCATGGGAAATCGAAAATATTATTTTACTATTAAAGTTCATAAAGTAAAAAGTAATTTTTTGAACCTAATCAGATTTTTAAAAAATTACGCAGCGAGAGGGTTAAATTTAAACCAAAATAATTGATCCGTAATAAAAACTATCAAAACTGATCTTGTGTGAGCTATTTATATTAATCTTTTATTTTAAATCGTCGTAAATTCTTGTAAATTATGTCAGACTTGCAAGCGAATCTGAGTACAGAATCACCTCCCGTGAATACTAGGCCAGAGCAATGACACAAAAATGGCAGCTGTATGTCCCCTAAACTTAGACACCAGTATTTTATAAAAGATTTCTTTGGCTTCTTTAATCTCAGAAAAATAAAACGGAAAAAACTTTAAAAAACTATTGGCATAGCTGCCAACTTTTACACTTTTTGGCTACCACTAAAATTTTAAGGAGATTTTCGATTTATTTAATCGTAAGATTTCGACGATTGAAGGTGATAATATTTTCTATAAAATTTTAGTGGTATGAAAAAAGCGTAAAGGTTGGCAGCTATGTATTGGTATCAAAATTCAAGGGATCGTACACGCGAAAAAAAAAAAAATAAATAAAAAAAAAAATAAAAAAATCCCGCCTTCGACAGCCGACATTTTTGTGTCAGCGCTCAGGCCTAGTGTTCAGGGGGCGGTGATATAATAAGCATTGACACTCTCATACACTGATGTCCAGTATACTGCAATGTATTCAAAATAATATACTGCATTTCAAACAAGAACATATTGCAGGGTTGCCACGCTTCAGAGTATTTTCCAGGAAAAATATCAGTATTTTTTATAGAAAAATAAATCTAGGTGAAACGCACGAAATTTCGCTTTATTTAAGAATATAATTTCTATAAGAAAATACTAGTACCAGGAAGATATTTCCTGGTATGGAAACTCCCTAACCTGTATCAACCCTGATATTGAATATTTAATAATATGGGCATTTGAATGAAGTAATTTTTAAGCAGTGTTGCCAGATTGGGGAGTTTTTTAATTCAGATTATTTGACTGTTACCACTTTTTAAAAATAGTAAAATTCAACTTATTTTTCAAAATTTTTAATCTATTTTTAAATAGGCTGAATATTTCTATTTCACAAAAGCGGTGACAATCAACAATCTGGAGACAAAAAAGTCCCCAATCTGGCAACACTGTTTCAACCACTTGAGGGGCAAGCAAAAATGCCTCTAAATTTTGAATTCTCACCGGAATAATCGAAATATTTTACTTTTAAATAAGGAAAAGCAATATTTCAACGATTACCCTCCAAAGTTAAAAATATAAAATTTAGTTAAAATTTTCTGGTGAGAATCTTGTTTAAATTAGGTGGGATATATTTTATCCCACCGCCCCTCAAGTGGTTAAAGTGCGTATGAATGAAAGAATCCAAAATTATTATTTCGTAATTTGGAAGACAGCTATTTAGGGCAAATTATAAAAAAATATATATACAGCCAAATATATCGAAAATAAAGAAAGATAGATGCGAAATAGTGAGTTACTTTCTAAAAGTAGCTTTACTATAAGGTATTTTCCACAATTTGTCAATCAGCTCAGAGTATCTTGAAGAGGTTTCACAATATTTGACTAGACTTTTTATAAAAGTTGCCTAAATAGCTGACTAGTAAATTCTGAAATAAAAATTTTGGAACTCTTCACGCTTGCGCAGTTGAAAATTATTTTATAAAAATGCCGATATCTCATCGAATGTTCGGCATTTTTATGTTTTAATTGCAGTATATTATTTCTACCGTTCTTTTGCATATTTTCAAATATTGGTGTTAAATTAGGTTAAAAACTCGGCATGCTATAAATTTAAAACTTTTGAACAGTTCCACAGAAACTTTAATATCTTCACCAATATGCGTACTATGCAGCGAATATGCTTTACACAATCGCCCACTAACTTTAACCTGGGCCCACGTGGTAATTTGCTACAATGGAAGCCCATTGTGAGCATTTTCTGTTACATGGACATAGGTGCCAACTTTTATGCTTTTTTCTTACAACTAAAATTTTTAAGTAAATATTGACTTCTTTAAACATCAAAATCGACGATTAAACAATGGAAGAAATTTTATTAAAATTTATCGATATTAGAAAAGTGTAAAAGGTGGCAGTTATGCGTGGATAATCAAAAACATTATTTTATTATTAAAGTTATTGTTGGCCTTGTAATTGTCACCGTGGTTAAATCTTCACTGAAGAGCATGAAGTCAAATTTGCTTTTTGTATTCCCGAAATTCAAGAACAATTCTTCGCGGATTTCAGTAGATATCCGATACACACTGTACCAGCGAAAGCGTTCGGTCACCGCCCCTTGATTATTGGACATAAGTGTACTAAGGCCGGTCATAATATTGCAACGACATAAAACATTATTCCCGGGCATGCAAGGCTCCAGAGTTGCCAGTGGGCTACCTTTTTTTAATTCAGATTTCTTGATTGCCACCACTTTTTTGAATTATTAAAATTCGTCTTATTTAATGACAAATTAACCCTTTCAGGGGCAAGGTACTTGTATTCGTAAAATGTTCACATGGTTTATTGACACCAGTGTTAACAAGAGATTTTATTTGTAAACAAGTAAAAGTAAATTTTCGCTTACCTAATAAAGATGACATTTTCATCATAAAATTCTGGTGCCAATGTGGCAATTTGGGATTAAAATTATGTGATGCCGTGACGGCATTACCGCCCTTCAATGAGTTAAATACGGCAAAAACAATGGGAATTTTACCATTTCAGAAAAGTGGTGCCAATCAAGAAATCTGAATTTTAAAAAGTAGACCATTGGCAACACAGCAAGGCCCGCGAAATTGAGATGTCACCGTAGCGCTTCTCAATTATATTTACGAGAAGAGGAAAAAAATCGCCAAGAAGAACAAGTAATGCACATTTCTAGAAAACAAACGTCACGCCAAGATACCGCTGAATTGCTTTTTTCTTTAGGGACTAATTACAGGTCTGGCAAACTTCTACAAGTAATAACAAATAGAACTTTTCGCCTAATTTTTGACAAAAAATCAGCATGAATATGTTGTTTAAAAATCCGAAAACTTCAATTTAAATTTACTGGTGGAAGTCCCCCCTCCAGTAATCAAGCCCTGCTATTCTCAAATAAACAGTGATTCCGTACAACTATTCCGTACAACTATTCCGTAATAGTAAATAGTATCATTTGTACTGTTTGAAAATTTGCTTAGTGCAGATTTATTGTAAGAAAATGCAATAAATCCCGGAAAAATTTTACTAGTTAAATTATTATAAAATTTGGAAGTTTATTCATATTTAAATAGTTTATTCTTTGCTGATATGTTCCAGTACGTAAGCAATTAGAGAGAGTTGCTTAATTACTTATATAAATCCTTTTATGCCTATCGTCCATTTTTGGGACGTCTCGAATTTTAATAAATTTTTATAGTTTTATTCTTCTTTACCACATGAAAATTGTATGAAGTAATCGTCTAAAAATGTCTTTATTTATTACCGAGAGTTAACAATATAAGATTGATATTTATTTTCTGAAATGAAGGCCTGTTTTCTGTGTTTAGAGATTTTTCATTTTTCAAGATAACGAAATGTAAAAAATAAGTTTATTTCTAGTTTTTCTATCAAGGATCCAAATAAATAAGTTATAATCTTAACTTGTAGTCTTCTTTGAAATGCATATTTTTTTTAATTGTGAAATTATATGTTCAAGCCTATTTTTTATGCATGTTTGTAACGCACAGAATATAGGGCGTTAGGCGCAAACAGGTATATATTTCTAGTACACATTTAGGGGACAGTTATTTGTGTAAAATTCTTTTCAAGTTTATTTTGAAATAAATTGTTTTTTAGCCTCAAATATGATTATTCATAATTTATTATTAGTAATACTTATAATGTTATTAGTCTCTGTAAAGAAATAAATATATTTTTTAATAGTTCATAAAAATACTAATTATAGTACATAATATTCAATTTAAAAGCTTCACTTATATAAATTTAGACAAAACATATAATTCTGCATTTTTCCACAAATGGCTATTCCCATATTTAGTACGTTTACATTTCATCAAATACATACAAAAATATTTTAGCATAATTTTTTTTAGCATTTTTCGAATTCATTTTGCAACATTTTAAAGTGATTTTACCAACAAATTTGAGAAAACAAAAATTCAGGCATAAATGGGTTAACAGTTTCATTTGCTTCACACAATAAACTAAACAAACGAAGAAACACCACTTTTTCCGTACTAAATTTTTTCTGCCTTGTATAAACGGAACACTGTTCGCCAATTAATAAAACAAAATGTATAGTTAAAAATTACTGGTGTACAAAGATTTTAGTAACGAAGTAAGCAAACGTTTCTTTCCCGAGCGGCGTTCGTGCAAAACTATTAAGGTGTTAAAAATAAGATAAAAACGGGATTTTGCATAATTTTTTAATATTCTAAGAATAAATTACATTTAATTGATTACGTTTCAAAAACTGTTCATTTTGTTTTAAATAAAATTTTAAGCAACCTGCAATAATGGAATTTTTGCATACACGAAACCAGTTTTAACCCTTAAATGCCTGGTGTTGCTTTTCGGCAACATACCCAATTTAGGCTCTAAAATACTATTAGAATAATATTGAAGCTATAATGCCTAATGTTGCCAATAAAATACATTCTGGAGATATTATTAAATCGATTTTCAACATGCAGATGGCAACACTTGTGCTGTTTAAGAATAAAGATAGATTTATTTTTTCAATTGTTGCTACTTGTTCTTTTTGTTTTGTTTGGAAGCTTGCGAAATACCCTATTTTGACCTGCTGTGAGCAAATAAAATTTATTTCTTATTATAGTTCCTAAAATTCTTATGTGTTTAATATAATATAATTTTATCAAGGGAACTTATTTTTTCAATTAAACAACAGTATTGCCGATTAGTAACAAACTGTTTTTTAGCCGTAAACTATACTTAAAACAAAATATTATTTTTTTATATATTTTTCCATGATTTATTTAAAAAATGAAAGCCGAAAAACATTATTACAATGGTTTTTGAAAAATCAGGCATTTAAGGGTTAAACGAAAATATTCGATTGTCTCATGTATAAAGTAAAATACTATTATAACGGACTATGCACCTGTGCTAAGACGGAAAGTTATCTAAACTAAAAATTTTCTCCGTTCCTCATCTAGTCAGCTTTTAGGAAGTTTTATTGTATACTTACTAATGCACTAGAAACCGCGTCTTTGCATTGAACGAGTTTAGATAATTATAATGAATCGTCTTTAGCGTCTAAAGAATTATCTTTAACCCCTTGGGGACGAGCGACACGTATACGTGCCGGAAATAGGCCTAAGAATCCTCGTTTATGCTCACCAGTAAAATTTTACTGTAAAATTTGCCTTATTTAATCACAGCATTTTCCCAATTTGAATAGGCACAAACTTCTGTTTTTTAAAACCGGTGGAAAAGCAATAAACATTTCGTAAAAGGCTCCCGTCGCGAAGGGGCTAATGCTTTGATTACGGAATGTTACATATGGGCGATTAGTAGTAAATATTAGTGGTCTAATAATTGAGTAATTTCACTCTGTGATTTAGTGAAAAATAAAAGTTAAACTTTAAACATTTTTTTTTTAGAAATAGTTCAAACTTAGGGTAGGGAGTAATGTACAATATTCCGGAATGAACTTTAAACAGTATTTTTCTTTAACCTACCTACGTCTACCTAATCGGCTCGTTTCTATGATTTATTTAATTCGATTCGAACCCAAATAAAACTATTTAAATAAAAGCGCATTTTTTTTAATCATTAAACAAAATTACATAAACTCATTCCTAGTTGTTAGCTGTTCAACAAATATGTTGAATAATTTTGAATAAAATTCTGGTGCATATGTTTTTAATTAAGATTGCGTAAAATTTCAACACGGTAGGGAAGTTGATGAAATTTCATTGAAATTGGACAGTAGTGCTAAAACTAAGAACATTGCTTCCGCCTCACCATAAGTTAATCACACTAAGACTGCAATATGATATTTTGAACTAAGCAGAGCTATGTTACGTCATGACAAATCATAAAGAAATAAAAATAATAATATGGAAAATTTAAGTAGTCCGAAAAGTTCTGCAATTTTTCAAAAGGAAGCTCGGTTTCATCTAATTATTTTGCTACTACTAATAAGGTGGGACCTTGAATGAACCAGACATGTACACTGTACATTGTACAGTCGTGCAAAAAAAAGTAAACACCCCCTACTAACTCCTCAACAAATTATCTTAGAAGAAAATTACTGGCACTGAACGATTGGAAATAAAGTCAACTTTTAAATGATGTATATACAATTTGCTTTGGGGGCCATCTACATATTAAAACGAACCATAACTTTGTTTTTTACAATAGCTAGCAGTATACAAGTTTGACAGCATAAATGAACTCTACACCCTTCAATTAGCCTAAAAACAGATTATGCAATTCGTACGATAAGTTTCCGAGAAATTAATTATTTTAAAACGATCGTATTTTAAGGACTGTATCCAAATTGAAGTTCGTTACCCGATTGTTAACCGAGAGAGCCCCCTTCTTGATCAAGGCACCTTAAGCACAACCCAAGCAGTGAATGAAGCCGGTTAGATTACAGGACAGCAGAAGAAATTTCAAAATATCTACTCACTTCTCTCATAGACGGCCCCTTAAACCACTATTTTGTAGTTTTTTAAGCATAATTTGAAAACTACTTGGAAGAAAAATGCGAAATTTCGGATTTTCACAAAGCAGGACTTAATAAATCTAAATCTATCAAAAAAATTGTAGCTTGCAATTCATAATTTTTTCGAATATTAATTTCATAATTCATAATTCATATCATAAAATTATAAAAATTGCAGATTCAGCGTATTTATGTTTGGGTATATTACAATGATTGCTACAGAAACAATTAGCACATTAGGAGCATAATTTCAGGAGATATAAATAAAAATATGAAAATGTAATTTAACATTAGAAGCACTAAATTTTTAATGTTTATAATTCAAAAACTTATCATTCAAATGACTTGAAATTTGGTGTCTAGGCATAGTTTGAACCGAAGATTTGAAATATCTCGTTAAAATTGGTTATTGCCATTGAAAAAAAAATGAAATTCGGATTCGTTTTAATATATAGATGGCCCCCTAAACAAATTTTATATACATCATTTAAAATTAGACTTTATTTCTAATCGTTCGGTACCAGTAACTTTCTTCTACGATAATTTGTTGAGGAGTTAGTAGGGGGTGTTTACTTTTTTTTCCACGACTGTACATTCAATCTTTTCTGCTAGCGCTGCATAATTATTGCTTATATAGTCGCATAATTTTTGTTTCAGTGCAGCGCTAAGAATGGAGAATTAAAAATTTCGTTTTCGTCATATTATGTTCATTTATTTCAGAAAAGGCAAAAATACTACTTGGAGCCCTCGTATATCTGTGCTGTATACGAACAAAGTGCTGTTTCAAATGACACAGTTCGAAAGCGGTCTGAGAAGTTTAACACTAGAAAGACGGGGAATTTTACTCAACTTTTATAAAATATATCCTACCAGAATTTTTATTTCAAACATTTAACTTATTTATTTAACTGGTTTTCGGCCTTTGCATCTTTTAAACTAGTTTTATAAAGAAATTTCTGGTTCGAACAGAAATATATTCATTTGATAGCGGCCAAGATGACCGCTCGCCGTCTTTCTAGTGTTAAACACGAAAATTTCAGCCTCAAAGATGACGCCCGCTTTGAACGACTATCATCTGTAAAGGATGTCCTCTTAAAAAAAGGCTATCGCTGAAAATCAACGTTACACAGTTCAGGAGCTATCACACAGATTAACCCCTTAAGTGCCACAGACGTATATATACGTCGCGCATAGTCGATGCGTTAAGTACCACTGGCGTATATATACGTGAGTCCAAAATATTGTCCTTTATACTGCGCTGTACCAGTAAAACCACGCCCACGGCTTTGGAATAAAAAAAAAAAAAAAAAAAAAAAAGACTTTAAAGGTGTTTTTGAAAGACTGACCTATTTCAGAGGAGTAGGGGTAGAAGGAACTACCTCATAAAGGCTATTGCACTGAGCTAGTGACGTGAGAATACAAGCGAATTATTTTCCATATTTGACAAGGCTCCGCCCTTTTTGCATACCACTATTATTTTAGAGAAAATATTGTTTGGTTTGCCGTTCACTTTTCTTTTGTTCGAGGTATGTATAATAGTTTCCTATCGGTAGCTTAAGGGCACAGCTTTCGGTTATTGGTAAATCCACAAAAATTAAAAATTGAATGGAACATCTATCTCTCAATGATTATTTACAGAGTTCGCACGCTCTTAACCCCTTGGGTACGAGCGGCACGTATACGTGCCGCATGAAGCGCTCAGAATCCTTGTTTTTCGTCACCAGTAAAATTTGCCTTATTTAATCAGCGCATTTTCTCGATTCAAGAAGACACAAATTTCTGTTTTTAAAAAACGGTGACAAAAGATAAAAAATTTCATAAAAGGCTCCCGTCACGAAGGGGTTAAGCCACGCTCCATTTTGTAAGGCCACTAAGTTCTAACTGTGGCACTGGGGAGTGAATCTCGTAAGTTTTTCTCGGCACGTAAGGGGTTAAATATTCCAAAAAGTACAGTGTATGATCATTTGAAGGAGATTAGGTATGTAAGCAGCTATGGTGTGTGGATACTCCAAACTTTAACACCGCAGAATAAGTTTGCTTGATTTTCGGCATGTGATTCTTTGCTGAAACGAAATGAAGGAGTTCCTTTCTTAACACTAGAATGCCCGCGAGCCAAAGCGATATAAGTATGCGTCCTATCTGAAATGGGAGAGGTATGTATTTTTTCTTCTACCGGAAAAAATTAAAGAAACAAATGGTAGATTTTAATAAATTTAACACGTAATTGCGCTGCAGCTGATTTTATTAGCTCTTCGTGATGTCATGCTGTCCTTCTGGATCGCATGGAGTATATCCTTTAACCCAAAGCGATATAAGTAAGTGTCCTGTCTTAAATAGGAGAGGTAACCGCAAGATTAAAGGCGACATCGCATCAATCAAGGCCGCACGCCACGTAGCGGAGCTGGGCTAAACTACAGGAAGATGCCTAACTGTTTTCTTACTCCAAACCACTAAAATTGTAAAGTGTTTTTCAGCTTGATTATTAACCAGCTGAAATTTACTGACAAGGCGAAGAAAACTTCGTGGTGCCGAGTGCATCTGGATAGCATGCCAGGTGCTCGCTACGCCGCTAATAATATAACCGCTAATAAAATAGCTCGCTACGCCGTTATTTTGCAATAAATGTGGTAAGCAAAATTCAGCTCCATGAGTGACTAAAGATTTAGAAAATATGCGCAGATGGTAGATATCCTGTCATATATGACGTCACACTAAAAGCCCGCGTATGTGGATTATCACACCGTCCACAAGATGGCGCAACTGTGTTAATTTAAGCCGGATTCCGGTATTAACCTTTTGAGGGCAAGCAATTGCGTTTGAGTAATGCTGAATTCCCACCGGAAAATTAGAAAAAAATTATTTCAAAATAAGGAAAAGCAATTTTACGACTTTTTCCCACCAAAGTTAGAAAAGTAAAATTTCATAAAAAATTTCTGGTGCAAATCTTGATTAATCGTAGGTGGGATAATATATATCCCACCGCCCCTCAAGGGGTTAAGTTTGTACGCTTACTTATATCGCTTTGCCCGCGAGACTGCTTTTGACTGCTACCAAATGAATTATATCGGTTCGAACTAGATTTTTTTTTTTTTTTTTTTTTTTTTTTTTTTATTATTATAAAACTAGTTTAAAAGATACAAAGAAAAATAACTAGTTAAAGGGATTTGTTAATAATTTAAAATAAAAATTCTGGTGTGAAATATTTTTCTAAAATTTGAGTAAAATTCTCGGTCTTTCTAGTGTAAAACGGTTCATTACTGGAGATGAGAAATGGATACTATACAATAACGTTATAAGAAAAATGGTAAGTCAAATGAGCCTCCCAAAGTGTCATCGTGTGGAGAGCTGCATCCCAAAAAATAATGCTTCCGGTATGGTAGGACTATAAAAGAGTTATTTATTAAGCATTGTTGCCACCAAATTAGACAATAAATTTTCAAATAAATTAGTTTGTAAATTCCGGTGCCATTGGTAATTAATTTCCGTATTTTACTAATAGAAGTGCTTTGCCCCTGAAAGGGTTAACGGTCGCATTAAATTACGGTTTAAAAATTCAAATTGCTCATCGGCACCACTTTTTTGAAATAGAAATAATCACCTTATTTATTGACCGGTAATATGATACCACAAAAAAGCCAATTACACTATTTTATAAAACTGGTGAGAATCAAACAATCTGAATAAAAGACACCGTCCGTGAATATCACGGAAGCGAGAATCAATGTGTTAAATCCGAAGCTCCTTCTACTACTACTTACCATTTAACCCTTTGAGGGTTGGTGGGATATATGTTATCCCACCTACGATTAAAGAAGATTTGTACCAGAAAAATTTTATTAAATTTTACTTTTCTAACTTTGGTGGAAGAAAATCGTAAATTTGCTTTCATTTATTTTGAAATAAATTTTTTTTGAAGATTCCATTGTGATTTCGGCATTACAGAAACACAATTACTTGCCTCTCAAAGGCTTAAAATGTTGTAATGTACATATTCGCGGATTGAGTTTATGCCGCATATAGATTTGATATATATTCTAAGATGTATGTAGTGTTTGATATTGTAAATGAGAACAGTGAATAAATCGTTATAAATGTTAATCGTCGACTCGGTTTACAAAGGAACTGAATTTAAAAACACAATACGTTACATTTTATGCTAACGAAAATTATGTCATTGTTAAAATGTAGTATATAACTCCAACGGACACAAATTACCACTTATTGTAGAATCGCCCGTATACGTCCAAGTTGGCTATTTTTTATACCATTCGAAACCCTTTTTGAAAATAATCTCTGCCGCATATTTATATACTAGGATATTTTGAAGAGAAATGTACCACAAAGAAATATGTTTGAAAATTGTAATGCTATTTAATATAAAAACATCCGCGAATCCTGTTCCATTATCAATGATTTGATAGTAGCCCTTTCAGATGCGGTGGTATGTCTATGAAACCACTTAAATTTAATTCCCAAAAGCGACAATGGCACCAGAATTGTATTATATATTTTTTCTGTTTATTACATACGTGAAAGATAGCCTTTTCTTATTTATAAATAAATTTGTATGTATATTCTTATGCTAATCATTCATTTCAACATTTTACCAATTTGAAGTGCTTTGGCCCTGAAAGGGTTAATCGATATACAATAATGGAGTAAAAAAAATGCATTATTTTACAAACTGTAATTGAAATATGTTTTGTGCATTTTTTTTTTTTTTTTTTTTTTTTTTTTTACCTTATTGAATTTTTATAAGGAGGATGAATAAAAGTAACAATGCTAATTTGAAATAGAAAATATCGAATAATACGTAAACATTATAAATATATTTTTAATTAATCCAAAACGGATTTATTCCTGAGCAATTTATAATAAAAACTTCAGTACATAACAATATTTAATTTCATCAGATAACAATATTTCTTCTGTGACAACAATAATGTTTATAAGGGAACAAGCAAAGTTTTCTTTTCCAATTTTTTATTCAAAATTTCTTTATCTGCATATATATTTAACACTAGAACAGCGGTGACGGATAATTTTGATGCCTACCTGATGAATTAGATTTAGATGTCGATTCGAACCAGAGTTTTTCCATGAAATGCTGTAAATATATACTGCACAAAATAATTTAAATAAATATGTTGAATATTTTTCAATAAAAATTCTATTAGAAACAGTTTTAATAAAACTTGGGTAAAATTTCTCGCGGTTCGAGTGTTAATTCACAGTTTGAAATAGCCAATTGATCATACAGTTGTAACATTTAAAAAAAAAAAAAAAAAAAGCCACGTTATAAAATTTACAGTCTTTTCAACTGATAAAATATAGTTACACGGAACTATTTAAAAAAAGAAAGAAAACATTAAAATAATTAAATAATTACGTGAGAAAAGCATTTAAAGGTGAAAATTCGATCATATTTATTTAAAAAGAAACGAGAACGTTTTTTGAAACGAGTTTCTTATAGCGTCGTTATAAAATACCGAGAGGCAGTGACATTTTTTACTTAACAATTTTATACAATCTGATTTTCAAATGTCTAATTACTCTTACGTAATCAATCAAGCAAAAAGCCATCGGCTTTCGTGACAGCGGGTATTACCACTTAAAACCTATACACGGTGGCTTGAACAGCATCTGTCTGGGTTTCCACGTATTCTCGGATAGATGCTGTCCGAGGCCCCGTGTAAAGGTTTAAGAACACAAAAACTCTCAATCAAAGAGAAATGCATGGCAATCCGATTACAGATGATCGCCACTGTTAGTTATAATATCATTCAATCTTCCGTAATAAAATAAATTTTTTAAATCAGAGCAAATTTGTCTATTTTTAGAGGCTGCGATATCTGTCTGGGGGTTGACGAGCGTGGATCCTAGGAGGCAGAGCCCCTTAGTCTTAAAAATATATATACCTGTTTTATGAGTAAATAAATCAAAAACTAGCAGAATATTTGTACCTACTTGTAATTTCAATAAAAGTTTGATAATACTCAGTTATAAGTTACATTAAGCATATATAAGTTGTAAAATCTGAATTAAATACACATTTTTGATAATTTCCCGGCCTCTGAAATATTCTTCCGAAAATGTTTTATTTCGATAAGAATCCCATTTTCTGTAAGGAGTTGAAATTTTTTTCCTTAATTATCCAGAGCTCGATAGTTCTGCCCGCTCTGGTTATTTACAATTTCTGAATTGCATTTTTCACCTTTTTCAATCGCAGAAAAATATTGCAAATTCTGCGATTAATCGTAGAAAGTTATTAATCTAAAAAATATATACATTAACCATTTGAGGGGCAAGAAATTGTGTTTCTGTAATGTCAAATTCACACCGGAATCTGCAAAAAGGTTTATTGCAAAATAAGGAAAAGCAAATTTACGACATTTTCCCACCAAAGTTAGAAAAGTAAAATTTCATAAAATTTTTCTAGTGCAAATCTTCATTAATCTTAGGTGGGATAAAATATATCCCAAAGCCCCTCAAGGCGTTAAGAAAAGATTTCTTATATCATATTATGGCCGTAGTCTAATTAGGATTTCTGAGATGCATGCATTTCGCAGTTACCCAATTGGGGGGGGGGGGGATAAACGACAATAAAAAAAAACACAATTTTAAAATTTTAAATACATGTTTAATCATAGTTGCCAACTTCCCGATTTTTTAATTCCAGTATATTTTGACAAAAATGTTCACTTTATTTAATTGCCGAAATTGTGCGATTGTATAAAAACAAATATTTCTACATAAAAATTCCTGTATACCTAATTCACACCAGAAAATTTAAATAACAATATTTGCTTTAATTAATAACAGGCATTCCGTATTTAAATAAAGCTAAATTAACCATTGAAACTTTCTGGTGTAAAGCCAGATTCTCTCAACTATGTAATTTTTAGAACGTATTCTATCATGGGAATTAAAGGGTTAAAAATTAAGTTTTATAAAATAAATAATTATATAAAATAAGGTATTTGGAGATATACTTATTAAAATATTTACTAATTTGCACTATTTTAGCCTAAAACAGCCACAAGACAGTAGTTTTTACTTATATTGCAGATGTCCAACAGAAGATTGACGTATTATATGAAAAATGTATCTCTGATTTTTTTTTCATTATTTTTCCTGTGTAATAAACCTTTCGGAGAATCATATATAATTTTTTCGAAACAAAATAAAAAATCGCGCGTTTAAGGGTTAAGCCTATGATTAAGCGTTTTTTAGCCACTTTCATTTGTTGTTGAAGATTAAATATTTTGCTGTTATTCTTGTTTCACCCTCTAATGCCCATGATAGCATTTATGCTACTATAAATGTTCCCAATTTAGAGTATATTTTATTCAAATATTCCGAATTCACACCGAAAATTTAAAATAGGAATATTTGCTTCATTTTATAACAGGCATTCCAACGTTAAATAAAGCAAATTTTATCATTCAAATTTCCTGGTATGAAGTCGGATTCTCGGCATTACGTTATATTTAGAACGCATTCTACCATGGACATTAGAGGGTTAAGGTTAAGCGTTTTTAAGTATTTAGTTTAAAATTACCCTTTTTATTTATTTATTTTTTACTTGATCTTGGTTTATATTGCTTTTACTAATACTTTTAACTATGACGTTTGTTGGGTATTCAAATTCAAAATTGGATCATTATATATTATAATTTTTATTAAAAACGTGAAATGTATACCTGGGGTATTTGTATACTATAGGAACTGACATACGGCTATAATGAGCTTCGCAAAAATCAGAGCCAGGGTTAGTAAACATCTGAGAATTGGAATATCGGATTTTTACTATAGTTATTTGTACCTTCTTTAATGAAGAAATTCTGTGTTTAATTATGACGACCATTATTTATCGAAAAATTTGGTATTTAAATTTTAATGCACTGAAGTTTAAAAACCCGGATCGCATGGCAGCATCTTTTTTTTATGTAACAAAGCAAGAATTAAATCCGTATATTCTTTTCTATTTTAAGAATCTTACATGTTAAGATTGATACAATTTCCATCCCATAGATGACGAGATATAGATATCACTGAAATCGTAAAAAATACAGTTAATAGCATCACCTATTTTCTAATATACACCGAATGCAGTCTGCACCAATACGTCAAGACTTAACTGGATATGAAATTTGTTAAAAATAAGTACATTAGTTGTTAATATATAGTAATCATGGAACTAGCGAAAAACATAGCAAAGCAGCTGCATTTTATGAACGGTGCACCCTAAAATGCATTCAGCGATAATTTATGCCATGGTTTAACACTAGAATCGCCGTAGCGCTCATTTTGACCGGTACCAAATAAAAATATTTCGATTATCACCAGAAAATTCTTTTTAAAATAAGTTTAAAATGTACCCTAGAGAAATAAGTTAAATAGTTTCAAATAAAAATTCCGGTGTAAGATATTTTTATAACACTTCAGTAAAATTTCCGCCGGTTCTAGTGTTAATCGAATGTGGAGTTTCATGATACTCCATGCATTAGTTCTTGAAGTACCATACTTTCGCGCATATCCGCCACATCTCAGATAACTCGATTTCCTACCAGAATTCATTTTAAATAAAATGTAACTCATTTCTGCTTAGCACTTGTTTGACTTCTTTTTTTCAATAAAATTTCCGGTTTGAAAAAGACTTAACTAAGCATAGAACTAAGTATACGCGGGGAATTACGGTAAATCGATCAGACTAAGACTCGATCGGACTAAGAATGGCAAACGCTGAAAGTTCAGAAGAGGAAATGTTTGAGGAAAACGAAAAAATGAAAAACTCCTACTTCTGGTACAAACAACGTTTACCTTTTCATTCCTTTTGGCTCTTGGTCAGGGTTGTGAGTTTGTCCTCCAATTTTAATCCGAAATTTCAAATTCATACCATAAATTTCGAAAAAAGAAATTTTACTTTATTTGATCACTAAATGTCTGTCATTAAGTAAAACATAAAATACTATTTTTTATTTCTAGTGTGAACTCAAAATATCTGAATAAAAATAGAGGCCAAATTGGCAACCCTGCTCTTCTTACTTATTGCGTTCTCCACTTCACTCCTTTTGGGCTCTTAGTTCAAAACTTTATCACCTTGAGGGCACCTACCGTAATTTCGCGGGTATCCGCCCCACCTCAGATAACTCAATTTCTTACCGGAATTTATTTTATATATAATGTGACTTATTTCTGCTTAACACTTAGCTGACTTCTTTTTTTTCAATAAAATTTCCGGTTTGATGAAGATTTAAACGGCGCATACGCGGGAAATTACGGTAAATTTAATTAAGATTTGCACCAGAAACTTTTTATTAAGTTTTACTTTTATAACTTTGGGGGGGGGGGGGGGGAGTTGAAAGTTTGCTTCTCCTTGTTTCGAATTAAATTTTTTCCAATTTTCCGGTGGGAATTCAGCATTATACAAACGTAATTGCTTGCCTCTTAAAGGGTTAAAATGTAGGTACAAACTTCTTTTCCTTTTGTGTTTAAATACCTAATATTATTATTTGTAAACATTTCTTTTATTTAATATTTTTCACCTTGCTTAAAAATACCCCACTGATGCAAACAATAACATGATCAAATTGTCTAATGGCCACCAGTTGCCGAGCATCTTATCACTGCCACTTTCAGCGTTGTTCTTTTCACTTCGTGTGGCACATTCAGCGTTCTCCACTTTACTTCGTATGGCACTTTCAACCAGTGACATTTTTTTTTACTCTTTTTTGAACTATTTATACTAGGGTTCGCACTTCAAGAGTTCTCGTGTTTGTTAACCCCTTGAGGGTTGGTGAGATATAGCCTAATTAAACAAGATTCGCACCAGAAACTTTGAACTAAATTTTATATGAACTTTGTGAGAGAAATGATGAAATATTGCTTTTCCATTCTTTAAAATAAAATGTTTCGATTACACTTAAATTTTCTTATACCTATATTTCAGGCATTATAGTAGCCACCAGTATAGACACTTTTACCACATTTGTTTTACATTAATATATAAAGATTCATGACACTTAATTTTCATTTTAAAAATCTTTTATCTTTCGTTTTGTACATATTAAAATCGAAAATTATATTTTACATTTCTTTACTTTTCTTAAAAACAAAAACACATTTTTTTACTTAAAAAAGGACATATATTCCGGTATATCGTTAAAACTATGCTATTTATAAATATATACTGAATTGTCCATACTCTTTGGCACTTCTCTGAAAAAACGTTTTCGTCCATTTCTTGGACTTCATCAGTTTCAGTTGGCGGCTCGCAGTTTCACTTTCGACCTTTTATCATCTCTCTCTTTCCACTTTTCCCCCCTTCTCCCTTTTCACTTTCCCCTTCTTTCCAGCATTTTTAGCCAACGGGAGTCAACATTTGCATGCGAAATATCGTTGCATGCACTTTTTCTTTCCAGGTTAATCTCGATAGCCTCTCTCATTAGGGTGTTGTGGGGATTATCATATGAAGCTATTTTTTCTATTTTAATTGATTGAGGTATTATGGGGTTTTTTTAATTTGTTCTTGAGAAGGCTGTTGCTTGATTATTATATTTTATGTCGCGGATATGCTCCTTATACCTTTCGCTTATTTTTCGCTTGGTCATCCCGATGTATGTAATTTCCTTATTTTCTGTATCTGTTTTTCCTAAATTACATACATCGGGATGACCAAGCGAAAAATAAGCGAAAGGTATAAGGAGCATATCCGCGACATAAAATATAATAATCAAGCAACAGCCTTCTCAAGAACAAATTAAAAAAACCCCATAATACCTCAATCAATTAAAATAGAAAAAAATAGCTGCATATGATAATCCCCACAACACCCTAATGAGAGAGGCTATCGAGATTAAACTCGAAAGAATAAGTGTATGCAACGATATGGCGCATGCAAATGTTGACTCCCGTTGGCTAAAAATGCTGGAAAGAAGGGGGAAGTGAAAAGGGAGAAGGGGGAAAAAGTGGAAAGAGAGAGATGATAAAAGGTCGAAAGTGAAACTGCGAGTCGCCAATTGAAACTGATGAAGTCCAAGAAATGGACGAAAACGTTTTTCCAGAGAAGTGCCAAAGAGTATGGACAATGCAGTATATATTTATAAATAGCATAGTTTTAACGATATACCGGAATATATGTCCCTTTTAAGTAAAAAAATGTGTTTTTGTTTTTAAGAAAAGTAAAGAAATGTAAATTATAATTTTCGATTTTAATGTGTACAAAACGAAAGATAAAAGATTTTTAAAATGAAAATTAAGTGTCATGAATCTTTATATATTAATGTAAAACAAATGTGGTAAAAGTGTCTATACGGGTGGCTACTATAATGCCTGAAATATAGGTATAAGAAAATTTAAGTGTAATATGGGCATTAAATGAGACAGAAATTACTGTCGAAAAACACTGGCTAAATGTTTCCATTATTCCGGGGATAATTTAACATTACAGAGATATTATTGCTTGCCCCTCAAAGGGTTAAGCTTGGCATTTAAGACATTTTTTCGAAAAAAAATCGATTTTTGGTACTTTTAGCGTTTACCGTTCATCGTCCTCAATTCGTATTACATTACACACAGATAGACAGATATTTTTAAAAAGTAGTCAAGTAATATATATGACATCATTTAAAACTAGTTGGATGTGCCAATCCCACAACTTTCTTCTATCGTATACATCTTAATATTTCAAAAAGTAGTTACACATGTTAATACTTGAATATTATTAGTTCAATACTATACCAACTTTGATTTTCATCTTAAATTTCTGCTTCAGTCAATTAAACGAACTAAAAACGAGTTAATCTATATCATGATATTTGTTAAAATTAATAGTTTTTCCTTATTCTGTTGTTATCAGATGTTTGCGAATAGCCGGCTTAGCAGGAAGCGAGTTCCCGCCTTTGCACGATCCGCCGATGGACAATAGAACTACCAAAAAGCAAGAAAAGTATAAAAAATCGCAGTCACAGAGCCTCTTTACCGCGCGATATTTCCAAATTCAAGGAGGACCTGTTGGGCAAAGCCCAAAACATGCACAAAAAATTTGGTTCAATTGTATGGATAATTTTATACACTTTTCGCTGGTACAATAAAGAAAATGGCATAAACATCGCTATTACAGCGTCCCCTTCCGGCAGATTTTTTTTCAAATTCAGGGAGGACTTGCTTGTCATAGCCAGAACCATGCACAACAAATTTGTTTCAATTATATGCATAACTTCATACACTTTTCGATGGTACAATAATGGAAATGGTACTGACATCGCAATTATAGCGCCCTCTTTCGGCGGAGTTTTTCCAAATTCAGGGAGGTCCTTCGTGCCATGACCAAAAACAAACACAAAAAAATTGTTTCAATTATATGCATAACATCATACACTTTTCGATGGTACAATATTCAAAATGGCCCAAAAATTGCTATTACAGCGCCCCCTACCGGCGAATTTTTTCCAAATTAAGAAAGGACCTGCTTGCCATGACCAAAAACAAACACAAAAAACTTGGCTCAATTCTGTGCATAACTTAATAAACTTTTGGATGGTACAATATTCAAAACCGCTCTAAAATCGATGTTACAGCGCCCCCTACCGGCGAATTTTTTCAAAATTCAGGGAGAACCTATTTTATATCCAAAAACTGAAAATAAAAATTTGGTTCAAGTCTATGCGTAACTTCATACACTTTTGGATGGTACAATATTAAAAATCGCACAAAAATCGCTATTACAGCGCCCCCTGCCGGCGAATTTTCAATAGAAGAAAGTATTGCAGGGCTCCCACTGGTCCGTTTTTTGAAAAACAGTACTTTCTTAGAAAGAAATTCGTGGTAGGTTTTTGCAATAATTGCAAGAAAACGACATTCCTGGTATGTTTCTGCAAAATTAGATTATTCTTTAAATAAAAGTGGTGTTCAAAAAACGGACCGAGTGGGAGCCCTGGTATTGCAATCGAAATGTTTTTCGACTTCCGGTTTTCGACGGATTTGCACGTTTTAGGGGTCAGAGATCCCCCAAAACATGTTTATAGAAAATGCCTGTCAGTCCGTGTGTCCGTCTGTCTGTCGCCATTGTACCATCCAAAAGTCTATGAAGTTATGTATAGAATTAAACCAAATTTTAATTTTAAGTTTTTGGCTATGGCTATCAGATCCTCCCTGAATTTGGAAAAAAATCGCCGGTAGGGGGCGCTGTAATAGCGATTTATATGCGATTTTGAATATTGTACCATCGAAAAGTGCAAGAATTTATGCATAGAATTTAACCAAATTTTTATTTTAAGTTTTTGGCTATGGTAAGCAGGTCCTCCCTGAATTTGAAAAAAATCGCCGGTCGGGAGCGCTGTAATAGCGATTTTTAATATCGTACCATCAAAAAGTGTATGAAGTTACGCATAGAATTGAACGAAATTTTTATTTTATGTTTTTGGCTATGGTAAGCAGGTCCTCCCTGAATTTGGAAAAAATTCGCCAGTATGGGTCGCTGTAATAGCGATTTTTGAGCGATTTTGAATATTGTACCATCAAAAAGTGTATGAAGTTATGGAAAGAATTTTACCAAATTTTTTGTGTATGTTTCTGGCTATGGCAAGCAAGTCCTCCCAGAACTTGAAAAAATTTCGCCAAAAGGGGCGCTATAATTGTGATCTCTGTGCCATTTTCATTATTGTACCTTCGAAAAGCATATGAAGTTATGCATAGAATTGAACTAAATTTTTTGTGTATGTTTCTGGTTATGGCAAGCAAGTCGTCCCTGAATTTGAAAAATATTAGCCGAAGGTGCGCGCTGTAATAGAAGTGTTTGTGCCATTTTCTGTATTGTACCATCGAAAAGTGTATAAAATTATGCATACAATTGAACCAAATTCCTTTTGCATGTTTTTGTCTTTGGCCAACAGGTCCTCCTTGAATTTGGAAATATTGCCCGGTAAAGGGGCTCTTTGATAGCGATTTTTGTATACTTTTCTTGATCATTCGTAGTTTTATTGTCCATCGGCGGCTCGTGTTTCTTACTAAGCCGTCTATTCGCAAACAGCTGAAAACAACAGAATAAGGAAAAACTATTAATTTTAACAAATATCATGATATGGATTAGCTCATTTTTAGTCCGTTTAATTGACTGAAGTAGAAATTAAAAATGAAAACCAAATTTGGTATAGCATTGAACTAATAATATTGAAGTATTAACATGTGTAACTACTTTTTGAAATATTAAGATGTATAAGATAGAAGAAAGTTTTGGGATTGGCACATCCAACTAGTTTTTCTTGTGTACTTGTTGTCATTTTATTCTTCTACTTTGTTTTTTCTATTTATCGTAGAAGTAAATAAAGGCAAGCTTTATACCACTATAATAAAGTAAATTTAAAAGACTTGTTTGCCTGTGCGTCACAATGGACAGTTTTTAATTCTGATCGCTACCGATTTTTGAAAATTAATCTCTGCCATACATCTATATAGGTTTCTTACAGTTTCAGGGCAAATACCAGTATTTACTTACATAAAATCTCTACTTATGTAATCCAGGGTTGAGAGTTTGGGCATTTTTCGAACTCCAAAAATTCGCTTTCGTACCAGAAATTACCATGGAACTATTAATAAAGAGGAACTTACCAATATTAAAATAGTGAAACTTTAACCGCGTTAAGAGGGTTTTATTACCACCGGCATAAACCGTCACCAGTAAATTTCAACAGACATTTTCTCTTTAAATAAGCGCTTTATTAGTGCATAATCTAAGTCATAATTGTAGCCAAAAACATATTTATTTTTACTGGTGGAAGTTTACTTCAGCGATAGTCAGGGCTTCCGCCATATTGTAACAACCTAAACAACCTCCTGTGAGTGTGAGTGAAAGAAGTTACTTTTTACCAGGCAAAAAAGTACCAGTCAAGACGAATAGAATTTTTTATGATATTTATGGTAGAAATTTTGCATGAACAAGCCACTAAAATAAAGTGATCGTTCCTATTCAAAATTTACTGGTGAAGATTGCTTCGGCGGTAATCAGAAACTGTTAATCTGATGTAAAAAATCAGCCGCCATTTTCTGACAACCTCCTCAGTTACTTCACTCGCAACTGGTGGACTCTACCGTTGCCACCGAAATACTCAAGGCCTGATGGCACGATTTGTGACGTCATCACTAATCGACCTACTTCTCACTAGTGTTGGAATTCACACCGGAAAATTTTGAATAGCAATTTTCTTTTATTTTATTTGTGGAATATCTATCATCATATAAAACAATACTAACTATTTAAACTTACTGGTGACAATTCAGAATATCAAAATAAAAATTCAGCCAGATGCGGAATGCCACAGTGTTGTCGCACCTGGCTGATTTTTTATCTGATGATTTAAAATTCTCACCAGTAAGTTTAAATAGTTATTATTGTTTTATAAGAGGACAGATATACCACAAATAAAATAAAAGAAAACTGCTATTCAATATTTTCCGGTGTGAATTCCAACACTAGTGAGAAGTCGGTCGATTAGTGATGACGTCACAACTCCTGTTTTCAGGCCTTGAGTATTTCGGTGGCAACGACTCTACACTATGTGTCTCCCCCTCTTTATTCATAACTTCATTGCTCAAATAAAACAAATTTTTCTATTAACATTTTATGGTGGAAGTTTGCCCCGGAAGTAATGAGAAACAGATGATCCGATTAAAAAAAAAAAAAAAAAAAATCAACCGTCATCGTGTGACAACCTTCTCAGTTTCTTCACTCGCTAACGGTAGACCATACATACACTATGTATCTCCTCCTCTTTATTTTGCTTTAACTAACCCTTTCTAACGCGGTGGTATATTTTTGAAAACACTTACTAATTTTAATACCCAAATGCCACAATTGCACCAGAATTTTAGTATATTTTTCCCGTTTATTATATAAGGGAAATACAGCGTTTTCTTATTTTCAAATAAACTTGTACGTAAATTCCGGTGCCATTCATTCATTTCAACATTTTAGTAATGGAAATGCTTTGCCCCTGAAAGGGTTGATACCAGTGAAATAATGGAACAATGTAAGGCTATTTGATGAGTTTCCCAGTTGCGTAGCAACTTCACATCCACGAGACTTGTAAGCGACTTGCAGGGGTTAATGCCGAACATTTCATGGTTTCTTTTAACAATTCTTCTTTCAAAATCTCCGCTGTTAATTGGAAATTTTTGAATAAAAAAAAGAGCCAAACTGGCAACCTTACGTAATCGCATAAAGCGATTTTTTCTTTAACACTAGAACGCCGGAAAATGCTACTCAAGTTTCCTAAAAATATTTGACGCCAGAATTTTTATTTAAAATTATTTGACTGATTTATTTAACAGCAGTCTGCGTTGTTTAAATTTAACTTATTTTATAAAAGAATTTCTGGCCCCAGCTGCATTTAATCATGTGGTCGGAGTTGGATCGACTGCTTCCGGGCGTTCTATTGTTAACCCCTTGAGATGCAAGTGATTGTGTTCCTGTAATGCTGAACTCATACCGTAATCTTTGAAAAATTTTATTTCAAAATAAGTAAAAGCAATTTTACGGCTTTTTTCCACCAACGTTAGAAAAGTAAAATTTAATAAAATTTTTCTGGTGTAGAACTTCATTTATCGTAGGTGGTATATAATATATACCGGCGCCCCTCAAGGGGTTAAAACTTTCACCGGCAAAGCATTTCTTGTGCTAAAATTTTGAAATACACATATGACACCAGAACTTACGAAAAAAAAAATGCAAATAAGAAAAGTTTATATTTCAGACACATAATAATCTGAAAATTTTTTTTTACTAAAATTCTGGTGTTAAAGTGGCGTTTGCATAGCTGCCAACCTTTACGCTTTCTTCCTACCACTAAAATTTTCGTGTAAATATTGCCTTGTTTAATGGTCGAAATCTCACGATTAAAGAAGGTGAAAATCTTTTCAAAATTTTAGTGGTAGCAAAAAAACGTAAAGGGTGGCAGCTATGCTTTTGGAAATTAAAATTAAGTGGTTTCATAATTATTCATAAACATACTACCTCGCTCGAAAGGGTTGAGCAAATACTGTTTTTTTTCAATCTAAAGTCATGGAAGTACCATGACCTTTAGGAACCCTGTTATACTAAGAAATTCACCTTAACCCCTTCGGGACGGGAGCCGTTTTCGAAATTTTTAATCTTTTTTTTACCGTTTTTTTAAAAACAGAAATTTGTGTCTTCTTGAATCGAGAAAATGCGCTGATTAAATAAGGCAAATTTTACAGTAAAATTTTACTGGTGAGATAAAACAAGGATTCTGGGCGCTTCATGCGGCACGTATACGTGTCGCTCGTCCCCAAGGGGTTAAAGACAAACTTTTGTAAATTGTGGAGCGATTGAATATAAAAATGGTCACTTTTTACTGGCCGTAATCAAAGATCAATCGAAATAATCGTTTCTGAATTCCTTCAAACAAAAATTTAGTTTTCAATGTTACTGAAAAGAGAAATGTTATTTTACGAAATAAATATATAGATTTTTTTTTTTTTTTTTGCTGCATAATTTTTTTTTTTTAGATAGAAAGCATTAAAAAAAAATAACATCTAGTATAGCATGATTGACAGCGATATTTAAGAGTTTTCTTTTACATATCTCGCAAGCAATCTGAATATAAATTTATATATATATATGTGTGTGTGTGTGTTCGTATTATCGAAGTTTTATAGCATGCATTAATATATAAAAAGGACTCAGGATCAAAAACTGGTATCAAAATTTGAGAAAATAAACATTTTTTTTTTTTTTTTTTTTTTTTTTTTTTTTTTTTTTTTTTAATTTAGATATATTACAAATATGCATCTATTAAGAAAAAAAAAGAAAGATGATGAAGATAAAGCTTCCCATTGACAGAAATTTTGACATATGCAAATTATTATAAGATATAAAGTTTATTCTATATTTTACATCATATTATTTATTCAAATTCTTGGATTGCATCCAGCTGTGCACGTTTGTTTTTAGACGATAGCTTCGCCTCACAAAAAAAAATTCTTCTAGCATTTTTTCATTAATATTCTCCATAGTGCAGTCTTTTTCTGCAGAGAAATTGAATATCTGAAAACGAGTCAAATCGAATCTAGCATCTTGTTTCTATTTCACATAGTATTTGATATTTCTTTCCTATGTAAACATACATGAAATATAGACAGAAAATGTAACATAATATGCATTCGAAATTTAAAATTGCTCTAGACATTCTTTTGTATGCTTTTATTGTATTATGTGGATGAATTCAGACTGGATGTAACATTATTTTTTATAATGCATAATCGAAAAATAATGTATAATTGCCACCTAGGCACAAATCCAAAACGTTTTTGGAAAATAAAGTTTCGCCGTAGAAAATCGCAGAATTCTTCTATTAAATGAAACTTTTTTTTTTAAATATAAATCATGTGTGGAGTTTTACCAATACGTTTATCAGGCCTGGCCATGCCGAAAAATGTGAAGACTTGTTGTAGTAACACACAGCTACCAAATTTTACGCTTTTTTTTCTTACCACTATAATTTAAAAATAAACGTTGACTTGTTTAACCCTTTCAGGGGCGCGTAATTGGGTTTCTGAAATGTTGAATTCACCCCGGAACATTAGAAATATTTTGCAGATGGATTATATATATATATATATATATATATATATTATTTACATAATCAGGTATAGATATACGATTAAATGTGATTTTTTAATGAACAGTGGAATTTCTCAACACAGAAGACCTCCAATCAAAAACTCCTGGCCTATTAGCAATGTATATATGACTTTTCTAAGTGACAAAAAAATAGCTATTTATTAATATATATTACTTTCGAAAAACAAAAGTCAACTAACAAGTTTTCTTAACAAAATCTGACAAAATCTTGTGTTGCGATGGCATATGTTTAATTTATGTATAGAATACCTAATAGAAAGTTAAAAATCTAACATACTCGAACAATAAAGTGAGCGAAACTCCAAATTTTGAGATGACAAATAATAATACACACAATTTTCACAGGAAAAATTACAAAAAAAAAAAATAATTTAAGTAAAATCCACTATTAGATTATAATGTAATGGGAACTAACATCTTATCTAAAATCATTTGAAGCCAGTTAAAATTGAATTAAGTATAATCTAATTATATATTTCGATAATAAATGGACTATAGTTATCAGATGATGATAGAAATTAAAAAAACAAAGCGACAGGTGGAAGTCTAATCAACAGATGGCAAGACACCACATGTCGCAAATAAATGCATTATTTCAAATAATAGACTGGTAAGATTGCAAAGCATAGTCTATCACTACCGATATAATGCATTGGAATAATAAAACAGAAAGAAAAGCAGAGAAATATCGAATATTTGTACTCACATTTCACAAAACTATTTGGAGGCGCGATAAATGTGCAAGTCCTTAAGCTTCATGATTCAAGGGATGTGTTCTAATCAAACTTACTGTTACACTGGACATTTCATAAATATTCAAAATGCAGCGCCCCATAAAAACACAAAAAAAATAACAGTTAACAAATTAGAATTAAGGTAACTCTTTAATTAAAAAAAAAAATCTGTAAACAGAAGGTGAAATAAACGAACACATTGTATATATGATTGGGGTTACAAGGCAATTAATATCAGTTACAAAAGATTTATTTCAACTATAATTGAAGAGCTAAGTGGAAGAACATGTTAAGTAGCAAAAATGACATTTGAAGAAATTTGAAGTGAAAGTTTTTGCTGTAAATTTTAATGATTTATTTCTTATTTGATACCATGAGTTTAAAATATTAACAGGTATGGTACTAAACACTCTCATAAAAACTTATTCATATTTAATTTTCAAATATTAAAAATTATTAATATTATTGACATTATTAAATATTAAAATATTAAATATTAATGAATAATGCCTTAAATCTTTAAGACTAAATGGAATCTTAGGATTTTAGCTTCACCATGTGATAGGATACCTCATAACGCTTACATCCAGAAGATAAAAAAAATTTTTAGAAAATGTGACATATCATGTTCATCCACTCAGCTCTTCAATTGTGTAAGAAGGTAGAGCTTCAATTTACATAAGAAATAATGATATAATTTAAAATCTACTGTTATATATATACGTTTGAAAAAAAATTTTAACGATTTCTTCTACCGGAAAAATTTAAAGAAACAAATGATAGTTTATAATCGATTTCAAGTATCTGCTAGTTTGTTGAAATCGTCATTAACATGTCACCATGCCGTGCTGCCTTTCTGGATAGCGCGGAGTAACGAACGAATATGGAACCTATCTCTTGAAGTGTTTAGTGCAAAGCGATATAAGTAAGCGTCCTATCTTAAATGGGAGAGGTAACCGCAAGATTAAAGGCGAGGTCACGTCAACCAAGGTCATACGCCACCCAGCGGACGGAGTGAACTACAAGAGGATTATTAACTTCTTTCCCCTTTGTGGATGATCTATAAGTTCGATATCTATGAAATAACTATGCGCACGCGCAGCCGTGATTTTATTCGTTTGTCGTCTGCAGTACTTAATTGTTGGAAGTCTAGATATAATTCGATTTATTTATTCACCATTATTTAATTTATTAATTGAAGTTAGTTATTTAAACAAAATCAGTTCTTTTAAGAACTTATATTATTTGGGAAAATACTGCGTTGGCGTTCTAATTATTGCAGATTTCAAAACTGCAAAAGTAACTCTCTATCTGAGAGAAAACTAATTTTTTTTCGCTTCCCAAAAGAGAAAAACAGGTTAGTTTTGTGTTTTATTATAATTTATAAAAAAGTTAAAATATTATTTAATATATATTAGTAAATGCCAGTGATTTTAATACGTTCTATTTGAATTATGTTTTTGTAATGCAATGAACAAGGACTTATAAAAATTAGTTAATGTATGTTAAGATAGAATTTTACAGCAGCGTTTTTAATTCAATTCCTGATAAGATAAAGTTATAAAAATTACATAAACATGTGTACTTCCAATGATAATTAAACGTTTTATTACGCTTAGAGTTTAAGTATAAATTATTTAATTAATTTTAAGGCATATTTTTTATTTACCGGGCGCAGGCGATAAATTGCCGAATATTCTCTTGATCGAATTCTATTTATAATATTTAAAATAGAAGCATTTCATTCATTCCATTTAAAACTCATTTAATTTTACATTAGGATCCACTTTAATTTAAAATGCAAGCATTAATTCTTGTACTATTAAACCAGCAATAATTGATTATTTATAGTTTTAAATATTTTGAGAATTTTAGACAACAGCTTTAAAAGAAATCCTAAAATCGACAAATTACTTTTTTTTTTTTTTTAAATCTAGAAATATGTCGGTCATTGTGTCATATCCGGGAAAAATAGTTTTCATGGGATACCTGCACTTCGCACAGGTGAATAACATTGCAGAAAGCATGCAAAGTATAGAAGAAACTTCAAAAATTGGAATAAAATATAAAATATTTATAAATAGTACGTGGTATTATTAAATTCAATTATTATTCTCAATTAAACATTTATTATCTTACACCGGTTCTTCGTAGGGGTAAAATGAATAACTTTCCATAATCGGGCCGATAGCCATGATTGGCGTAAAATGAGAAAACAGTATACAATTGTAACTGTATAAAAGTTAAATAATGGTTAGAAAATGAAAGTAACTTTTATCGAAATAACCCAATTGCGGAACATTCTCCAAATTTGAAAAAGGCTTATGAAACACACAACAATTGCCAATAACTGAAAACTATAGACTAATAATAAGTTCGACGAGGCAGTTGTTGCTCGGTAACCAATAATTTCAAATTTCCTTTTTAATTTTGTCCGGTTCAATTTTTGATTTTTTTTTTTTTTTTTTTTTTTTTCAATCTGGCTTCCGCAAAAGAGTCGGAATAAGTAGTAGAAAAAAGGGCTGCGGACGGAGATGGGCCAATTGAACGTATAAAAATCACTGACATTTAATAATACATATTAAATAATATTTTAACTTTTTTATAAAAAAATTATAGGGCTGAAAATCACGTTTAAGATGCTTAAAGATTTTAAATATTTCTCTTTTGCAATTTCCCAACCAGCTGGTATATTTTAGAAATCGTAGTTTGTTACATAACTTACTCAATTGTTGTACTTGTATATACAGTTGTAACAACCATAAAGAATGTCTAAGTATTTATCAGCTACGTTTAGATAACGTAAAATTAATTTGCTAATTTATAATCAAGTTGTAAAAATACTAAAATGTTGTATTGTTACTAGAAACACATCCATGTACATAATTTTTATTTTTCTAGCATATCTGGGAGGGAAAAATCGATTAAAATTTTTTATCTTTTCATATATATGAACAGGGTTAGATTAAATAAACAGTGTAAAAAAGTACTTTTATGTTAGCCGGCCGCAGTTCATAAACCGCCGAATATTTTCCCCCATCACCAGCGTTTATGTTGCATTCATTTCATTCAAAATATAAAATCCTCATTTAAAAAATATACTCGTCATTTGAAAAACAACTTTATTTAAAATACATACATACTGGTATATTACATCAATTTAAACACATGCTTTTCGCTCCTTATATTTAAAATACATTTTTTTCTAATAAATAATTAACATAAACCCAAGGTGGGCAAGTTTCTTCCAATGTGGAAAAAAACTGGAAAAAACCATGGAATTAAAAGCTACGCTCATAACTTTTATTAACAAAAATGGTTTTCTTTTAGCCTGAATAGCTTGCATAAAATTCAGGTCTATTTGAAGATATTTACAATTTAAGAGTTATAGGCGGAAAAGCAGACAAAGCCATTTTAGAGAATACCTGTTAAAATTTTAATCGTGAATTTCAAATATTTACTCACTCACGGAAGATTAACTTTGTTTACCAGATTTATTGCAAAATACTTTGTTACAGCTTGTTTTGATTAAAATATATGTATTTAAAAAATAGTTGCAATGTCAGTTTAGTTTCGGGGCAAAAGGCAATACTGTTTACGTAGCATTAGTGATTTTTCTCCCGAAATTAAAATGACATTGCGATTTTTTTTTTTTTATATACACATATTTTCAGCAAAACAAACTGTAACAAAAATATTTTGCAATAAATCTGGTAAACAAGGTTCATCTTCCATGAGTGAGTAAATATTTAAAATTCATGATTAAAATTTTAACAGATATTCTCTAAAATAGCTTTATCTGCTTTTTCGCCTATAACCCTTAAATTGTAAATATCTTCAAATAGACCTGCGCACGAGATGCGCAGATGGTAGAAATTCTGTCATATATGACGTCATACAAAAAACCCACGTATTTGCGTTATTCACTCCATCCACAAGATGGCGCAGCTGTTTCAATTTACGGCAGATTCCAGCATTAACTTTGTACGCTTATTTATAGCGCTTTGTGTTTAGTGCAATGATTCAAAAAATTACACAAGCACAAAGGTTGATTTCTGAAAAAAATAAATGTTGGACTTAAGGTTGCCAGTTTGGCCTTCAATTTTAACCCGGAATTTCAAATACAATGAACACTGAAAAAAGGATTCACATTTGTAGAAAAGGAAAACAAGGTAAATGAGAATTAGCAGGATACTATTGAAACCGAAATATAAGAGCATTTTCATTATCTTATTGCAACTACTAATAATCCTCTATTTAAATTGTAATTTTTCACTGAAAAATATAAATGTGGAATTAAAAAAGGTTTAAAAAATAAAGCTGTAGAACTGATACATGACAGGATGGCTACAGATTCTGGAAATCAGGGAATCAGGAAAAACTGATGGCGTTTATCTATCAAGGAATTTCGTAAAAATGCTCTAAAATCAGGGAAATCTGTCTATATGCGAAAATATTTGCGTTTTCATCTTGCCAGTGAGAATTAATCAACAAACACGAGATATTTAAGGCAATAATGGGACGCGATTGTGCTATTTTTGTTTTTTTCTCCAAAGTGAAATTTTAGAAAGATGTTATACGAGGAAGCAGCATACAATAAAAAATACAATATTTGTATCATTAATAAAGGAAATCTGGGACATCTGATAAAGATAGTCAGGGAAAAATCAGGGGATTTTTTTTTGACAATTTCTGCAGCAACCCTGCATGAAGATAAATCTTCAAAATTCACCTAAAAAAAAGAAAAATACAGCATGAAAACACCGCCGATGACGATGTCGATGTAGATGTCCAAATGAGAAGACAACAGAAAAAAGTCTGCCTATTTTTTGGTGAGTTTGAAAATGAATAGGATAATAGTTATATGATACTAACACTAGATCGGAAATAAATATGAAGAAATAGTAGAAAAAGAGATCGATTTTCTCTGCAGCAGGGTAACTGGGTAAAACGGACAATCTATTAGCAGGGAATAAATAATATAGTAAAACTTTTCTCATTACGCGCAACCTTGCAAGAAAATTCTCGTTCACACATTCAAGCAGTGCTACAGCAAATGCATTTTTTCTGATGCAGGCCAAATTTACAATAATAAAAAAATCTCTTATCTGCTGAAAATATAAAACAAATTGCTGTCTTTGCAGAATAATTTATAATATAAGACATTTAATTAAAAAAAAAATTTCATGTGTTATATTCAGTTTTAACCCCTTGAAGGGCATCGATATATTATATATACCACTTAATTTTAATTTCAAAACGCCACATTGGCATAATATTTCAGCACTTAAATTGTACTTTGTACAGTGCAAGTGAAGAAAAGTTTTTACTTACTTCAATATAAATTTGTTCATAAATTCCGGTATCAATCAATCGTTTTACCATTTTAGCAACAGAAAAGTTTTGTCCCTGAAAGGGTTAAATGTTTCAGTTTCCAAAATCATACATTTCTCTTAGTTTTAGAAATGACCTATTTTTATTTGTATAGATGTGAAACTAAATTTTGTACTGCATTAGTTTTTTCTAACTTTTCTACATTTGTAGCCATATTTTTACATATTAACCCCTTAATTCTCGACCCCGTCAATATCACGGGCTAGGGTGTCGTTCGTTATTTCTCGCTCCCGTCATATTTCCGGGCCAGAGATTTATTGCTGGAAAAACTTCTGAAACCAGAAAAATTTAACTGGCATTTCGGTGTGAAATCTTTGAATATTTCCGCTTGTGTTTGGTCTTTGCGCTGACTGTAATATTGGGAATTGTATTGCATGTTTCGAAATGTGAAACACTCAAAAAATTATTAATAATCAAAATTTAACACGTTCACGCAGGCGCGGTGGGTCACACCCGACTGTCTCAGAGTTGTCACGTCTCCGGCTTTTTGCACACCACTGTTATTTTAGGGGAAATGTTGTTCCTTTAAATCGCCCGATTATTCTAATTAAATAAAACAACATATTCTGTATTAAAATACTGGTATCCAAAAAGCCGGAGACTGGTCAGCTCTGAGACAGTTGAGTGTGACCCACCGCGCCAGCGTGAACGTGTTAATGTATATATATAATTTCAAATATTATTTGTAAAAATGTGTGTAATGATGATAAATAAAGATCTAAGATGTGAAAAATAAAGGTTTTATTCGCATTAATTTGTACGGTGTAAAACAAACATTAAAACACAGAATTTTCGTATGATGGCTTTTCTACAAATATGAATTTGTTCTATAACATATTTTTTTTTCGCCAAAAAAAAAAAAAAAAAAAACTAATTGCATATTTCATTTAGAAACCTTATAATTATTAAATTTCTGTAATAAAATAAATAGGTACTTTTTTGATTGTTTTTCCAAATATTAAGCGACCGTGAACGGGTTAAGTAAACAGTTTTCATGAATAATTGCATATATTATACATTTATATTCAAATAATTTTTACAGATGTGTTATAAATTTCTTTCTCTTCAATAATCATAATAACACTTAAAAAATGAAATTTTTACAACTACTCGTTATTGACCGAGTACTTAGCCCAAAATTTAGCCGAGTGCCGAGTACTTGGCAAATTGGCCACGTATACTGAGTACCGAGTAAATACCGAGTACTCGGAACGGCTCTAGTTAACACTAAAACAACCGGCAATTTTACTCAAGTTTTAAAAAAAGTATTTCGCAGCAGAATTTTTATTCCAAACTATTTAACTTATTTAATTAGCCTATTTTTGTGCTACATACATTTAATATACTTTAATGAAAAAAATTCTGCTTCGAATTGACCATTATAAATTTGGCAGGGGTCAAAATGATCCCTAACGGCGGTTCTAGTGTTAAAACAATGAGTATGTCTTAATCATGGAACTTTTAATAAAGAGGAACTGACATATCCTTAAAATAGTGAAGCTTTAAGTGTAACCGCTTTCGCAGGAGTTTATTACCGTCGGTGCAAACTACCACCAGTAAATTGAAATAGATTTTTTTTCCTTATTTAAACGCCTTATTAATGCAAAATTTCAGTCATAAATAATAGCAAAACGAGGTATTCATTTTTATTGGTGGGAGTTTACTTCGGCGGTAGCAAGGCGCTGCGTTTCCGCCATATTGTGACAACCTAGATAACCTCCTATCAGCGCCAGTGAAAAATATTATAAAACCTGGGTCAACTGCCACCAGTAAAAATAAATAGAAAATTTAAGTACATTTATGGGAGACATTTATCGTTAAAAAGCAGCTGAAATAAGGGAAAATTTTCTGTTCAAAATTTACTGGTGGAACTTTTCTTTGGCGGTAATCAGAAACTGTTGTTCTGATGTAAAAAATCAGCCGCCATCTTGTGACAACCTCCTCAGTTACTTCACTCTCAACTAATAGATAATACACTATATGTCTTCTCCTCTTTATTCTTAACTCCATTGTTTTAATAAAATGTTAGAGAGATTTCATTTCCTTCGTAAGAAACGTGATATTATCACACAAACTGCTGAAAGTGCGCAGTAATACAGTCAGTAACACCCAGTGGTGAATTCTGCTATTCAATCTAGACATGATTTTTTGTAGAACAGTTTTCCGCGCTTTGTTTATACAAAAAACTTTATGGAAGATTTATTAGAAAAAATTTCTAGAATTTATTGTAGTTTCGTAAGTGCAGCTATCCGTAAAATCACTTTATTATGCTATATGTCCATTCTTGACCACTGAAGGGTTGGGGGTAAATTGTGTGGGGAGGTAAATTTACTCAACCTTCCAAACTTCATCTACATCTACATTCTCAAAGTGTTTTACGCTTTAATGCACGTTTTTATAGCTACACATGCAGATCTAACAAGGAAGGTCTCCATACGGGCATATTAAAAAAAATCTGAAAAAATTACAGAGTGTTCTTCTCATGTGGATATATATGTTTATAAAAAAATTTTTGGCGGAACCGAGATAGAACGTTCGTAAAAAAATAATGAAAATTTCGTTTATTTGGCGATTTATCATCGGTTGGCGATGAAATGAAATTTCGAAAAATACTTTTTTATGCCGAATACTCTTTAACATAAAAATGTTTCATGTTGAACTTGTTTAAATAAATTTAATGTATATGACTTTAGTTTTGTCAGTTTTAGATTGATTTAACTATAGTAGTTTTGTCATATATATATTTATAATGAAAGTTAAATATCAAATTTTATGAATTAAAACAAAATTTAAATAAATTAAAATTGTTTCAATGTCTCAAAATTAAGTCCAATTGAGCACTGTAGATGAATTCTGTTGCTATGGAAACGACGAATTCTTTGAAATGAATAACTGGTAAATGAATCTTGCCTTTATTTTGGAATACGCTTAAATATATGAAGGTATTTTTTATACATGAAATTGTTTTTAAAGTAATAAAATTAAATAGCAAGCAACATAAATATGTAATACGAAAAAATGTATTTATAAAACTCTCTCATTGTTTAAGTTTAAATTAAATACTATTTACACGCATTCTAAAAACCAATTAACAATCAATTTTCAGGTGCATTAAAATCGTTTGCTTTTGGCGAGGAAAAATATTGCTCGCCAAATAGCGTGACGCTTTCGCCTTTACGCGCCAAATACTCGAAAGTATTTTATTTTTTTACAGACTTTCTACTGTAATTCCGCCGCTAAATTTGACTGATCCTTTATTACATACATAAGTAGTTTAATTAGTATTTTTTTTTTAAATATTCTGAGTATGCCCAGTATGGAGACCTTCCTTGTAAGTGATATAATGCCATGTTACAGTAAAAACATGCGAATCTACCTTTGCCTCTCTTCTAAAATTTACTTTTGTGGAGATATATCATGTTTCTTGCGTGTGGGCGATGTGTAGGGGAGAAGGGAGCACATGCGAACGTGGGGAAGATGTGAACATCACAATTTTTCAATAGTCATTATATGTTTTTTTTTTTTTATTTGAAAAAAAAATTACCACAAATGGCAGTACCTGTAGGCCAGGGGTGGCCAACTGTGGCACGGCGCACACCAGTAAAATTTTAAAGAAAAAGCCGATTTCTTGAATCGCAAGGATTCTATGATTAGATAAGGCAATGATTGCTATAAAATTTTAGTGGTGTCTCGCGTGCCACAGTTGGCCACCCCTGCTGTAGGCATATGGTAAATATGTTTGAAGCTCTTTGACATTTTGTTTGTCCTCAGTAGCCAAAAACATTGTTTATATACTTCAAACGTAAAATCTTATTTCCAACTTGATAAGTGAATAACTTTATTTATTTATTCATTTATTTGAATTTCAATGTTTTAACATATACTTTGAATACTAATAAATATTTTTGATAAAGTTTTTTTCTTCTAAAATTGAGAAACATTAATGATTTATCAATTTAACTTTCGCAGCCACGTAGGGGACATGTGACCAGACTAGTTGGGGCAGATATGAAGAGTTCATAAATGCCCCAATCATCACTCTGTGGCTCTGTTCCTTTCAGTTAACTTCATGAAAAATAATGTCAGCTCCAATATATATATATATAATTTTCCTGAAACAGAAAGCATTTCCGTCATACAAAGTTGATTTTGTATTGAAACTTCCACAAACACGTCTGTCAGCAAGTACATAAAGAGCAACAAACTCGTTTACGTTCAATTGTAATTTAAATAAATTTAATATTTTCTAAAATGCAATAAATGCTATGTATTATTTTACTAAACGATTTACAACAATATGTTTTATGCATTGTTAATACAAAAAGTATTATGTTAAACAACTTTTCAAAATTTTCTATTTCACTTGTTCCAAACTTGCAATGATGGCTTACTTCCATCTCTAAAACAGCTTTCAATGGAGGTAGATATCAGTAATATTTAAAAAAAGTAAAAGTTTTAAATTGATAACTACCTTAAAATCCAGATTGTAAGCCCCCCCCCCACCATTTTCTTTCAAAAGCAAAAGAAATTTAATCGTAGGGATAGATTATAATCGAGATCTTTTAAGAAACAAATCCTTAAAAAACCTTCTTTATCATTAATTTAGAAGTAAATAAGGCAAATACAGGTGTGAGAACCTTTTGTATTTTGGCAGATTTTAGATAAATATTATCTAAATGCCCCCTCCCCAAAATCTCCCCAAACAAAAACCCCTAAACAAAATTTAAAAGCTTTATTTTTTTTCAAACTTACATCTTTATTTTTTATTTTATTGCAACAATATTTAATCAATCATCTAAGCCTTACCCCCATACACGCCAATCTAGATACTTATTTTCATTTTATAATCTTTTGCTTAAACATATCACTCAGAAACTAGAGAAATATGCATATATATATTTCTTTATGGTGAATTTAAGAGATAATATAACTAATGATTATGATGACAAATGAATAACGGAATAAAAAGTTTGTCAAAGGATATTTTTCCTTGTGTTCACATGCGCTCCATGTGTGTTCACAACTACCCCGCCGGTGGGGTTTATGTGAACAATTTTTTGAATTTACAAAACTATTTGAAAATTAAGAAGAGCTATAAAGGCGATTAAAAAAACCATGGGCAAAAAAAAGTTCTGTGTACTATATTGAGTAGTTTCTGTTTATAGAAATTATCCCAGATATGAGAAAAAGCTATATTTATGTGACCTTGTTCATATGTGTCCACATTTCCCTTACTGTCAACTAAATTTTAAAATATGAAATGAACACAAAGCCTGATTACTGCAGAGAAAAACTTCCACCAGTAAATAACGATAAAAATTTTCAGCGAATTTCAAATCCTTAATCGGACAAAAAATTTTGTCATAAACAAAGTAAACATTTTCTTTTCGTTTTTACTGGTTGAACAACTGACTTGTGGATAGCAACCACCTCTACCAATCTTCCTAACATTCGTTACAATATCTTCAATATGGTTTAGTTTACGAATGAAAATCTAGTATTTGCTGACAAAACGTATGCTACCCCCCCCCCCCCCCCTTCAATACTAGGCCAGAGCGCTGACTCAAAAATGATGGTGGCTTCTGAGAACGTGTTTTTTCCAGCGTGTGTACGGATCATTGAATTTTGGTACCAATATTTTTTTAAGCTTTTTGCGCTTTAGTTTTCTGAGGTTAAACAAGGTCAAAGAAATCTTTTATAAAATACTGGTGTCAAAATTTATTGATTCAGCAGGCGGTGGCTATCTCTAAGCGTATCGGAATTATTCTGCATTTCCAACATTTTGCATGATGCCATTTTATTTCGCACAAAGGAAAATAAGTCTGTTAAAAATATCTATGCAATTTTTTTTCATTATCTTTATAATTGAAAGTCTAGATTCGAATTTGAATGAAACACTCTGTATTTGTATCATAATAAGTGAGCTGAGACTTGAATTTCATGCCAAATATTAATCATCTTGCAATTCAATTTCAACACCCTTGTATTTCTGCAAAAAAAAATCGGTAGCATCCTGTTTTTATTTCTTTATAAATATTTTTAGTATTAAGTTTACATAAACTAAAAAAATGAAATTGAAAAGATTTCTTATCAAAAAATCCTTTAACAATTTCAATATATTTTAATATAATGTAAATGTTTCATTTTACTTTTTCACATATTTAAATTGCAACCTATAAACAATGTTTTTCAATATTTTAAAAAAGATACTTTAAATTTTCAATTTTTATAAAAGTTTTGATAAAAGAAATTCAGCCTCATTGTCAAAAAACAACGCGAAAGAAACCATCTTATAATATTATATTTCGATATATTTTGAAAAAAGCACAAAGTATATTGAGCTAAGAAATAATATAGTAGTCAAAGAATCGCAGTCGTAACAGAAAACTGTATCTGGATCAATTTTGCGAAATATAAACCACACTCTGTACATCTTTAGATTCTGCGAAATTTTAAAGGGAATATGAAGGAGAGTTGGCTTTTTGCACCATATAAATAAATATGCATATAAAACATATGATAAATTCGAGAAAATACAAAAGGAACTTTGTAGAAAATGTTCATTCCAATTAAACTCAAACTATAACCCCAATTTACAAGGATTTTTTTAAATTATTATTATGAATTTTTGTAAAAAAAAATCCTTTTCATTTCGCTCTTGTTAAATTTTATTATGTCCTGTAATGTATTTACTCTTTTGTAGGTATGTATATTTACACCTTATAAAAATACAAGATTATAACTTTATTTTGAGTGATCTATCTACATTTTCTTTCCATCTTCTCCGTGTATTTTTGATTATTGACTAAATTTTCACGAACGATTTTAACTCAAATAGAATGCATATTTAAAGACAGGCAACTAAAATTTACGAGGGTGAATCTAAAAAAAGAGATAATTTGATACATGTGAAAAGTAATAAAGAGAAAGTGGTGCTGAGCAGTACGTACGGATCTGGCGTTTTTTAATTTAAAAATTCTGAATTTACACCAAAGGATTTTCAATGGTTTTTTTTATTTCATTTATGGAAAACCTGCCATCGTATAAGTAAAAATAACAAATAAAACTTTTGGGTAACAATTTGTAATTTTGAATTAAAAAACACCCAGATGTGACAACATTCGCGCTGAGGTACAACATTATCCGTACACATAAATTAACCCGGTAGCTAGCTCGTTAAGAACTATCATTTACTTAGCCCTTTCAGTTACAAAGTATTTATGTTACGTAAATGTTAAAATGATGGATTTACACCAGGTTTTATAAACAAATTTATTTGGAAAAAAGTAAAAGCTTGTCTTTACATAAATTATAAGAAAAAGTTTTTTTTCTTTTTTTTTTAAATTTCGGTGTGGATGTGGCACTTGGGAATGAAAATTAAATGAGATATATTATATGCCACATATCGGCTGTACGATGTCAAACTATGTAATATGAAAACAGTGTTGTCAGCGGGCTACTTTTTTTAAATTCAGATTTCTTCATTTGCACCACTTTTTTAAAATAGTAAAATTCGCCTTTTTTAATGACAGATTAATTAAGGCGAAAACAAGGTGAATTTATCATTTCAAGAAAGGTGGTGCTAATCAAGAAATCTGAATTTTAAAAATATAGCCCACTGGCAACATTGTTTTCATATTGGATAGTTTGACATGTTAACAACGATATCTTCATGAGATTAGATATCAACGAACAAAGCGATAGGTCGCCAATCGATGTGGCCGTTTTAGCCACTTTTTTAGATAAAAAAACTTATCTACCTACCAGAATAACTATATTGTAATTCTTTTTTTAATGACAGACCTCATGAAATAAAACTCGGTCCTTTTAATTTTTCACTCTCATCTCATATCTCCAGTTGCATGGGAGCTCTGTTATGAGGTGGACGTAAGAGGTGATTGCTCCATCGCATGTTATATTTTTCGCAGTGTGAATGGCAGGTGGGGCGGTTCGTTAGAATAGTTTTCGCTCGCTATTTAGTGCTGCATTATGACGGCTACAGATGATCAAAATTATTATATTAAGGAAGTTATCGACAAAATATGTAATGGAACGTTAAACAGCAATTTCAAGGACCAGTTTGACAGATTTTCTTCAAATTTTGAAGAATATGCTAAAACTATATTAGGTGATTTTTACACATTTGTGGATCAATATATTTTGGACATAAGGCTAAAGACGGCTATTCTGCTTCTGATTCAGAGCAAGAAGAGTGTAAGGAAAACTTGCCTTGATGCTTTTACTTTGCTTAGGGAGCCAACCCATGATAATTTGTTAAATTCAGCTATCTTTAGCTTTTTCTGCTCTGTTAAGTATAAGAAAACTCCTAATTTTTTTCTTACTAACACTAATCTTAAAAAAGAAATTTTCAACGCTGTTAAGAAAGGGGTTAAACGACCTATTTCGGAGGAGAGTTCTCCTATCCCACTTAGTAATAAATATAAGAATATCGCTAGCGAAGTTAACCTAACTGAAAATGTGGATATGGATGAATCAAATGTTAGTGAAAATACACAGGATACTGTCAAAGTTAAAAAATCTGTTAACCCTTTCTACATCGAAGTCGACAGCAATTGGGCGACGGTTGCCCACGAAATTACGGAGTTGAACTCAGAAAAACCCAAAATAACGCTAAAAGGCGAACGCATTGTTATACAATGTAACTCTGATAAGGACTTTAAAATTACTCAAAAATGGTTAGACCAAAACAAAAAGAAATATACCACTCTAGATCCTAAAGAACTTCGACCCAAAAAAATATGCATTAGGGGCCTCCCCTGTTACACCGACACTAAAATAATCGAAGATAGTCTCAGGGAGCATGGTTTCGCAATCACTAGGGCTGCCATGCTTAAAAATCGTAAAACTGGCCAATCAATGCCGATATACATGGTAAATGTTATACCACGTAAGAACTTTGAAGAAATTTCCCAATTCAACGTTATACATTACATTTCAGTTAAGATTGAAGCTTTTACTGGCAAAAATCGTGTAAAACAGTGTTACAAATGCCAAGGTTACGGTCACGCATCAGAAGTGTGTGGTTTCGATGCTAAATGTGTAAAATGCGGAGATCTACATTTAAGTACAGATTGTCACCACAGGGGCGTATTAAACACACTTGTGCCAATTGTGCACTCGGCCACCCAGCGAATTTCCGTGGTTGTCCAAAAAATCCTTATAGACTAGAAAATAAACAAAACCGTAAAACAAGTAATAGCGTCAGCAATCTCTCCCAAGAAACCCAAATCTTAGCGGATATGTTTAAGAATTATAACTATACCAAAAATACTAAAGACTCTGAACCCTCTACTAGTACTGATGAATTAAACTCTGATATCAATGATAGTACTACCGCAAACACCCATACCTCCCCTACTACTGAAAATTCTAAAATTCCTACAAATTACACCAATGATATAAAAGACATTCTTAATACTTTCAACGAAGTTAAACAAATTTTTCAAATCACTAAATTCCTAAAATGTATAAAGAACATCTCAACTCAGACTAAGAAACTCGATAATCCGATGCAAAAATTGATGGTTATATTAACCGAATTTGATAAACTTGCAAGTCATATCAACATTAACGAAGATTAAGCTCTTCATTTGCTAAACTTTTTTCTTTCTTTTTGTTTGTGTTGTCTGTTTAAAAATTAATAATAATAATAAAAAACTTCTATTCTTGTATATTATGCTCTTCTCACGATATTACGCTTATTTTTTTCATTCTCTTGTTTAATTCACCTCAAATTACTAGACTGGGTGGACGCCGTCCTCTTGCTGTCGTTTGATCCCCTCGGCTTTTGCATTTAACTGTTTATTTAGTTTGAATTCTCCTCTTTGTAGCTTTTTCTTACATTTTTATTCTTTTTTACTTAAAGTAATTTAAATTCTGTTGTAAATATGTATATATTTAGTTTTTGTTTCATTTCTTCACTGTGTTAAACTTTTTTACTTATCAAGATATATTAAATGTATGGTCTCTGAATTGAGTCTTTTTTTATGGGGCTTCCTTTGGTAGCTTTTTCGCCTGTCCTGGACATTTATGTGGATCATATGGAACATTTTTATTTATTTTTTTTCTCCTACTAGTTATACTAACAATTTTTTCTTTTAAAAATTGTCTATCTTTTAGCTTTTACTCTCTCTTTTTCGTGGCTACTAGCCGCGTTTAAACGATCTTTTTTCTAAGGCTCCCATTGCATTGTAACACGATTTACTCTTATCCTGGATGTAAAGTTGCCAAGCAACTAGGGAATCCATACGCCAGCTTTATTGTTCCAATGTTATTGAAATAAAACGAAACGTATTATACAGAACTTCTTGTAAGTTTCTAGGTAATTTGAATTAACCCCTTGAAAGGTACAGATATATTATATATACCACTAAATTTTAATTCCCAAATGCCACATTGGCACGAGAATTCAGGAACCAATTTTTTTTTCATAATGAAAGAAAACCTTTTACCTTTTGAACGAAGAAAACCTTTTACTTAATTTCATATAAATTTGATCATAACAGAAGTACTTTGCCTCTGAAAGGTTTAAAAAGCGACTTCTAGCACTGCTCTGAACCATACAGGAACAATTTGAAAATATTGTTCTTTTGTGGCAGACGTTAAAATTCTGCAATTTGTCACTAACGTCGTCGACTTCTTTATAAAAAGTTGATACTGCCAGAGACTGATTACTACATTTGGAAACTTCCAAGAGTATTTTATAAGTTTTTCGCTTTACTGAAAACAAAAAAAATCTGCGTTTTAAGAAGTCGAAATTTTGTGTAGTGAAAAGTTTGTGGAAATTGACCGTGCTCCGATTGCGACCAGGCTGCAGCAGAACGTCAAACTCCACCACTTTCAAAAACTACAGAAAACAGTGTGAAAAGGACTATATTCGAAAACTTCTAGACACCCCTCTCTGATCCCTTAAATTTTCTATCTTCCATATTAAAATGGTTTCGCATCTTCAAAGGAAACACTGAGAAGTCGCAGATTCAACTTCCATGGTGTTGTCTAGTAAGCGTTGTAAACATGGCTTCATGAACACTCAAAAATAACCGCAGCAAGTCGCCTTTAACCTTGCTGTTACCTCTCCCATTTAACCCTAGAACTACCGAAAATTTTACTCAAGTTTTATAAAAACATTCTACAACAGAATTTTTACTTAAAACTATTTAATTTGTTTATTTAACTTATTATTGTCTGATTTATAAATTTAGTTTGTTTTGAAGAAATTTCTGGTTTGAATAAATATTTTGAATGTACATGTCGGGTCCATTGGACCCTTCTGGTAGACAGAGGGTTAAGATAGGGCGTTTACTTTGTATCGCTTTGCTTGCCGCTCGCAATATGTTGGAAATTTGCTTTAATATATAGGAGACAGCGGATTCAATTGAAAAGTTTATCGAGCAATGGGAAAACAAGAAATTACGGGTGACAGCCAATATAGCGTAGGTGGAAATAGCGTAGGGGGAATGGAACAGAAAATGTGAAAAAAAGTTTGGAAGAAAGTAAGAAAAAGATGTTTTCATATAATATGTTCTGGCACTATTAACATTATTTTTCTACTGATATTATATTTCGCCAAGTATCATCTTAATAATCAAAATATGAAATACTTTCAACTTGATTTTAAAACTTTATTTCTTCCTAAAATACATAAAACTTGAAATTGCAACTTTAGATACAGATACAATATACATCTAATTCGGTAAAGAGTTCACATAAGAATAGTGACTACATGAAGCGGACATTTTTACCGCAGTTTTTTAATAGAATTATTTGGTTTATTTAATTGAAAAAAAATATTACAAATTTTACGCTTAAACGTGGTGTTTGGAAGCCTACGATTTAAATTATAAATACAATTTTTCTAATCATTAATACAGTGTTCGTATGCTTCAAGGACCTTTTACGGAATTGTCGTAATGTAATATTTGCCTTATTTAATGAAATAAATCTCTATCTTCAGATATAGCGACCAGTATTTTACGAAATTTCTGGTACTAAAACACCTAAAATCGCCTGAAGCATACGAATCCTGTTAACCCTCTGTCTACCAGAAGGGTCCAATGGACCCGACATGTACATTCAAAATATTTATTCAAACCAGAAATTTCTTCAAAACAAACTAAATGTATAAATCAGACAATAATAAGTTAAATAAACAAATTAAATAGTTTTAAGTAAAAATTCTGGTGTAGAATGTTTTTATAAAACTTGAGTAAAATTTCCGGTAGTTCTAGGGTTAATAGCGGTGTCAGACTCCTGGAAATTCAACGAAATACATATTTCAAGACAAATCGTCAACACAATTTAATAAAACGCATTTTTAACATTTTGAGATAAATTACAGTGAAACCTCACTGTGCGACCACCTCCATTAAGCAACCACCTCCCTGAACGATCGTTTTTTCATGGAACGAAATTTATTCCCATATGCTCAATATTAATTTTACATCCATTCAGAGACCAACCCAGTTGAACTCCCTCCATGAGCGACAAATGTCTTTGAAGAAAATGAAACAAATTCCGTTTTTGTCTGGTCGCTTGAAGAAGATTTTATTAGAAAATAATTCTGGAGTGAGCATTATTCATCAAAATTCTAAACTAAGTTCAGAATTTTTTTTTAATTCCGGTAAGTTTTAAGTGTTTAAACCTCTTTATGCCTTTTTAGGCAAAGAATTTAACTATGATGACAAATTAAGAATGACGGTCAATAAACCCCCTGTCTAGAGTTGCCAGATTGGGGAGTTTTTTGTCACTAGATTGTTGATTGTCACCGCTTTTTTGAAATAGAAATATTCGGCCTATTTAAAAACAGATTAAATATACTGGAAAAAAAAGCCGATTTATGCTATTTATAAAAGTGGTGACAGTTAAATAATCTGAATTAAAAAAGTCTCCAATCTGACAACACTGCCCCTGCCCTATTCTGCCAGGAAACTCTCAAAGAAATAGATAAATTAAGTAAATCGTCATTATTTGTTCCCGTCCGAAAAAAATTGTATTTTTTTACTGAACTTCGAAAGGAAATGAAAGTTATAAAAGATAAAACCGCAAAATTTAAGCAAACGTCGAGGCATTCATTTTTTAAACTCCACAGTAATTAACTTATGTAATTAACTTTTGTTTTGATACTTAAATTTTCATATTTTTTCCAAATGTGAAAAATAAATTTTAGTAACATTAATTGTTACTTTTTTTCAAAAATAGAATCTAGATTTAAACATGATCTCCATTAAGAAATCATCTATAAGAGCGACCAATTTTTATTAGAACGAAACGTGGTCGCTTCAGGTAGGTTTTACTGTACTTCAAAGTATCTTCTTAACTATTGCAAATATCTGACATATTTTTAGTAATGTGTAATTAGAGGAGGTGTTTCTTTGTGCACTCTTTGTTCTAGAATTTCCAGAAAACGTTTCTTGTTTTTTTTTCACGAAATATAGGATATCTTGAGCTTTTAACACTAGGATTCCAATTTAAACTACTATTTATCTTCAAATAGCAATTTTCGTAGGCAGAAAGGATGTCCTTAAAATAAAAAAAAATTATCCTTGTTTAAATATTTCTGATTTATGGACGATTTTATAGCTCCTTTTCAAGAAGATTCTAAACGCCGATTGAAACTGTTGCAAATGTTGTCAATATGTATGTTATGGGTTTATGTTTAAAAAAAGTGGTGCCAGTTAGAATTAAAAAATAGTCGCCAGTTAGAATTAAAAAATAGTCGCCAGTTGTAGTTCTGTGATAGTACAAGTAAAATAGAGTTTGATAATATCTAATGGTGTGAATTTACAAAAAAAAAAAAAAAAATGTGAATGACTTCGTTTCGGCACTAGAAATGAAACTCCGACGAGTATCAAAACAAAATAGTTGTTTTGTCTTTTTTTTTTTTTTTTTTGCTTTGTTCTTTTTAGGCCGCGTGGAAAAGGGAGAGAGGGTGCAAAGCAGAGGAGTAATTTTGAAATATTTGCATTTTAATTATTAGTATTGCATTTAAAAGCCATTCTTTTCTAAAAGTATTCTTCTCAGTATTGATTCGCAGAAAAAGTAGTCGATGAATACCTTTAGAAAATACTGGTTTTGAAATTCAAGGGACGTAGAAACGATGAATAAAATTCGACACCGCTCAGGCCTGGTATCTAATGAGCTGAAGTGTGGGCTTATACTGTCCTATATACGGTAATCTCAACGTTAAACCACTTTGGTGCGTAAATAAAATTTGCCAATTGGCCAGCTGTTTGCTTCTTTGATTTAAAATTTAAATTAAACCTTTGGTCTAGCATATCACGCCTCAAACAATGTGAAATTTTGAGAGGTATTGCCCGGAAAGATCGCGCTGATTCCTGCCCACTGGTAGCTATTTTTATATTCCATACGTACCACTACTTTAAAAAATACGTTTTATAGTAAGTTTCTTTTACATCGGTTGTCAAAATAGTATATGTCTAAGACAGTGTTTCCAGTGGGGTATTATTTTAAAAAATTCAGATCTTTTAATTTGGCAACTCTTTTTTGAATTTGTAAAATTCGCATTATTTAATGACATACTAATTAAGGCATAACGAAGGAGAATTTTATCATTTCAAAAAAGTGGTGCCAATCAAGATGCCTGAATTAAAAGAAGTGGCCCACTGGCAACTGTGGTCTAAGATTTTTGTTTTCAAAAAATAGTGCGAGATTAACTTAAAAATATCACGGGAGTTGAGAAACAAACTTTGGCTAGCAGAAACACATCTTGTAACTCCTTGCATTCATTTGAGACATTCCTACACTCTACTCTTCGTCCATTGCTCCGCCCAACTGCTCTTTGTATATTTTTTCAAAAATTCTCTTCCCCCCAAATTGACTCTTTGAATGACGTAAAAAGGCATCTCGATAAGTATTTTGCCATGAAATAAGAAATGCTCTGGAAAGATGGCATTATGAGACTACAGGACAGATGGGAGAAAGTTGTAAAACAGGATGGCACCTATATAATTTAATAAATGTATACTAAAATTTAAATCTTCTGCGTTTGAATTTGCCTTCAAAATCGGCACGAACTTTCCAAACAACCAAATATATACTAGTATATAACACCGTCAAAAATGACGGAATGTTGATCTGCGTTAACCCCTTCGGGACGGGAGCTTTTTACGAAATTTTTAATCTTTTGTCACCGCTTTTTAAAAACAGAAATTTGTGTCTTCTTGAATCGAGAAAATGCGCTGATTAAATAAGGCAAATTTTACAGTAAAATTTTACTGATGACGAAAAACAAGGATTCTGAGCGCTTCATGTGGCACGTATACGTGCCGCTCGTCCCCAAGGGGTTAAGAATTAGACAAAACAAACAGCAGTATTTATTGCAACAATAATAATACCGTATACAGGGTGATTCAAAAAAGATGGGAAAATTTTTAAGAGGTGATAGTACACGCCCAAACAAACATTTTGTATCAAAGAATGCATGGTCGAAAACTAAACGTAAAAAAGTTAGAGGGCGCCAAAAGTTATGTTCTTATACGAGGCAAAAACACACAATGAACGATTAAGTTAAGTTAAGAAAACAAATTTAATAGCATTTGATTACAATAAGTGCTCAAAACATTGACCAGCAGCTGTTATGCACGCAGTACAACGGCGAAGAACAGATTGGCGAATTTTCTGAAACACACCAGGCATATCGCGAACTTCCCCTACAGTAGCCGAAAGCTTGGCGACAAGTTCTTCTACGGATTCAATGGGAGTCTCATACACAAGAGCCTTTAGCTGTCCCCCCCCCCCAAAAAAATCGAGACATGAAAGATCTGGCGAGCGCGGTGGTGCCTGGTGTGTTTCAGAAAATTCGCCAATCTGTTCTTCGCCGTTGTACTGCGTGCATAGCAGCTGCCGGTCAATGTTTTGAGCACTTATTGTAATCAAATGCCATTAAATTTGTTTTCGTAACTTAACTTAATCGTTCATTGTGTGTTTTTGCCTCGTATAAGAACATAACTTTTGGCGCCCTCTAACTTTTTTACGTTTAGTTTTCGACCATGCATTCTTTGATACAAAATGTTTGTTTGGGTGTGTACTATCACCTCTTAAAAATTTCCCCATCTTTTTTGAATCACCCTGTATACTCGTGTATAAGTCGACCCCTATATTCGTGAAAAAAATATGTTGTATACCAGTATTTTATTGTAGCCATCTTCAACTCATTTAATATCAGCAAATTCTGCATTTAGATAAGGCGAAGATAACTTTTTTAAAATACTGGTATCCAGTCTGTTATTCCTCCCGAATTTGGGGTCGACTTATACGCGAGTATATACGGTAATTAGCAAGGCGAAACACAATTTTTGAAGATTTCACAAAATATTAAAATTAAATATTCAATGCGTTAAAGTATTTTTTTTTAAATATATTATTTTTATAAAAATGAATGAATCTGAATAATGAATGTCCCACCGCTTTTCTTTAGGGGTGGATCAAGGCACGGAGTTAAAAGATAGAGATACTGTATTAGAACTCAGTGGGATCAAGTCAGCGGGTTTTACTCATCTATGGAGCTTTATGTTTCATTTCTAAGTATGGACTTTGCGTCACTTATCAACAATTAACATAAACAAAGGAACGTTTGTTAAAATTTGTAGGGTTTTTTTTTTGGAACAGATGTCATAAGTTCCCCGCGGCCGCCATTTTGAAATTATTCTTGGCGTGAAAACCCCTTTTCCGCCAAGTAGTAAATGTCGCCAAGCACCGGTTTATACGCATGTTTTGGGTTAACGAAAATAAAATGTAAATAATAAGCAAAATTCGCTAAACTGGCAATCAGTAATCCTTGTATGAGCGATTGGCGCACATTTACCGAAAAGAAAAACACCGCCGAATTCAGCATTTCTCGCAGGATAGCACTCTCAAAATTCAGCAGTTCTCGTTTTGTATCAAACTCAAAACGTAAAAAACTCTTAAAGCAGCAAAATATACATGAAAAACGAAACTCCGTAAAGTGGCAATCAGCAATAGTTGTATGAGTGCTTCGCGCTCATTTACCAAAAAAAAAAAACATCGCCGAATTCAGCATTTTTCGCGGTATAGCATTCTCAAAATTCAGCAGTTCTCGTTTTGTAGCAATCTCAAAATGTAAAAAACTCTTAAACCAACAAAATATACATAAAATTATCAACATACCTTAACAGACATCTGCTTTCTTGAAGCCTCCAGCACAAAATATCTCTCATAACATCGCCGTCATTTTCCAAAATAGGCTTAATACGCATTGACACGCTATAAACAAACCTCCTTTTCTTGTCAAAATTTCCCCATATTTCTTTATTACTTCAGCAAGAGCGTTTAAACGGACTACAGAAACTATAGTCAATGAAATACATACAATAAATTTAACATAAAAATAAAAAGACAACGATAGAACACGATACACCATATCAAAATACATGCACAAAATTCTAAGCTTCTCAGGGGTTGCCAGAACACGACACTTCACATGGGGTTTCCATATCGAGTTTGTCATATCCATAAACACCGCCAACACGGCAACAAAAAATCGTCAAACAATTCAAAACAACAACGGCTGAGGGAAGATACGGCATCTATGCTTTTTTTTTTTTTTTTTTTTTTTTTTTTTTTTTTTTTTGCATAGAAAATACGCAGGACACATTGATTTAATTAAAGATAAATGTTTGAAATCTTCTGATATATAACTTTAAAATTTCATTTGGTATAAATAAAATTAAAAGTTATTATTATTATTATTTCCTTTGTAAATTTTTAATTTAATTTTATCAATTTTTAAGAACTTAGCTTATATCCACTTGAAATTGACTTGCATTGTAAGTAAATCTTATATTTTATATCAAATGTAATTAAAATGTAAGGAGTACACAATACCATGTTATGTACGACATATATTATTTATATCAATGCAGATAAAATTTCGATTTTTAACATAATAACATTTGAACAAACAAAATTATAATTTAATAAGTGAAAAGATAATTTTCAGCCATACTAATGCAATTATAACATCTTATATTTCAGTTACATCTGGGAAAAAAAACATTTATAATGCAAACAAAATTTTTAAAAAAATGAGCAGATAAATGTTAAGCTAAATAAAACTAAATTAAAATTCTATCAAAGTCATCATCATAATAAAAATAATATTCATTTTATTTGTATTGAAGGAAATTTTTAAATTATATAAATGAAGCTTTAAAAAATTGATCTCGAATTACATCATTACGTCTGCATTTTTTTTCCTTATAAGAAACTCTAATTTCAATCGATATCGAAAGTTTTATTTATATTGATTGCCGAAAGATGGCGCCAAAGCAAAGTTAAGCTCATCTTGCACTCTAGTTATCCGTTGTTTACATGGAAATAGCTGCTTATCCGTTATTTTTAATTTAGAAATTAAAACATTATAATTTGATAGATTTTGAACGTTTTAGAGAAAATAATGAAAAATAGAAGTGATATAAAGCAGTTTATGTGTATATTTCCATACGTTGAACAATCGGCAAATTTATGGTCCCTTGAATATTTATGCCTAACATGGCCGCGATAATTGCTTTTCTCGAGGATGGGTTCGCCCCGGACGCGTTACACTGTGTTTTATCATATAGAGATAACATTATTGCAAAATTCTGATGAGTAATTTCCTCATTTCAATAAATTTATTGCCGTTATTTAAAAGTAATCTTACTAAAAATCTTATTTCGATTATGTTGTTCTGACATACTAAAAATAATTTTTACATTTCAATGTTAATTAAAGTTTATTACATTGGATACAGCCAGAATACCTTGTAAAAAAATTTATCGCCTCATTTTCGGAGAATGCAAAATTTTAGAAAGTGTTTCATTTAATAAAGTTATTTTCTCACGAAGCATGAACTCGTAACAAAATAAAAGCCTTAAATTTCCCTTCAATAAGATCTTTAAAAATGCCATTTTCTCCTTCGTAAAAAAAAACTAATTCAAAGTCTAGCTGTAAAACTGTCTAGTTTAATAATAATTTCGATTCCTAACATGTGTTAACGATCAACGAGCTTAGTTTAATAAATAAAAATTGGAAAGAGCATAATTTTTCTTTATTACTATAATTAATAAAAATGAGTTTTGTTCCTAATCATTGCAATAAAATATATATGTTTTGGTTTTGAAATATTTAGAGAGAATGTAAGTATTATTTTAATTTTTATGCGAGTGTTGCTATGAAATATTATAAGCCGCTTAGATTGTCGAAGATTCCGTATTAGTCACACAGTAAAGTTAGAGAAATGTTTCTGAATATACGAAAATGTTATATATCCAGATTGGAAAATATACAATAATTTCTCCCGAGTTACTCACGAATCCCAAATTCATTCTTTATCCTTAACAAACCTCAAAAAGCAGTATCTTTCCAAAATTTGAAAGAAGCATTTGTAAAAACAAAGTTTCATTTTCTGTCACTGATTTTCGGAAGCATTTACGAGTAGCGATGGGCAAAATGAAATATTTTACTACTATAATGAAACATTCGGGCATGCGCAAAAGCATAGTTTCTAACCGTTCTATATATCTTCAATCAAACATCATGAAAGATTCAGTGAAAAAAAGAAACAAAATCATAGTCAGAGTTCATACGCTTCAAGGACTTTCAAGCACCTTGTATCAGAATTTTCCTAAAGAAGTAGTTGGCTTATTTAATGAAAAATATATCTGTCTTCCGACATAGCGACCAGTACTTTGCGAAATTTCTGGTACTAAATCATATAAAATCCCGTGAATCCCCTGATGCTTACGATCCCTGATAGTTTACAAACCTTCGTAATTTTTTTAATCAATTATCTTCAGAAATTTTGAAGATAAGATAATTTTTAAATTTTTATGCGTTTCGTAGTCTTTTCGCTCATTATCCCGAGTTATCTCGGTGTTCGTATGTATGACAATTAATTATTATCCCGAGACAACTCGGACGTTGCATAATTTGTCACTACGATTTATTTTATCATGCTTTTACTCAGCCTGAAGCAGAGCGATTATACTTTAACCCCTTCGGGACGGGAGCCTTTTACAAAATTTTTAATCTTTAGTCACCGTTTTTTAAAAACAGAAATTTGTGTCTTCTTGAATCGGGCATATGCGCTGATTAAATAAGGCAAATTTTACAGTAAAATTTTTCTGGTGAGGAAAAGCAAGGAGTCTAAGCGCTTCACGCGGCACGTATACGTGTCTCTCGTCCCCAATGGGTTAAGCGTGTTCAGTAAGTGTTAATTTTGTTAGCGCACCCTAGCGCTTCCTTGCGGCCGGTGTGCAAAATAGAGATGACCTACAAACGTACATTATGTAATTATTTTTGTTCGGATGCATGAACTCCACTCCCTTCTCTCAGCACGAGTTATCAATAAAAAATCGTGGAGGGAAACACAATGGCTACAAGTTCATAATAGATTACATACTCCATCGCACTGACTTTACCTCAAAGTTAGTTTTTAATCATGGTTCCACGATTCATCGACTTATTTCAGATTAATTTTGGATCAATATTTTCATAATTTTTCTTTTTAATATTTCTGGTTTCAACTACTGTATGCAAAAAGTACACCAGATGTTAACCCCTTGATGGGAACCGGTATATTAGATTATATACCACCTACGATTGATGAAGTTTTACACCAGAAAAATTTTATTAAATTTTACCTTTATAACTTTGGTGGAAAAAAGCCGTAAAATTGCTTTTACTTATTTTGAAATAGAATTTTTCAAAGATTCCGGTGGGAATGCAGCATTTCACAAACGTACTTGCTTGCCCCTCAAGGGGTTAGAGGGCCCTATTGTCAACTTGCGAAATTTCTTCCATTTAACTGATAAGGCTTATTATTTAATGGCTTTGGCCTGAAGCTTAAAAAGAAAGAAAATATTCTTATAAAATATAATAAATTATATCTAATATTTGATTGGTAGTTTTCCAAGTTTTGCGATATGAAATGCAATGACGTGATCGCTAAAAGTGCGATGGCTTTTTGCATTTTTCATTTCAAACAAATTGGTAAGAAAAGCGGGCCAGACTAATTCTAATTAAAATAAGAAACTTTTTTTCGATACAGAATTTCTGGTAGAAATTTAATAAAAAAAAAAGGGTTGGCAACTATGCTTTTGCACGTTTCCGACTGATTCATTTTTCGGATAGTAAAATCATTTATCACCCCATTACTATTTCCGAGCAGTTTTTTTAGCGCATCAATCAGTTTTCTCAAAAAAGTTTCTTCAACATGATAATGTTTACTTTAGAAATGATAACATCGGAAAAACCTTTATTCCAGGTTAGAAAAAAACTAATGCACTATAAAGTCTACTCGGAAGCGTATATAGAAGCGTATCGGAAGCGTAGCAGCAAAAGAAATATCTTTAAAAAAAAAAAATAAATGCTTCTTTAATCCTCTCGCTGCGTAAATAATTCTTCGCGATGAGTATCTTTTACAGAATTTTTAATCTTTTATCACCGGTTCTTTAAAACAGAAATTTTTAACTATCGTAACCGTAGAAAATGTCCTGATTAAATGAGACAAAGGTTTTGCTAAAAAATGGCTGGTGGGAATAACCAAATAGTATTAATTAGACGGAAAAATGCATCCCCGAGTATATCTCGGGTTGCGCAGCGATAGGGTTAAATCTCAAAAAAATTTATTATTTTCTGGGGGAATACTTCTGATAAAGAACGGAAACATGAGTAACTGGTAGAACGTTTAACAAAACATTTGTAGGTAAAACAATTTCCCCAAAAATTTTCTTGCGACTAGAGCCCGGGCGGTTAGGGTTACAATAGACCCGGATCCGAAAATTATATATTACAGTAAACTCCCGAGTATCCGGCTCTCGACTATCCGGCCCTCCGTACTATTCGGCCTATTAAAAAAAAATGAGGAATGTTGCAAGCGGCCAAGGTAGGCAGGTTCCCATCCAAGTGGGTGCCAAAAACATGAGAAGACATTCCAAACCTAGTATAATTGCAAGGTCTTAGAACATCCTTTTGGACCAAAATGGTAAACATCAACCCGTATGGGAAACTGAAATGGGAGATGAGAACGATAAGTTTCTTCCATTGCTGAAAAATATACCGGGCTCTGACAATGTCAATGCAGATGACATTACAGAATGGATAGCAAACGATGAAATTAATGAATTAATTGAAAACGATATTGTGAGACGACGAGTGTTGACAGAGCGAGAAATATCAGAAGAAAAAGATTAAAAGGATTGCATGAAAGATCTCATCTCACTACCATAAGGGTTTAAGACGATTGAGGCAGCACTGCAGTACATTAGTCAGGAGCAATCGACGTCATCTGATATCATCTATTTGCGTAAATGGAGAGACATTCGGTCGCGGAAGAGGGCTAACAGAGAGAAGCACTCCTCTATTAACGACTTTTTCAAAAACTAAAAACTGTAAGTTTTGACTCTTTTCTTACGTATAACTTTTCATATTTGTGCAATCATTCGTCAATAAACAGTAAAATAAGATTTACTCATTTTTTTTTTAGGAATTAGGATTACGTTTTATGTTAATCCTTTATGGACTGAATTATGAATTCACGAAAATTTTATCTCCTAAAGCATCTTTCGTGAATTGTTTAAACTACATTAGAGGATTAAAATAATTATTTAATAAATTTTAGAAGGATTGAAGTATTTAGAAGGTAGAATTAAATTTGAATTGATAGGGATTTTGTGCAATATTTATAATCCCACTCCAATCTTTTATTTTAAATAATTTTCTTAGTATTTTAGGAATACTAAAAGAATCCCCATATTAGAATTAGGAAATGTACAAATATAATGTTCTTGCAATAGAAATATAGAAAGATTTCGGAATTGAAAAATCTCCCCCTTCACTTCACAACGCCTAGAAAACTGAAAAGATGCAAAGCAAAAGAAATCATCGTTTTAAAAATGTTTTAGTTTTTCGGAACCTATAATGATTTTAAAACAAGATAAAATAATGTATTTATAACTCATTCTAAACTGTATTACAACTAAACGATGCATTAAAAGAATTTTACAACAAATTATTTTAATGGTACTTATAAGTACCCTCAGTGGATAAAGGGTTAATGTTTTGCTTCTTTTGAAACTGTATGTACTGTATATATAAAATTTATCGCAATATATGTATCATGCGTTTTTAATATCATGAGGGGGGAGGGAAGCACGAAGTTAGTAAATATTTGTGGAACTCCTGCCTATCCCGCTTTTTCATTATCCGGCCTACCCTTCGGCCACATTAGGCCGGATAGTCAAGAGTTTACTTATTTCGACTTCAATCGGACTTGAACAAGATATACTTCAAGCCGAAACCGGCCGGAACCTGAAATATTTAAACCCGAACCCAAATCCATATTGGCTATTTCCATGAGCACTTGTAGTGTAAGTCACGTGCTACGATTTTTGGTTACCAGTATTTTAGAACAGAAAAATGTGACTTATTTTATCAAAAATATCTCATTAATTAAACCAGGGGAAGCAAACGTTTCGAAAATAAAGGCGACGAACAAACATTGTAGTTACCAGCAGGGCCTGATTACCAACGGGGCACACTTACACCAATAAATTTTAAAAGAAATGTTCGCCTTTTCTGAACGCCGTATTCATGTAAAATTTCTGCCATGAATGAGGCAAAATTTTCCGTTTATTTTTACTGGTGGGAATGTGCCCCGTTAGTAATCAGACCCTGGTTACCAGCAATGTGACTTACACTTCAAAAACTCACGGAACTAGTTTATTATAATATACTCTTATCCAATTTTATCTCTAATATCAACTTTATCTTTTAAGAACAAAAATGAAAAAAATATATACATATATATTTATATATATACTCATTAATGTTCAAACATATAGTTTTAGCATCAAAAAAATATATATTCAAAACTCTCTTTTGATAAATTGCGCCAAGCCGAAACTGACCTGCAAACCGAAACCATTCCAAATCGGAAACACTTCAAAATCAAATCGACACGAGACCTTGAACACCGACCCGACACACGACAAAGTGCTCACGACAAACACTTTGGCGTGTAAATAAAATCTGAAAACATAGTATATTTAAATTTTCATGAGAAGATTTTCTTTTATTTTGAAGATCAATTCCCGTGTTTAACACGTTCACGCCGGCGCGGTGGATCACACTCGACTGTCTCAGAGCTGACCAGTCTCTGGCTATTTGGATACCAGTATTTTAACACCTTTACGCTCGAATTAAATTGCAGTTGAAAAATTCAAATTTCTTATTAGCACCACTCAGGCGCGGATCCACGGGGGGGGGGCGATCGGGGCGATCGCCCCCCCCAAAATATAAATCCACCGATTATCGCGAATTTCGAAAAATGATCGCTGAAAAAAATCAATTTCGTCAATCGTTCGCAGGTAAAAAGTATCGCAAAAGGAACGCGAATTTCGTCAACGGATCGCGCAAAAAACCCCAATTTCGTCAAAGGGTCGCGAAAAAAACGCGAATTTCGACAAAGGATCGCGAAATTTCGTCAAAGAATCGCGAAATTTCGACAAAGACGCGTGAAAATGCGAATTTCGTTAAAAAATCGCGTATTTCGTCAAAGGACCACAAAGGAACGCAAATTTCGTCAAAGGATCGCAGATAAAAACGCGAATTTCGTCAAAGGATTGCAGAAAAAACGCAAATTTCACCAAAAAATTGAGGAAAAAAACGCTAATTTTGCGAAAGAATCGCGCAAAAAACGCTAATTTCGTCAACAGACCTCTGAAAAAATACGAATTTCTTCAAAGAATCGCGAAAAAAATACGCGAATTTCGCCAATTAGCACCGGGAGGAGATTCCATAAGAGTACATCCACGGGAGTGTGGGGGGGGGGGAGTTCGATCGGGGCAAAGAAGGGAAGAACAAATTTACCAAGTCGGTTTTTAAGAAATCAACACACCATAAGCATTTTAGCTTTTAACTGACTAGGATTAGGACATAATCCTTTTTTGTTCATTCATCAAATACCCCTTCAAATTTACCAGTGTGGGTGGCAATAACAGGACATTTTTTTACATATTAGTGGCTTTTTTCAGAAAACATTAAGATGATTGCATTTTTCAAAGGACCTTTTTTTCTTGCTTCTTTCTTTCTTTGGAAATTGCTATGATTCCCATTCTTTTCTCAAACAATAAAGAAATCCTCAAAATATCGTTATACAGAAATTAGAATTGCAGCTTCTTTGGAAGAAGGAAAAGTTTCAACACCTTAAAGGGATCCGCATAACGTTGTCAATTTCTGTTGTAGAGATTCAACAAAATGTACACGAAGTGGCATCATCCCCCACCTCAACCCATAGTGTCAAAAATTATGGCGCAATATGCCTTTTGACAGGACATAATCCTATTTTGTTCACTAATTGTCAAAACTTCAGTGAGGTTTACCATTGACACCCGGAAAGTGTTTGTTTTCGTTTGCTTGTATGTCTGTTCCACGAAAACTGCCGTTAAAAGCGTTGGATTTATATCTTGGGAGGGGGGCGAGCGCCCCGATAGAAACCCCATGGATGCGCGCCTAGGAGAATCTCCCCCTGGTGCTAACTGTGCGTTTTTTCCGCTGTCCTTTGCGAAATTCGCGCATTTTTTCGCAATTCTTTGACGAAATTCGCATGTTTTCCGAAATGTTGACGAAATTTGCATTTTTGCGCGCTTTTCCGCGAAATTAGCGTTCTTTCCTTAATTATTTGACGAAATTCGCGTTTTTTAGACCCTTTGGCAAAATTCGCGTTTTTTTCTGCGATTCTTTGCTGAAATTCGCGTTTTTTTCTGCGATCCTTTGACGAAATTCGCGTTTTTTCTGCGATCCTTCGACGAAATTCGCGTTTTTTCTACTATCCTTTGACGAAATTTGCGTTTTTTTCGCGATTCTTTGACGAAATTAGCATTTTTTCCGAGATCTGTTGACGAAATTCGTATTTTTTGCGCGATTATTTCTCGAAATTAGCATTTTTTCCGTAATTGTTTGGCGAAATTCGCGTTTTTTGTGATCCTTTGACGAAATTCACGTTTTTTTCTGCGATCCTTTGACGAAATTCGCGTTTTTTTCTGCGACCCTTTGACGAAATTCGCATTTTTTTCTGCGATCCTTTGACGAAATTCGCGTTTTTTTTCGTGGTCCTTTGACGAAATTCGCTTTTTTTTCGTGGTCCTTTGACGAAATTCGCGTTTTTTTCGTGTTCCTTTGACGAAATTCGCGTTTTTTTCCATTGTCCTTTGACGAAATTCGCGCTTTTTGCTCGATCCTTTGACGAAATTCGAGTTTATTTGCGCGAGTTTTTGACCTGCGAACGATTGACAAAAATGATTCTTTTCGGCGAGCATTTGACGAAATTTGCGATAATCGGTGAATTTATATTTTTTGATCCAAAGGGTGGGTGGCGATCAGGACGATCTCCCCCCTTCCTTGGATCCGCGCCTGTGAAGAGGTATACACACCACTTAGATGACATTTTTGACTTTCAAGGATGTTAAGGCCCCTTCAGATTTCTGAAGGGGATCCTTTTTCAGAAATCTGATATTAAAAAATGGATGTGATAGTTATGTTTTTCAGCTTTCTATAATTGGTTCTTATGTATTTTTTAGTGCTGAATCCCAAAATGACCTTCATTTTTTACCACACCATCACGTCAGTTTTTTTCACAAATCGCAAATTTTTAAGAAGTCGAAATATTGCGAAAATCTGCTACTATAAAATAGACGTAACTTTTTTTCATAATAATTCATTCATTTTTTTGCTCATACATGGATTTTTATTGTTAAACATGTAAAATATTGTGTATTTAAAATCTTTATAATTTTATTCCATGCGTGGAAGTTTCTTTGAACCGCTCATGCTCTGCTTCCCGCTTTTCTTTTAATCCTCTCTATGGGGTTCATCTCGGTATTCTCTTTTACTTTGGCGGCTGATAAGGCTGGAAAATTTGTCGCAGATGCATTTAAAACATTTACTTTCTTTTGTTAAGGCTTTGACAAATTGCTTTGTGAGATTTTCGCTATTTTTTACTTTTTAACTTTGAAACTTTGCGAAAATCGTGACGTGATGGTTAACAAGTGGGTAAGTGTGATCACATATCGCACAGAGGGTTTCGTTTAATATTCATTTCAAAACACTTTATCCTTTTGAAAAATCTGTTAGTTCCACATTTCGCAACCAGGGGCGCACTCTATTCTAAACAAATCTCTATCCGAACGAAACTCCGTTTTACATACTATCCGTATATATATTAGTCGAAGGGATTGGGCCCATAGCACCCGAGATAAGTAGGCGCCCCTGGCGGTAAAAAGTGGAACACAAATATGTAAGGCTATGGTGCATAATATGAAAGAATGGTCAAAGGGGTGTCGGCAAAAGTTGGAAAAGTGCTCCCCTGGTGAAAAGGGCGGAGGTTAGAAAAATTGCTTAAAATATACGTTAGAGCACGGAGGAGTAAATAATATAAGACTTTTTGAAAATTTTATGATTTGTCGTGTGGTCTGAGGTATTCAGCTATACGTTTGCAAAAATTCATGTCTCCAACTTAATTAGGGGCTCTCTTAGAAAGAATTGCTTAAAATACATATGTGGTAGCTCAAAGGGTTAAACGTAAGACTTTTTCAAGATTTTATAATTTGTCGCCTGGCCTCAGGTGTTCTGTTATAATAAGCATGCAAAATGTCAAATCTCCAATTTAATAAGGGGCTCAGTTAGGAAGAATTGCTTAAAACACGCATGTGGGAACCCAAAGGGTTAAATGTACGACTTTTTCAAATTTTTATGATTTGTCGCATGATGGTGTTCAGCTAGTATGCAAAATTTCACGCCTCCAACCTAAATAGAGTGTCACTTAGAAAGAATTGTTTAAAATACACATGTAGGAACCCAAAAGCTTAAATGTACGACTTTTTCAAAATTTTATGATTTGCTGTTTGATGTGTGATGCTCAGCTATAAGTATGCAGAATTTCACGCCCCCAACCTAATCAGGGGCTCACTCAGAAAGAATTGTTTAAAATACACATGTTGGAGATCAAAGGGTTAAATGTACGACTTTTTGAAAATTTTATGATTTGTCATTTGATGTGAGGTGTTCAGCTATAAGTATGCCAAATTTCACACCTCCAACGTAAATAGGGTGTCACTTAGAAAGAATTGTTTAAAGTACACATGTGGGAGCCCAAAAGGTTAAATGTACGACTTTTTCAAAATTTTATGGTTTGTCATTTGATGTGAGGTGTTCAGCTATAATTATGCAAAATTTCACACCTCCAACCTAAATAGGGGCTCACTTAAAAAGAATTGTTTAAAATACACTTGTGGGAGCCCAAAGGGTTAAATATACGACTTTTTGAAAATTTATGATTTGTCGTTTGATGTGAGGTATTCAACTATAAGTATGCAAAATTTCACGCCTCCAACCTAATTAGGGTTCACTTAGAAAGAATTGTTTAAAATTCATATGTGGGAGCCCAAAGGGTTAAATGTACGACTTTTTGAAATTTTATGATTTGTCGTTTGATGTGGGGGTATTCAGCTATAATTATGCAAAATTTCACACCTCCAACCTAAATAGGGGCTCACTTAAAAAGAATTGTTTAGAATACACATGTGGGGGGCCAAAGGGTTAAATATACAACTTTTTGAAAATTTTATGATTTGTCGTTTGATGTGAGGTATTCAGCTATAAGTATGCAATATTTCACTCCTCCAACCTAATTAGGGTTCACTTAGAAAGAATTGTTTAAAATACACATGTGGGAACCCAAAGGGTTAAATGTACGACTTTTTCAAAATTTTATAATTTGTCGTATGATGTGAGGTGTTCATCTATAAGTCTGTAAAATTCCACTCCTCCAACCTAATTAGAGGCTCACATAGAAATAATTGTTTGAAATACACATGGGGGAGCCCAAAGGGTTAAATGTACGACTTTTTCAAAATTTTATAGTTTGTCGTTTGATGTGAGGTATTCAGCTATAAGTATGCAAATTTTCACGCCTCCAATGTAATTAGGGTTCACTTAGAAAGAATTGTTTAAAATACACATGTGGGAGCCCAAAGGGTTAAATCTATGACTTTTTCAAAATTTTATGATTTGTCATTTGATCTGAGGTGTCCATCTATAATTATGCAAAATTTCACACCTCCAACCTAAATAGGGGCTCACTTAAAAAGAATTGTTTAGAATACACATGTGGAGGGCCAAAGGGTTAAATATACAACTTTGTGAAAATTTTATGATTTGTCGTTTGATGTGAGGTATTCAGCTATAAGTATGCAATATTTCACTCCTCCAACCTAATTAGGGTTCACTTAGAAAGAATTGTTAAAAATACACTTTTGGGAGCCCAAAGAGTTAAATATACGACTTTTTGAAAATTTATGATTTGTCGTTTGATGTGAGGTATTCAACTATAAGTATGCAAAATTTCACGCCTCCAACCTAATTAGGGTTCACTTAGAAAGAATTGTTTAAAGTACACATGTGGGAGCCCAAAAGGTTAAATGTACGACTTTTTCAAAATTTTATGGTTTGTCATTTGATGTGAGGTGTTCAGCTATAATTATGCAAAATTTCACACCTCCAACCTAAATAGGGGCTCACTTAGAAAGAATCGTTTAAAGTACACATGTGGGAGCCCAAAGGGTTAAATGTACGACTTTTTGAAATTTTATGATTTGTCGTTTGATGTGGGGGTATTCAGCTATAATTATGCAAAATTTCACACCTCCAACCTAAATAGGGGCTCACTTAAAAAGAATTGTTTAGAATACACATGTGGAGGGCCAAAGGGTTAAATATACAACTTTGTGAAAATTTTATGATTTGTCGTTTGATGTGAGGTATTCAGCTATAAGTATGCAATATTTCACTCCTCCAACCTAATTAGGGTTCACTTAGAAAGAATTGTTTAAAGTACACATGTGGGAGCCCAAAAGGTTAAATGTACGACTTTTTCAAAATTTTATGGTTTGTCATTTTATGTGAGGTGTTCAGCTATAATTATGCAATATTTCACTCCTCCAACCTAATTAGGGTTCACTTAGAAAGAATTGTTAAAAATACACTTGTGGGAGCCCAAAGGGTTAAATATACGACTTTTTGAAAATTTATGATTTGTCGTTTGATGTGAGGTATTCAACTATAAGTATGCAAAATTTCACGCCTCCAACCTAATTAGAGTTCACTTAGAAAGAATTGTTTAAAGTACACATGTGGGAGCCCAAAAGGTTAAATGTACGACTTTTTCAAAATTTTATGGTTTGTCATTTGATGTGAGGTATTCAACTATAAGTATGCAAAATTTCACGCCTCCAACCTAATTAGGGTTCACTTAGAAAGGATTGTTTAAAGTACACATGTGGGAGCCCAAAGGGTTAAATGTACGACTTTTTCAAATTTTATGATTTTTCGTTTGATGTGGGGGTATTCAGCTATAATTATGCAAAATTTCACACCTCCAACCTAAATAGGGGCTCACTTAAAAAGAATTGTTTAGAATACACATGTGGGGGGCCAAAGGGTTAAATATACAACTTTTTGAAAATTTTATGATTTGTCGTTTGATGTGAGGTATTCAGCTATAAGTATGCAATATTTCACTCCTCCAACCTAATTAGGGTTCACTTATAAAGAATTGTTTAAAATACACATGTGGGAACCCAAAGGGTTAAATGTACGACTTTTTCAAAATTTTATAATTTGTCGTATGATGTGAGGTGTTCATCTATAAGTCTGTAAAATTCCACGCCTCCAACCTAATTAGAGGCTCACATAGAAATAATTGTTTGAAATACACATGGGGGAGCCCAAAGGGTTAAATGTACGACTTTTTCAAAATTTTATGATTTGTCGTTTGATATGAGGTATTCAGCTATAAGTATGCAAGATTTCACTCCTCCAACCTAATTAGGGTTCACTTAGACAGAATTGTTTAAAATACACATGTGGGAGCCCAAAGGGTTAAATGTACGACTTTTTCAAAATTTTATAGTTTGTCGTTTGATGTGAGGTATTCAGCTATAAGTATGCAAATTTTCACGCCTCCAATGTAATTAGAGGTTCACATAGAAAGAATTGTTTAAAATACACATGTGGGAGCCCAAAGGGTTAAATCTATGACTTTTTCAAAATTTTATGATTTGTCGTTTGATCTGAGGTGTCCATCTATAATTATGCAAAATTTCACACCTCCAACTAAATAGGGGCTCACTTAAAAAGAATTGTTTAGAATACACATGTGGAGGGCCAAAGGGTTAAATATACAACTTTGTGAAAATTTTATGATTTGTCGTTTGATGTGAGGTATTCAGCTATAAGTATTCAATATTTCACTCCTCCAACCTAATTAGGGTTCACTTAGAAAGAATTGTTAAAAATACACATGTGGGAGCCCAAAGGGTTAAATGTACGACTTTTTCAAAATTTTATAGTTTGTCGTTTGATGTGAGGTATTCAACTATAATTATGCAAAATTTCACGCCTCCAATCTAATTAGAGGTTCACATAGAAAGAATTGTTTAGAATACACATGTGGGAGCCCAAAGGGTTAAATGTACAACTTTTTCAAAATTTTATTATTTGTCGTTTGATGTGAGGTATTCAGCTATAAGTATGCAAAATTTTACACCTCCAATCTAATTAGAGGCTCACATAGAAAGAATTGTTTAAAATACACATGTGGGAGCCCAAAGGGTTAAATGTATGACTTTTTCAAAATTTTATGATTTGTCGTTTGATGTGAGGTATTCAGTTATAAGTATGCAATATTTCACTCCTCCAACCTAATTAGGGTTCACTTAGAAAGAATTGTTTAAAATACACATGTGGGAACCCAAAGGGTTAAATGTACGACTTTTTCAAAATTTTATAGTTTGTCGTTTGATGCGAGGTGTTCAGCTATAAGTTTGTAAAATTTCACGCCTCCAACCTAATTAGAGGGTCACATAGAAAGAATTGTTTGAAATACACATGGGGGAGCCCAAAGGGTTAAATGTACGACTTTTTCAAAATTTTATAGTTTGTCGTTTGATGCGAGGTGTTCAGCTATAAGTGTGCAATATTTCACTCCTCCAACCTAATTAGAGGGTCACGTAGAAAGAATTGTTTGAAATACACATGGGGGAGCCCAAAGGGTTAAATGTACGACTTTTTCAAAATTTTATGATTTGTCCTTTGATGTGAGGTATTCAGCTATAAGTATGCAAAATTTCACGCCTCCAATGTAATTAGAGGTTCACATAGAAAGAATTGATTAAAATACACATGTGGGAGCCCAAAGGGTTAAATGAATGACTTTTTCAAAATTTTATGATTTGTCGTTTGATCTGAGGTGTCCATCTATAAGTACGCAAAATGTCATGCGTGCAACCTAATTAGGGACTCACTTAGAAAGAATTGTTTAAAATACACATGTGGGAGCCCAAAGGGTTAAATGTACGATTTTTTCAAAATTTTATGATTTGTCGTATGATGTGTGGTGGTCATCTATAAGTATGCAAAATTTCAAATCTCCAATATGTGTAGTTTCTGAGAACGGGCTCTGTGACGGACAGACAGACAGACAGAGGAGCGAGACGAATAGGGTTTCGTCAGATGAACGAAACCCTAAAAATGAAGGTCATTTTCGGATTCAGTGCTAAAAAATACACCAAAATCAATTATCAAAAGTTAAAAAACACAATCATGGCAGGCTTGTGTTATTAATGTTGCTCACTATAACTAAAAGAACAAAAAATAAGATAAATAATTACCATAGTACAAGAGTAAAAAGAAAAAGAAAAAATAAGACATTTAATAAATAAATTCTGTTATAACGTTTTTAATTTTATGACCTAAAAAGTAACAATAAACCATATTTTGAGGAGAGTGCGGGATTATATAAAAAGGGTGTTGGATAACCGAGTGTTTCGGTTAATCGGATAATCAAGAGCCTGTAATATTTTCAAATCGCATTAATTATTTCATATTCATTTAATAATTAACTGCAAGGAATGATTTGAGCAACAGAAGTTATGACTACGTTGATTATATGTCACTCGGTATCGCCCCCCCCCCCCAAAACGATTCTCTGGATCCGCCCCTGGCACCACTTTTACGAAAAAGAAATATTCAGCTTATTTAATGACAGGAAAAACGATACTAAAATATAGCCAATTTCACTATTTTATAAAACTGGTGGGAATCAAACAATTTGAGTAAAAGACACATCCCGAGAATATGACGGGAACGAGAATTAAGGGATTAATACAGAAAATGTTGCTTTATTTAATTAGAACATTTGGGAGATTTAAAGGAACAACATTTTCTGTAAAATAACAGTGGTTTGCAAAAAGCCAGAGACCTGACAACTCAGACACAATCGAGTGTGACCCACCGCGCCGGCGTGAACGTGTTAAAGCCATAACTAATATCTAATTTTGAAACAATAGTGCAGTAACTAACACATTCAGTAAAATATTTTTAAATCTTATAAATAAACCGAATGTTCAAGTTTAAATATGTTGTTTTGAGATACTAAACACAATTTTTATTATAGAACATGAAAACGGTTTTAATTTTAATCGAAATTTATTTCCTTGGATACACTAAAAACACCCTGCAAGAATTTTTATAACCTATTTGTCGGAAAACGCCACGATTTACAGAGTATTTCGTTTAATATATATATTTTTTAAATAATCACCAACTTACAAAAAAAAATAAAGTATTAAACTTTTGTTTAATAAATTTTAATAAATGTGTTTTTATTCTTTCGTAAAAAAAAATAAATAAAAAATAAATAAATAAATAAATAATAATAATAATAATAATAATAATAATTTAAAGTCTTACAGAAAAAAAAATTCTTGTTCAAAGGTTTAAGACTAGACATACATTTCGAAAAATCTATTTTTTTAGAGGCTTTATTAATTAAAGAGTGACTATTTTCTGATACTGAAATAGAATATTCTATGTAAATAATAAATAAATAAATAAATGTCGTACTATGACACGAAACTTTAAACCCGGTACAGTCATTCAGGGTAACTTTGATCCGCATTTTCTCTATTTTCAGATGCCCAGAGTGATATAAGAAGATTTCAGAATGATATAAACAATAAAAAAAAATATTTTTAACCTGTTTTAAAAATATATATTCTAAAAACACACTCAAAATATATATTAAATATTTAATTGCTAAAAAGGACGTCAAACGTTAATAAAATACATTAAAAGATCTTAATAATTTGACATGTTTCGATTGAATTTACTCAGTCATCATCAGAAAAACAAATAAACACAAAGATGGAAAATGACAATAAACTATTACAAATGAAATTTAAAAATAAATAAATAAAAAACCTTGCTCTTCAGATGTGTTTATTTGTTTTTCTGATGATGATTGAGTAAATTCAATCGAAACATCTCAAATTATTAAGATCTTTTAATGTATTTTATTAACGTTTGACGTCCTTTTTAGCAATTAAATGTTTAATATATATTTTGAGTGTGTTTTTAGAATATATATTTTTGAAATATTTTTAATGGACGTATAAGAGAACTTCTGCTTATAATTTAATATTTTTAACCTGGTTCAAAGTTATCCATCCATGTAGAGTAACTTTCCACCATATTATAAATATATCATAAAAAGTAAGACATTAAAAAAAAAAAATATTATACTTAGGTCAACTTCGAAGCGAGAAAAGTGTTTTTTTAGATATTTAAAAACTCCTAATTTACTTTTCCCAATATCGCAAAATTTGTATAATTTATGATATTACAACGAATATTATGCATAAGAAGAGTGAAAGAAGAAAACCATGAATATTTAGCAAAAAAGAACTGTTTATTGTCTACATAAAACATAGTTACAGTAGTACATACTAGTACATACAGTAGTACATACATGATTTGCGTTTTAATATGGGAATCGAGTTTTACCTAAATCTGGAATTTCAGCCTCCCACTCGATGTGGTAGTTGTCTGTGCTGCCGGCTCCCCATCTATTACGGAAAAGATGCTTTTTTTTTTAATTTTGAAGACTCATAACATACGTTTTTTATGTAATACCATAAAAGCTATCATGAATATCAAGCAAATACTTTTTGTTTAATTATAAATCTTTTATCGAAAATTATACTCAGCGATAAGAAATAGGCGGTATGTTAGGTGTATGTGAAGTATTTTCCTTTCTCTTGAATGTAAGTATATGAATGTTCGGAATGACAGACAGATTTAATTTTGTGTGGCAATGTGTCAGTCAAACGTAGTACAGAATTTCAAAAATATTATACCATTTTTGGATATTCATAAGGGCAATTTTATCACTGTGTTTTATTTTATTGCTATCGGGTTTTTAAATTTATATGTGTGTTTTCAATTTTTGAGCTATTAAAGAATAAGAAAATTAAGAAAACGTCATAAAAATTTCATTAATTTCCCAGAAAGCAATCTAAAATAATGTTGCTTGTTATAAAGTTTTAACTTGTATAGGGTTTTTCTTGATATTACAATTCATAATTATAAATATTGTTCAGGAAGAATTTAATGGGAATTAAGAGTTCACTGTTAGCTGGCATCGTGATCGCAGTGAACAGGTTCGGGTTCGTCATCTTTTAAAAGAAATAATCAAAGCCGTTTACCTGAAGAAACTAGGTGGTGTAGAGATGATTGGAGACAGAAATAACAAATATAAGCTGGAACATCCTTTTTATTTTTCTTGCAAATTTTTCATTTGGGAGAATGTTTACTGGCTTGACTGCTGCTGGAACTTCACATTAATTACAAACGCGATATCTATTAAAATGCATTTTTAAAGAAACTAAAGTTGATATTAAATATAATTAAATACTAGTTAAAATAAAATGGAGCAGGGGTGCTTTTTCTAGCACGTCCTTAACTCTAGTACCGAGACCACGAGGTCCGTGCGACATTATCAAGTCCGTATATTGCGCTAAGCAAACATACATCTCACGAAGAAAAACCATCGACTGCATCTTTCTCCGCGCGAGTCTTTTCAAACTAGCCGCGGAAAAAGTACCCCAAACACAAGACCAAAACGATACCGTGCCAAAACTGCGTCCGATTAAGAATCGCGCTCGCCAAGGAGCGATCGAAAGGAGAAAAAAGCGCGCACAAGCTATTTGCATAGTTGCCAATCTCTCGATTTTTTGAATACCAGTAAAATCTTACTGAAATGTATTCTTTATTTAATTTCGTTAAAACTGCGATTCTGTAAAACAAGTATTTCTGCATAAAAATATTGGTATGAAAAAAATCGGGAGGTTGGAAACAATGTATTTGTCATCAAGCGATACGAAACGCCGGAAAAAGAACGCACGATTGCAGATTTGGCATTTCGCCAGAACGATGCTATTGAGAAAAGGATGTTGAGCTATGACTGAACTCCCGAAATTAAAACGATAAAAGGTGATAAAAAGTTGATCGTTTGATCGAAACAGAAAATAATGAATATTAAAGGGAAAAACTTAAGATGGATTAAATATGGTACATTAAAATTAAAGGTTAAATAATTAAGACTAGGGATTTAAAATATTAAATTAGAGATATTGAATTGGGAAGTTTAAGAGACAATATATCAACATGACATTGTTAAATGCAGACGTCTACAGTTAATCAGAAACTGGGTAGAAAATTGGAAGAAAATTATCCAAGGTTTATCTAAGTCACGTAAAATAAGATTGCTAAGGGCAAGGAAAGGCTTAGTTTCAGGAGAGCACTTGGTGATAGAAGAGTAAAGTTCCTGTATTTAGATCGCAGAAAAAATTCTCATTGTATAACAAATGAAATGGTGTACTACAATTGGAGATGAATCAAATTACAGTTAAGTGCAGAGTGAAATATATTCGACTGAATGCTAGAAATATATGAAAAGGAAGAAACATTTTAAAATGTTATATAATATGTCTCCGATGTTTCTCTGTTTCGTTAACAAGCTTTTTAGCCAATATACTCTTTCCAACACTTGTTTGATTGATAACGTTTTTTCGTACCCCGTAAACATCTTTAACAGACAAACACGTTAAATTAACAGCATTAACATTAGTTTGTTATTCTCGGGTATATAAATTCTGTTGAGCAGCTGAAAATGTTCTAATCCATGGGTGGCCAACCTTTTTGTCTAAAATTCACTTGACACCGTTTCTTAAAAATTGTAATTTTGTCTATTTTAAATTGCAGACCTTCTGTCATTACAGAATGCATTTTTCGTGTACATAAATACTGGTATCTTTGTGGCACGCGTGCCGCAGGTTGGCCATCGCTGTTCTAATCAAAAAATCTATTTCATGTTGAGAAAAGTCATTAATACACTGTAAAATCTACTGGAAAACGTATTATTTTAAAGGGTAAGCAAATGATGATTTTCTTTAAGAAATGCTACTTTAAATGTCAGACACATATAGGTTTCTGAAGGTAAAGATATACTTTTAGAAATCGTGGATGGCTCGGAAGACGTTGTGTTATTTTTTTCGCTAAATATTACTAGATACAGAAATATACATATTTGTTTTACAGTTTATGTAAACGTAAGGTGTATGTAAAAGTAAGGAATCGCTATTTGCAGATAATTTATATGGTTTGGAATATTCAGCATGAAGTCAATTTAAAAATTAATATTTCTTGATCCCTTAATTCTCGCTCCCGTACTATTCACGGAGGTGCGTGTTTTATTCAGATTGTTTGATATCCACCAGTTTCATAAAATAGTGAAATTGGATTATCCTGTTATCCTTTTACCTGTCATTAAATAAGGAGAATATTTATTTTTCAAAAAAGTAGTGACAATAAAGAATCTGAATTTTTAAACCGTAATTTAACCTCTTCGGTCCCTGGGTCCCCATACGGGGATCTCTGTTCTTTTCCTTATAAAAACTAAACTGTCCGATTTTTTTTTTTAATTTTCACATCCCTTCTTAATAGCTGAATGTTTTTTGCGTTCAAAATAAACGAATAAATAGCAGCATCTAAGCTGATTCCCACATAAAATAAATGTTATTTCCATCTGAGTTTTCAAAATGCTTAAGAATGCCCAGAAGATAGTATGACCAAGAAAGTGAGAAATTTTCATAACAATTTAACTTAAATCTTTTTCAATAAAAAAATTTGAAGACTTGTAGATTATTTACTTGTTTAAAGCTCTTAAATTTCTAATTGCTTTAATTTGGGTTAATGTTTATTAAATTGATGTTTTTAAGGGGTTTTTTAGTTTTAGATCCATGTTTTTTAACCTAAATTACTAAGTGCCTAAAGGATCAATTTCAGAAAATATATTTTTTCTGTCATTTACGATGCCATTTTGTTTGCAAAAAAACAAACGAATAAGCATTTATATTATCATTTTAGCTTCGGAACTGAAGAGGTTACTGCCGCTGTTAATAGGTTAATCATAAGCACTTTGGCGTGTAAATAAAATTGTCCAAAAGGTAGATAGTAAAGTCCATTATTCCTAAACAACTTTACTGCATGATTTCCCGCTTGTCATCTGCATGTAAAATGTACCGAACATTATTTCAAATTTACGTGTTAGTAGAGAAATTTTAAAGTTTGTTTAATTTATTATCTGTAGATGACGCCCTAAACAACATTTAAGTATCACCATCAATTAGTAGACTAATTGATGGCTAATCGATGGACACCAGTGATAGGTTACATTTTTGTAAAATAATATCCGGAAGACTCGATAAAGTGTTTTTTTTTATCTCACGGCTAGTACTAGGGTTGCCAGTTTGGCTTCCAATTTTTATCCGAAATTTCAAATTCGTACAGTAAAATTCGAAAAAAGAATTTTTCTTTATGAAGGACTCCGAAATGGTCCGCCAACTGAATACCAATAAATTTTAACAGAAAATTTCATGGTAGGTTTGCGCTAGAATTAACTTTCAAAGGTCGTTCCGGGGCGGTTTGTAAGAAAAATCTAAAAAGAAAATTTTTCTAAAATAATATTGGTATTCAGTTGGCGGACCATTTGGGAACCCTGTTTATGTGATCGATAAATCTCTCTTATCAAATAAGCGAAAAAATACTATTACTTATTTCTGGTATGAAATCTAAATTTCTGAATAAATTTGGGGGTCAAATTGGCAACCCTGGCTCGTTCATTAATTGTGTCTTAGCTGTCCCCACCTAAGGATGCCACAGCGCAAAAAGCACAATTTTCCAAGCAGGGTTGCCAGTTTGGCCTCCAATTTTATACAGAAATTTCAAGTTCATTCCAGAATTTTTTTTTTTAAATAGCATTTTATTCTTCATTTAATGAGAGACATCTGGCAATAACATAAAGTGAAAATTCTTCTTTCAAAATTTCCGGAGTTAATTTAATCTTTTTATCTTCATTTATTTCTGATTCTTTGCATCGCTTTGCATGACTTTTAGAATTTTTCTAAAGAAATAAATTCTTCATAAAAAGAAAATCAAAATTTTATACACATTTTTTTTATTTAAAGAAAGAAACTGAATTAATCTGTACGGTGATCACCAGACATGAATCAAATTGCTTTAAATAGGAATTGCATTAGATATTTTAAATATTGACCAATCTGAAAGTATTTAATTTTTCTTCACTGGTTCAAAGTTAAATAAGACGTTACGCATTTTTCGCTTAACATTTATTTGCATTTCAATTGTTGCCTAGAATAAAATAATCTTCAAATATGTTATCACAACTTTTTTTAAAATTTCATTTAAGGTATCGTCAGACGAAGGTTTTTTATTTGAAAATACACGTTAAAATCTTTTTTTAAGCGTAAATGAGAACTAAATTATTTTAGGGTTACTGTATAACCAAAAACTGTGAATGATCGCTGTTAGATAAATTTCGTAACATATAATCACATTAATACATTAATGGTTTATTTCATAATTGTTAAAGTTCGAAATTCGTTCAATTCGCTTTTATTTGTAAGAGGTAAAACTCGTCGAATTTCGACGAAAGAAAATATTTGAGAAGAGGCTGTTTCATTTGTTTGTAATAAACCTACAAAATTAGTTACATTAAAAAATGCATCTTATATTGGTTAGTCTAACTCTCAAACAAATATTTTTTTAACCTGACGTTAACAAAATACTATTTTATAAAGCTCAGTTATCCAAATTATTAAAACTAAACTTTAATCGTATATGTAATCGGTAAAATATAATAAAGATCAGTTATTAGGATGAAGTTATCAATTGAGGCTCTTATGCTTGGCATTCCGGAATGAAAACAGCAAAATTTATTCCCCTTTGACATGACCATAGAATTTTTCCCCCCTGAAATCTAAACCGGACATTATTTTCACCTTCTCAAAATTTACATACGCACCTCTCATATCCGTATTCACCATTTAAAAAAAAATGGAAATTTAATTTGATCATTTTAAAATCATTTTAACTCAAAACTTGAAGTCAGGATTGTCAGCAGCATCTTTGCATGTGTACAGTTGAACTCATAATTTCAAAATCTAATCTCTCCACTTGAGAGTAAAAATTGCCGTAATTTATGTATTTTAGACGTATTTGTGTTAACCCTTTCAGGAGCAAGGCATTTCTACTCCAAAAACATTCATATAATTAATTCACACCTCAATTTACAAACAAATTTATTTGAAAAAAAAAATCAAAAGCTTTTCTTCACGTATCTTATGGGAACGAAATTGCACTAAAAATTACTGATGTCACTTGGAATTTTGGGCATTAAAATTAACCGACTGAAGTCTGCAGACGGCGACCCTGAAAGGGTTAAAACGTTTAGTTTTATCTAAGAAAACGATCGGAATCTTTTAAATATGACGTCAATTTCAATTGCTTAAGCATTTCGCCCAGTGCCACCGCATGGAAAAGAAAAAATATGGAAACTTTATGAAGAAAAATGCGTCTTTTTAAAAGCGGTACGTCATTTTCCGTTCAAAATATTTGTCCAGCATGCCTCTAACGGAATTTTGCGACAATAAACCCTATACAACAAAATTTAAACCATACAAAAAATTTTAAATGCCTTTTTTTTAATCAGAAAATGGCAAGAATAAAGATAAATAAACCTCATTACTTCTCTCTTCTCTGCAATAATTAAATCTATCTAATTACCACCATTTTGAAGAAATTTCATAAAATAATTTTTAAATAAAATTAAAAGAAAAAACCTAGAGCGGGCACATATACAAATGAACATCTTTCAGTTTAAAAAAAAATATATTAGTAAAATTGGTTCAGTAGAAAGCTCAGGGCAGATGACTCAAGAACCTTGATCATCAAGATGACCTGTTTTCAGCTCACAGGCTATCAAAGCCAGAGAGCTAATGTGCCCGCCGGTTCTGTATGTATGTACGTAACGCAATAACTCTTGATACAAACATCCTTTTTGCTTCAATTTTTTTCTAGGTTCATTCTGATAAGACGCTTCCTGGTTAGTTTTGGGGGTTCATTGGTTAAGTATAAAGGGGGAAAGGGGGCTATCCCCCCCTTAATTTAGATAAATGGGTTTTTCATACAGAATTATTCGATTTGCTCCAAATTTGGTATACCGGTTTATTATGTTAAAGAGATGCCTTGATTAATTTTGGAGGTTTATTGGTTAAGTTTAAAGGGGGGGGGGCTGGGGGCCGGGGGCTGAACCCCCCACCCCTTAATTTAGATAAATGGGTTTTTCATGCAGAATTAATTGATTTGCTTCAAATTTGAGATGACGGTTTATTCCGATATGGTGCTTCCTTTATTAGATTTGGAGGTTCATTGGTTAAGTATAAGAAGGGGAAAGGGGGAAAAGACCCATCTACTTAATTTAGATAAATGGATTTCCACGCAGAATTGTCCAATTTGCTTTATTTATTTATTTATTTATTTATTTTTTGTATGTTCATTTTGATAAGGAACGTTCCAAATTAGATTTGGAGGTTCATTAGTTAAGTATAAAGGGGGGAAAGTGGGTTAGGCCCCTCCTTAATTTAGCGAAATGGTTTTTTCATGCAGAATTATCTGATTTGCTTCAAATTTGGTATACCGGTTTAATATGTTAAGGTGCTTCCCTGATTAGATTTGGAGGTTCATTGGTTAAGTTTAAAGTGGGGGGAACGGGGGCTAATCCCTTCATTTACTTTTTGTTGGCATTATTCTTTGAAATAAGAGTATTATATACAATTAGTGTGAATAGCCTATGAGCTCAATGTCATCAGTTTAACTGGGCACTTTTCTTTTTATTTAAATATATAGATTACATAAAATTAAGAAAAATTAAATTAAGAAAGTTATGTTATTTTTATAAAATTATAGTAGGCTGTCTTAAAGGGTAGCAATAAAATTTTATTAGTCGAGAGAATTCTGGACAAAAATGTGGGGAGCCTGATATTATTTTAAACTTCAAATTATTGCCAAGACATAGCTGTCAACTTGTCAACTTTAATAGCAAATTTTGCATAATATAATTGCCGAAATGTAACAATTTTAACGATTAAATAAGGTAAAAAGTTCTATTACAATTTAGTGGTATCAAAAATCTGTACAAGTTGGCAGCCAAGCCAAGATCTTCTTTGTTTGCTTGTCTAACTCTACAAAGGGAATTCATCCAGGACAGAATCATCAAGTTCTGTAACATAAATTGCTATTTTTTGGACAAAAACTTCCGATATGAGCATGCACACTGTATGTCATTGTTCTTCTTTAAAGACACTCTAAATTTTTGTAAAACATTGCGTTTTATCAGTGTATGATTTCCATTGCATTATTTTCAAAAGTGAAGTATTTTCACCTGTGAAGAATTTTAAAGGAGCTAGGGTGAAATGATGCACTTCTACAAAACATATTTCAGTGCTAAGAATTAAAATACACGCTTTTTTACAAAATCATGTCATCTGCATCCGCTAATGCCTTCCACTTTTCCGATTAAGTCTTAAACAACATCTATAGAAAAGTATGCCGTCATTACGTCATTATCGCGGAATAACACACAGACCCAGCAAAAAGCAACGCCGTCATTCAAGAAGCTCGGCAAAACAAATCGGATATCTAATTATTCATATGCCTTCATTTGTTTGTTTATAATAGCTCCATGTTTTATCAGAAATCAGCCATTTATATTTTTTCAAAATTATATATTCTGATAATAATTCTGAAATTATTATTACACGTTGGTTAATAAAATTGCATTCTGTCAGCTTTCTGATACGAATTAAGTGAATTCGGAGAAAATACGTCACACAAATATTCTTTAATATACATTTTTGTAAACGGAAATTGTTGTATATTTTCTAAAGTAAGTTTGCAACAAACTAAAAATCCTTTATTTGATAAATAAAAAAAGAAATCAAACCAAAATTCACCGTGTTTTATAACTGACGATATTCTTGACATAGCACGTATTTTAATTTCATTTTTTAAAAGTTTTTATGAGAAAATGCCAGCAAAAAGAAACAGTAATCTACTATTTTCCTTTCACTTTTAATAGAAATGGAGTACTTCAGTTGCCACGGTTAAAAATTGGTACGAAAACAATAAAAATATTATTACAAAAAGTATTCTCAATTTATTTTTGTATCGCAAAAATAAATTGATATACAGCTTTCAAACAAATTCAATTTAGAAGTATATTTTTTCCGTATACGACGGTGTAAAAATTGAAAATGTGCGATGTTTAGACGTTTAAAAACTTGCAGTAGCAGAAATTGCAAAACCGAAATTTCATTTTAAATTTCAAAGTGTTGCCATTCGCAGAATGACGTCAGGTGTGTTTCTCCTTTATAATATAGATATTATTTTTATTTATTTTTTCTTTCAAAAGTTGAAATATTGTAACAATAAAAAAAGTTTCCGAAATTTCTCCTTTTTCGTTAAAATATTAGATATTTTATACCTCCTTTCTTATTGGCAGTTTAAAAGGCCTAAAAATGCACGATTTAAGTCCAAAGCAGTACAATTTGTTTGAAAAAATGATGCAGCCACTTTTATTCGCAGATTCTTTAACTCATCTGCATCAATAGCGTATATTTCATTAATTTTTCTTCTATTTGGAAGTTCTGAATTTATACATGAAAATTCTGAATAGTAATATAAGGCAAGGATTGTACCTGGTCCCGTTATTTGCTAGAAAAAAAATATCAGACGTTTTTTATGAAAAAAAAAAATAAATCTAGTTAAAACGCGCGAAATTTCGCCTTATTTAAGGCGATATTTTCTATAAGAAAATACTGGTACCGAAGAATTTCCTGGTCTGGAAAATCCAAGACCCGTGCCAACTCTATAATATTTGTTTTTTGAATGGTAGATGTATTGTAATTACACAAAGTAAAAATTCCTCTTTTGAAAATTTCGCTACGGATTCAGGGTTTTTGAATAACGACAAAATTTATGAAACACTGTCGCATACATGAACTCTTGATGTAAAGCTGTTAACCGCTGCAAACTGTTATTTCCGTTCACTAAGCTGTAGGTTTCACTGCAACAGAAACAATATTTAAATTAATATAATTCTACAGATAAAACCCAGTTTTGAAAAATTAAGTTATGACTAATACTCTCAAGGCTCGTATACCAATACACAATTAAAAATACATCATGTTAGAAGAAACATCTTTTTTTTAACATTTTTTATATATTACAGAGACAAATGCATTACAATTTTGCTCTTTTGCTCGGTGGTCAGGGGGTTAAGCAAGGTTAAGCAAGTATAAAACCACAATTTTTTAAAAAGAAATGTATTCAAATAGATTTCATTGAGAAACTTTATATTAAATCTATAATAAAGCATCAAAGAAGTTTTCTGGTTAGAAACGAGTTTAACGTGACTCAATATTACGCAAATTTTACGGAAGTTTAGTTGAAAGTTGGCAAGTATTCAAAGGTGCCAAGGGAATTATGTCTTCCTTTGCAATAGGCAAACTGGTGATTGGTGATGGTGGCACTGGCGATTATTTTTTAATTCCTTCTCGCACCATTCTCTCAAAACCTAGAGTTTTTACAGATGCTTTGACGGTATGTGCAACAAAAATATGATACAAAATTTATTTTTTAAAAATAGGGGTGTGAATAGAATATTAAAATTCTCGCAAGCGGCAGTCTTGAACATGTTTTTCTAGAATAACAGTAATCAAATACTCAAATGAAATCGTAATGATTATACGAGTTTGGGGTTACTGCTACTAGAAAAATAAATGTATTGCGAAATGCATGTAAAAAAAGTGTGTACAAATCTTCCACGTGGCCCGTTTATTGAATAAAACGTTTTTCTAAAAAAAATTCTTTTTATAATATTCTCACAAAAATCTATCCTAAACATAATATTTGTTGCGACTTTTGAAAAAAAAGTGGAACCAAAAATATTCTTCCAAATACTAGTATGTAAAACACGGACCATTGGAAAGCTTGTATCAGAGAAAAAAATGGATGTTGTTTGTTTAAAGTTGAAAAAAGAATATTTTTAACGGGTTAAAAAATTGTACGCAAACATCCAAAGAATTGATCTGTAGTTTTTTTTTCTAGATATTCTTACTAGTAACAACTACATATTTCCTTCGCTACGAACTTTTTCGACGTTTGCATAAATTCATTGTTCACTTTTGGACGGCTGCAAAACACGATTGCTAATTTTAGAAATGTCTAACGATTTTGGCAACGACCTTCGCTTTGTGTTTTGCTTTTGTTGCTCCTAGACGGCTTTTAATTATCACAGAATTTCAATTTTTACACATAGCTTCCAACTCTTATACTTTCATGTACCACAAACATTTTAGAAATTTTTGTCTTAGTTAATCGACAGATTACATCGATTAAAAAAGTAAAATTTACTAGCAAATTTTTACGATACAAAAATAGTACGAGATGGCAGCAATGTTTCCACCACTGAATCTGCAAAAATAAACACCTGAAAGAAATTAGCTTAAATTTATAATTTAATTTATTTGTTCGGCCTCTTTTTAAAATAATTTTTAAACATATTTTTTCTAAGAATTTATCTCAACATAAATATATTTGGAACAGATGTGTTATTATCCCACCCTCCGCCATCTTGGATTTTTTTTGCGAGAAAACCCCTTTTCCGCCAAGTAGAAAATGTCGCCAAGTACCGATATATGCGTACGTTAGGCTTAACGAAAAAAAAATGTAAATAATGAAGAAAACATGCGCATGTTAGGCTTAACAAAAACAATGTAAATTTGTCTAATTTACATTTTTTCTTCGTTAAGCCTAACATGCGCATGTTTTATTTATTATTTTCATTTTTTTCGTTAAGCCTAACATATACATAAATCACTAAAAAACACATTAAAGAAAATGTAACCAAAATTAATTCCATTAAAATTAACCCAAAATTAATTCCTCTCTAAATTAAAAGCAATATTTCCGAAAAAAAAATACAAAAATGACATTAGATTCTCTGTAATAAAAACAATATTTCCGAAAAAATACACATAAAAATATTAGATTTTCAAGATTACTTTCCTTTTGTTTTTTTTGTTTTTTTTACACTTGAAATACACACTTTAAATAAACAAATCCCGAAAAAATTAAAAAATAAAATTCTGGATTATAATAAGTTATATTTCCGACTTGAAATACACACTTTAAATAAACAAATTCCGAAAAAATGAAAATTCTGGATTATAATAAGTTATATTTCCGATACCAGGTTGTATCTCCCGATTACTTAAAATATGAAAAAAAAATCTGACTTACTCTCAATAAATTCTAACACCTGCTCGTTGATAAACTGCTTCCAATCGGCCATAGTATGGCTATTAAACTTATACTGCGATAAATTTTAATTTGTCTTTGTCCCAATAACAATTTCAAACTTTAGCAAAAAAATGTCCTCAATCGCAAATTTACTACAACCACTAAACCAGGAACCATATCTAAAAGACATTTCAGTGTTACATTTTTTATTCTGACCATCCACAACTCTCCTATTACGACAAACCCACGTGCAACAGTCAGATAATTGCGTTCTTTTTCTAATTTTCATATCGCCGCTACATTTATTACAACACATGCTAGATTTCAATAAGCCAATCTCTTTTAAAAAACTAAAAAACAATTCTCTGTCGCGTATCCTCAAAATAAAAAAAAATAAAAAAAAAAGATACAACCTGGTACAAGAGTCAAGAAACCGTCAGCAACGACACCCGGCAGTGAAATGAATGTTCACGCAAAAAGCACGCTCTTGCGTCGTAAAAAAGGGGGTTGCCATAATAAGTTACTAGACGCCAATCACCGGGGTTGCCAGAGCGATAAACATCGCCAAATACTCAACATCGCGGAGGGTGGTATAATAACACATCTTAGCCATATATTTTTTGGTAAACTTAGCACATTTGGTCATAGATTACCAAGAAAAATTTGAAAAGATGAATATTTCGCAGAAGAATTAGTAGATTTAGATTCAACATGAGATAATGCACTTTGCCGCTAACCAGAAACCTGTCAACAAAAAGAGAGATTTTCATTTTATGTTAAACATAAAATTAACATCAAGTTAAGAGAAATGGCTTAAAAGTATACGTTACACCATATATGCACTCACTTTTTTCAGTCGCACCTTACTTAGAATTCTATCTAGACGTTCTTACCCAGAACTACCGGAAATATTACACAAGTTTTATAAAAGTACTGTAATACCAGAATTTTTATTTAAGTCTGTTTAACTTATTATTTTATAAAATATATAGTTAGTTTATTTTAAAGAAACTTCTGGTTTTAAGAAATAGTTCGAATGTGCCTGTCGGGTACATTGAACTCGTCTGTTTGGCGGAGAGTTAACCAAACAAGAATTTCTTCAAGTTTTCAACAACAAATGAACTTATAAATATAAATCCTTATACAGAAATACTAGATCCAGGAGAAATTTATATACAGTAAAATCTCGTTACAGCACATGTCTTGAGAATTGATTAAATTCGCTATACTGAAAAATTACTAAATTTAATCTCTTTCACTGATATTGACAGAAGGTAGTTCAGGTTGTCACAATATGAAGGAAACGCACTACCCGACGACCTCTGAAATAAACTTCCACCAGTAAAAATAAATATCTGCTTTTGGCATCATTATGAGTAAAATTCTGCATTAATAAGGCCTTGAAATAAGGATAAATTTTCTATTCAAATTTACTGGTGGAAGTTTTCTTTGGCAGTAATCAGACACTGCAAAACCGGTTACAGTTGAGGTTTTGAGTATATGGGCAATTCCATGTGACTCACGTTACCATTTGACACATTTTTTCCAAAAGTAAGTTCTATATACATCGAAGAATTATCACATTTGCTTTTAAAAAAGTTTTTCATAGATATCTGGGGCACAATAAGAAACTAAGAATAACAATGTAATAAATTTTTAAATGAACAGGTGGTATGCAGACCCTAATTTGGTACTGTGACTCACATTACAAAAAAAAAAAAAAAAAGGAAGTCATGTTTTATGGGTTAATGAAGACCTAGAATTTCTCCTCAATTATCACAAAACAGTAAAAAAGAAATATTTCAAAGAGTACAACACACTATCAACTTATGATATACACAAAAATAATATTGTTTTAATAGTAATTAATTATATCAATCAATATTTTGAGTGTGACCCACGTTTCATGGTATTGAGACTCACATTGCATTTCCCTCTTTAGCCATTAATCCTTTCAGGCCCAAGCAATTGCGTTTTTGTAATGTTGAACTCACATCGGAATATTCGAAAAAATTTGTTTTAAAATATGGAAAAGCAATTTTTTATTTTTTTCCACCAAAGCTAGAAAGATAAAATTTAATTAAATGTTTCTGGTGCAAATCTTGATTAAAACTAGGTGGGATAAAGTATATCCCCCCTCCCCTCAAGGGTTTACACCAGGGATGGCGAACCTTTTTGAGTATGCCTGACAAAATTTTCAAAATTATTATATACAAACATTCTAACGTGCCGGAAACATTTTAACTTATATGAAACCAATAATTAATTTTGATATAATTTTTACTGAAATATTTTTACACTTATACTAAATTCGATTCCTAACTTATTTATTATGCTGTATTTACTCAATAATATAACCATGTTGCATCGAATTCCGTATTAATAAGCTATAAATGGGTTTTTCTGTGATTGAATACTTCCGAATCAAATCATTTTTAGTTCTTCAGGTAGAAGCAGGTGCAATAGATATATAATTATTTACACCGACAATTATAATTCAATTTTCAAAATTAAAACCTAAATATAATAAAACGTGACTTAAAACCCTAAACCTAAATAAAATAAAATCTAATCTGAAGTAGAAGAATTACAATTAGGTATATTACTATGCAAACTATCTCTTAAAATTCAATTTTCAAAAATGAAACCTTTGAAATTTGATAGAGAGGCAAAATGATTTGAAAAACGGTATATGTTGAATGGTTTGGCGAGAAAATGACGCTACAGGGCGTTTTCGTTGAGGTATGTAATACCTCAATTCATTCAAAAGTAACGGATTATTTTAAAGTAAATTACCTGTTACACAATACTTTTTTGCAAAAAAACATAAAGTGGATTGTTCTCTATAAAATAAATATAATCTATAAGTTTTTTCGCTTGCCAGAAACGTTTTCTTACGTGCCAAGTTCGGCACGCGTGCCATAGGTTCGCCATCCCTGGTCTACACTATAGTTCCCATGTTATGTGGAATTTCCCATATGTCAATTCTTCTTTATTCATAGTTCCATGTCCTATGCGGCAAAGCATTCTTGCCACATGATACTCGTAATCATCTTTACCAGCCAGATGCCTTTTAAACCCGAAAAAACCTCGATTTAAATCGAGGACCGCTGATGACATTTTGTAAACATGCTTTAGAGCGCTAAAAACGACACTGTCCACTACACAGCAAATACACCTTCTAAACTAGATCGATTGTTTTATGCACTTTACCCGTCAAGAACAGCGCCATCTCACTGCTACTATAACCTTTTTTACTCATATCCGATCTTATGCTACTTTCTGAACATCGCCACCGCTTCATTTACAAACCACGTAACAGCTGCCTGTTTAATCCCTTAGGGGGCGGTGGGATATATTTTATCCCACCTACGATTAATGAAGATTTACACCAGAAAAAAATTATGACATTTTACTTTTCTAACTTTGGTGGGAAAAAAGACGTAAAACTGGTTTTCCTTATTTTGAAATAATTTTTTTCTAAATTTCCGGTGGGAATTCAGCATAACACAAACGCAATTGCTTGCCCCTCAAGGTGGCAACTTATCCCTATCAACTTATTAGAAAAATACATTTAAAATTTGATCTCAGCGAGCAGCATAGCAGTTCAAGGGGATACACAGTAGCAATGCTACTCCACTCCCTGTGTATGAGTATGCGTATAACACATTCTAGATTACAATATACTGCACTATAAGAAAGTACAATAAAAAAGAAAATAAGAGAGGCTGAAAATTTATGAAAGGATTTAAGTAAAGGATTAAGTCCAAGGATTAGAGTAAAGAGAAATTAAGTTAAAAATTAGATTTAAAGACAAAAAAAGATAAAAAGTAAAAAATTGTTTAAAAATAGAAAATGTTTACACTATTCATAAAAAAACGTACGAAGCAAAGCTAGAAAAATTTACCAATTTCCTTCATCAAAAAAAAAAGCTGTTTTCAGCGCTATACATTTAACATGGAACTATTAAGAATAAGGAACTGACATATCCTTAAAATAGTGACGCTTCAACTGTAACCGCTTTTATTACCGCCGGTAGACACTTCCACCTCTAAATTTACATAGAACATTTCTCCTTATTTAAGCACGTTATTATTGCAAAATTTCAGTCATAAATAATGGCAGAAACAGATATTCATTTTTACTGGTGGAAAGTTACTTTGGCAGTTGTATGGGCCTGCGTTTCCGCAATATTATGACAACTTAAACAATCTACTGTGATTGTCAATGAGAAATATTATAATACCTTGGCAAACTGACACCATTAAAAAGAAATAGAAAATTCCTACCATGTTTTTAAGAATATATTTACATAAATAAGGCGCTTAAATAGAACGAAATTTTCTATTCAAATTTACTGGTGGGAAGATTGACCTCGGGGGTAATCAGGAACTGTTGATGCGAGTAAAAAAAAAATAGCCACCATCTTTTGACAACCTCATCAGTTACTTCACTCTCAACTGGCAGGCAGTACACTATATGTCTCCTCCTCTATATTCATAACTCCATTACATTTAACACTAGAACCGCCGTAGCGGTCATTTTCACCGCTGCCAAATAAAAATATTTCGATTTTCACCAGAAATTTTTTTCTGAAATAAGTTTAAAATGTACCACGGAGCATCAAGTTAAATAACTTAGTTAGGCAGTTTCAATTAAAATTTCTGGTGTTAATATTTGTATAACACTTCAGCAAAATTTCCGGAGGCTCTAGTGTTAAGACATAAAAAAGTTACAATTAGTTTAGCAGCTTTACAGAGGTAAAGCGTTAGTAATTTCGGCACACCGGCGTCTTGATAATTTTATTATATTTTCGCTTTCTGATTTTTATGGTTAAAACTTTGCTTTTTCAAGCATGTAAAAAAATAATTAGTCGTTAGAGGGCGTTATTTTCACCTTACGAAAGGGCAAGCATTGGAAACATGCCTTTTAATCAAATTTCCTGATTTTTTTCCTAGACGTAGCTACATATCTGACAATATATTTCCCCTATTATCACCCTATAAATATTGATATTTAATGAGATAAAAATGGTTTTTCGATTTTTCAAAAAACGGTTTTTCTCAAAAACTGCAGCACGGAATTTCATGCTATCAATTGAGGATATATAGATACCAAAGATGCATAACTGGTAATTTTTGTATAATTTTCCGTTTATAAAAAATGTGTGAAATAGCGAAATAAAAATTTTAAAATATAAAAATCATATCTTATGGTTATCCGAAAATTAGCATTTTCTTGTAAAAAATTCCCCATGTGTGCCCGTATATCCTACATAAATGCTGAAAGTTTGCGTTGGGTACTACATATAAATATTTTTAAAAATGTAGATCAAAATTATTGAAATTCATTTTAAGGCGTTACTTTGGGCGGAGCTACTCAACATCCACACCCAAAGAATTTTTGGAGTAAACAGTTACAGAATTGCTGTATTTTAAATTTTAATGAACACATGAGCAACATGCTGAACACTGTCGATATCAAAATGAACATGATGTTGAAAAACATGGCTTATATGCTAATAGAATCTAAAATACACCAGATGACATATTGTCTGCTGACTTTGTTCCAAAAATTCTCCGGATGTTGAAGTGAAGTAGCTCCGCCCCAAATAACGCCTTAAAACGAATTTCTATAATTTTGATATACATTTTTGCAAATATTTATATGTAGTACCCAAAGCAAACTTTCGGCATTTATATAGAATATACGGGCACACATGGAGAATTTTTTACAAGAAAATGGTAATTTTCGGATAACCATAAGATATGATTTTTATATTTTTAAATTTTTATTTCGCTATTTCATACATTTTTTATAAACGGAAAATTATACAAAAATTACCAGTTATGCATCTTTGGTATCTATATATCCTCAATTGATAGCATGAAATTCCGTGCTGCAGTTTTTGAGAAAAACCGTTTTTTGAAAAATCGAAAAACCATTTTTATCTCATTAAATATCAATATTTATAGGGTGATAATAGGAGAAATATATTGTCAGATACGTAGCTACGACTAGGAAAAAAATCATGAAATTTGATTAAAAGGCATGTTTCCAATGCTTATCCGGCTATGCCCTTTCTCCCATTCATCTGCTCAGGTTTAATATATAATATATTTGATTTATAATTTGATTTGCGGAATTCGTAATTACTACGTTTAATCGAAGAATTTCTGATATTTTTTCTGCTATTAAGTAATGGAGAAAATTCTTGTAAGAAATTGTGGTAAACCTGTGCGCACTCTGGTTATACCTCATCTTGTACAATTGCAATAAAAAACTCCAGTAATTTTACGATTTAAAATGAGATAAAAAATTATTAGGAAATACTTGTTTTCAAACTTATGGAAAAGTTAATTAGTCTTGATTTTTTGTGCAGTGTTGTATGCTAGTATGTGTGCTGTATGTCAGAGTTGTAATTTCCGCGTTTTTGTACACCAGTATTTTGTTAGAGAAAATGATATTTCATTTAATCGGAACATTTTTGCGATTTAAGAGTACAACATTTTCTCTAAGATTATACTGGTGTGCAAAAACGTGGAAATCACATCCCTGCAGTATGTGTGCAGTGAGCTATTCTTTTTAATTCAGATTTATTGATAGGCACCACTTCTATGAATTAGTAAAATTCTCCTTGTTTTCGTCTTAATTAATGTGTTATTTAATAACGCGAAGTTTACTGTGAAGAAATCTGAATATTAAAAATGTAGACCACTGGCAACACTGGTTTTGTTATCGACGAATGCATCGAAAAATACGGTGATTAATTTCTCCGTTAATTATAGTTTTTTTTTAAAAATTAATAAAATTTTTCAAACGACTCAGATTCCAAAATGAAACTTAACATTGCCGCTGTTCGGAAGAGTTTTAAAAATGTCATTTCATCATCATCTCCAAGCTATCTCGAGGGACTGCATGGTATTGTGAACACAGTGTTCTTCGCTCTCCAACCCCCGTTGGTTCCTAATTTATTATTCTTTATTATATGTTTGATTAATTTTTTCCGGTATTGAAGTTTAAAAAAATTCTTAATTATATATATTCTTTAACCCCTTAATTCTCGCTCCCGTCATATTCTCGGGCTGTGACTTTTACTCAAATTGTTTGATTGCCACCAGTTTTATAAAATAGTGAAATTGGCTATATTTTAGCATCGTTTTTCCTGTCATTAAATAAGGTAAATATTTCTTTTTCATAAAAGTGGTGCAATAAGCAATTTGAATTTTTCAACTGTAATTTAATTCGAGCGTTAAGGGGTTAAATAATTTATGTTTTTTTTTTTTTTTTTTTTTTTTTTTTTTTTTTTTTTTTTTTTTTTTTTACTTAGTTAAAAGAGACACTTATAGAGACAAAGGAACAAAACTTTCTACTTTATAATAATAGTATCTATATTATAAAGGACAAACATATCTGTGCTTAACGCATACGTCATTTTGCGAATGGCAACACTTTGAAATTTGAAATAAAATTTTGGTTTTGCAATTTTCTCTACTGCAAATTTTTAAACTTCTAAACATCGGACATTTTAAATTTTTACACCGTCGTAAAAGGAAAAAATGCTCATTTAAATGCAATTTGTTTGAAAGCTGTATCTCAATTTATTTTTGATATATTAATTTTTTTGTAGTTTTTAATACCATTTTTCTTACCTTGGCAACAAAAGTACCTCATTTCTAATGAAAGTCATTGAAAGTAAACGGAAAATAGTCGAAAATAGGAGATACTGTATCTTTTTTTTTGCCATTTTATTCATGAAACCTGAAAAAAAAAATTAAATTAAAATTCGGGCTATGTCAAGAATACTGTCGGTTATTCCGTGTAATGACGTCATATGCACATTTTTCTATAGACGAAGTTTAAAACTGGATTGTAAAAGCGGATTGCTTTAGCGGATGCAAATGACATCATTTTATAAAAAAGCGTGTATTTTAATTATTAAACCTGAATTGTGTTTTGTAGAAGTGCGTCATTTTCATAGCCCAGCTGCTTTGAAATTATTCATAGGTGAAAATGCTTCACTTTTGAAAATAATGTAATTGAAATCACACTGATAAAATGCAATGTTTTACAAAAATATAGAGTGTCTTTATAAAAGAGATTTGACATGCAAATAAAGCGACTTATATTACAGAAATTGATCATTCTCGCCTGGATGGATTTGCTTCGCCGAGTTAGACAAGCAAACAATTCGTGGTTTAAAATAATATCGTGTTCCTGAAATTTTGGTCGAAAATTCTCTTGAATAATAAAATTTCAATGTAATTCTTTAGGACATTCTACTATAATTTTATCAAAAAACCTAATTAGCTTAATTTAATTTTTCCTAATTTTATATAATCTATATATTTAAAACACAAGCGTGTTTTTTAGTCATCTGCCCTGATCTTTCTACTGAACCAATTTTACTAATATATTTTTTTTCTAAACTGAAATCTCTTTCTTTGTAGATGTGATCGCACTATCTGTTTATTTATTTATTTTTATTATTTTTATTTTTTTTTAATATCACCATTTTTATATTTTAATTTTAAAAGCATTTTATGAAAGTTCTTCAAAATGAAGAAAATTAGATAGCTTTCATTATTGCAGACAAGAGAGAAATAATGAGGTATTTTTAACTTTATTCATGCTATTTTCTGATACAAATTCAAAATTGTTGATAAAAATTGTTGTATAGGGTTTAGTGGTGCGAAATCCCATTTGGAGCAGAATATTATATTAAGGGCATAATATCGGAAAATGACATACTGCTTTTGAAAACACGCATATTTCTTCATAAATTTTCTATATTGTTTTTCCTTCTGCATGTGTACTGATACTAAGTTTCAGACACTAGGCTAAATGCTTATTTAAGTGAAAATGAAGTCATATTTAAAAGAAAACGATCATTTTTTAGATAAAACTAAACATTTTAACACAAATACGTATAAAAAACATAAATTACGGAAATTTGTACTCTCCGGAATTGAGATTAGAATCTCAAGTAAGGAGTGCGTCTGTTCACATAAAAGATGTTGCTGACAATCGTGACTTCAAGTTTTGAGTTAAAATGATTTTTAAATGATCAAACAAAATACAAATTTTTTAAAAATGATGAATATGGATATAAGAAGTGCGTATGCAAAATTTGAGAAGGTGAAAATTGCTGTTTTCATATTGAAATCCAAGCATAAGAGCCTCAATTGGTAACCACATCCTAATAACTGATCTTTATTATATTTTACTGATTAAGTATCTATATTATAAAGAACAAACGTATCTGTGCATATCGATAACGTCATTTTGCAAATGGCAACATTTCACGATCAGATTTCCGTCTTGAAATTTTCGCTACTGCAATTGTTTAATCTTCTGACGATCGTACATTTTCAATTTTCGTCGCATAGAGAAAAAAAATTACTTTCATATGAAATTTGTTTAAAAACTTTATTCATTGACTGATGTATTATATTTTCTAAAGTAATTTTTAAGCATGATTTTTTTAAAGTTTATGTTATTACGTGCCGGTTTCAATACATAATAATAATAAACAATTTCACATAAAGCAACAAACATTTTTTACCATTTGGTTCTAACTATTTTTGCATAAAGAAATTAATACTTCATTTATAAACAAACTAGCAGAACTGCCCGGCTTCGCCCATGTCAATTATAAGAAGCCTTCCAGGTAAAATAAATTAAAACGAAATAATACGGCAATCACAATAACTGAAATTTTTGCATTCCCATCCACAAATCGTTATAAAGACAATCAAAAAACAGGACGTTATTGTCTTGCAACCATAGTAAAATCCCTCAGCTTTAATAACAGAATGCACGTTTTCTTTGGCGGGTGTAAGAGAAAAATATGTGATTTTCCTGACAATACGAAAAAAAAATTCCTCCAAATCGCGCAGCACTTAGTGAAATTCTCGTTTGTATGGTATTATCTACATTATAAAGTAAAAACACTATGTCAGTGCCCATAAATTGTGCCCCATAAATTGTAACCCATAAAATGTGCCTTTACTGCAATTTTTCTAACTTTTAAACATCACACAATTTCATTTTTTACAAAGTCGAAAGAAAAAAGTTCTCTCAAATGAAATTTGTTTGAAAATTGTACCTCAGTTTTCTGATTTTAATGGATTTTAAAGTAATTTTTAAGCATGGATATTTTTAAAGGTGAGTGCAACCCGATTACGAAAAATGAACCTTTTTACGCTTAATGCAAGAGTATAAAGAAAAGACATGTCTATGAGTAACGCTGGTATCATATTTTCGGTGGCAACAACCTAACACAACAAATTTCCCTTTTACAGCAGTTTAACGTCTAAACATTGTACATTCGATTGTTCCAACGTATTATAGAAAACAAAAGTACTTTCAGTAATATTTGTTTGTAATGTTTATCTCAATTTACGAATGTTTTATGGGTTTTAAAATAATTTTTAAGCATGCATATTTTTTAAATATGCTTGCAACCCAAATACAAAAGATTAACTCAATTGTTCAAAAACATTGTAAATAATTCAGAATTTGTTTGCTTTCGCTTAATATTCAATAACTAAATTGGCAAACGAAATGAATACGCCAATAATAAAATAAAATAAAACATGAATTTAACAGATATCAAATCAAACTACTCAAAATAACCTGATAATTTCGTTCCGGGTGCATATAACTTGAATTCTTCAGAACGGATTTCCACGCGACTTGCACTATTAGTTTTTTAGGGAAGATTTTAGTGCGTAACATATTGTTTTCCGTTGCTTAGTCACAGAATTATAGGGGAAAGTATATAATCATGTGAACCCAATTATGAAGGATTAGTCTTATAAGCTGAATGAAAAATGCAGAACTATTTTTATCACTAAGTATATTGACGGGTTTATCTTCAGTAATGGGGCTGTGCGCTAGGGTATTCTCATCTTAATAAGTATGCCTGACACCTATTATGGCATGCACCTTTGTTTAAAACAATATAGAATGATATTTTAAGCGACTATCTGGCATGCAACTTGATTACAAAATACTAACCTGCAAATGCTTAAGGTGCTTCTCCAGTTGCCTGCTCAACAACGCGAAACTTTCTGACACATTTTCTGACTCATTAAACGTAAAGGCTTAAAATTTGTAGGCCTGACTATTAAAGCGATTTGGAATTGAAATGAGTTTTTCCTTTTTTCATAAATAAATTACTTATCGAGATATGAGCAATTGTGGTTGCGTGACGACCGGTTTTTATCCTTCATTGCACTGTAGCGTCCGAAATTCAGTTCAAAACACCAACTGAAAGATCTTATACCTTTACCAACAAATGGAAACTATCATTCGATTACATAGTTTATAAATAAGAACTCCTGTCAATTTCAAGCGTTCCGAACAAAAATTAATTAAAAAATATGTCAGGAAATAGCTCCTTTGGATTTGAGAACAGCCTTAACTTTATGAACAGCCTTAACTGGAAGTTTATGAAAAAACTCACATTTTTAGTTTTAATTTTGAAACTCGCGAAATTTAAATTCAGAAAAAGGATGTTCTTTTGACACATTGTGGTAATTTTTTTAACTTTTAAAATTAAAATACATGTTTTTTTTGGCGCGCGTAACAGAAGTATACAATACCTTCAGAATACGGGAGAAATGCAAAAAAATGCATCCAAATGTCGTAGTAGTTATTAAAATCTTATTTGGAAAATTTGAAATTTTATTGAAATCAACTCTACAATGATTAGATGAAATGATGTCATTTTCCATAAATTTTAAATCAAGACATCTGTCAAGATTTTTTTTGGAAAATGTAAATAACCGCTCTCTTTTTGCTATAAATCACAGAAAATGTTAGCACTGAATCTAAACCAATACAACACTTAGAGATAACGTATAGCTATAAGATATGGCTGTACTATACAATGGAAGTAGTAAGCAAAATATAGGAGCCATATGTTTACAATGAGTTTGATTACGCGTTGAAAAGATTTGATAGAATGTGACGTCATATCTAGCCTTTTTTTTCTTTTTCTTAAATTGTTTTCATGAAATTTGACTGTTTGTATTAAAATAGATGTTTTAATTTTAAAAAAAAAAAAAAACATTCAAATTGAGGTGCTACGTTATTTTCCAGCTCTTATAGTTAAAGTTTTTATTTTATATACAAAAAATGTAAATTTTCTGTTTAGAATGACGTCAATATCAAACACGCAAAAATATAGCAAGAAAATCTGAATTTTTATTGGCAAATAGAAACAAAATACACGCGTTATCCTTATTTTTTTCACATTATTGTGTCATTTCTTAGGGTTTGGCAACAGGAAAGAAACGTTTGAATTAAAAAAGATTTAAAAAGAGATATTTCTATAATGTTAAATTATAGAAGTGGTAGAAAAAAGGGATAAATAGTGGTCTGATAATTTTTTTAAAGTAGACAGTGATCTTTTTCACGTTCTAAAACGTATGTACATCAAGTTTCGTGCAAATCGGTCAAAAATTAAAGATTTGTATAAAGGACATACACATAGAGAACGGCTTTTATATAGATAGATAGATAAAAGAACTAACATATTTGTGAAAGATAAATTAACGAAATTAATACTTCTTTTATAAACAAATAAAAGAATAATATAGAAAAAACACAAATCTAACATATTTGTAATCGTACTATATAAATTATTAGATCACTAAATGGGATTTTATTTTTCAAATGGAATTTGTTTGCTAAGTTCATCTCAGTTTACTGATTGTCTATGGTTTAAAAACAATTTTAAAGCATGAAATATTTTATATTTTATCTAATATCGCGCGGAGCTCGATTACGAAAAATTAATCCGTTTGCCCTTAAAACACAATAAAGAGTTCATCATTTTCTTACGGCTAACATCCATTAAAAAAAACCTTCCCTATAAATAAATAAATAAAATAATATAAATAAAATACAAATTTACCATACATGTACAAGCTCTGAAATTATCAGAATATAAAAGTATGCCATAAGTAGCAAAATCTTGGCAAATAACTCCTAGCATGCAGCTAATAAGAAAATATCGCTTTTGATAAATTTCAAAAATTTATTTGATTGTATAATTCGTATTTTCCATATGAAAAATGCTTTTTTAATGTAAGTGGTCAATCTAAAAAAATTATTGCACATAAAAAAATTATTAGTTTTCAATTTAAAAAAATGTTTTCAACTATATTCTTTAACCCGGGAAGACCGGGTACGATTCCCTAGTAAAATGTAATGAGTAAATGCTTCAAAAGTCTACCACCACTCAGTAGCCGGCTACATTCAGATAAAATGTCTTCATAGGTGCCAACCTCACACTAATCCTCCGTAATACGTGCGTTAATTTGACCCTGGTTTAATACGATTCGAACCAGAAATTTTTTTAAGAAATGAAATTAAATATGTTCCACGTAGAAATCCGGAATTAAATAAATAAGCCCTCATGAAGTAAATTTTCTGGTGCGAAATGCGGTTAACCTGGGTCAAATTAATCCAGACATTACGGAAGATCAGGGAAGGTTGGCAGCTATGTGCCTTATGAATTGTTTCTTTTCAGTTCCAAATGAAATATTATAATTTCCCTATACGTAGAGATCTCTTATAAGTAATAAGCCATCAACAAACAGCCGTGGGTATTTTTTATTGCATTCGAAACAAGCCATTTCTTTTCTGGTTGAGGTCACTACTCATGTGTCAGATTGTGGCATACTAATTTTCCCTATTTGTCAGTTAACTAATTGTAAAATTTTTAAAATGTAAATATTAATTAGTTTTTTAGTATTATCTCTAGGTGATCTCTCAGGGTTATCTCTAGTATTAACAGGATAAATAAATTAACGTTTTCGATTAGGGTTATCGCTAGAAGCTTGAAATTCGACATGACTTTTACTTTCAGGATATAAATACTACCACATGCTCTAAAGCTCTGATTTCTTTGAATCGGTGATTCTAAAAGCATGAAATTTGATACGATGGTTGATTTTCAGATGTAAATGTTCGCTATGACCATTTCTTAAATTATTCGAGATTTAAAAGGGTAAAATTTATCCCTTTAAACCTCTCGCTGCGCAACCCGAGATATTCTCAGGCATGCATTTTTCCGTCTATTTAATACTATTTGGTTATTCAAACCAGTTACTTTTTAGTGAAAACATTGTGTGATTTAATCAGGACATTTTCCCCGATTACGATAGTCAAAAATTTCTGCTTTAAAGAACAGGTGATAAAAGATTAAAGATTCTGCAAAAGACGCTTATTGCGAAGAATTACTTACAGCGAGAGGGTTAAGCCTGGGTGATTTTTGTTAGAAATGAAAAATTTTAGTGTTTTCCCCTAATTAATAGGATCATATTTGATTGAAAAAATATTTAAAAAAATATCCGATGTCAGATTATGCCAGGTAAGGATCCACGCATTTCTGTGGGTGCAATCTCGACTTTAAATCGCATAAAAAGAGGAATTTGTTTTCTTTTTCTTTAGGATCACCTGCAAAAGTGTGTAGGTCAGGTCTTAAAGGGTTATAAAAATTGCACCATAGTAATGTTTACTCTCAAATTTACGGAGCTACTGTTTGTTTTCGAAAGACGTTCCCAGCACTCTGGGACGATTCTACTATCCAAAGGTGTGTTACGCTGAGATGGGCATTTTCCGAAGTTCTACTTCGTCGTTCTCGTCTGCGTGTTCGCTCAGATTGGCGCTTACTTAAGGGTTATAAAAATTGCACCATACGAATGTTTACTCTCAAACTTACGGAGCTACTGTTTTTTCTTTGGAATGCCTCGCCTACCACTCTGGGACGATTCTACTATCCAAAGGTGTGTTACGCTGAGATGGGCATTTTCCGAAGTTCTACTTCGTCGTTCTCGTCTGCGTGTTCGCTCAGATTGGCGCTTACTTAAGGGTTATAAAAATTGCACCATACGAATGTTTACTCTCAAACTTACGGAGCTACTGTTTTTTCTTTGGAATGCCTCGCCTACCACTCTGGGACGATTCTACTATCCAAAGGTGTGTTACGCTGAGATGGGCAATTTCCGAAGTTCTACTTCGTCGTTCTCGTCTGCGTGTTCGCTCAGATTGGCGCTTACTTAAGGGTTATAAAAATTGCACCATACGAATGTTTACTCTCAAACTTACGGAGCTACTGTTTTTTCTTTGGAATGCCTCGCCTACCACTCTGGGACGATTCTACTATCCAAAGGTGTGTTACGCTGAGATGGGCATTTTCCGAAGTTCGACTTCGTCGTTCTCGTCTGCGTGTTCGCTCAGATTGGCGCTTACTTAAGTGTTATAAAAATTGCACCATACGAATGTTTACTCTCAAACTTACGGAGCTACTGTTTTTTCTTTGGAATGCCTCGCCTACCACTCTGGGACGATTCTACTATCCAAAGGTGTGTTACGCTGAGATGGGCATTTTCCGAAGTTCTACTTCGTCGTTCTCGTCTGCGTGTTCGCTCAGATTGGCGCTTACTTAAGGGTTATAAAAATTGCACCATACGAATGTTTACTCTCAAACTTACGGAGCTACTGTTTTTTCTTTGGAATGCCTCGCCTACCACTCTGGGACGATTCTACTATCCAAAGGTGTGTTACGCTGAGATGGGCATTTTCCGAAGTTCGACTTCGTCGTTCTCGTCTGCGTGTTCGCTCAGATTGGCGCTTACTTAAGGGTTATAAAAATTGCACCATACGAATGTTTACTCTCAAACTTACGGAGCTACTGTTTTTTCTTTGGAATGCCTCGCCTACCACTCTGGGACGATTCTACTATCCAAAGGTGTGTTACGCTGAGATGGGCATTTTCCGAAGTTCGACTTCGTCGTTCTCGTCTGCGTGTTCGCTCAGATTGGCGCTTACTTAAGGGTTATAAAAATTGCACCATACGAATGTTTACTCTCAAACTTACGGAGCTACTGTTTTTTCTTTGGAATGCCTCGCCTACCACTCTGGGACGATTCTACTATCCAAAGGTGTGTTACGCTGAGATGGGCATTTTCCGAAGTTCGACTTCGTCGTTCTCGTCTGCGTGTTCGTTCAGATTGGCGCTTACTTAAGTGTTATAAAAATTGCACCATACGAATGTTTACTCTCAAACTTACGGAGCTACTGTTTTTTCTTTGGAATGCCTCGCCTACCACTCTGGGACGATTCTACTATCCAAAGGTGTGTTACGCTGAGATGGGCATTTTCCGAAGTTCTACTTCGTCGTTCTCGTCTGCGTGTTCGCTCAGATTGGCGCTTACTTAAGGGTTATAAAAATTGCACCATACGAATGTTTACTCTCAAACTTACGGAGCTACTGTTTTTTCTTTGGAATGCCTCGCCTACCACTCTGGGACGATTCTACTATCCAAAGGTGTGTTACGCTGAGATGGGCATTTTCCGAAGTTCGACTTCGTCGTTCTCGTCTGCGTGTTCGCTCAGATTGGCGCTTACTTAAGTGTTATAAAAATTGCACCATACGAATGTTTACTCTCAAACTTACGGAGCTACTGTTTTTTCTTTGGAATGCCTCGCCTACCACTCTGGGACGATTCTACTATCCAAAGGTGTGTTACGCTGAGATGGGCATTTTCCGAAGTTCTACTTCGTCGTTCTCGTCTGCGTGTTCGCTCAGATTGGCGCTTACTTAAGGGTTATAAAAATTGCACCATACGAATGTTTACTCTCAAACTTACGGAGCTACTGTTTTTTCTTTGGAATGCCTCGCCTACCACTCTGGGACGATTCTACTATCCAAAGGTGTGTTACGCTGAGATGGGCATTTTCCGAAGTTCGACTTCGTCGTTCTCGTCTGCGTGTTCGCTCAGATTGGCGCTTACTTAAGGGTTATAAAAATTGCACCATACGAATGTTTACTCTCAAACTTACGGAGCTACTGTTTTTTCTTTGGAATGCCTCGCCTACCACTCTGGGACGATTCTACTATCCAAAGGTGTGTTACGCTGAGATGGGCATTTTCCGAAGTTCGACTTCGTCGTTCTCGTCTGCGTGTTCGCTCAGATTGGCGCTTACTTAAGGGTTATAAAAATTGCACCATACGAATGTTTACTCTCAAACTTACGGAGCTACTGTTTTTTCTTTGGAATGCCTCGCCTACCACTCTGGGACGATTCTACTATCCAAAGGTGTGTTACGCTGAGATGGGCATTTTCCGAAGTTCGACTTCGTCGTTCTCGTCTGCGTGTTCGTTCAGATTGGCGCTTACTTAAGTGTTATAAAAATTGCACCATACGAATGTTTACTCTCAAACTTACGGAGCTACTGTTTTTTTTTTTTGGAATGCCTCGCCTAGCACTCTGGGACGATTCTACTACCCAAAGAGGTGTTACGCTGAGATGCACATTTTTCCGAAGTTCTACTTCGTCGTTCTCGTCAGAGTTTTCGCCCAGATTGGCGCTTTCTTTCTTGTTATTTTTTACTTCCGATCAAAGTTTAAAATTCTATTAATATCTCGTTTTAATTCAAATTAAAACTTCTATATTTAGTGTTCAAATGGCTAGTTCGAGTAGAAATAAATCTTTCAGGAGTGGTAGGATGAAAATTATATATAATATTATTTAATTTTGTGATCAAGAAGCAGAAAGCAGAGAATTAATTGTTCCGATAGCTGATAGTACAAAACGAGGCAGTGAACTTGCTGGTGTTTCTAGTAGCACTATTAAAAAATTCACTGAGAAGCAGGATATCTCCTGTCATGCGAAATCCTGTTTTTCATTCACCTAAAAGAGGAGTTAAAAAGAATATCTTTGAAAAAACAAGTATAGATGAATTCGATTACAGCGTTATTAGACAAACTGCACAGATTTTTGCAATATTATGTACAGATAATACAGATAAACTGATTTTTATGTAAAGGATAAAAAAATTCCGTCTTTGAATATGTTGCTTCCTATTTTAAAAGAAACGATCAATTTTAATTTGAATAAAGAAAATTTGCGACAATTACTCCATAAAATTGGATTTAAGAGGAAAAGATGCCAAAACAAAAGAAAAATACTATTGGAATTTTTTTTAATTTTTAAGCGTTTTCGTTTTTTATAAATATTAAGTACAAAAACGTTTTTACATAAATTGATATTATTTCTCCAAAAGCGCATTCTTAAAAAACATACTCGTCTTATCCCTATTCCGATAAAATCGAAGCCGACCTGAAGGGGGGATTTGCTTTTTTTCAATTGAAAAAAAAATCGATTTATTTATTTATTTATTATTATTATTAATTTACAATTTTCTATTCTGTCTAATATGTAGATTATCCATGCGAAACGATATGGCCGAACTCCAAGTTCTTTCATAGTTATTGAGTGCTTTAGCGCAACGCGTCCGTATGCTTACACTGTTTTGGAGCACTATAAACTCATTTTACGCAAAACGACATTTTTGAAACTGGGCAGGATCAGAACGCAAAAACTATTAAACCGATCTTGATATTTTTTTTTAAATTAAAGGTAATATAATTTTTTGGAGCTTGGACCACTTTCAGCCATTTTTATAAATAATACTCCCTCTGTCCCAAATTTGTTGCTACATTTGATTAACTTTGTACCGATTATTGATGCTGGTGATTTTATGATTTTGTTTGAAAATTTTTCAGAGATATCAGAGTTCTATACTATCAATCAACAACACTTACTTAAGAAGCATTCCCTCCGTCTCTCCTTAAATAAGTACCCAATTGGTTTAAAAAAATCCAGGGTTCGCACGCTCTTAAGCCACGCCCCATTTTGTAAGGATTCTTCCAACAGTAATCGCATAAAACTACCTTCTAGCTAATGAATCATTAATTCTTTAGGAAGAAAATGATCTTTATGGTATACTGGTGGCAGAGTCCTTACAAAATAGTGTCGATCTACTAAACTGCATAGGAAGTTTTTTATGACTCCACTCACTTGTAATATAGCAACTAATTTGGGACAAAATTTTCGACCTAAATATCGCAGCTAATTTGGGAGGGAGCACTATTTTTTAAAAATTCCACTTCAAGCTATATACAAGCTATATAGTCTTTAAGTGGCCTATTATTGGTACTTTTATCCTATATTACCAATATACAATGAGTCATGTTTTGCAAACTTTTTGCGTTGGGAAATATTATAGTTCATTTAAATGTAATCATTTTTCCTTAATTTATTGTGAAAAAAAAATTATCTATCTAAAATTCTCATGTAATATTTATATATCTTTTTAGCTTCATTAAGTATATTTGACACAAAATTACGCAATTTAGTCTCTTTTTTTTACAAAAAGTTTTCCTAAGAATAGGATCTGGACATGGTCAGTGTATAAACATATGCGTGATTAAAAACCATTCGGGTAATCAATTTTTAGATAACGAATGTTCTAAAGCAAACATTTTCGAAACTCATACACGGACAACATAGCTACCACTATTTTCAATTCGCTTTACATACTGTCAGATATTCAGAGATTAAAAAAGTTGAAGAATAATACTAGGCAATAGTTTTATTAAGGGGTAGGGTGCAGACTTTTCATCACTTTGTTAGAAACAATGACAAAATATGAAAATGATTAGTGAATATGAATTATTGAAAATGGGCTACATTTTTGTTATTTATATACGATAATAATTGTCAAAGATTCCAGTAATTTACAAAATTGTAATGATATTAACGTATTTTCCAATGTACAGTCGTGGAAAAAAAGTAAACACCCCTTACTAACTCTGTAAAAAATTATCGTAGAAGAAAGTTCCTGGTACTACACGATTGGTAATAAAGTCTACTTTTAAATGATGTATATAAAATTTGCTTAGTGGGACATATACATATTAAAAAGAACCATAACTTTGTTTTTTTTTTCAATATCAAAACACAATTCTGACAGCATAAATGAACTCTACACCTTTCAATTAGCCTAAAAACAAATTTTTATGAAATTCGTACGATGAGTTTCCGAGAAATTAATCATTTTAAAACGAGCGTATTTTAAGGGATGTATCCAAATTGAAATTCGGTACTCGATTGTTGACCGAGAGCCCCTTCTTGATCAAGGCATCTTAAGGGTTACTCAAGCTCTCATTGAAGACTGCTAGATTACTGGATAGCATAAGAAATTTCAAAATATCTAGTCACTTCTATCATAGATGGGCTCTTAAACCATCATTTTGCCGCTTTTTAAGCATAATTTGAAAAAAACTTGGAAAAAAAAGTGAAACTTTGGATTTCCATAAAGCAGGACTTAATAAATCTAAATCCACCAAAAGAGAAAAAAATTGTAGGTTGCAATTCATATTTTTTCGAATATTAATTTCAAAATTCATAATTAATATCATAAAATTATGAAAATTGCAAATTCAACGTATTTATGTTTTGGTATTTTAGTATTATTGCTAGGAGATATTAATAAAAATATGAATATGTAATCTAACATTACAAGCACTAAATTTTGAATGTTTATAATTCAAAAACGTATCATTCAAATGACTTGCAATTTCGAGTTTTGGCATAGTTTGAACCGAAGATTCGAAATATTTTGTTAAAATTGGCTATTGCCGTTGAAAAAAAATGCAGTTTGGGTTCGCTTTAATATGTAGATATCCCCCTAAGCAAAATTTATATACATCATTTAAAAGTAGACTTTATTTCCAATCGTTCGGTACCAGTAACTTTCTTCTACAATAATTTGTTGAGGATTTAGTAGGGGGTGTTTACTTTTTTTCCACGACTGTACGAGAGAAAGTTAGTACGTAGGTTGCAAGCCGATATAAGAGGTAGTAAACTAGCACTAAGTTATTTCCAAATATACCAATATGCAAAGTTGCCAAGTCTGCGGCTTTTTGGATACCAATATTTTAATACAGAAAATTTTCTTTTATTTAATGGGAATATTTGGGCGATATAAAAGAACCACATTTTCTGAAAGATAATAGTGGTGTGCAAAAAACCGGAGACTCGGCAGCTAGGCAATGTGTGGCATCACTATCCAACTGTAAGATAATAATTTAGAATTGATGAGAGAAAAGTTGTACAAGATAAACAGTGTCGTTCAAAAGTTGTTGACGAAGAACGCAGTGGTCGTCCTGTTGAGATTGTGACCGAAGAAACAGTGCGGAAGCCTGAGGACATGGCTAGAGCTGACAGGCGAACAACAATAAAGAGCGTAGCAACTGCAATAGTCCGTTTATTGGTTTAGCCTATAGCCGACTAATCCAGAGAATGTTGCCAGATTGGGAACTTTTTTAATTCAGATTATTTGACTATCACCACTTTTTTAAAATAGTATAATTCACCTTATTTTTCAGAATTTTTAATCAATTTTTAAATTGGTTGAAAAATTCTATTTCAAACAAGTTGGAAATTGCTCGTCAAACGTGGCAAATGAGGTGCGTTCGTACTATAACTAGTTTTATAATTATTTTTTGCACCTCATATTGTACTGAATGTATATTTGTTTGCACTTCATAAGTGCATAGTCTGTAACATCATTAAAATGCACTTGCAATAATTTTTACACATTCCCCGTAATGTAACGGAAAACTTTTGACTGTCTCTGTAATTAAACTACACATTCGATTTTCATAAAATAGGAAATGGCTCGACAAAATATTGCAACAATCATATATTTAAAATTTCAGACCATTCGGAAGTCTGTAACATCATTAAAATACATTTGCAATAATTTTTCCCATTGGTCGTAATGTAAAGAAAAACTTTTGACTGTCCCTGTAATTAAACTATACATCCGATTTTCATAAAATTTGAAATGGCTCGACAAAATTTTGCAACAATCATATATTTAAAATTTCAGCCCATTCGGTTGGGTAGTTTTTGCTCTGTTACATGCGGACAGACGGACTGAACGACGACTATAGGTTCTACGTATTTATATAATTACGAACGCACCTAAAAAGCGGTGACAATCAACAATCTGGGGGCAAAAAAGCCTCAAATCTGGCAACATTGAATTTAACCCCTTGAGGGGCAAGCAATTACGTTTGTGAAATGCTGAATTCCCACCAGAATCTTTGAAAAGTTCTATTTCAAAATAATTAAAAGCAATTTTACGGCTTTTTACCATCAAAGTTAGAAAAGTAAAATTTAATAAAAGTTTTCTGGTGTAAAACTTCATTAATCGTAGGTGGTATATAATATATACCGGTGCCCCTCAAGGGGTTAAGGTACATAGATGGCTGAGAGAGCAGTCAAATGAATCAATGTAGATGTGCGATTATATAGAGAAGTAAACATCATTTTTAAGTATGTATCTTAGTTTTCCCTTTTTTATTGGCTTTTGTAACCTATATACTGACTTGCCATCGTATAAATCGAACCCAAAGTTTGTGAGAAATAACATATGTTCTTCCATTTAAATACTGGTATTTTCGTATGGTACACTTCATCTTATATAATCACCAAAAAATATCACGAATTTTGAGATTTAAAAATGAGAAAACAAATATTCGAAACTACTAGTAATGAAACGTAAAGCCATGTTATTCCTGGAGTTTTGGGGTCAAATTATACAACGAAAAAAATATGCAGGGCAGCCACTGGTCCGCAATTTAAATCATTATTTCGAAAAAAATCAGTGGCAGTTTTCTACAACATCCGCGAACAAATAGCATTTGAATTAAGTTTCTGCAAAATAACATAAAATAATCAATAAATATAGCATTAACATGTTTAAAATCTCAGCTTATTTATAAATTTGTAGATTAGGCCGCCAGAAACATTTTTAAATAGTAGATGAAAATAGAAAAAAACACAATAAAGCAACTGCAGTATTTGAGACAGGGCGTACATAAGTTTTTATTGTTTAGTGCTTGTTTCAAATAATAAACTTAACTTTATTTACACACAAAAAATCTGTAATTAGTTTTGTCGAAGACTGTGCTTCGGTATTTTCTTTATCTCTATTTCGGAATGAATATCTTCACCTTATTTTATTGCTGATTTCTATTATCAATTAATTGCTATTATTATTTTTCTGAAATTGCCGTATTCTAAATTATGGAAGAAAAATACATCGATGAAGGACAGTGATACTTAAAAATAAGGCCACCAAGTAGCCAATATGGTGTAATGGTATGATTCGTAAAGCAGTTTCAATTTTTTGATTTAACCCTTGATATATGTATGAAGTAATATTTCAAAATATATTAATCCTATAGAACTTCTGCATTCAAATTCTGAAAATACATTATAATCTCGAAATTTATATTTCGTAATAATTTTGCATGACCCATTTGCCTTTCGGTTGTAAAATACAAATATACGTATGTAAAGTTTCTAAAAAAAGTTTTTTTCGACTTCTTTGTTTATTCGTGTGTTTTTATTTTGCTTAGAAAACATATGCCATTCTATAAAGGAATGCATAATGCATACTGAATATCTCTCAGTTTTAGAACTACATGGCTGAATTTAACGATGTAAGGAATATCGTGATTCTTTTATGCATTTCTGTCAGTTTATAAAAAGAAAAAATGCATAATGGACAAAAATAGACGCGTAAAAATATATCATAACACATGTAAATGTTTTATTTTACTAGATTTTTATTAAATCCCAAATGCAAAATTTAAAAGTTTTTTTTCGCTTTATTACAGAACTACCATAGAAGGGAAGAGCCCCAATTATGACTAGACCAAATATTTATCACTTTATTGATTTTTAGGGTTTCGTACTTAAAAAATAAAAACGGAGCCTTTATAAGATCATTCCTGTGTCTGTCTGTCTGTCACAGCCATTTTACTTGTAATTTTAAACGTGGAAAGATCAAATTGGGGGAAGTAATAAATACTATTGACCCACATATTTACAGATTATTAAACATTTACAAATAATTTTAGGGAAAATATAGAGTGGATTATTACGTTACTTTAAAAAAAAAAATCATTTCTTTGTATATCGTGTGGGTATCATAGGAAATCTTTCGTTACGCTAAACTCAAAAATACATCTCTTTTAATTTTAGGTATTATATTTTCAGCGATATCACTGAAAATGTAATGCAAAGATATGTCCCACCCCCCATCTCTTTCAGAATCTACTGAAAAGAAAATTATGAAAAAATTAGAGGTAGTAGACGTTAACTTAAACCTTGCTGAAAAATCATAGCGATTAGCCTAGGTCACACAGTTTTTGAGAAAATCTCATTTTTCCATTACACACAAATTTTGATTTGCGGGTATTCAGCAAATGTGTTGAGGAGCGCTGGAGGTACTTAGTGTAACAGAAGTATAAAAGCATTGTCAATAGCGATTTTTGAAAAAAATTGTCGGTGATTAGCCGAGATATTAACCCTTAAAGACACGGACAGTCTGGACATACATCATGGCATGGCCGGCGTATTCTATGTACCACCGGCTTTTAAAGCCTAGATTACAACTTTTAATGATACATTTGTGTAATACAATGTCCAGTAGCAGTATCAAAGCAATAGACGTCAATTTGTTAAAAACAGACTTATTTAATTAGAATTAATCTTATAAATACTGTGGAATTCGCCACTAGTTTGCATTGAATAGATCTCTCAATACACCTGCCGTGTCTTTAAAAGTTCTGGAAAAACGCGGCACGGACCAAGGCGGTGTTGCTTTTTGCGACCTCCTTTAGAAGCGCGCTTAGCAAAATGCCAAGTTTAAACTTTGAACAAGGGTTTCGTTTTAGATACACTGTAAAAAGAAAAGATTACTACGACGCTGGATTTAGTTTTATTAAATGCCAGATGAAGTTTAACTATGCACTACTTTTATTGTCAGTGCCGAATTAAGTTCATCATAAACAGATTGGGATAAGATTTAAATAAGAGTTATACGGAATAGCAATATTTGATATTATTGAGACTTCGTATCTCTTTGAACTTATACGGTACACCCATTCATACTTTTCATATACATATACTATAAACAGCTATAGCAAACCCGGCATAATATAGTTTTTTACAAAGTCTTATTTTTCTTTTAGCAACGATTTTTTTATTAATACGGTTAATAATTCATATATTTATTGTACGGAACCCCCTGAGAGCGAGTAAAACTCGCACTTGACCGTTTATTTATATATTAATGCCAAAACAAGAAATTGAAATAAAGATAACATCCCTTTAGATGTAAATTGTATGTTAAAAGATAATAACCTTTAATAACCTGTTGTTGTTAAAGGGTACAGTACAGACTTTCGAAACATGTGAAATGTAATTAACGAATCATTAGACTGTAAACATAATGTTTTCTGTTATTTATGTATGATAAAATTTTCAAACTTTGTAATATTAAATTCTGTATATTTTAACGATATTAGTTGATTTATGTTATTTTAAAGAAATTTTAAATTTATAATCCGAACTGTAAATTTCTAATTTTTAACGTTTCAAGTTTAATATACGAGGGTACTTGTATACTCGCATATAAGAAATCTCCTTCTTGTCTCTTCTATGACCTATATCTTGAAATCTCCAAAATTTGAGGACAAATAAGTTGAATACCAGTATTTTCGATTAACTATCTTCATTTTATTTAATATCAAAAACTTTTCGCAATTTATCCAAATAGATAAGACAAATGTATTTTTTACTAAATACTGTTCTGTTATTCCTCTAGAATTTGTGACGACGAATACGTGAATATATGCGGTAAGTCTAAAATTAATTACTTTTTTTTTTACAATTTTAATAAACAAAGTTTGGTTACAATATTGACATTATTTTTTTATGTCCTCCACTAGCGATGCCCTTTGCCCGTCGAGTCTTTGTATGTGTTATCTCTAATAACTTGATTTCAATTCATAAAACACTACAACTGTAGTTATCATAGCAATTAACTCTAATTTAAGCAACAAAATAACTCAGATTCAAAAATTACGAAAAGAAGTTACACAATCAAAACTTTAAGACATACTGAACATTATTTCTCGTTTACATTTTCGTCCGATAAAGTATCTGACGTCATTGGGCCCAAGCGCGCAACATAAAATAAATATATAAAGCAATAAACAACACTTAATGATTTACAAAATTATTAGAACATCAATAAATATTACATAGCAATTTACAAAAATGATTATGATAGCAATAAATCTCACTTATTGAATTGACTTTCATTACTTTAAACCATTTAACTTGATTTCTGATTAATTTCTGATTAGTTTATTATATCTAAATTATATTTATCGATAACAGTATGTCTTCCAGGGAAAAGGTTTTCGATTGGTGTTTAACCCCTTAACGGTCGCATTAAATTACTGTTTAACAATTCAAATTGCTTATTGGCACCAACTTTTTTTAAACAGAAATAGTTACCTTACTTCTTCTTATACTACTACTCCTTGAGGGGCGGTGGGATATATTTTATCCCACTTACGATTAATGAAGATTCACGCCAGTAAAAATTTATGAAATTTTACTTTTCTAAGTTTGGTAGAAAAAAGTGGTAAAAATTGCTTTTCCTTATTTTGAAGTAAAATTTTTGTAATTTTCCGGTGGGAATTCAACATTATACAAACGCAATTGCTTGCCCCTCCGTACGAAAATGCCCAAAACGATGCCATGATAAAGCCAATTGCACTATTTTATAAAACTGGTGGGAATAAAATAATCTAAATAAAAGACGACGTCTCAAAGCTTCCAAAGAGATGAGCGATCCAAAGGTATGAAAGTCCAAGAGAGGGAGATGTATGATCTAAGTTGTTGAATGTCGTTTTGTGTCGTCGAAGTGGATTGGCGACGAGCGCTCGTTTTGTGTTACGCTAAATTGGCCAAAAATATGATTCTCGATCCAACAGAAAAAAAACTAGTCGGATGTACCAATCCCAAAACTTTCTTCTATCTCATACATGTTAATACTGGAAAATTTGCTCTACCACTGCCAAAATTAAACGGCAATCTATGCAAATCATGAGGATTCTAAAGATATGAAATTCCGTGCATTAGGTCTTGAGATATGGCTATCTCTGAAATCGTGTAAATTCAGCATAGCAGCGCCACCTATTGGGTGCTTTACACTAAAAATCACCAAGCAACCACTTATGTCAAAGTTTAACTGAATCTGAAGTTTGGGGAAAATCCGTATATGAGTTTTGGAAATAGAGTTATTGCGAAAATCATGAAAATTTCAGCATAGCAGCGCCACCTATTGGACGATTAACACTGAAACCTAATCAGCAACAACTTGTGTTAACATCTAACTAAATCTGAATTTAGATGAAAATTCGTGCGTTAGTTTTTGAGATAGAGCTATTGTGGGAATAGCTCAAAATGCAGCAGAGCAACGCCACTTGTTGAGCGATTTACATCAACACATAATCAGCATCAAGACATATCAAAGACTAACTGAATCTGAAGTTTCATGACAATCCGTGCACTAATTCTTGAGATAGATTCATTGCGGAAATCGTAAAAAATGCAGCATAGCAGCGCCACCTCTTGAGCGATTTACACCAACACGTAATCAGCATCAAGTCATATCAGGGACTAACAGAATCTGAAGTTTCGGGAAAATTCATGCATTAGTTCTTGAGATATAGCCATTGGGTAAATCGTAAAAAATGCAGCACAGCAGCGCCACCTGTTGAGTGATTTGCACCAAAAACTAATCAGCATCAACTTGTATCAGAGACTAACTGGTTATGAATTTTTATTAAATTCTGTGCATTAGTTCTCGAGATAGAGCGCCCACAAAATTTGTGTCACACACAGACACACAGACAGACGGACGGACAGACAGACAGACAGACTCACAGACAGACATTTTGTAAAAACATGTTTTTGGGGTTCTCTGACCCCTAAAACGTGTAAATCCGTCGAAAACCGGAATTCGAAAATTTTCATGAATCCAATACTTTCTTCTTGTAAAGATAGAAGAAAGTAAAAAAAGAAAGAAACGCTTTTACGAGATAAAGTATTGTCACCGTACTGTGGTAAAAGTCTCTACTGAATTTCAGCACCTTTTAGACCCTCCGACCACAAAAATGGAATGACAGCTCTTTGTTTCTCTTTGGTGCAAACTGATAGCGGAGCTGACGAGTTTACGCTGTCGTAACTGGTACGCAATTGACGCGATCGCAATAAAACTACGCACACAAGATCACAAACGCACAATTCATATATTCAAGCCTCCGGCTTGACCATTTACTGAAAACTAGCATTTCTAAAGAAAGTTTTCGGGAATATTTTTTACAACATTTTCAAGAAAAATAATCTTCTGGATAGGTTTTTAAAAAAGATACTAGAAAAATGTAGAAGGACAATTTTTCTTTGCGAAAAATGTCTTTAAAAAATGGATCGAGTGGGAACACTGCATATTATAACATGACATTATATTATGACCACAGTTGTTAGATTGGATTCCTTTTTTATTCAGAAATTGCTATTTCACACCAGAAACTTATTTTTATCTACTCAATGAAAAATGTTTCGTGATTACTTAAAGTAAAAATTCTTCTTCCGAAATTTCTGGTATGGATTTGTAATTTATGAATAATAAATAAATATCTGAAATGTATATGCAAATGATGCAAATAAGTTAAAATTTCAGTCTTCTTATAAACTGTTAATTTTCGGGAAATATATATTTAAAAAAATGCTATTAGCCCATTATATACTGACGTTGCGCTTTTGAACTATTGTATTTGTGATTTTTTACATTTTTTTTATACCAGTAAAAGTGAAAAATAAAATTTGTTTTATTTAAGTAACACCTTTCAGTGATTCACAAAATAAAAGTAAGTGTTTAACAACAAGTAAAAATTAAATTTAAAAAATCAAAAAATCCGACTGCGTAAAAAGCGAACTAATTAATTAAACAAACTATTTTTTATTTACTTGTATTGATGACTTTTAAGTTGTGTTTCATTGTTAGTTCCTAACTATAAACACTGTTTTGATGAGGCCTATAGATGTCTATGAATGTTAGAGTGGCAGTAAAGCTAGAGATCCTACCTACACAACTTCCAGGTTGTGTAATATTTAAACGGAGCTTCTGATTGTAAAATAGTCACTGAAACATCGTCTTCATTTTGAAAGACCTATCCACTGATATGCCAGTCAATATGGTGCGTAAAATATATTTTTTTTGTCTCTACCGCCATTTTGAATTTATAAAAAGAAAACCGAGACTGTAACCATTGGACGATAAAGACAAATTGATCGAGGCCTTATTTATTAAAATCCATCCAGCCGTTGGGATGTTAGGAGGGTATAAAGAAATCCACATACCCAGACACGCGTGAAACACATAAACCTTCTTGGCAGTCGAGTAAAAAGTGGTGTGAACTGAATAAAATTCCTGTAAAACATGCTGGTTCTTAACGGATTAATAAAATTGTGGAAAAAGAATTCAATTCCAGTTGAGGCGTAATGATTTGAGAAACTAATGCGTTTTCAAAATTTTATTTTAACTATTCATAAATTTAGGTGTTAAATTTTTACATTATATATATATATATATATATAATCTCTAGAAACTTTTGCTTTCGAATTCTGAAAATTCATTTTGTTTTCTGAAAGCGCATTTTCGTGGTATTTTGCGTATTCTATTTGTTGCTTGATTGTAAAGTGCAAGAAAATATATGACATAAAAAAAATATTTTCATCGATTTCCTTGAATGAAAGTGCTTGAGTTCTTTTTTGCATTCAAACCATATGCAATTCAATAAAGGGAGTGCAATGTGCTTCAGGAAATATGACCCGAATTTGACGGTGTAAAGCATATTGTGTTGCTTTTCTTCTTTATTTTTTGTCAGTTTATAAAAGGAAAAATGCATTGATTCGAAATGCAGGGCTCCCAAATGGTCCGCCAACTGAATTCCAATAAATTTTAATAGAAAATTTTATGGTAGGTTTGCGCTAGAATTAACTTTCAAAGGCGTTTCCGGGGCGGTTTGTAAGAAAAATCTAAAAGAAAATTTTTCTAAAAAAATATTGGTATTCAGTTGGTGGACCATTTGGGAGCCCTGGAAATGGTTAGAAACATACACATAAAAGTATATCAAGAGTAGAACGTATAATACTGTTTCTACACTGCACTTTTATTACATCTCACATATAAAATTTTGAAGTTTTCCCAAAATTTTATCTTTTATAACCCAAGTTTTCATAAGGAGTAAAATATTCCATTTCAAGTAAAATGCGAAAATATAAGTATTGAATATTTTTTAATATATTTTCTTTCTTTTTGCTCTTCAGCAACTAAATTAGGCCAAGAAACTGGATAAAAAATGCGGTAATCAAATTCAAGACGATGAAATCATTTAGCCTACGACAGCCGCCATTTTTGGGTCACGGTATATACCTTGTGTTCAAAGAGTTGTGGGTACTTCTCTATGGTTGCAATATGCAGGACTGACATCAACCAGTATCTGTATTTACTAGCATCAGGCACTGGTGATTCAGCCACTGCTGCAATGCTGCCACTGGCAACTATATTTATAATCTATTCGCACCACTATTTAAAAAAATAATTTTGTAGAATGTTTATCTTGCACATTTTAAAAAACTACGTAAACATTATAAAAACATACGTAAAACATTGTAATAGCGAAATTGTTGTAAGAATACAATTCTTGTTGAGGTGTAATGATTTGCGAACTAAATCGATTTCAAAATTTTAATTTAACTGTTCATAAATTTATGTGTTAAATTTTGACTTTATAAAGGAATCCGTAGAAACTTTTGCATTCGAATTCTGAAAATTCAATTTGTTTTCAGAAAACACATTTAGTCATAGCTGCCAACTCTTCCGCTTTTTCAGACCACAAAAAGTTAATAGAAATTTTTGCTTTATTTAATCGGCAGATTACAGCGATTTAAAAAGGTAAAATTTACTATAAAATTTTTGTGGTCTGAAAAAGCGTAAGATGTTGGCAGCTATGATTTAGTGGTATTTTGCCCATTTGTTGCTGGGTTGTGAAGTACAAGAATAAATATGACATAATAAAAGTTCTCTCCGATTTCCTAGAATAGCAGTGCTTGAGTTCTTATTTTGCATTCAAACCATATGCGATTCCATAAAAGAAGTGCAATGTGCATCAGGAAATATGACTGAATTTAACGATGCGAAGCATATGATGTTGCTTTTCTACTTTATTTTTTGTCAGTTTATAAAAGGAAAAACGCATTGATTCGATATTGTTGAAAATATAAACATAAAAGTATATCAAGAGTAGAGTGTTTAACCCTCCGTCTACCAGACGGGTCCATTGGACCCGACAGGTACATACAAAATATTCATTCAAACCAGAAATTTCTTTAAAATAAACCAAGTATATAAACCAGACAAAAATAAGGTAAATAAATAAGTTAAATAGTTTTAAATAAAAATTCTGGTGTAGAACGTTTTATTAAAACTTTAATAAAATTCCCGGTAGATCTAGGGTTAATACTGTTTATACACTGCACTTTTATTACATCTCACATGTAAAATTTCCAAGTTCTCCAAAAATTTCATCTTTTATAACCCAACTTTTTATATGGAGTAAAATATTCCATTTCAAGTAAAATGCGAAAATATAAGTATTGAATAGTTTTAAATAGTTTTCCTTTGCTTTTCAGCAACTAAATTAGGTAAAAAAACTGGATAAAATGTGTGGTATTCAAATTCAAGACGCTGAAAGCGTTTAGCCTACGACAGCCACCTTTTTGGGTCAGGGTATATACCCTGTGTTCAAAGAGTTGTGGGTACTTCCTGTGGCTGCAATATGCAAGACTGAAACCAACTAGTGCTTGTATTTACCAGCATCAGGCACTGGTGATTCAGCCACTATTACAAGGCTGTCACTGGCTGTCACTATATTTATAATCTGTTCTCACCACTATTTAAAAAAATAATTTTGTAGTATATTTATCTTGCACGTATTTTAAAGGGTACATAAAAAATAATAATATCAAAATTGTGGTAAAGGAATACAATCAAAGCGTTATATGTAAGAGAACAAACTTAGTGCTGGAATCAGGCGTAAATTAAGTTTGCGCCACCCACAGTTGCGCCACCTTGTGGACGGAGTGATAATTCACATACGCGGGCTTTTAGTGTGGCGCGTATATCCTAAATAAGGGGTGTCAAACTGTGGCCCGCCGGATACCACTAAAATTTTAAAGAAATAGTCGACAACTTGAATCGCTGGAACTCGACGATTAGATAAGGCAAAGATAACTGTAAAATTTTAGTGGTTTCCGGCGGGCCACAGTTTGACACCCCTGTCCTAAATCTTTAGTCACTCATGGAACTGAATTTTGTTTGCCACATTTATTGCAAAACTTGACTTGTATTGCACGTGACACCATGAAGTTTTCCTCGCCTTATCAAAGACATTTAAGTTATTAATCAAGCTGAAAAAAACTTTACAATTTTAGTGGTGTGAGTAAGAAAACAGTTAGGTATCTACCTGTAGTTCACACTCCATCCGCTACGTGGCGCATGACCTTGATTGATGTGACCTCGCTTTTAATCTTGAGGTTATTTCTCCCATTTAAGATAGGACGCTTACTTGTATCGTTTTGGAATACAATTCTTGTTGAGGTGTAATGATTTGCGAACTAAAGCGTTTTCAAAATTTTAATTTAACACAGGACCGTGAGTACCTACCTAATGAATATATTTCGGTTCAAACCAGAAATTTCTTTATAAAATAAGTTTAAAAGACAAATAGTAAGATGAAGAATCTTAGATAAATAAGTTAAACAGTTTTGTATATAAATTCTCGTGAGAAATATTTTTGTAAAACTTGAGTAAAATTCACGGTCCTTTTAGTGTTAACTATTGAAATAATTATGTGTTAAATTTTGACATTAACCGGAAACGTGAAAATCCCGTGCACAAACAGAACACTTAAAAATTTACCAAATAGTGAACTTAAACATTTAATCTTTAATAGTAATGCATTAGCAGGACCAATTTTTTAGTATAACTGCATAGAAATAAGTTTTGAATGTCGGAGAGAGAAAATATTCAGGGCAGATATGTAGACGCAACCATCTCACAGACGTACGTTTCCGGTTAAGGGTTAACACTAGAACGCCCGGAAATTTTACTGAAGTTTCATAAAAATCTTTGGCAACAGAATTTTTATTTTAAATTATTTGACTGATTTAATTAACATAAATCTGCGTGGTTTAAATTTAACTTATTTTATGAAAAGATTTCTGGTTCAAGTTGATATTTAATCATATGGTGGGAGTCGGATCGACTATTTTCGGGCGTTTTAGTGTTAAGAAATCAGTAGAAGCATTTGCATTCGAATTCAGAAAATTCACTTTGTTTTCGGAAAACATATTTCGTGGTATTTTTGCGTATTCCATTTGTTGCTGGATTATAAAGTACAAGAATACATATGACATAAAAAATGTTATCTTCGATATCCTTTAATAGATGTTCTTGAGTTCTTATTTTGAATTCAAAACATCTGCGATTCCATAAAGGAAGTCCAATGTGCGTCAGGAAATAGGACTGAATTTAACGACGTAAAGAATATTGTGTTTCTTTTCCACTTTATTTTTTGTCAATTTATAAAAGGAAAAATGCAATGATTCGATATGTTTAAAAATATATCCATAGTTGAGCGTCGGGTTTCTGTTTCTACACTGCCGTTTTATTACATCTCACCTTGAAAATTTTGAAGTTCTCCAAAAATTTTATCTTTTATTATCCAACTTTTTATGTCAAGTAAAGTATTTCATTTCAAGTAAAATGCGAAAGCATAAGTGTTGAACATTTTTATGTGCTTATTCACATATACTGTCTGACTCGGATAAAAAAGACTCTAGAACTGGTCTCGGCTCGGTCCTGTTCCCTAGGTAACTGGTCAGGCGACTTTATTTTAGGGAAGTCCGGTATTTTCCTTTCTCTCAGTCAATCGATCATTCTGAGAATTAGCGTAGTCTTTTTCGTCCTTCAGCTCCTATAGACGAAGTTCTCTCCCTACAAGTTTTGGAATCTTCAAAAGCAAGAAACCTATTCAGGGTTTTTCTTACCTCAGCCACACAGTATTAGCCCTCGATTTTCTATTTATTTCTCCCAGAAAATAAAGTGTCGTCTTAAAAAAATAACGCTAGTTTTATAAGCCAGCAGTAAAACAAAGCAGATGTATCATTTTACTGCTAAATACTCTACTGCAAATTTTTTAATTTCTAAGTATCGCAAATTTTCAATTTTTAAACAATCGTATTGGGGGAAAAAACTTTTAAACGCAATTTGCTTGAAAACTGCATATCCACTTATTTTTGAGATATTAATTTTTTTGTAGTTTTTAGCGTCATTTGTTTAATTTTGGCAACTGAAGTACTCCATTTCTATAGAAACTAAAGGGAGAATAGTTGGAAAATGGCAAGTATATCTTTTTGTGCCATTTTCCCATAATAACTGAAAAAAAAATGTTTAAAGTAAGTACTATTTAAAAAAATATATAAATGAATAATTTCTGATAAAACATAGAGCTATTATAAACTAAATTTAATTTTAAGTATCTGTATTAATATTACAAACAAAGGAAGCCATATGAATCATTAGATAGCCGTTTTTTTTGTCGAGTTTCTTAAATGACAATATCTCTCTTTCTCTCTCTTTTTTTTTCTTTATTCAGCGATAGTGACGTCCTATGCTGTTTAATATTGGATCGTAAACGAGGAATTCTTCAGCGGATGCGGAAGACGTCATTTTATATAAAGTAAAAGTATGTGTTTTAAGTCTTAAATCTGAAATATATTTTGTACTATCTATATTTATATACATATATATATATTTTTTTTCATCGGGGGCGACACTAAATTCTGAAAAAAGCAGAATTCCTTTTTTCTAGTTTTGTTATAATTCTCCTTTAACGAAAATAGAAATAATTATGTAGGAAGTCACATCTATTTGGTTGTAACGAAAGTTTTCCGCCAAATCCCCATTGCATAATACTATTGTAATATATATAATTAACTGTAATTTTATATATAACCTCCATTCCGGCAAACCTTCACAGTGTGCTATGATACAACACAAGTACCTAAAGCTGTACACTTTATTCGGTGACATTCTGTAGCTGACTTTTTGCAACAGAAATGGATGTAAATGATGGTTCTAATCTGGTAGCGTGATAGTTCCATTTCGGACACCTTGTACTTAATGATAACGATATTTTTTTACAAATTTCCCCGCACAGTTCTATAAAGCAAGTCTCTTTCTTTCAAATTCCAAAAATCGGTTGGCAAAATATGAGTAAACACGTCAACGCTAACTGTTTGCACAAACCGTATTAGCTGTGGCGGGAAACTTTCGTTACAACCTGATATATTGGCTGTAAACTAGAGTCCGAATATACTAAAATAAAGTTCAAATGATCAAATTGTGGAAATGTGTGGAACAAATGTCTACCGATATAGTGCAACCAACATACACTATCATCATTTTCCTACTGACTTAATCCTTACCGGCGCGGAGTAATTCTGTTTATAAAGTGATCAAATAATGGACTGACACCGGAATATATGAACGAATTTATTAGAAAATATGAATCGTTCTTATATTCACGTACATTATATTAGATAAATTTTAATTAAATATTCTTGGTGCGGTTTGTAAGTTTTGGAATAAAAATTAGGTGTCCTTTTTTAACCACTTCACGGTCGCTTAATATTTGGGAAAACCATCAAAAAAGTACCTATTTCTTTCATTACAGAAATTGAATAATTATAGGGTTTCTAAATAAAGTATGCAATTAGTATTTTTTTTTAAGGCGAAAAAAAATGATGTTATAGAACAAATTCACGTTTGTAGAATAGCCATCATGTGAGGATTCTGTGTCTTAATGTTTGTTTTACACCATACAAATTAATGCAAATAAGACCTTTATTTTTCATATCTTAGATCTTTATTTATCACACACATTTTTACAAATAATATTTGAAATAATATATATACATTAAATTTTGTTTATTAATAATTTTTTTAGCGTTATCGCCTTGAGGGGCAAGCAAAAATTACTCTAAATATTGAATTCTCAGCGGAATAATCGAAAACTTTTATTTTTATATAAGGAAAAGCAATTTTTCTATGATTTTTCTCCAAAGTTAAAAATATAAAATTTAGTAAAAATTTTCTGGCGAGAATCTTGTTTAAATTAGGTGGGATATATTTTTTCACACCGCCCCTCAAGGGGTTAAATATTTCGTGGCATGCAATATAAAGCCCAACATTACAGTCAGCGCAAAAGCCAAAACCAAGCGGTAACAGTCAAAAACTTCACACCGAAATGCCAGTTAATTTTTTATGGTTTCAGAAGTTTTTCTAGCAATTAAATCTCCAGCCCGGAAATATGACGGCACGAGAAATAAGGCACGACACCTCAGCCCGTGATATTGACGAAAATTAAGAGGCTAAGGACACCACCCTCGAAAGGGTTAACAGGGGGACGGGGGAAAAAGTCAAACTTCTATCACTAATTTCGAAATTTTACTTTTGTTCTTAATTAATCCTATTCATTATACCGGACAAAAAAATCTTTTTTAAATTATCGAGACGTATGCCTGGTTATCAATATCGACCCCGTGAAGTCAGTTCTTATGGCTATTGAATGGGAAGTAGCGGCAGTGCTTTTGCGGCAAAATTTAAAAATTATAGATATATTTCAAAAACTGTGAAAGAAAGCAAAATAAACTAAATTATAAAAGCGCAGAGTGTTTGAGATTGTGTTGCCAGTTTTCCGGCGTAAATAGGGGCTCTGAGTATTTACTCTGGGCACCACTAATTTCATAGAGTTTATTTCGCCATCTTTAGTCGTAGATAATTCTGCCATCAGAAACGGCAAAGAAAATTATTTTAAGATACTGGTATACAGAACGTTTTGAGCCCCGATATTCGCGGGACACCTGCAACACTAGTCCTAGAGTAAATATTAAATGTCTTGTGACCAACGTCTACGTGTCTGAAAAACTAGCATAATGTGGCAAACTAGTACAGAATAACTTTGTTACGAATTCCTCCGGACGTCAGGTGATACGAGTAATCAAACTACGAACTATATAATGTAGTCACAAATGCGTTTAGTCAATCAGGAGCACCATTTAAAAGTTATTACAATGTCAGTGATCTCAGGAAATATGAAGTAGCGTGAACTTGGAATATGGAAGCAAGGAGGCATCAATCACACATGGTACTTCTTTAAATAGACCGCATTGTTCGATGCCTGCCCAAGGACGTTCTTCTTATGTGATGTGCTTGTATTTCTTGCTTTCCAAGGACATGCAATATTCTCTGTATACCTTTAACTCTAGAACAGCCAAGAGGGGTAATTTTGACTACTAAATGAATAGATGTCGTTATGAACCAGAAATTTCTTTATACAGAACAAAGTCTAAAGTTCGGACGCCCAAAGTTCGGGATTCTGCAAAGTTCGGACTTTTCAGCGGCAGTATTCAAGAAAGAAGTGAAAAACAAAATTGTTGAAACAAAAAATGGTCTAGAGCAAAGAAGCTTTTTTACTGAATCTTAACTCATGTCTATGTACAGAATCAAAGAAAAACTTCTTAATTATATATCTAAGTTAATAAAGCAGCCCACATTAATTAAAATTTTCAATAGTTCAGAAAGTTAGAATTTCTTCTTAGATTGTTCCCTTAAGGCTGTTCTCAACAGCTCTGCTCAACAAACGTAAAATATTTTGACACATTTGCGAATTCATTTTTTAACAGACAGTCATAAAATTGGAAGGACTGACTATGGAAACGAATTGGAATCGAACTGTGTTTTCCATTTTTTTATAAATAAATTACCTATTGGGTTATAAGCAATTTTGTTCACGTGACAAAGACGTTTTACACCCTTCCTTGTGCGGTTATTCTTCTTTCGCACGGGAATTCTGTTCAAAACGCCCACTTTGACACTATTTTCTGAAAGATTTGCCAACCGTTTGCAAAAAAAAAAAAAAAAAAAAAAAAAAAAAAAAACGGAAAACACAGTTTGATTACATAGTTTCTAAACAACAACACCTGCTAGTTTCATGCATCCCCGAACAAAAATAAATTGAAACTTATGTCATAAAGTTGTCCTTTTGGGTGGGTTTGAGAACAGCTTACAGATATTCTCACAGTACAGAACAGAATGCTTCTCACAGTATTTAAATTTGGTTTATTTTTATTTCCTTTCAGCTATTTTTTTGCATCGATGTCTATTTGAATTCAATCATTGCGCCTCGATGTTGACGTTTTTATCTCTCACCGTAAAGCGAGTCTGGTTTTCGCCACCGTTTTTAATCACTGCTTTGGGGAACGAGTCGGCAGTCTTGCGGATGCGCGCGTGCCGTTTTTTTCCGGAGCACATCTTGAAGCTCTCGTTTCGTCGGAGTGGATATGTTCTTTCTCAAAGTTTAATTTAACTAAAAGATGTGCTGCTCTCATTAAAAGGAATCCCATGGATTTATTCTATGTTGGCTGTTATTTTTCTCTTCTTAAAAGATTAGTTCTTTTATTCTAAAATGGTGACCAGAAGTAAGTAATTTCCTAACCTTCTGTTCAACTAACGTCCGAAATAAAGAATATTGTTTGTTTCATCAGTTTGCCTCTTCACTGTCTCCTGTAAAATAAGAATTCTCCAGTTTATTATTTCTTGAACGATCAATAGTTTTATTAAAAGAACTTCACAATGTGTACTTAACCCTTTTACGATCACAACATTTAATTACCGTCACAATTTGGCGTCGTAGTACCTTTCGAATTGCAACGTTGTTGCTTCGGGGTTATTGCAATTTTCAAAATACTGATTCTTGATGATAAATTTTTTAGAACTGTTTGTTCTTTTTTTAAAGAATTATGAGAGTTTTGGTTGAAATATTTTAATAGAATTTACATTTTCATGAAACTTGTTCTAATTTTTGAAGAAAATTAAGATCGTTATGCAAGAAAGTCAAGTACATTCTTTTTGAAGAATTGTTCTGATTAGTTAAACAGAAAATGGTTTATTTAATTCAAGATTTGTTGGATATAATTTATGAAAATATTGTAGAATATTTGATGATCTCATTCTCAAAAATTCTTGAGTTATGCCATTTTTATGTTAAATAGTTGCATTTTTTTTTTTTTTTTTTTTTTTTTTTTTTTTTTTTTTTTTTTTTTTACAATAAATGAATTTATATAATTACAATATTGAAAATGAATTTTATGTTAGAGCTAATAATAGCAATATTCTGTTTTTAAGAATAAAATTCTGAGGCAGTTACATTTTTTTAATTGGTTGAAAATTTTGGAATTAAAAATAATTTTGAAGAATAATTGTTGAAATTGAAATATGTTTATAAATGAATTTATGTTCTCAAATAATTTCGATGAATTTGAAGATTGGCAAAAATTGTTCTCAAGAACATGATATGATATTTTAGGAGGCATGGCTTTTGGGTTATATATATTTTTTTAATTTTCTACTTATTAATGGCACTTTAAATGAATTATAAATTTGAATTTCAATATATATATATATATATATATATATATATAAGATTGAAATTGTTATTGAAGTATTATTTTTAATTCTTGTTGCTGAGAAATTTTGTTCTTCACTTAAAGTTGTTCTCATCTCATTAATTATGCCTATTTTCTCCAACTGAAGTTTGATATTCTTCAAGTAATTTATAGTAGTAATTATCCTGTATGATTATTTTTGAAGTATTGCCTGCTTATCTGAATAACAAAAACATAATATGAAAATTTATAGACAATTATCCCCTTTGAAAAGTTCTTAGACTTGCTCCTTAGATGATTTGTAAAATATGCTGTATAGTTAGCTCTATGTATAGTTAGCATGTTGTCTTGTGGACTAGTCTGATTTCATCTCTAATATTTAAAGAACTGTTCCTGTTTTTAAATTTACCTATTGATGTTGTTATAGAACTCTCAGCTAACAAATTGAAAAGTTTCAAAATTTTCATTGCTTCAATTCTCTTTGGCAAATTCAATTCTTTCACAAATTTATAAGTCTATGCATGACATATCCACATCGACATCATCATACCTTATTCTCATGTTGCTTTATAAAAATAAAAATAGCAACATTTTTTTTTTCATTTAAAATGAAATGGGGCTTCTTCAATCCTGTACCAGTTCTACTTAAAAATTCCATTCACCATAAGAAAAATATTTTTTTCCTTGCCAATAGTGAAGATTACTTTTATATATTTATTAACTATCAATAGTTCTTAAGTTATGTGCTTTTTGCCATATTTAATTATGACTGTTTCTGTATATGCTGCTAGAATTTTTTTTTTTTTTATTACCTGTAATGATATTTTTCAGACTTTTCTTCCATTCATCTGTTGCTTACCTGATGAAGATGGTCAGTGGTTTTGTGTGACATCCATTTCTTCTGGTCTCTTCTTTGTTGTTGCACATGTTATCATGGAAGCTAAAAATTATAAAATTACCTACCTACTTCTTCAAAAGTTTCCTACATCGACAATAGTTTAATTTTTTGTGTGTATGTTTTGTATTCAGCCATAAGATACCTGGTGAAGATGTTGTTCATTTATAGGCAAAATATCCATTTATGAAACAACTTCATTAGTGTTCTTCGGTTTGTGAAGCTACAAATAGTGTTTAATACTTAGTTCTCTTCAAAAAAAAAATAAATAAATAACTTTCATTACTGATTATGATAGTGTGTCAGTTAACGTTTCTCATGTGAGAGTAAATTTCCTCATCAAGTGAAATTGTTGACTTGTCTGCTGCTAGAACTCAGTTACTCACCATTATTCTAAGTCTTCTCAAAACAAGGAAGTTTAAATTTATATTACCTGAAAATTACTGATGCCTTTTACCTTCGACAACTTAATTTTATTATGCTGCATTTTCTCTAAATATTCCAGCAGATTCAATTAAAATTATTCAGAGTTGATTTTTGCTTGTGTGTAGCAATTCATCCTCACATTGCAAAATTTTTGCTCATTGATAATCAAGTATAAATTCTCAATTAATATAAGAAGTTTGTGAATATTTGTTACAGTGTTTATGCAAGAGCAAGATATTTTGAAAAGTTCCTCATATTTATTTATTTATTATGTGCATAGTGCCTTTTACTTTAATTTTATTTCATACCCAAAGCCTCTAAGTTTTTATTTTGCCATTTGCCTCATTACTTTAGTATATACATATATATATAAAATGATTGTATACATTTTGAAGATTTTTGTTGATGAAGAAATTGAATAGTAAAAATGATTTTCATTTTGAATTTTTCAATGTTTGAAGAAATTGAATAGTAAAAATGATTAGTTCATTTTGAAGTCTTCAATGCTTTATGAAGAAATTGAAATTAAAAAAATTAATGTCTTCCCTTCATACCTACAAATAATACAAGAATATTACAGAAAAGTTCTAGATGGAAGAATTCTAGATGGAATTTTTTACCAACGCATTTATATATATATAGAGAGAATTTTTTTCTATAAATCATCTAGTGAATTTTTTTTTACAAAAAAGTGCTTCTTGACTTCAATTACCTAATTATGTCCTAAGAAGTATATGCGACCATACTACATTTTATTATTAAGTGCACCACCGACTTCTCGTCCTTGTTAATGTTCTGCAAAAGTGATTCGTGTATGTGTCGCAGGAGTTATGATTGCTCTGCAGTGATGAGTACGATGTCGTCAGTTAGTGCTTCAAAGAGAATGCAATGCATTCTCATTTTCTACAAAGTGTGTTGTCATATTTAAAATTTTCTGATGTCATCATGCAAAGATCATCTATTTTGATGATTATTATGTGAATGTTCCAGTTTCTCGACAGCATCTGTTCACATCTACAAATGTTTTGATGTATGCAATTGTCTATTTTAGTGTTTGTGTACAACCTTAAGATCCAATACTAGTACCAGTTTACCACCTCATGCTGTTCTGCTAAACTTTCAGTGACATCAAATTATCTTTAATAGCCTTGTTCCATATGGCTCAGGACTCAATGAACATTATTTTGAATCCAAAAACATTGCCTTTGCCTCCTGCAGTTATACAATATTATTATATTACGTATAATTAAACTTTATTTTACGTAAGATGTTAGGAGCCTTGTTGGGAGATCCAAGCCACCTAAAATTTTACGCAGGAGTTCTTATTTGTATTTATTTTTGTTCATGAACATGGTGATGGCTATGTAGGGCACAGTGGTCATCGACATGGTTGTGGACTTCGATATTTACATATATATATCTAATGTTTTGTTTGTTTGCAGTGTTGCTGAGGATTTCATCTTCGTCATTATCATCATTGTGGGCCTAACGTTGAATTGTAATAATTTTATTTCTGTATTATATTTAAATGATTATTTAAAATTATATTCCAGGTACATGGTATTTTAGTTTTATAAACTCGCGATTTTGTCATTTTTTTTTTCTTTCATTCTATATGGAAGTACTTAAATTTTTTTTGGTGATCACCAGTCTCTCATATTTAAAAAAACGCCATGGTTTATGTGTATTTATCTAATAATATAGTAAAATTCTTTTGAGTCTCATACATACAAATTAAGAATTCTTATGACTAATATATTGATGTTTTTATTTAGAGTAAAGTATAAAGTTCAAAGAAATTGTGTCTATGATGGATATTTAAGACACTTAATTATGACATGTCTTTTAATTGAAATAGCAACTTGTTTCTATGGGATACTTTGTTTGGGTGATTGCGTAGTGCACGACTCAATTACACAATTGTTATCTCGTACAATTGGTTGTCTGTTTTAGTTTAAATGAAATACTAAGTTTGATACACTAAAAGGATATTATTATGTTTTATGAAAGTTTATTTATATGTGGCCGTTTCATTTCCTTTCATGTTAAGAGTAATAAAGAAAACTCTTTATTTTTTAGATATAATTAGAAAGTCCCAGGCATGTTGTAAAAGTCAAACTACAAAATATTTTTTTCTTGACTTTTTTTGTTGCTTCTGTATTTGCAACTTGTATCAGAAGTTAATTCTGTTTTTATTTGGTACCAAGATAACAAAATTTATTATGACTAGTCAGTGATCTCAATTTTGTTTGTTAACTCAGAATATGTTTACATTTTTTATCATGATAATATTATGAGAACAAATAGAAAGTTTTGCCAATGTTACTGTATTTTTGGCATTTTTATTGTATACTTGATGTATTGTATACTTTTTGGATTATGAATGTATTTTATGCAATGTATATTCTTTTTCTCTCTCTTAAATTTGGTCACCAATTTTTTTTTCATCACTTCAACTTTAATTTTACTTTAAATTTTATTGTTCCACTTTAATGATTTTTTTTATTGATTGGCAGTTCAAAATTTTGTCATCCCATTTTCTGTAAAAGGTTTTTGATCGATTTTGCCTTTTACATCTCCTGGTCTTACAACATTTTCTGGGTGAGTGGAGGTAATGTGAGAATACTTCTCACAGTATTTAAATTTGGTTTATTTTTATTTCCTTTCAGCAATTTTTTTACATCAATGTCTATTTGAATTCAATCATTGCGCCTCGATGTTGACGTATTTATTTCTCACCGTAAAGTGAGTCTGGTTTTCGCCGCCGTTTTTCATCTCTGCTTTGGGGAACGAGTCGGCAGTCTTGCGCATGCCTTTTTTTTTCGGAGAACATCATGGAGCTCTCGTTTCATCGGAGTCGACTTGCATTATGATGACTTCATTGAAATGATGCGCCGCCCTCTTTTGACACCGATCGCTGACAGGAGAATATCGTTTGGTTTCGTTTTCCAATCAGTGAAAACATTTTGAATTCGGTAGCTTGTAATTCGATTTTCATTAATTTCCCGTAAATGTTAATTTAGCTAATCAATTTAAATTCTGATTTTTAATTACTTTGTCAACACCGCATTCATCATTTAAATACTAAAACTCGTTAATTTTAAAATCAGAATTTGGTTTGATGTTGTCTGAAAAAGATGTAGTCTTTTAACGTAGTTTTAGCGGAGTGCCGGCCCGCCGGCCGTTCGAATGCCGTGCCGCTTTTTTGGCCGAATAAGTTTGATATTTTAGTTATGTGGATATGTTCTTTCTCAAAGTTTAATTTAACTAAAAGATGTGCTGCTCTCATTAAAAGGAATCCCATGGAATTATTTTATATTGGTTGCTATTTTTCTCTGCTTAAAAGATTAGTTCTTTTATTCTAAAATGGTGACCAGAAGCAAGTAATTTCCTAACCTTCTATTCAACTAACGTCCGAAATCAAGAATATTGTTTGTTTCATCAGTTTGCCTCTTCATTGTCTCCTGTAAAGTAAGAATTCTCCAGTTTATTATTTCTTGAACGATCAATAGTTTTATTAAAAGAACTTCACAATATGTATTTAACCCTTTTACGATCACAACATATAATTATCGCCACAAAGAAGGAATTTCAATAGCCAGAGGTCAAAACTGACAGCAGCAGGACAGAAAAAATAGATATTTACACAAATACGTGACGCTTGGAACTTGGAAAGAAATAGTTATAGAGCACCTAAACTTCCATATCTCCAGTAGTAAAAGTTCGTTGAAAAATAAGTGCTCAGAACCATGGATCTTGCAGAAAATACCAGGACGTGACTCCCCAAGAATCATCAAACCAAAAATGGCACAATTCAGGATCATACGGTAATAAAAATACATAAAATACAATTTAAAAGGTTAATATATACAAAAAAAGGTTAAAAAGAAAGAAACGCCGGCAGACAGGGTTTCTGGCGCCCTCTCTGAGCGGATCGGAATGGGACAAATCCTCAGGATTTGATGGCAAACTTCAGCAGCCAATGAGGGAGCGAGTTGCAACGAATCAAAGTCCTTCGTTCCAAAAATAAGGAAGGGTGGGCATTTTGCTCCTCATCGGAGCAGGAGCGATGAGAAAACATGAAAATAAGATAAATTAAGTTAATTTGGATAGAAAGTGGATGAATATCGGTGCCAAATGCTTAGGCAGGAACGATGTCGAGGAAATAAATGGAAAAATAAGAGAAAAGTGTTTAAAAATAAAGGGAAAATTTTAAAAACATGTTAGGATTTAGAAAAACCGCAACGAAGCGTTTAAGGTGTTCATGCCGCCTTCTTTCGGAAGGTGGGCAAAATCGTCATCTTGACTAAGGATGACAAGCGGTATTTTTTTAGTTTACCTTAGTGCACGGAAATAAGTTAATTAAATAAGTTTAAAAGTTTTAAATAAAAATTCTGGTATCAAATGTTTTTATTAAATTTGAGTAAAATTTCTGGCGGTTTTAATGTTAACATTCGCCAATGAAACTCGTTATCATCTGTCTACTTTTTACACCGTAAAAAACACATTACTGCTTGCTATTCCTGTTTCCATACTTTCCAAACCCCAACTATTATTCCATGAAATGTGCTTTGAATTTTAACGAGTTTAAAAACATTTTAAACCAGAAAATTTCTTTAATATATGTGTATTTAATGCATTTGTGTCGGGATTTTTATTTTCTCAAGTTTTTTGGTAAAATCTCTTTAAAATGTTGCAAAATGAAGTGGAAAAATACTAAAAATTTACCCTTAAAAATTTATGTATTTATTTGATAGCACTTACTAAATATGGGACTATGCATAATATTTGTTATAATATAATATACATAATTATATGTTTTGTCTATGTTTATATAAAATAAAATTTTAAATTGTATATTATGTACTATAATTTGTATTTTTATGAATTACTGAAAAAAAAATATATAGATATTTCTTTACAGAGAATAATAACATTATATGTATTAGTAATAATAAACTAAAAATAATTGTATTTAAGGCTTAAAAACAATTTGTTTCATAATCATCTTGAAAAGGACTTTACATAAATAACTATCCCCTAAATGGCTAATAAATATATGTAACCATTCGTGCCTAGCGTCTTATATTTTGTACGTTACAAAAATGATAAAAAAAAGCTTGAACACATCATTTCACAATTTAAAAAAAAAATAAGTATTTCAAAGAAGTCTACAAGCTACGATTATGGCTTATTTATTTGGATATCTGATGGAAAAACAAAAATAAACTTACTTCTTACATTTCGCCATCTTGAAAATCGAAAATCTATAACCTCCAAAAAAAGCCTTCTTTTTAAGCAAATAAATATCCATCTTATGCTACCATCGTTCGGTAACAGATAAAGACATTTATAGATAATCATTTCATACAATTTCCATGTTCTAAAGAAGTAGAAAATTATACAAATTTTTAAAATTCGAACCGTCCCAAAAATGGGACGCTAGACATAAATGGGTTTAAATTGAGTTATAGTTAAAGAGGAGGAGACATATAGTGTGTACCCTACCAGTTGCGAGTGGAGTAACTGAGTAGGTTGCCACAAGATGGCGGCTGTCTTTTTTTAATCGGATCAACAGTTTCTGATAACCGCCGGGGCAAATTTCCACCAGCAAATTTGAATAGAAAATTTCGTCTTATTTAAGCGCCTTATTCATGGAAAAATTTCCTCACAAATATAGGAAAAATTTCTATTTGTTTTTACTTGTGTCAGTTTGCCCAAGAAATATAATCTTTTTCACTGACACAGACAGGAGATTATATAGGTTGCCACAATATGGCAGAAACGCAGGGCCTGACTAGCGCCAAATTAAGCTCCTACCAGTAAAAAAGAACATTCGTTTTTGACATTATTTATGACTGAAACTTCGCATTAATAAAACTTTTGAAATAAGAAATAATTTATATTTGAATTTACTGGTGGCGGTTTTCTACATTACCGCTGCGAAAGTGGTTACAGTTGAAGCTTCAGTATTTTAACCCTCTTGCCCGAGATTTTCTCCAACCCGAGATTTCCTCGGTGATGCATTTTTTCGTCTAATTAACCCTCCTTGATTCTTCCCACCAGTTATTTTTTTTTTATTGTAAATTTTGCGTTATTTAATCGGAGCATTTTCCCCATTTAAATTACACAAAAATGTTTGTTTTGAAAAACCGGTGACACAAGAATAAAAATTCTTAAAAGACGCTAGTCGCGAAGCTATTTCGATAAAACAATTACGCAGCGAAAGGGTATATGCTAGTACTTCATTATTAATAGTTCCATGTTAAAGACTTCTAAATAATGATTTCTTTGTAACTGTTAGGGCTATTTCTAGAAACTTGAAAACTGACACCGCTTTTACTTTTAAGACGTAAATGCTACGTAAAAATTTCCTATTATAATCTTTTTCAGTAACACTGACAAGAGATTATCTAGGTTATCGAAATAAAACGGAAACGTGAGGCTTGACTACCGCCGCACTAAACTTTAACCAGTAAAATTGAATATCTGTTTTTGACTTTATTTATGACTGAAATTTTGCACTATTAAGGCTTTTAAATAAGGAGAAAATTTCCATTTAAATTTACGGGTGGAAATTTGCCCCGGCGGTAACAAAACCTCCGAAAGCGGTTACATTTAAAGCTTCACTATTTTAAGAGTATGTCAGTTCCTCTTTATTAACAGTTTCGTGGTATTTAATAGATTTCAGTTTCTACATAGAATTCGTTACGTCTTATTTCTAAAGGAAATTTGCGGCTTGAAATGCGTTAAACCCTCTCGCTGCGTAATTGTTTTGTCAAAATAGCTTCGCGACGAGCGTCTTTTAAGAGTTTTTTTATTCTTTTGTCACCGGTTTTTCAAAACAAAAATTTTTGTATAATTTAAATAGGAAAATGCTCCGATTAAATAAGGCAAAATTTACAGAAGAAAAATAACTGGTGGGAATAATCAAGGAGAGTTAATTAGACAAAAAATGCATGCCCGAGAAAATCTCGGGTTGCGCAGCGAGAGGGTTAATGTAGGTGAAATTAATCCACATTGTATGGAGCAATACTAAGAGATTATAGGTAAGCTTTTACTGTTCCAATACTTTGAATCGGTAAGTAGGGTCAAGGGAGTGCTGGATTATTTTATTATCAGTGTTATCATATGCTAAATTTAGCTTTGTTTAAACGTATAATATTCAATGATTAAATAGAGCCAAATTTTGTGTATACTGGCGCTGGTAGTAAAATGATCATCCCCCCTCCCCGACGCAAAGCCACTACTCTGAATTCATGCTACGAAAAGTTATTATAAGCTCATTGCTGGATGCTGCATGCGATTGAATGCATTCCTTTCTGCTAATGTCAATCAGCTATACGGAGAAATTTTTGGCCTGTCATGTGTCTTGCACCAACGTGGCGCTTATTTGTTTTCTGTTATTAAGGTGGCTGGTCTCTCAGCTTCCGATTTTCCCTCACTAATGTAAAGTCTACGGGCATTGGATGCATTCGTATATTTCAAATATCTCCACGGGAATTTAATGTTTTTAACTTCTATTTTTCGTGTACACTTCCTAAAAGATGTCTCTTTTTTTCTTAGTTCTCAAAATATTTCTAAAATATAGACTTAATTTTATAGGAAGTGTTAAAATCTTACTCCCAGTTCGCCTGCTTTTAACACATAAAATATTAAATTCAGCATAGATTTTAGAAATATTTTGAAAACTAAGAAAAAAAGAGAAATCCTTTAAGAAGAGCACACAGAAAAAAGGTGTTAAAAATATGAATTTCCCGAGAAGATATTTTAAATGTACGAATGCATCAAAAGTCCATAGAATTAACAGTAAAGAGGAGAATTCCGAAGCTGAGCGACCAGCTCCCTTAACAGTCTGATGGGCTGTGGCATAGTGTAGGTTGAGAGTTCGATTCTCGACCAGACAAGATTCACTCAGTCTTTCTTCACTTAGGGGTCGATAAAATGAGTACCAAGCTAGCTGGGAACTAAAGGCTGAGAGTCCCGTGTTAGTCTGATCACCTGACTGGGCAGAAGTTACATATCATCTCGGGACCCAAGGTCAAGAAAACAGGTATCGGCGCTGTAGGCCCTTATTCTTTAGGATCGTATAGCCACAGTTTTAGTTTATTAACAGTCTGTCTCAAAATAACTACATTTGAGTCGAAAAAAATCACAATTCATGCAGCTATGTGTTAAAGAATTTTTCGGAGCCTGTGTAAGTATTGAGAAAAAAGATTTGACGCTAGAATGAAATTTCGATGAAAACCATTAGTATAAGGATGTAAATATCCCATATAGCAAAAAGTATAGTCCAAGTGTTTTTGTATCATCATCATTGAAAGCAGTAAATATCGTTATAGCCAGCTTACTTTCCATAAGTAGACGATACAATCTTTTATCAATCGACTCATCACTTCAGAAAAGAAACGCCACTCTATGCTTTAGTACAAAGTAAGGTTTAATGAATCTCTGTACTACAAGACATATTATTATTTACAAGAATACTGTACATATTCAGATCGCCAAAACTCTGAAAAAATCCACTGTTTGCAAAACATTTTATCATTTTCCGCCTCTCATAAAAAGCTCCGGGGAAAAATATCAAGCAAGCAGCTTGTATTTCGAACACCTCTACATTCTGCGTCTCAAAAACAATCTCCCTACGTAAAAGCTAATCCGCAATGAATTATGGGAAAACCTATTTCGCAGCCCGCTAAACTGCCGTGTGCTGCCATCTAGTGTATCGGTATTTAAATATTTGTTACCTCATAACATATTTTTGACGAAAGTGGCAGCACGCGATCACACAATGACTTAAAACTACTTCGAAGATATGAAGAACATTTTATAACATATATATCATTATATATATATATATATATATATATATATATATATATTTAACCATTCCTGCGGCCTCTCTGAAAGTCATGTAGTCACAAATGTGACAAAATAATGAAGATGCTTTTAAATTGCATTGTGACCAAAATATGAATCAGTAAACCTTTCAAATGTTCCAAGGTACACTAATTTTTAAAAATATGTAATTAAGATAATTTAAATTGCAACTATTAATTTAATTGTAACTATTTACTTGTGAAAAAACTGTATTATTGTTATTACTATTATTATTATTATTTTTGTTGTTGTTGTTATTTTCGCACAATTTAGATTCCATCCATTCAGCACCGTTATACATTAAAAAATTATAATCTAACTTAAATTCTCACAAAGTTACAAATGCGAGATATAAGTCGAAAGAAAAGCGACAATCTTACATTTTCTGTCTAATTTTTTTCCATTCACATTTCTTTTACGGTTGTTAGACTTTCTTACAATCTATATTGTCTGCGAATATTTTTGACATGTGACCTTCTTTAGAGATCTCGTTTTATAAACTTTCTTTGGAGTTTATTTTAACTTTACTTTTTAGAGTGACTTTTGACGTTTTACTCATTTCTTTTGTTTACTACATATTGGAACTCGCCATATTTTTTTCTTCGCAATTACATGACATTTATCCACGTACTTCTCAGAAATTCTGCCATACAGCAATTCTAGTTCTTTTATAATTAAAATGTAGTGAAACCCCACAAAAATCCAACATTTCTTTATTTTTATGTTTTTTTTTTAAGGAATCAAAAAGCCTTGGACTTTTGTCGAGAATTGGTGCAATTATTTAGTATAAAATTTGTAATTAAACGTTATCAAAAAATGAAACAAAATTCTTTTTAAAACAATAGTAACATTTTTTTTTAAATGTACTCAAAAGGCAAAGAATTCTTTTAATTCAATATCACGGAGAACGAATATAAACAATAATAACGTAAAGAAATCGCCATCTTGTTTTCTAAATTTTTTTCTAAAAAAAGTTTAATGTGTACATTGTCAAATCGAGAAATATTATTAGTACGGAATGTTTTTCTTTCTTCGAACAAACAGTAAAACAAAAACTTCTTACTTTTTCAATAAGAGGACGAACAGTCTATTTTTATAATTAGTAGTTTAAAAAAATTCTTTATCCCATTTCTGTATTCAGTGTTCTCGCTGGCTTTTGGCCAACATTAGCGATTTGGCGAATAAGAAATAAAAAACAGTATCCAAATGAACAGAAATGTTAGCAAAATAGATTCGGCTTAAAACACTAAAAAATCTATAGTTAACCCCTTATTGTATCCCTTTTTTGCAATATGTTCTAAAATAACCAAAGTTTTTGTAATTGCTTATACAATAGAAATTCGAGTATCCGCTGCTACAGAAACTATTAAAAATAAGTACATTCTAAATGTCCTCTAAATGTGTAAATGTTTCAGTCATTCTTTTAGCTGTCTTAATAAAAATTAAATGCAGCAATCTTTGATTTACCGTTGTTAAAATATATACTAAAAATGTCTATCCAGAGCTGCCAAGTCTCCGGCTTTTTGGATACCAGTATTTTAATACATAAAATTTAGTTTTATTCAATTGCGACATTTGGGCGATTTAAGAGAACCAGATTTTCTCTAAAATAATAGTGGTGAGCTAAAAGCCGGAGACTTGGCAACTCTGTGTCTATCATTTTTCGACTCTTAACCGACTGAAAAAAACTGACAGGTCAATGATACTTTGTATACATTTAATAAATAGTACGGTAAATGGCTAATTTCAATACCGCATTCCAGCAAAACTTTTCTCTAATTATGCGAGTAAATGAAGTTAAAAATAAAGTTAATGCGAGTAATTTTGTTTGCGATTTTACTGCCAAGACGCTGGAGCATAGACAGTGATTAACTGACAATAGAGAAAAACGTATCGCATAATCCTTTCTGTGTCTTTGCCTGTTGTTCAAATAAATTGATGTTGAGTCAGTATCTCTGCAATAAGAGCAATGTAAATGGCTGGGTGCATTGTAACCCAGCCAGGTGAACATGTAAAGTGACAGTAATCGTTCAGTAACGCGCGTAAGAATCTTGACTGTATTGGCACACCACACACACAAACACACAAACTGAGCACTCGGAATTTGGCGAAATGGACTGTTGGTTTATTCGCCAAATGAAGAATTTTGTCGCGATTTGGCGCAATGGCGAGCATTAGCAAGAACCCTGTCTGTATTTGAAATTGAAGAGTATTTAAAGAACATTGTAAATTTTTATTATCTGGTGTTTAGTTTGGTAAAAATTTCTCCAATTTCCAAATTCGAAATAAAAATTCATACTCACTGGCTTCAAAATGTCCCAGATAGTCATATTGTTGTCGTTTAATGGTATCAATAAAACTTCGTAGTCTGCCATCTTGAATACGCTGTTTTGATGCTATACTAAAACTTTTCCGAATTTACTATTTTAATAATAATCATTGGAAATAGTAATCAATCCAAAAGAAGTAAATTGGTGAATAATAATCAAATTTGTAAACAATGATGAAAAACTAAACCAGATGATTACATCCTTGTATGTTACAACGTTGCAAGATTTTTGCAACGTTGCTTTGCTTGATTCGTTTCTAAAAGCTTTTTGACACCACTAATTTGTAACTGTAAATTTCTGTTTATTAATTGCCCGATATTTTTCGACTGTGTCAGGAAAATATCTCAGTATGAAAAATGTGGCGTTTCGCACCCATTTTGAATTTTTCGTGCCGAAAAAAATGAAACAGTTAAGGTGTTAAGCTGGATATTACGACAGATGTTCAGTTCAGTTTTTAAGAAGAATCTGTACAACTTTTCTGACTTGATGGAAATTTCTTGCCGCTTTTTGCACATGTTAACGAATGATACAGAAAATTTCAGTCATTAACCCTTACCGGCACGGGCAAGTTTTGTTGTAAAATGATGAAATGATTGACTGATACCGGAATTTTAAAACGACTTTTTAGAAATTAAAAACATGTTACTTTAAATGTTCGTTGTAAAAGCAAAATTTTACTAAAATATTCTTGGTGCCGTTCGTAAGTTTAGAATTAAAATTAGGTATCCCGACCCGGGCACACCAGTGTTGCCAGTGGGCTACTTTTTTAAAATTCAGATTTCTTAATTTGCACCTCTTTTCTGAAATGGTAAAATTCCCCTTGTTTTCGCCTTAATTAATATGGCATTAAATAAGGCGAATTTTGCTATTTCAAAAAAGTGGTGTAAATCAAGAAATCTAAATTAAAAAAAGTAGCCCATTGGCAACACTGGGGCACACTGCGCCGGAAAGGGTTAAATTATAATATGATTTTTAAGTTATTAATAGGAAAATTTTCAGATTACCAAATGGGCAGACTTTTTGAAAGATAATAAGGCTGCGAAGAGCTGCAGGCTGATCAAATTTTTTAATTGCTTATTTGCATTATTTTAAGTATATATAACAAGTAAATAAAACATAGATATTGTAAAATATTAGGATAATTTATTTAACACATTTTTAGTATTATTTTATTACACTTATATATTTAATAAATGCATTACATTAAAAAATTGTATTCCGACAAAATTGATATTCCACAGAGAAAGTTAAATAACTTTCGCTGTTTCTGATAATTTTATAATTACATCTTCCCAGATGCCAGCCATCTGTTTTTTAAATAAAGTGTTTCTGGTATGTATGTAGCTATGATTAACTTATTTTATTTATTTAAATTTCTGGCTTTATTTGATTTGTAAAAAAAATGAAAAGTATACAGCTATGCATTTTACTTCTCGTGGGTATAACAGTGGATCTGGCCATTTCGCTTTATTGCATGATTAAGATATACAGGACGTGATTACCAACGGGGCACACTCCCACAACTAAAAATGTGTAGTACATTTTGGCTTACTCATGATAATAAATTTTCGTAGATACGATGTTTAAATACATTAATAAGTTATTCACAGATAAATCTGTTTATTTAAAACCTGTATTTTATATATAATCCATAACTTTAAGTTATTTACCTTATTATCAGGTTTTACTTTATTTTCCATGTGCAGCAATACTTTATTCTGCTTTAAAATGCTTTTAAATATATGAAGGATGTATACAAAATAAAGTATTGCTGCACATGGAAAATAAAGTAAAACCTGATAATAAGGTAAATAACTTAAAGTTATGGATTAGATGTTTAAATATCTGAAAATTTTCTGTTAAAATTTACTGGTGTAAGTTTATCCCGTTGGTAATCAGGCTCTGAAGATATATCTGAAAATAAGTAGAAAACATAAGTTTTCTGATTCAACCGATATAGGTCTTTATTGTCTACTTTATAAGTTACAGTTGTAGTAGCAGACAATTTTTGCAACTTAGCGAAATTTTCTATTTTGATAATTTAATTCGGCTATTGTTCCATTTCTATCCATGAGTATTTAAATACGAATACATACAGGTTTCGTACCAGGTTTGCCAGTTTGTCTTCTGTTTGTATTTCGAAATTTCAAATTCAAACTGGAATTTCGAAAAGAAGAACTTTTACCTAAAATAATCGCAAAATGTCTGTCATTAAATAAAGCAAAGAACACGATTCTTAATTTCTAGTATCAACTGTGAATTTACCATTAAAAATTAAGGGGTCTTGTACCTTTTAAACGCGTCTAAAATTAACGAAAAACTTCAAAGTATGAATTAGTCTATCTTCAAAACCTTTTTTATGTATAAACATGAAATTTTGGATATTGATTAAACAGATTGTGCTTTGTAATATACTACCAACAGAAATTTATTAACCCTTTACAGAATTTGTGTATTGTTGAAATCAAAATAGCTCTTTTTTTACCCCATAAGTCATTGCACGCATGATATCTTGAGAAAGTATGTATGGATTGTCATGAAATTTGGTAAATATTCTAAACAAATATGTGTGTTTAAAATGATCTACTTTTAAGTATTTACAATGGTAATATTTTAGTTATGACTATTTTTATTCATTAAAAATACAAAATTTTTATTTTTTTTACGAAAATATTTTTTTATATAGTGAATGAAATAATTTTAGCCTAAGAGTAGATCATTTTAAACACACATATATGATTAGTATCTTTACCGAATTTCATGCCAATCCATACATACTTTCTCAAGATATCATGCGCGCAATGACTTATGGAGTAAAAAAAAGAGCTATTTTGATTTCAACAATACACAAATTCTGTAAAGGGTTAATAAATTTCTAATGGTAGCATGTTACAAAGCACAATCTGTTTAATGAATATCCAAAATTTCATGTTTATGCATAAAAAGGCTTTGAAGATAGACTAATTCAAACTTTGTAGTTTTTCGTTAACTTTCGACGCGTTTAAAAGGTACAAGACCCCTTAAAGCCAAACTGGAAAACTCGGTTCGTAGGTTTCAGGTAATTTTCCAGAAAAGGTATCAGTATTTTTTTTTAATAGAAAAAAAAAATCTCGGTTAAAAGCGCTAACTTTCTTTTGTATAAGAAAATACCAGTACTGAAGAATTTCCTGTTCCGGAAATTACCTGACCCGCAGGACTCGTAATGTAGGAACAAATATAGACTCAGATGAATGGGCAGAATTTATCTTACTTTAATTTGTATCCTTAAATTCTTCAGTTAAATTATCATTTACTGAGAGGCTTTCGGGCTTAGCTGCTGATTAGGCTTATTGGATTTTACAACAGCCTAATATATAACAAGAGTAGTATATATCAGTTACAAAATAGACAAAAAAAAAGGCAATTTAACAAATTACAACGACCATTTGGAAAATGATTTTTACAAAGACTAAAATTTAAGACATAAAATATCGCACGGAGTTGATCCTACATTACGTACACCATGGGTTACATTTTTCGGTACAGTAAATTTTTAAACTTCTATGGAGCTGGTCGTACATTACGTACGCCATGGATTAAACATTAATATTCCTGGACCAATTATGAAATTTCATTCTTAAACTTTTAAACATCCCACAATACTACTTTTTACACCGTCGTATAGAGAAAAAAATGTACTTTTAAATGCAATTTGTTTGAAAGCTGTATCTCAATTTGTTTCTGAGTTATTAATTTGTTTTGTAGTTTTTATTACTTTTTTGTCATAGTGGCAACAGAAGGATCTATCAATATTGAAAGTAAAGGGAGAATACAGATTACTGTATAGACCAATCAGAAAACGAATAAAATGCGGATTCAACTAATAAAAAGCTTCAGATATGTTTTTGATTTCCTACCGTGACGAGGACAATAATCTTTTTCAAATGATTAATAAAAAATACTGAAATGCAAAAAGCTATTTTGTGTTCATTTTATTTCAGTGCGTAGCAGGATTAAGCCCTTAGGTAGATTTTTGTTATATTATTTCATCCACAATCTTAACAGCTAAAATTTATTCCTAAATTTAACAGAAACACACTATGAATGCTAAGCATTTTTCATGAAATTTCAATGGCATCTGAAAATGTTTGATCCAGTAGTATGTTTCTAAATATGAGCGATATTGGTCGGGTAATGGGTGTCGAGTTGGTATTACAATTCGGAAAAAGAGGTACTGTGCAGCCAACAGTTAGATCATACTAATATAAACTGTTTGGGAATAAATGCAACATATTTAATAAGGTGGCTGCCCCCGATTTTATGTTAAACGAAGTTTACAGGAATTTATCAGGCACGCTTTGCGTGTAAAACGACAGGAGAACGTAACAAGAACGCAAAATGTGTGCAGGGTTCGTACGGATAACGTTATTTTCAAGGTCCAATATCAGAAGTTTTTATAGAAATTTTTATAGTTTAAATGGACGAAATTTCGCCAAATTTAAGGAGAGATTTTCCACAAGAAAATAACTGGTACCGAAAAATTTCTTAGTCTGGAAATTCAAGCACCCGTACGAACCCTGGTGTGTACCCTGTAAAAAAAAAAAAAAAAAAAAAAAAAAAAAATGTTTCCGGATGTAAGAAAATTTTGCTAAAATATAATATAACTTTTTTTCAAGTTATCCACAAATCCGGAAAAACATTCCTTTATCTTCAGAAACTAATACAGCTTTGAGATTTAAAGAAACATTTCTGACATAAAACTTTTTTTACTGCACGTTTTAAAGAAAAAAAATAAAAACGCGTTTCTGAGTAGTTTTCACAGTTTAAAAATCAGTTATCTCAACATGAAATATCAATTTTTTGGTACTATCTATTCTCAAAACAATATTTTCATGTTCAACAAAAATATTAATTTAACAGCATTAACATTAATATTAATATTAACGTAAATCTGTTATTCTGGCATGTATAAATTCTATTTCGCAAATAAAAATATTTATATGAAAATTGATAGCATCCAAAACAAGAACGAAAAATCCTGCATCCAGCATAGATTATTAAAAACTTTCATAATACTGTAACATAACTTCACATTTTATTAAGGTGAAAGGCGATATCTAAATAAACAATTTGAAAAACGCTTAACGCATTAGAAAGCACAATTTCTGCTAAAGACATCAATAGTCATAAAAATATGCGATTATTTTTATGCAATCTTGTATATGATCTATAGATTTGTGTGTGTGTATACTATATAGTATGCTAGAAGTTAGTTTAGTTAAACGAATAGCACAGTTGAAAATTTCCATTCGGAAATTTCCTTGGATAAACGCAAATGTACTTGGAAACTTTTGTGCACCGCTGTATACGATCTGAAAATTTTCTACGCATCAAGTAATATATAAAAAAAATGTTAAATTTGAAAACACGTGCCACAACTGTAAAGGTACTTTCAGCAACTATTATTCATAGGCATCGATAGTTCAATTATTTTTCATTTTCTTCTGTAGCCAAATTCTTTTGTGTGTCCCTGTAAATGAACGATAAATTATATGTTCTCCATATTATACAGTAATCGCCGTGTAGTACACCTCAGTGATATACATAAATTTTAGTATGTTTAAAGTAGTTTAATTTAATTAAAATAAACCGTAAACAATTTTCCCCCATAGACTTTAATGTAACGCATTTCTTTTGAACATGCCATAGTGCTAACAGCTGAAATCTATGAATTTCATGGTAATCTTACTATAATTACGCAAATATGAGCACAGACAGACAGATACACATGTAAATCGAATTCATAAACAACTTTCAACTATGTTGGCGAAATTAAAAACGATATTTCATGTTGAGAAAACTGTTTAATGCATTGCAAAAACTTTTCAAAAACATTTTTTTTTACGGTTAATAAAAGAAGTGTTGTTTTAGAAATGCCTTTTGAATTCTCTGAAATCTGTATGTTTCCGAGATTGCTTAAGGTAACGCATGTTTTTTGAAATTTCGGATAACTCAGAAGAAGTTGAGTTACATTTTCGCCAAGTATTACCTGAGTTATCTTTATTACAGTGCATGCAAATTGAAGGTGTATTTAAATGTAAAGAAAAGCTTTATGCAGATAACTTATATAGTTTGTAATAATCCGCAAGAAGTTAATTTAAAAATTAAGTATTTATTAATCTTAAGAATTTTTGCATATAAATAAAATTTTCAAAAATGTAAAACTCTTAGCCCCCGATATGCTATTTCTTTCGTGCAGTAATTAAATTATCATCTCCAAAAAAGAACGTTCCGTTGTATAAGCCTGTCGTAAAACACAGCAGACTTATCATTGTACTGTTAAATACTTGCAATTTTTTAAAGTTTTAAACATCGCACGTTTTTAATTTTTATACCGTCGTATTCAGAAAAAAGTACTTTCAAATGCAATTTGTTTGAAAATTGCACCTCAATTTATTTTTGAGATAGTAATTTTTTGTAGTTTTTAAAGAATTTTTTTAAATGCTGGCAACTGAAGTATACTCCATTTCTGTAGAAAGTAAAGGAAAAAATATTTGGAAAATAGTTATTATATCTTTTTTATGCCATTTTATAATATCAACTGGAAAAAAAAAATGTAAATAAATTACGCGTTATTTTGAAGGAAAAAAAAAATTAATGATTTCTGATAAAACATGGAACTATTATAAACTATATTTAATTTTAAGTATCTGTATTAATATTACAAACAAATTAAGGCACATGAATCATTAGATAGCGGAGGTTTATGTCTAGTTTCTTGAATGTCGACATCACTTTTTTTGAATTTGTGTATTATTTAGCGATAGTGCCATCATAATCATAATTTACTGTAGATATTGTTTAAGATAGATTGTAAATGAGGAATTCTTCCTCCGGATGCAAATGACTTCATTTTATATAATATGAAAGCATATGTTTTAAGTCTTAAAACTGAAATATGTTTAGTAATATCTATATTTATATACATATTTCAGTGGTGGAAAATTGGCGCAAAGGTGGAGCCTATTGACACCACTAACGTTTTGTAGTATTTTTCGGCTTATCTAATGACATAATTTCCGAGTTTTTATTAAGGTGAAGAAGACAATAAACAATTAGTGGTGTCAATAGGCTCCTCCTCTGCGCCAATTTCCCACCACTGACATATTGTATATATTTTTTATCATCGCGGGGCGACGCTAAATTCTGAAAAAGCAGAATTCCTGTTTTCTAGAATTTTATTATTTATTTTGAATTTAAATAATTTTGCTATATTTTTCTTGATTTTAAAGTGTAATGCCTTAACAAATGTCTAATTTTGAAACAAATTTATAACAGTGTCAGAAAAAGTTCGGTTATGAATATTTTATCGTAGAAATCCAGCAAATTCTAAGGGGTTCAAACAAGTTGTTGAATCTGAAAATATTTTCTATTACTATTACATGAAAACAACTTCAGTGTTATTCTAAGTTTATTATCTTGGATACAGTGAAATACTTCATAAGAACTTTTATCACCTCATTGTCGTAGAACACCAAATTTTACGGCTTTATTTGCTTAATAAAATTATTTTTTAAAGAATAATTAGATTGGACAAAAATAAGAAGCTAAAAATTCTTTTAATAAAATCTTAGAATATGGGTTTTTTTTATAACTTTCTATAAAAAGATTACAATACTGATACCTTCAGAGAAAGTGATTTATTATGAGAATTTTTTGTAAAAATTTTCACGAAGGTTATTCGTACATTTTATGTCTATAAAAAGTTTACCATAAAAAGAAAAATCGTATTTAATAAACAGTACATAATCTGGAAACGTTCGGTAAGTTACTAATTTTGTTATAGTGTTTTTTTATACCAGTAATGTTTTAACATTAGAGTGTGGAATATTGTGAAGTAGATTTCCTTGCATTGTAGTCGGACCTAGGCTTTCACGATAACAAATTGGCAAAAAAAAGGTGCGACTATTACGCGAGTAAATACGGTATTCAAAGTAGAAAAGGAATTTTTGTCGTCGTATAATAATAATTTTTATTGCTAGCAAGTGTTGCTAAGAAATGAATTTAGTTTATTAAATAACAAAAATGAAAAATCGTAAATCAGGCGCATATATTAGAAAACACTAACCAGCACTAATAGAACATTATTATGTAATTTAACTTTTTCATAGTTTGAAATATCTATAAAAGATATTTATACAAAATGCTTGGCAAATGATTTTTCTCATAGACCATGATGCAATGGTATTCGTTGGTTTGTACCTTTAAATTCACAATAAAAGTTCTACACTTCATTTTTAACAGGGAACAATCTATAGTAAACTTTAATTACATAAAAAAAATTATATGTCAAACGGAGTATGTTTAGGCTTTTTAGAGCCATCGGTGTGGGTCGGCAATAGAACACAAGTAGATGTATAGAAGAACAGACTGGTAGACAAATAGAGAAATCAAATTCATAAACACATTTCAGCAATGTTGGAAAATGTTAAAAATCACAAACGAGCTGTAATTTTTGAGCTAAATAAATTACATATTATAATCATTATATAAATTACTCATTTTCCATTTTAAAATTTTCAGCGAAAAAGCAGTCTTTTATTGAAAAATCATTATGATAAATCGTTATGATAAATGATAGGTCTTTTAGTCTTTGGAAGAGCCCTCATTACCGACAGAGTCTATTCCTTTAATTTTTGACAAATCCTTGTTTTTTCGTATTTTTCAGAGGTAGGAGCATATAGGAAAAAAATTGTTCCTACCGTACTTCTACTCAAGAATCTTCAGCATCAATTTACCGAACACATGCTGTAGAAATAAATCATGACGATATTATTTTCAAAACAGCGGTAGGAACAATAATTTTTTCTCATAATCTTCGGGGCATGATTGTATTTAATGTACGTGTTGCATTTATACTGTTAGAAATTTTACTTAAAAGTTAAATAATTAAAACCTATAAATAAATTTCATGAACCACAATATATTTCTTCTTCTTCTTACCTTAAAAAGCAGGTATGTCAAAGAAGTGGCCCGCTGACAATTTATATGCGGCCTGCCTTCTTTTCCTTACCTTTGATTCCGTTCATGTTCGATGCAGAAAATACCCTTTGCACGAATACACTTTCAGCAACGTAGCTGCAGTGTGTATCAAAAGGTGTTATGTGATAGTTAAATTGTATGTATTTGTGATCGGAGGCGCTGTTATTATGTGAAGCCGGCGAGTTATGAATGTTGGATGCGGCTAAAACGTTTAGTCAAAGTAAGATCCAACCAGTCTACCCTCTGAAATATGGCATCGTTATTATGTACGTTGGATACAGATGATACGTCTGATTGAGGGCAAAAAGTCTGTAAAATCTTAATTTGGAAATATTGAATTAACTTAAAATCTTCTCTAATGGTAATATTCATGGCAATCTCTGCTTAAAAATATGCTATATTTTATCTCTGTACAAACGGCCCTCATAGTACTGCAAAAGAGAAGAATGTTCTAAAATTCCAATTTGTTTGATTCTGTTGAGGCCAAAATGGAAATTTGATGTAACATGGAAATATAAATAAAGAGGAATTGACATGTCCTTAAAATAGTGAATCTTCAACCGTAACCGCTTTCGCACGGGTTGATTACCACCGGGGCAAATTGCCACTAGTATATTTAAATAGAAATTTTCTCTTTATTTAAACTCCTTATTAATGAAAATTTCAGCCATAAATATTGGCAAAAATAGATATTCATTTTTACTGGTGGATGTTTACTTCGGTGGTAGTCAAGCCGTGCGTTTCCGCCATATACTGACAACCTAGACAACCTACTGTCAGTGTCAGCGAGAAATATTATAATGTCTGACCTGCCACAAAAAAACAACAACAAAAAACCAAACAAATAGAAATGTTTACCGTATTCGTAAGAAAATTTTCTTTTAAAATTTACTGGTGGAAATTTGCCCTGGCGGTAATCATAAACTGTTGATCCAATTAAAGTAAAATCAGACGACATCTTGTGTCCTCAGTCACTTCACTCGCGATCATGGAACTATTAATAAAGAGGAACTGACATATACCTAAAATAGTGAAGCTTCAACTGTAAGCGCTTTCGCAGGGGTTGATTACCGCCTTGGGAAACTCCCACTACTAAATTTATACAGATTTTTTCTCCTTATTTAAACGCCTGATTACTACAAAATCCATACTTGCCAACATTCAACTAAACTTCCGTAAAATGTGAGTTAAGTTGACCCAGGTTATACGCATTACTAACCAGAAAATTTACTTGATGTATCATTATATATTTAAAATCATGTATCTCTATGAGATCTATTTGAATTAATTTTGTCAGTAAGTTTCTGATTAGAAGCGTGTTTAACCTGGGTCATTTTAACTCACATTTTTCGGAAGTTTAAGGGAAAGTTGGCAAGTATGAAAATCAGAGGGATGAATAATGGCAGAAACAGGTATTCATTTTTACTAGTGGAAGTTCACTTTGGCGGTGATCAGTCACAGCGTTTCCGCCATATTGTGACAACCATGACATTCTCCTGTCAGTATCAGTGTAAAATAGTACTCCCTCTGTCCCAAATTATTTGCGACATTTGGGTCGAAAATTTTGCTCCAAATTAGTTGCTACATTTCAAGTGGGTGGGGTCATAAATAACATCCGATGCAGTTTAGTAGATTGACACCATTTTGTAAGGACTCTACCACCAGTATACCATAAAGCTCATTTTCTTCCTAAAGAATTAACGATTCATTAGATAGAAGGTAGTTTTATGCGATTATTGGTTGAAGAATCAGCAAAAATGGGGCGTGGCTTAAGAGCGTACGAGCAATGGATTTTTAAAACTAATTTGGTACTTATTTAGGGAGAGACGGAGGTAATGTTTGGTAAGTAAATGTTGTTGATTGATAGCATAGTACCCTGAAATCTCTGAAAAAATTTCAAACAAAATCATAAAATCATCGGTATCAATAATCATTACAAAAGTAATCAAATGTAGCAACTAATTTGGGACAGAGGGAGTATAATACTTGCGCAAACTGGCAACAGTAAAAATAAATAGAAATCTTTACCATATTTTTGAGATAATATTTCGATAAATAAGGCGCTTAAACAAGAGTAAATTTTCTATTCAAGTTTACTGGTGGGAAGTTTGTCTCGACGGTAATCAGAAACTATTGATCCGATTAAAAAATAACAGCCGCAATCTTGTGAGAACTTCCTCAGTAACTTCATTCGTAACTGGTATACAGTACACTATATGTCTCCACCTCTTTTCTTCGTAACTCCATTTTTGTGATCAGTGTTACCAGTGGGCTACATTTTTTAAATTAAGATTTTTTGATTGGCATTCCTTTTCTGAAATGATAAAATTCACCTTGTTTTCGCTTTAACTAATATATCATTAAATAAGGCGAATTTTACTATTTGAAATAACTGGTGCCAATCAAAAAATCTGAATTTTAAAAAAGTAGCCCACTGGCAACACTGCTCGCGATTGGTAGACAATACACTAGATGTCTCATCCTCTTTATTCATAACTCCATGATGTAGTCGTTACATTTAGAACGAATATGCTCACTATACCGTTTGCTAACGTGTTAATACATAAAATAATGAAATAATTGTTAAACACCCTTTATAACCTTAATTAAACTGAAACTGTTGGGGCGGGAAATTTTTTATTTTACATGCAGGTTTTTGTGTATTAGCATGGGAGTCTCCAAAGGAAAGCCTGCGAAAAAATTGAGTTCATATTGTGTGAAGATGGAGGAAAATGCTGTACAGTTATATTTTCGCTATGATTTTTCAGAAACTTTCAGTCTAGAAACTTTTAACCCTTAAATGCCTGGTGTTGCTTTTCGGCAACATAACCAATTTAGTCTCTAAAATACTATTAGAATAATATTGAAGCTATAATGCCTAATGTTGCCAATAAAATAGATTCTGAAAATATTATTAAATCCATTTTCAACATGTAGATGGCAGCACCTGTGCTGTTTAAGAATAAAGATAGATTTTTTTTTTCAATTGTTTCTACTTCTTCTTTTTGTTTTGTTTGGGAGCTGGCGAAATACCCTATTTTGACCTGCAGTGAGCAAGTAAAATTGATTTCTTATTATAGTTTCTAAAATTCCTGTGTGTTTAATATTATGGAATATTATCAAGGGAAATTATTTTTTTCGCTTAAACACCAGTATTGCCGATTAGTAACAAACTGTTTTTTAGCCGTAAAATATACTTAAAACAAAATATGATTTTTTAAAGTATTTTTCCCATGATTTATTTAAAAAGTGAAAGCCGAAACACATTATTACAATAATTTTTGAAAAATCAGGCATTTAAATGTTAATTTTTCGCAGGGAAAAATTTTAAGACGCAGATGCGCACGAACAATATTTTTGTTTTAATTTAATTAATAATAATATATAAAATCAATTATTTGTCCTACCAGTGTTAGATATAATGTGCCTGAGCAATGGCATAGCACGAAAGTATCAGTAAATGCTATAATTAATTAAAAAGTTAGTAAAAGACAATATTTTGGCCAATTAGTTAAGGAAGTTAATCATATTCAACCATTTGCCTTGTAAAAATGACATTTAACAATACTAAAACTATATTTCTTAATTAATTACTTTACGGTATTTTGATTTTTAAGGTGAATAAAGGTCTAGTAAAATATATTTTTTAAAATGTTTGTTTGTAGAAAATAGACTCTGTAATTACTGAACCGAATTTAAAAAAAATTATTGTATGGTAACTGACAAAAATATTTAGCAAATAGACTACATCATTATAGATATTTTTTGAAAGGAGGTAGCTGCAAATGAGTGGATTTGATGCTTTATCTTTAATTCAACTCTCATTGTTACCTAATGTGGTTCAAGTATGATATTTTCTCAAAACGTGACTTAATTGCAATTTTTAAAGTATCTGATACAGTATAATTCCCCTTCCCCTATTGTTAGGCACACAAATACCTCTTGGCCTCTTTTAAGCGCCACGTGTGGAAATCTGTAAGTTTTGCTATTATAAAATAATTCGATTTATTATTATTATTATTATTATTATTATGAAAAAAAAGGATTTAAAAATAAACACCAGAAATAAATATTAAATACTTTGATATATAAAAATTAAAGGTTTCACTCACGATATTTTATTTTCTTTTAAATTAAAAATCCCGGTACCTAACTGTGCCTTTGTGGCACATTAGAGTTACAGAAATAAAGAAGAGAAAGCTGAGCTATTTATGTCAAATTGATGCATGATTTTAAATTGATGTCGGAAGTTTCCTGAATACGTGTTGAATAATTACATGCAATTTGGTAATATATTATGTTAACTTTTTAAATGAATTTCCCAAGAAGGAAGTTCATTACCAGCGTTGTCAGTCTGGCCTCCATTTTTATTCAGAAATCCGAATTCGTGCAAGAAATAAAAAATAGTATTTTTTCTTTGCTTTATTTAATGAAGAAATTTTGTTATTACATAACGTAAAGATTCTTCTTTGTAATTTTCCTGTGTGAATGTGAAATTTCGAATTAAAAATGGAGAACAAACTAGCAATTTTGTTCGTTAGTATATTTCTGTGTTGTATACAGGGATGAGAGCGCTCCGACCCAATTGGTTGATTTTCACCACTAAATGTTTACAGTATTATTTGCTTTCAGGGGTGTAAAAATCTAGGCGCCAACGGGCAGTCTCCCACGACTAAATTTTCAATGTTACATTTCGTCTAACATTTCGACCAAATTTTTTGTAAGAATGATAATAAAATTTTGTCGAAGAAAACTAATAAAAATAAGTGGTGAGAGACTGGCCGCTGGCGCCTAGATTTTTACACCTCTGCTTTATTAAATCTCAGAAATTTTGTCCTTAACACTAGAAAGATCGAAAATTTTACTCTAATTTTAGAAAAATATTTCACACCAGAATTTTTATTTTAAATTATTAACTTATCCATTTAACTAGTATTTTTTTTTTTAAATGTATCTTTTAACTAGTTTTATAAAATAATTTCCGGTTCGAACCGAGATATGTTCATTTGGTAGCAGTCAAAATGACTGCTCGCGGGCTTTCTAGTGTTAAATAAGGTGACAAATACCATCAAAATTTAATGGTAACAAGCAGTCATTTGGGACGGAACGCTCTCATTCCTGGTTGTATATGAAGCAAAAGTTGTCATAACTTTTGAGCGGGTGGCCCGAGTTTTATACCAGTCTTTCCGTTTCAAAATTTCTTTTTGCAGACCTTTTCAGTATAATTATTATCTGAATAAATTTATCTTCAACAGAATCAAACGGACAAGTCAAGTATGTGGTCAGCAGGCAACATTTGGCTAGCAGATAAATTATCTATGGCCCACCAAGTCTTTTGACTTTTTCCAATGTTCCAATGTCAGTGCTGTCAAGGTGGAATTTTTTTAATTCGAATTTCTAGCACGATTTGAGAAACCTAATCTTCGATTTATTTAATAAGAATGTAATTAGTTGTGTGGCCTGCGTATTTGCGGATCAACTTAACATACAGTTTGGTGGTAGTTCGACTTGCTGAGGCATTAGGAAGCCATAAAAAGAGAAATGTTAAATGAGGTTAAACCGCATAAAAATAAGAGACATTAAAAATTTATTTAAAAAAATAAAAATAGAAAAGGTATATTTATGATACTTTAAAGTTCAACAATGTAAAAAAAAGGAAAAATTAAGAAAAGAAAAAATGCCAATAATTACAAAAAGGAAAGACTAAAAAGCTACCGATGGAAAAGACCCCATCTAGAAAAATAAATAAAACTCTTTCAGAGATCGTACATTTAAATTTAAGAATTATAGATATATTGCTATAATAACAGATTAACAATTTTTTTAATAAAAAAGGACAAAACAGGTATTATTTTCTTAAATAACGAAAAAATTACTAGTAAAAGTGATTTTTCTTTCAACTTTTATATAGTGCAATACAAGAGTTTACAAAATATGAAATATCATCTTAGCTTTTTTTTTTTTTTTTTTTTTTTTTTTTTTTTTTTAGTCCTAATACTGCCCTCAACCGTGTGTAAAACTCCAAATCCGACTAATCTATTTAAAACTCGATCTCCTGGGGCTCAGGTTCCAATAATGGAGTTATAAATAAAGAGGAAGAGACATAATGTGTCCTAGCAGATCCGCCCGGCGTTGCCCGAGTTTTGTGATTAATAACCTTAGACAAAACTCAAGTTTGTATGACTTTATATCTTTTGAAATTCTTTTAAATGAACCTAATTTCGGAGTCTCCATTGCTTTCCGAAGCGTCTAGTGTGTTCCCAACAAATTTCTTTCCGAACAAACCTGTAACCTGGGTCCCTGCTACGAATGACAGTATTTGCCGAAAATTCCCCGCACGTGCCGGAGACAATCGAAAACCATGTTGAGTGAGCCCAACCTCGTAGTAATCAAGCCGACAGAATAATAATAATAATAAAAGAATACACTATTAATGTTAGAAAATGTTGATAACTGAATAAAAGGATAAAATTTCATAATACAGAGAGTAGCTGAATTGTAATCTAAGTTGAATGAACCAAGTCCTATTGAAATTGGGCCCTTAGAACCCGAGGAAGTAATGCGTCCCCAAGCGGTGGAAGATGCCCCCTCTACTTGTAAATTTCATGAATTACTTTTAACATTAACACGATATTTAACAATATAACGCCAGGAAATTTTACTTAAGTTTCATAAAAATTTTGACACCAGAATTTTTATTTAAAATTATTTGACTGATTTATTTAACGTTAAACTGCGTGGTTCAAATTTAACTTATTTTATGAAAGAATTTCTGGTTCCAGTTGACATTTAATCATATGGTCGGAGTAGGATTGACTCCTTCCGGGCGTTCTAGTATTAATAAACAAATAAAAAGTAACGCGATTTTTAATTTACAGCTGTAATGAGTAGACATAAGCTGATACTGAAGAAGGAGATTAATGTTCAAAAAGGTGGTAACTGAGATATAAAGAAAGACCGGGCCCTTGGGGCCAGGGTTATAACTGGAATGTAGTTGGGTATAAGAAAAAATTTAGTGGAAAAGAAAGTAGAAACCATGCCCTTAGTGAATGATATTTTTTGAAAAAAAAAGACAATTTTCGTTTCCCCTCTTGAATGTGTTATGTTTTTAATATTGAATTGTCTACTGAGTTTTTGAATATTCGAGTGCGACCCCCCTGTAGTGGTCGCCGTCTATGGAACAGTCGAGTGTGACACACCAGTGATGCACGCCACCTGATGCCACAGTCAAGCGTGACCCATCGGTGATGCTCGCCGCCTGATGGGACTGTCGAGCGTGACCCACCGGTGATGCACGCCGGCGTGAAAGTGTTAAGTAATAGCGAAATGCTCGTCATTAAATAAAACAAAAAATAATATTTTTAATTTGTGGTGTGAATTCGTGTTTTCTGAGTAAAAATGGAGGCCAAACTGGCAACACTGCCAACTACTGCCATTTTTAACACTTTAATTCTCACGCCCGTGACTTCAACGGACAGTGCTGAATATTGTTTTAAATTCGGATTGTTAGATTCCCACAGTTTTTTTTTTTTTTTTAATAGAGTAATTGGCTTTATTCTCGCATCAATTTATTTGCCATTAAAGAAGGGGAATATTTCTAGTTAAAAAAAAGCGGTGGCAATCAAACAATCTGAATTTTTAAAAAGTAGCCTACACTTATCGGGCGCAATGCTTAAGGGGTTAAATGATTTTTCTGTATTTTCATTTAGATGAAATGGACATAATTCATATGTGACTGCTTTTTTTCTGTCTCCTTTTCAGCATTAAAACATCATCCTGCTTACAAAACTTGAACTTAGCAGCAAGATAAAATTTAAATAAATAAATATAAATATATATATATATATATATATATATATATATATATGTATATATATATTACCAAAACCACATACTAAACAAATAATTCGAAAACTCCTTAACAACAGAGAAAAATTAACAAAATAAAAATGGAAAATTCCTACTAACAAAACTATAAACAAAAAGAACACAACCAATGGAGACAGGCTGCAAGGCTAAAGACTTGCATGCTGGGTTATACCGGTAATTACTCATGGAACTTCCCTATGCCTGTCGTAAGCAAACAGACCATAGAAAGCATTAACCCTCTCGCTGCACAACCCGAGATTTCCTCTGGCAACGTAAAAGTAGCAAAATTTGTGCAACCCGAGATTTCTTCGGGGATGCATTTTTTTCGTCTAATTAACCCTCCTTGATTATTCCCATCAGTTATTTTTTTATTGCAAATTTTGCCTAATTTAACCGGAGCATTTTCCTGATTAAATTAGGCAAAAATTTTAGTTTTGAAAAACCGGTGACAAAAGAATAAAAATTCTTAAAAGACACTCGTCGAGAAGTGGTTAAATACCCAATTTTTGAAGCTATTTTGATAAAACAATTACGCAGCAAGAGGGTTAAACTGACCATAGAAAGCATTAACTTAAGTTAAAGCATTAACCCAAGTTGAAAAGAAAGACACAGCCAGACAGAGCTCCTTATAAAACCTACAATTATTTGGCGATCTTTTTAAATTCCCAAAAGGAGAGTGGTTTCGCGTTTTCTTAACTAATCACTTACACAACTGGTTCATTCACATAAACACACCAAAGTGGACTGTAAACACGAATTTATTTTAACACTAAATATCTGCGAGCCAACAGCGGCTTACTACATTCCATCATTTTTCACATTCCACAACAACAAGAATCAAAACAGAATAAACACAGAGTGTTGCCACAGGCGGAAAAAAAGAACAAGAAACTCACATGGATTCGGAGCACACGAAACCAAGGAATATGCAGCAGACGATACTTACATAAACATTCTGGCCCCCGTTGAAATCCCCTGGGATTTCAACAAGTAGTTAGCTGCTTACACAATTTATAACTATAACGAAAGAACAATTAATAACACAAACAAATTAATACAAAAAATGGAAAAATATTAGACAGTTCTGAGTTCACAGTTTTTAGTTTCTATAGGAAGAGGACACAGTTTCACTATTGGACGATCGATGACACAACTACTAGTCTTGATCGTAACAACTCTGACCTTATTGTCTGAACCTGGATGAACAGTTATTATTCGTCCTAATTTCCATTTAAGTGGAGGAATGTTGTCATATTTGATGAGGATTAAGTCACTGACTTCTAAATCTCGTTGATTTTTTTGCCATTTAGGTCTTTGCTGAAGTTGAGACGGGTATTCCTGGCTCCATCTTTTCCAAAATTGCTGAAGAATAAACTGTCTCACATGCCATCTATCAAGATAATTCAAATGACTGTGACTTAGAACTTGTTTGGATATGGCAGTTAGAGAAGTTCCAACTAGGAAGTGACCTGGCGTTAGAGCAGTTAAGTCTGTTGGGTCAGGTGATATGGGACACAGTGGCCTAGATTTGAGACAAGTTTCAACTTGCGTAATCAAGGTTTGGAACTCAGAATAGGTTAAGGCAGTGTCACCAACGGTTTTCTTCAGATGCGATTTCATTGATTTTACTGTAGATTCCCAAAGTCCACCAAACTATGGAGCAGAAGGCGGATTAAAAGTCCAGCGTATTTCCTCTGACGACAAAAGTTTGTTTATTTCTTCATTCTGTTTGCATTGCAAAAGATAAGTGTTGATTTATTTTTCTGCACCTTTGAAGTTGGTTCCACAATCACTAAAAATCTCAAAAGGTTTCCCTCTTCTTGTGATAAATCGTTTTAATGCACTTAAGAATGCCCTTGTTGAAAGATCTTCTACAACTTCAAGATGACCTGCTTTTTGACGAAGCAGACAAATACACACACGTATGATTTAACCCCTTAATTCTTGCTCCCGTCATATTCTTGGGCTGTCTCTTTTACTCAAATTGTTTGATTCCCACCAGTTTTATAAAATAGTGAAATTGGCTATATTTTAGTATCGCTTTTCCTGTCATTAAATAAGGTGAATATTTCTTTTTCATAAAAGTGGTGCCAATAAGCAATTTGAATTTTTCAACCGTAATTTAATTCGAGCGTTAAGGGGTTAAATGATTTTAATCCGCGTCCTGCACGATATTTAATCATGAATGGTCCTGAAAAATCTGTTCCAACTCGATAAAATGGTCGTGATTGTGTTACTTTAGATGCTGGAAGATTAGCCATTATTTGTTTTGCAGTTTGAGCTCTGTATCTGCAACATGTAACACAAGTTCTTACTTTTTTCTGAATAACAGACCTAGTAGTAATGATAAAAAATTTATGAAAAGAAAGAAGAACCTCTGGAGCTGCATGAAAATGTTTAATTATGATCTTAGTCACATGGTGCTTTGGTGGTAATAAGATTGAGCGCTTTTCATTCTCTAACAGTTGTGCGTTTTTCAATCTTCCTCCTACTCTTAATATTTTGTTATCATCTAAAATTGGACACAAACAAACGAGACTGCTATTTGTAGGTGGCTCTTTTCAAGCTTTTAAAAACTGAATTTCTTTATTGAACTTCACTTGTTGAACTATTCGAATAATGCTGCGTGCTGCGGCTTGAATTTCATTGCTTGATAAAAAGGATGTATTTCTTTCTACATGTGTTACCTTTGAATTGGAGATGAATCTCAATAGCCAAGAAAATATGCTTTGCAACTTGGAAAACGAAGATGTTTTTTATATAATATCAAGTTCTATTATATTTTCAGAAACTACAAATGATAATGTTTTACATGCTTCTGGTAATTCTTCTTCATTTATGGTAATAGGTTCATGCACGGCAACCTCATTGCTTCTTAACCACAGTGGGCCGTTCCACCACATCATGGGACAGTAGTTCTGCAGGAACCAACCCACGTGATGCACAATCAGAAGGATTTTCTTTTCCGTTCACATGGTTCCAATTCTCAGCTGGTAAAATGGATTGGATTTCAGATACTCTGTTGGCTACAAAGACTTGCCATCTTTTAGGATTTGATCGTAGACATGACAATACAATTTGTGAATCGCTCCATGCGTGCACAGAATCTGGTTTTATATGTAATGCATCTCTAACCGCCTGTATTAAGTGTGCCAGCAATACTGCAGCACATAATTCCAGTCTTGGAATCGTGACAGGTTTTAATGGTGCTACGCCAGTTATAGCTGTCAAAAGTTTCACATCAGTGTTAGAGTTATCACAAGTTTTAACGTAAATAACTGCTGAATAACCCTTTTCTGAAGCATCACAAAATCCGTGAAGTTCACATCGAGAATAATTGGGCAAGATGACTTTTCTAGGTATATATATAGAATTTAAGAATTTGACTTCTTGGCACAAAATTTTCTACTTTTGATCAATATTTTCTGCTACTGGATCATACCATGATAATTGTAATTTCCACAGTACTTGAAGGATCATTTTACTTAGAATTGCAAATGGTGCAATCCACCCCAATGGATCAAAAAGCGTTGATACAAATGAGAGAATAATTATTTTAGTAGGGACACTTTGATAATCTATATCACTGATATTACATTTCAACATATCATTATCAGAATGCCATTCCACTCCATGAACTTTTATTGATTTATTGCCCACTACACTATGTATATTATCATTAATTGTGTTTGCTAACCCAGCGTTTATCAATAGTGATGGTTCATTTGTGGACCATTTATGTAACTCAAACCTACCTTTTTTTAGCATTTTCTGCAATTCATATATCAATTCAGTTCCTTCCTGACTATTTTCAACACCAGTTAAAACATCATCAACATAAAAATCTCTTGGAACTATAGTCTTTGCTTTTGGGAAATTAAGACCCTCATCAACTGCTAACTGACTCAAAGCTTTAGTTGCAAGATATGGAGCAGCAGCAGTTCCATACGTGACAGTGTTTAAGCGAAAAACTTGTCTTTGTTTATCTTGACTATCTCTCCATAATATTATCTGAAAATCCCTATCTTTGTCATGAATTTTTACCTGCCTATACATCATTCTTATATCAGCTGTGATTGCAATATTATGAAATCTAAACCTTAATAAAATGCAAATTAAATCATCTTGTGTTTTGGGACCCACCATTAGAGTATCGTTTAAAGATACACCTGTTGTTGTTTTAGCATTCCCATCAAAACCTACTCCTAATTTGGTGGTTAAACTAGAACTATTCAAGACGAAGTGATGTGGGATGTAATAATGTTTATTCTCTAATTCACGATCTGTATTTGAAACAAGGGCCATGTGGACCAGAGATAAATATTCTTTCATAAATTGAACATATTGGTTGTAAATTTCTGGCATGGATATTAATATTTTCTCAAGATAAAGAAATATTCTTTGTGCCATTTGGCGAGAATCACCTAAATTATCTCGATCCTGTTTAAATGGTAATGCGACTGAGTAGCGGCCTGTTTTTTTCTCTGAAATGAGAACTCTCAAAATGCCTTTCACAAAGTTTTCCTTCAACTGTTAAAGGTTGCACATTTGGAATTTTTTTCTAATTCCCAGAATGAATTTACTAACTCGTCAGTTTTTGTACTTAAATGATTTTCACATACTGGATCAGTTGCCAGCGTTTCAAAATTTGCAGTACCCGAAATTATCCACCCAAGTCTCGAATTTAATGCAAATGGAAGGTGAGGTTCACGTTTGACAATTTCTCCAGTCATTGAATGCACAAATACATTTACACTAAATAGAATGTCAATTTTTTGTGATTTGAAAAATAATGGATCAGCTAACATTAAATCTTTGAAATTATTGCAAATGATTGAAGCCAAAGACACATAGGGTATATTATCTGTCACCTTATCCATCACAAATGCTGATGTTGATACTCTAAGATCACTTTTGAAGTGAGGAGTGAATAATAAATCAACTTCCCCATTACTCACAGAATTAAATGTTCCCAAACATGACACAGAGATAGAACTATCTTTGACCTTTAATCGTAATTTATTTACACATTCTTGTGAAATAAATGACCTCTGATAGCCAGTATCACATAAACATCTGCATTTTACAAACTCTGGTTTAGAATTTTGAACTTTTACTAATGCGGTACACAACAAAATATGGCTCTTTCGATTACAATTTTCGTTTGACATAATGAGAGGCACAGACTGTAGATGAAACATTTTCACTTGCTGATTCAACTTTTTTAGGGATAAATTCTTGTGCGTGTGGAGACATACTATTTGACTGATTCTTATTCCTTGAATAATTTACCATGTGCAATACACTATGATGTTTCTTAAAGCAATGATGGCACGTATTTTGACTCTTACATTTATTGAGGAAATGCATATTAAATAAGCAATTTAAACAATAATGATTACGTTTTACGAAATCTATTCGTTGTTGAACAGGTAAATTAAGAAATTTCGAGCACTTAGCTAAACTATGGTCTTCCTTACAATAACCACAACCTAATGTTGCTACAAAAGTATTACTCTTATTCGGAAGTACAGATTTAGGTACCTTATTTACCCTTAACTTGCTACTTTGAAGAGTTCTTGCGTAATTCTTAAGAAATTCGATTAATTTTTAAAGTTTCGGAATTTCCCCGCTTTTAAGCTGACGTTCCCACCACAATTTTGTAGGAGGATCCAATTTTTGCAAAAATTAAATAAGTCATTAATGTATCACCAAATTTGTCAATGGTTTGGTTCAATACTTCTAATGAGCAAATGACTTCATTAATGTTGTCAACTAGATTTAAAATAGCAATAGCTGATTGTGTTTGAATAGTTGGTAAACTTAAAAATCGTTTAACCCCTTCGGGACGGGAGCCTTTTACGAAATATTTAATCTTTTGTCACCGCTTTTTAAAAGCAGAAATTTGTGTCTTCTTGAATCGAGAAAAAGCGTTGATTAAATAAGGCAAAGATTACTATAAATTTTACTGGTGAGGAAAAACAAGGCGTCTGAGTGCTTCATGCGGCACGCATACGTGTCGCTCGTCCCCAAGGGGTTAATATATGCAAATATTTGGTCTCGCTTATTTGAATATCTTTCGTCTAATAGATTCCACGCAATCTCAAAATTAGAATTCGAAATTTGAATAGTCTGAATGACGCGATACGCTTCACCTTTCAACGAAGCCTTCAAATACTGTAATTTTTGAGCAGTAGATATACTTGCATCGCTGTTTACGCATGCATTAAAAAGATCCTTAAACGCTATCTATTCTGTTATATTACCTCCAAAAGTAGGTAATGATAACCTAGGTAATTTAATATTCTCAAATACGTTTTCTGAAATTATACTATCAGATTTAATTTCACTCTTATTTAACTCAGCATTTTGTATTTTCAATATTTTTTCACCCTTAAATTTCCACAAATCAATTTTATCTGAAATTTTCTGTGCGCTATCTATCTCACTTTCTAATTGTTTAGGTTCTGTTATTAAAACTTCAATTTCCCTATCAAGTTCTTTTAGATCAGTTTCTTTCTGTTTTAACAATTCAATATTTTCTTCTAATTCTATTACATTAATGTCATCACTTGCGATTATACTTTCAATTTTCTTAATGTAATTTGTTACACTTCTTCGTAGAGCAGTTCTTTTTGTTTTTAAAGATACCAGTTCACTCATTTTTGCTTAAATCAAGCCCAAAACTAGTTCTAAAATATCTAAACTGTATACTTTCAAAATAATTCCTACACTTTTAAACACAAATTCTTTTTAGACATGAAATAGAATGTTCAAAGTTAACTTACCTCACAACCTGAGGTAACCTTTCATCACAGACGATATGACTCGGCAGTTCATAAAATATTCGATTTTACTCTTTTATTTTTCACTAGCGCTCCGGCTAGACTTGTACCAACAAATGGTTTTGCGTTTTCTTAACTAATCACTTCCACAACTGGTTCGTTCACATAAACACACCAAAGTGGACTGTAAACACGAATTTATTTTAACACTAAATATCTGCGAGCGAACAGCGGCTCACTACATTCCATCATTTTTCACATTCCGCAACAACAAGAATCAAAACAGAATAAACACAGAGTGTTCAGGGTTCGTACGGGTACCGTTATTTTCAAGGCCAAATATCAGAATTTTTTTTATTGAAAAATAAATCTAGTGCAAACGGACAAAGTTTCGTCTTATTTCAGGAGAGATTTTCCATAAGAAAATAATGGTGCCGAAGAAATTCTTAGTCTGGAAATTCAAGCACCCGTATGAACCCTGATGTTGCCACATGCGGAAAAAAAGAACAAGAAACTTGCATGGATTCGGAGCACACGAAACCAAGGAATATGCAGCAGATGATACTTACATAAACAGAGAGTATCACGGTAATCTTTATCTTTGACGAAATTGTTTGTCAAACTATTTAAGGAACTAATAGGATAATTCTGAACCATTGCATTATGACAGAGATTTATAATGTCGCTTATTATACTATTATGATTAGAATTCAACTTTGCTAACCTAAGTAAGCTATTCTTAAATATATTTCTGAAAATAGAAATATGTACATTGGAATTAAAATTTAATATCTTTGTTGTTTCAAAGTTGTAATTCTTTCTCTTATCATAAATGTAAGTACTCAAACCACCCCTCTCGGTGTCGATAGTAAGGTCTAATTAATTTACATGTTTTTTCGTCATATGAAGTTTTCTTTAATGTCCTTGGGGATAATAATCTATATTTATTTCACTATTGGAATCGTTAATCCTTACCAACAAAACATCATCAATATATCTAAAACTTAAAAAATCCTTATTTAATGTTTCATTAACCTCGTATAAAATTAAATATATATCTGTATATATATATACAGGGCTCCCACTGGCCCTTTTTTTTTAAACCGGTAATTTTTTAGGAAAAAATTCGTGGTAAGTTTTTGCAACAATTGCAAGAAAAACACAGTTCTTTCTATGTTTCTGCAAAAATTATAACACAGAATAATCTTTAAATAAAAATGGTGTTCAAAAAACGGACCGAGTGGGAGCCCTATACATGTATATTATATATATATATATATATATATATATATATATATATATATATATATAATTGCATATACACCTGGTAAATTTAAGGAGTATGACACCATTATTTCAGATTAGAAATTTTCTATGTAATTTTCAAATCGCATAATTTGTTAATGCCATATTTAATCACAGAACTTGTAATATTTTTCTTCGATTAAATAAGCCAAAAATTTGTATAAATATTCGTGGTAGAGCATCGCGTATTCTGAATAAATTCATTAATTTTTTTTCTTTAACAAATTGATTACGGGACTAGAGATAAATTTCACATTTATTTGTACCAAAATTTTTAAAAAAAATGGAAAATTTCTCTTGACAATGTCTTAGTATACTGCAGGGAATATTTTTTACTTGTATTGCAAATAGAAATAAAATAATGTACCCTGGGACGTATACTTCGCGATCTGCAGTCAAAGGGTTAACGATTCACTCATTTATGAAGTAAAATTTCCCATTATAAAAATTATACTGAACATTGTATTCAGATTCTGATAATGGATTCTACACTCGGAAAGCATATATCGTGTTACAGAACCGTTATTTTCAATTTCTTGGACTAGAAGTGTTATTATTTTGCTTAGAAAACATATGCGAATTTACAAAAGAAGTATAATGTATATCCGAAATACGTTATTATTGGATCTACATGGCTAAATTCAACGATGTGAGGGTATAGTGTCTCTATTATGCGCTTTTGTCAATTTATATACAGAAATCTGCATTGATTCGAAAAAAAAAGTACACGCATGAAAATATTTTAGAAAATACAGTCACTGATACTGTTATTGCATTCCATTTTTATTGCCTATCCTAAGCAAAAACGTAGAAGAGATTTTTTCTTTGTCCTTTTTATTACCCAACTACAACAGAGTAAAATCCCCTTTTTATAACAAGTTTCGAGTATTTACTGCTTTGTATGTTTTTGAATTACTTAGCCATATAAAAACTGAATAAGAAATTGAAAGAAACATAACATCCTAGTAGTAGATTATACAGGGTGTCCAGCGAATAAAACCCTGATTTCAAAATTAAATATCTCAAAAACAAAGATCAATAGAATTATGCGGTAAACGGTTTGTTTATTAGCTAAGCTGTAAAAATGTTATACAGAAGTTTCAAAATTTTGTTGCAAAAACCGTTAACAGATGGCGCTGTAATCGCAATACTTGTAAACTGCTTCGAAGTCCAGAGTACTAGCGTCTCATTCCTAGATTTGCTCCCTACGGAAAAAGTAATATTGGGAAAGTCCATTTTTTCATTGGGGTGATGTGCAGAAGTGGAAACATCTGGTCACAGAATTATTGCATCAGCTTTAATTTTAGAAAATTTCGATTAGTAGAATTTTCAATAAAAAGTTTAGAAATCATTATAAGAACTTATTAAATATTTTATTAAATTCAATCTTTAATGCCACATAATTATTTAAATCAAAATGCATATATTTAGAAAAATAATTTTGTACTTTTTATTTAATTTTTATATTTTTAAATCACGGCATAATATTTTGGTATTAGTGTTTATACCTGAATTATTAAAAATAAAAAAAGTAATTTTTCACTTTTAATTTATTTTTAAATCACGGCATAATACGTTGGTTTTAGCACAACACATATATTTCTTTTCTTTGTAAACAAAGTTTTAGAGACACAAATTATGCGTTAAATTATTTTTTTTAAAGGAATTGATGATAAGTCATATCATCAACGTCAAAGGAAAAGTATTTTGGATGCTGCATTCCTTTCCAACACTTCGAATCCTATCGCTAGAAGCTGCACCATGTTTCTGTGCTCAATTAAAAAAAATGAAACTGAGTTTTTAAAATTAAAATTATTTTTTTAACTTAATTAAGTTTTTAAAAATAGAAACTTTATATTTTTTCATTCAAACTATTCTCTACAATAAAAAAAATGATTTATGAATCATTATTATAAATGCTCAATGATTTTTAAAAAAGGGGTTACTTTCAGCTTAATTAAATTTTAAAGCCAGAAACTTTGGATTTTTTTATTCAAACTTTTTTCACAGTTTAAATAAATATTAAAAAGTAAAGATTTCCAATTTTTTCAAATCCTTCTCTACTTGGATTCTATTCCACGATCTACCAATTAGGAAAGAAAAGACATACCACAGAGATACTGGTATCCGGACCGAAGTAGCTTATAACAAAATTTTAAACAAATCTCAATTCTGTCAACACATGGCTCCGCTTCTGCACATTACTCAAATAATATATTTCAATACGTTCTTATATAATGATTGCTAAAGTTTTTATTGAAAATTCTAATAATTGAAATTCTCTAAAATTGAAGCTGATGCAATAATTCCGTGACCAGATGTCTCCACTTCTGCACATCACACCAACGAAAAAGCGGTCTTTCCCAATTTTCGTTCTTCCATAGGAAGCCATCTAGGAATGAGACACTAGTGCTCTCGACTTCAAAACACAATGTATAGGAATTGCGATTACAGCGGCATCTGTTGACGGTTTTTTCAACTAAATTTTGAAACTTCCGTATAACATTTTTACAGCTTAGCTAATAAACAAACCGTTTACCGCATAATTCTATTGATCTTTGTTTTTGAGATATTTAATTTTGAAATCAGGGTCTTATTCGCTGGACACCCTGTATATTGAATATTAACCCATTCTGGACCATAGGTGCAAAGACCATACAGAATTTGTTTGATGCACCAGTAAAAAAGAAAAATAATATTTAGTTTCTTTAATTACTTCATTTTCGTGGTTGTTTAAGTAAAGGTGACTTTCAAAAAAAGTGGTCCAACCGGAATAAAATTTGTGTAAAAGCCACCGGTCCCGAAAGAATTAACTCTCTCGCTGTGTAACCCGAGATTTCCTCGGGCAACGTAAAAGTAGCAAAATTTGCGCAACCCGAGATTTCATCGGGGATGCATTTTTTACTTCTAATTAACCTTCCTTGATTACTCCCACCAGTTATTTTTTATTGTAGATTTTGCCTTATTTAATCGAAGCATTTTCCCAATTAAATTAGACAAAAAATTTTGTTTTGAAAAACCGGTAACAAAAGATTAAAATTCTTAAAAGACGCTCTTCACGAAGCAGTTAAATACGCAATTTTTGAAGCTATTCTGATAAAACTATTACACACCGAGAGGGTTAAAAGACATAAAAATAAATTTTCTTAGGGGACGTCATATAGCCTTTTAAACAACTCAGCAAGAACATTAACACTAGAACCGCCGTTACGGGTTATTTTGATCACTGCCAGATTTATAATAGCCGATTCTAACCAGAAATTACATTATAAAATATGTTAAATGCATTCGGCGCAAAAATAGGCTAATTAAATAAGCTAAGTAGTCTCAGATTAAAATCCCGGTGTGAAAAACCTTTCATAAAACTTGACCAAAATAGCCGGCTGTTCTAGTGTTAAGACTAATTCCATGGGTTTTTGTAGTGTAAGTCACAATGCTATTAAGTGCTATGCTCGTTGGCCACCGTTATTTTCGAAAAGTTTGCTTGGCCTTATTCAACTGATGAAATATATCCCATAAAATAAGTCATTTTTGCGTTCTAAAATACTGGTAGCCAAAAATCGTAGCATGTGACTTACACTACAAGTACTCATGGAAATAGCCTTAAAAAATATTTAACCCTAGATGTACTATATTTTTATTATTTATATATCATAAATATTTTCAAAGTTTCCAACATTAAGTTCGGTAAATTATAATGATGTATGCTACTTTCCGATGAGTCGATCCAAATATTCAAGAGAAATAAGATTATTGTTTTTAAAAATAGGTGCGAAATACATTAGAACCTCGATTATCCGAAGTAATTGGGACCGACCATCTTTCGGAAATCGAAATTTTCGGATAATCGAGAATGCTTCAATTTTAAGATTAAGGTCCAATATATGCGCTTTTTCTTTTTTAGCCACTTCTTAGTGAAAATAAAGCAATAGCTTAAGACTAGTGTTAAGAAAAAATTACCTGAATTTTAATTTTGAAATTAAGTACCTTTTACATAATGAACAGAAGAAACACTTGCTAGACCACATACACACATTCCGGTTGCCCTCCACTTACTGTGTTCTAGTCCACACTGCAGCTTACCGGAGCTCAAGTTAAATTCAAAGGAATTCTAAGACAGTGAATCAAAGTATTTATCCGTACTCGTGGTTCGGAAAGGACCGCTTGCACACAAGAAATTTGATAGTAAAAAAAACTTTAAAATAAATTTTGCGTAGAAGGAATGTGTTAGTAACAAAATTACAGGCTTTAAAAATGGATTTCGGTTAACCGAGAGTTTCGGATAAAAGAGGTTCTACTGTAGAATAAAGAAATAGTCGTCTGTGGCAGCCCTGTATTTTATACCCAAGGTGTTTACACGCCTTAGAACTTGCGAGGAGTTTGGCAGCTATATTTAAGATGAGAAAATTTCTATTTGTGATTTATTTCGCGGAATTCGCAGTTACAATATGTTTAATCATAGAATTTGCAATATTATTCTGCTAAAAGGTAATTTGAAATATTCAATTAAAAATTCTATGCAACAGGATTTACCTCATATTAAATAATTTTAATAAGAATAAATCTATTTTTGAGATTTAAAAATGAGATAAAATTATTTGGAAATACTTGTATTCAAATCTGATGACTAGGAAGACGAAGAAGTAATTCCTCGAGTTTTAAATCGGTTTATACATCGGAAATTAAGGTGATTAATTTCTGTATTTATTATAGTTATAAAATTATTAATCAGTATCACAAAATGACCTCAACTATTAACGCCGATTGGTACCAAAATCTGCCATTTAAGTAATACGAAATTTTTAAATATGAAAACCAGTATTTCAATGAGGAAATTTTCATATTACTTAATCTCAAATTTTGAGAGGTCAAATAAGTTAAAATTACAGTATGGGAAAACTGGTACCGAGGTATTAAAATGTGTAAAAGAAACTCGTAATTCATGGGTTAAGACTGGACTCTACTATATATCATTACCACATTTAGTAAAAATTATAGCGACTAGAATATATAGTGTGGAAATCGGCTATCTCTGTAACACTTAAAAAAGTGCTAAAATATTGTATCCCTTAAATATGCAACGATGCTGCTGCAATATGCAGACCGCAGCGACATCTGCAGGATATTTTCTGCAACTGCAAGTTATTGCTAGTCTATGCAATGTAATACTAGTAATACGAAAATCCCACAGATGTCGCTGCGATCGACGATTGGCATTTTAGCAGTATCGTCGCACATTTAAAAGATAAAATTTTTTTAGCACTGTTTGGATAGCATATTTCCACACTAGGTATACTGGGCGCTGTAGTAAAAATGTCATTTCTTTACCGTAATTTTCAAGCTATCCAGAAAGACAGCTTGGTAACTTGAACACCATGTAACCTGCATTATTAAATGAACTGCATAATCAATATATTAAGACTCATCATATGTTTCGTTAACTTTTTCCGGTTCCATAAAGTTTTCAGAAAATTTCTCACTTATATATATTTATATTTAAACAGAGAAGACGCACATAAATACTATTAATCCTCCATGAAATATTTTTTGTGCTTGAAAATCCCGTAGTTAATTTAAATGTAATAATTTTTCCATAACCTATTTAATTGTGGAAAGAAAAATATCCTTATCTAAAATTATTATGAAATATTTATATAATTTTTTAGGTCATTATGCCTATCTGACAGAAAATTACGCAATTTATTCTTTGTTTTATAAATTTTTTTCAGTGAAATAGGTAATGGACTTAAAAAGTATGCGAGTGAATAAAAATATCTGTGATGAAAAACTATTCAAGTTGTGAAGTTTTGGATAGCGAATGTTCTACAGCATAGAGTTTTCAAAACACAGCCACGGAAAATAAAGCAACCGCTATTTTCACACAATATTCGCATGACTTACGGTCTGAAATTTTGATATTAAATGAGGTGTACAATACTATGAATTTGGTAATAGTGTTATTAGGGGATAGGGTTCATATTGCTGGAAACTTTGTTACAAAAATTTCAAAATGTTTAACTGTAAATGTACAATGTTTTTATATTTATATATGATATGATAATAATTAAGTTTCCAATATTAAATTTCTAATATTTTAATGATATTGCCATATTTTCTTGCGTATAAGTCGAATGCGAATTTTCAGAAAAATAAAATTGTCTTCCATTTGAATACCAGCATTTCCGTGTTGTATACTTCATTTTATATAATTACAGGCTAGTTCCATGTGTACTTGTAGTGTTTTTTGCTACCAGTATTTTAGAACGGAAAAATGTGACTTATTTTATCTGAGATATCTCCTTAATTGAATAAGGCGAAGTAAACATTTCGAAAATAACGGTGTCAACAAGCATAGCAGTTATGAGCTATATGACTTACACTACAAAAACCCATGGAATTAGCCTGCAAGAAAATATCACGAACTTTGCGATTTAAAAATAAGAAAGCAATTACTCAGAAATATTGGTATTAAAACGCAAGAAGATGTTATTTTCTGAGTTTTGGGGTTGACTTATATACCAGAAAAATCCAATGGATGGTTACTCTCTTTTTGTATATCAGTATTTATAAGAAAAAATTTTCTTGATAAGTTTCTGCAACGCGTGAAAAAAGTAAACTTCGGATTAAGTTTCTGCAAAAATTTGTGAGAGAAACGTAAATGGAAAATTTTCGTTTGAAAAAAAAAAGCGTCTTCCAAAAAATGGACTAAGCGAGATTTTTGGATGTTATTTTAAAGATGTACATTATACTGAACAAGATAGAGGTTGCTACCCAACGTATGCTTCATTCATAAATTTAAAGATTATGTAAAAATAAAAACACACGAATAAAATAAAACACAACGTTTCGGTTTAATCTACAAAACCATATTCAGGAGTATTAGTTTAACATTAGAACCGCCGGCAATTTTACTCAAATTTTATAAAGAGTGTTTCCAACCAGAATTTTTATTTATAACTATTTAACTTATTTAGTTAACCTATTTTTATGCTGCATTATTGAATATATCTTAGGTAAAAAAATCTTGTTCGAATCGACTATTATCAATTTGGCAGAGGTCAAAATGACCCCTAATGGCGGTTCTAGTGTTAAGCCCAAAACGTCGAGTTTTATTTTATTATTTATTTTTTTTTACATCATCTTTAAATTTATGAATAATGTATTTACACGTTGGATAGCAACCTCTATTTTGTTTATATTCGATTTTACAACGTAAAGTCCTTAATTATTATATATTTTATATTCATTAACTATAAATTTCAAAATTTTTATGGTTTCTTGTAAAAATATCATAGTTATTTAGTAACAAGATATTATAACATAAAATAATCAATAAATATCGTTTGGCAGATCTAAATTCTCCCTTCTGTTTATAATTCTTTGAATTGGGTTATACGAAAACCTTTAACACTAGAACGCCCGGAAATTTTACTCGAGTTTCATTAAAATATTTGGCACCAGAATTTTTATTTAAAATTATTTGATTGATTTATTTAACGTGGCGCCTGCGTGGTTTAAATTTAACTTATTTTATGAAAGAATTTCTGGTTCCAGTTGACATTTAATCATATGGTTGGAGTCGGATAGACTCCTTCCGGGCGTTCTAGTGTTAAATAAATATTTAAAAATAACAAAATAAGCATGTAAAAGCTATAGCTAAGCCAAGCTATGTAGACGTCTTTATTTTTTACTACTATTTTCAAGTAATAATATTAATATTACTTAAACGCATGAATTCTGCAAACGGAGGTGCAAAAGTCGAAAACGGAGGTGATTGTGCTTCGGTATCAGCGTTGCCAGTAGGCTACTTTTTTACAATTCATATTTCCTGATTGGAACCACTTTTCTGAAATAATAAAATCCTCCTTGTTTTCGCCTTAATTAATATGTCTTTAAAGAAGGCGAATTTTACTATTTCAAAAAAGTGGTGCCGATCAAGAAATCAGAATTTTAAAAAACTAGCCATACTGTTCGGTATTTTCAATACCATTATTTTTGAATTAATATCTTCGCCCTATTTTATCGCAGATTTCTGTTATTAATAAAGACGATTGTTATTATTTTTTTTGAACTAGTGAGATTCTAAATAACGGAACAAACATTACCTTGAAGAAAATTACTATTGAAAAAAAGGTACTTAAAAAATAAGGGACGCCCCGCTGTCATTAACCCTCTTGCTGAGCAACCCGAGATATCCTCGGGCAACGTAAAAGTCGCAAAATTTGCACAGCCCGAGATTTCCTCGGGGATGCATTTTTTCCGCCTAATAAATAATCCTCCTTGATTATTCCCACCAGTCACTTTTTTATTGTAAATTTTGCCTTATTTAATCGGAGCATTTTCTTGATTAAATTAGAAAAAAAAAATTGTTTTGAAAAACCAGTGACAAAAGAATAAAAATTCCTAAAAGACGCTCATCGCGAAGGAGTTAAATACGCAATTTTTGAAGCTATTTTGATAAAACAATTGCGCAGCGAGAGGGTTAAGGTATAATGGTATGTTTCTTAACCCTTTGAAGGGCGGTGGTATAAAATACATTCCACTTAATTTTAATTGCGAAATGCCACATTAACCCTAGAACTACCGGAAATTTTACTCAAGTTTTATAAAAACATTCTACACCAGAATTTTTACTTAAAACTATTTAATTTGTTTATTTAACTTATTATTGTCTGATTTATACATTTAGTTTGCTTTGAAGAAATTTCTGGTTTGAATAGATATTTTGAATATACATGTCGGGTCCATTGGACCCTTCTGGTAGACAGAGGGTTAACATCAGAATTTTTCAATGAAAATTTCAATTTATTTAAGTGTGTGAAGAAAAACTTTGTTCTACTTTGAAAAAAAAATGTTTTTACATTCATTTAAGCATTTTACGAATTAAAGTACCTTGCACCTCAAAGGGTTAAAGCAGTTTTTTTGGTTTTGGTTTAACCCCTTAACGGTCGAATTAAATTACGGTTGAAAAATTCAAATTGCTTATTGACACCACTTTTATGAAAACGAAATATTCACTTTATTGAATGACAGGAAAAACTATACTAAAATATAGCCAATTTCACTATTTTATAAAACTGGTGGGAATCAAACAATTTGAGTAAAAGACACAGCCCGTGAATATTAGGGGGTTAGCCACTAATACATGTCAAACGTAATATTTCACATTATAGTAAGTCTATCGCACTTTTGATTTCCAATTTAGAAATTGCATTGTATTCTTGGATATCATTTTTCCTGGTATTTTTGTATATTCCATTTCATGATCAATTCTAAAATAATACAAACTTACGTATAAAAAAAAAACTCAGTTTTGTATTTCGACTTCTTTGTATAAAAATGTGTGTATTTTTATTTTGCTTAAGGATCATATTCAATTCGGAAAAGGAATGTGTAATGTATACCCGATATATATCAGTTTTGGAACTATAGGACGGATTTTAATGATGTAAGGAGCATTGTATTTCTTTTATACATTTTAGCCAGTTTGTAAAACAAAATATGCATTGATTCAAAATGGACAAAAAACGACATCTAAAAATATATCAGAACTGCAGAATCTAAAAGTTAAAAAAAAAAAAAAAAACTATAAGAATACATGCAATATTCCACTTTGATTCAGTTATAAAATGCACTGTATGAAATTTAACCCTTTATCTACCTACGGTACTTATAAGTACCACTCACTTTAAACTTTCATCCCATAGTGAATATTACTAATGTTTTTGCAAAAACGCCGATTTAACTGCACTTTATCCGGATATATTACAGCAGTATTTCTAGGTTTGTTATTTTATTGAGGAAGGAGGCTATCTTTAGAACAGTCGATGTGTTTTGTGCTGACATTTTGTACAGATTGTCACGCTCGTCATTTTATTGCTGCAAACACAGTAAAGGATAAAAGATAAGAGTTGGATTTTCTTTATCTATTCACTATGATCATAGAATACAATTTGACTAGCTATTTTAGGGGAACGGTGTATGTATTTGATTTAACACTTAAATTATTCGGTGGTACTTATAAGTACCGTTAGTACACTGGGTGTTGGAGAAAAACTTCTTGTTTACTTTTCGTCTGTGTAGTTATCCATCGTTTTCATCTGCTTTAAAATATAATTACTAAAATGTAGTGTAGTAATAATTTTCCAAGTATTTTTTTCTGTTTCATTATAATTTTTTATAGAAAAGCGAAAAAGTTGTGGCGCCGGCTCTTTTTTACTATGCTAGAAATGACATATGTAAATTCATATATTGCATATGTGGAGATAAGAGAGAACATGTTGTCCCTGGAATATTGACGTCGCATAACTGAAGGACTGCTAACAAGATAAAAAACCAAAAAAAAAAAGAAAAGAAAAAAAAATAGTTTTTTAACCCTTTCAGGGCGAAGCATTTTCCAATGCTAAAGTTTTAAAATAAATGGAATTTGCCAAAAAAAATGTATTTCTAACTATGAAAAAGGCTATATTTCACATATTTATTTAATCGAAAATAGTTTACCACAATTCTGGTGCTAGTTCAAATACCTGTGGGTTTTCTGCTACGAAAATGTTTTAGTCATAGTGTACTGACGGTACATTAAAGTGCCACTTTAATTAATTACATCCAAGGAATTAAATTTCTCACATGTGAGTATTTTTTTATGTTTATCCGTTAATTTTCATTGAAGTAACTGAAAAAAAAATTTAGAGCTTCAAACTGCTGTTTAACACGCTACACTAGCAGGAACTCGTTTTTCTTCCTTCTAAATTGAAGAGGCTCAAAGATTAGTTCACGCGTACGCAATTGTTTCGAATTTGAGTTCTGATCTTACAGAAATAGTTTTGCGTTTTAATATTCATGACATCTTGTTCTTTCAAAGAAGCAGCTACAGCTTAACATGCCAGTTTGCCAATCTTCGTGTGTAACTATTGGCAATTTATAAGTAGGATCCCCAGCGACAACTTTTATCCTCAAATCACTGTGTTTATCTTTTGTTTGTAATATGACCAAAACAATACGACACCCTCCAAAATAAACCGTATCTAGCTCTTAATATCGACACAAAAAATTTTTGAATTGTTAATAGTGCTGAAAGAGCGAAATAATATTAACTTTGTGAAAGGAAGAAAAGATTGTTTACAGTAAGATCGAACAGCAGACTAACTTAAAATAAGCTCTACCTGGGATGTGATAGTTCAACTGAGCGAGCATCTTTGCGCATGTGCAGCGCGTCACTCCAAAGGCAGACTTGTACTTATATAGTGCGCATGCGCAACTGTAGAATTTAATTTGAAATTACGACTAATTAATAAAATATTTGAACAAACGAATGTACGATAGCAAATCTGTGGCCAAATATCTTTCATTTAAAAAAAAAAAAAAGATTGGTGTAATTTGATACAGTAGTTTCTTCTCACGGACTTTCGAAATAAAACAATTTGTGTTTTAAATATAAAGATCATTTCAGCCGTTTTTTATATATAACTAGTTTTACACTGACCCATAATGACGCCAAAATGACCCCCTAATCGAAATTTCTCGAACATGTGACTTAATCCATTGGTCTTCCTGTAACATAAAATGGGGTGAAACAAACTGTAGTTAAAATAGTTTTAGCCGTTTTTTAGTTATAATTAGCTTGACCCTAACCCATAGTGCCCCCAAAAGATACACTAATCGAAATTTCTCGAATCTTTAAAGTCGTTTTTAAGATAAAATTTACATATACAGACATACAATTTTTGCTCGTATTATAATATAAGATGACGTAGGCATAAATGAGCACAGTCGCTGCCAGCGAAATTCTTAAGACCAGAGGACACGAGTTGTGGGGTCATCACTACACTAATCGACAGACTTCTCAATGGCGTTGGAATTCACACCGGAAAATTTTGAATAGCAATTTTATTTTATTTTATTTGTGAACTATCTCTCATCTTATAGAACTATAATAACTATTTAAACTTACTGGCGAGAATTCGGGATCCCTAAATAAAATTCAGGTAGATGCGGAATGTTACAGTGTTGTCTAGTCTGGTTGATTTATTAGCCCCTTGAGGGGATATCCCAATTAATTTTAATTAAGATTCGCACCAGAAACTTTTGATTGGATTTTACTTTTATAACTTAGATGGAAAAAAGTTGAAAAATTGCTTTTCTTTATTTTGACGCAAAGTTTTTCGAAAATTCCGAAGTGAATTCAATATTACAGAAACACAATTACTTGCCCCTAAAAGGGTTATTGGGGGATTCCAAATTCTTACTAGTAAGTTTAAATAGCTATTATTGTTTTATAAGTCATTAGACGTTCCACAAATAATATAAAACCAAATTTCTATTCAAAATATTCAGGTGTGAATTCCAACATTAGGGAGAATTTGGTCGATTAGTGATGACGTCGCAACTCGTGTCATCTGGACTTAAGTACGCTGCCCCTGAGCGCTGACATAAAAATGGCGGCTGTTGAAGGCCGATTTTTTTTTTTTAACGTTGGTATGGTCGTTTAAATGTAGACACCAGTATTTTATAAAAGATTTTTTTGACTTGTTTAATCTCAGAAAAGTAAAGCGGAAAAAACTTAAAAAAATTATTGGTACGAATATTTAAAGGACCGTGCACACACTGGAAAAAATCCGCCTTCGACAGCCGCTATTTTTGAGTCAGCGCTCAGGCTTGAGTATTTTGATGGCAGCGGCACAGTCCATAGGAAGCATTATCCAATAGTTTCTAGGATTTCAGAGATCTCGCTGAGTGAAGTAGTCTGATCTCGGGGTATGGAACCAGGAAAGCATCAATGATATGTGTTTAGATGCGCCACATAGACCGTTGACTTCCAAGGACCTACGTCCTTCTTTAACCCTAGAACTACCGGAAATTTTACTCAAGTTTTATAAAAACATTCTACACCAGAACTTTTACTTAAAACTATTTAATTTGTTTATTTAACTTATTATTGTCTGATTTATACATTTAGTTTGTTTTGAAGAAATTTCTGGTTTGAATAAATATTTTGAATGTACATGTCGGGTCCAATGGACCCGTCTGGTAGACGGAAGGTTAAAGCAGGTTTACCAGTTTGGCCTCCATTTTTATTTCGAAATTTCAAGCTCACACCAGAAATTTTGAAAGAAGAATCTTTACTCTAAATATTTACAAAATTTCTGTCACTAAATAAAGCAAAAAGTACTATTTTTAATTCCTGGCACGAATTTCCGGAATAAAAATGGACGCCAAACTGGAAACCCTGCTTTTAAGTGCTTGTACCTTAACCTTGCCAAGACTATGGCTGTCACAGGCTATTTTTATATTCTGTTCGTATCGCTATTTAACCCTCTGTCTACCAGGAGGGTCCAATGGACCCGACATGTATATTCAAAATATCTATTCAAACCAGAAAATTTCTTCAAAACAAACTAAATGTATAAATCAGACAATAATAAGTTAAATAAACAAATTAAATAGTTTTAAGTAAAAATTCTGGTGTAGAATGTTTTTATAAAACTTGAGTAAAATTTCCGGTAGTTCTAGGGTTAAAATGAATAAATTTTATAATATGTTTCCCTTGCGCATGTCGTCAAAGTGTATGTAAAATATTTTTCTTTTCAGAAAGTAATGCGAGGTCCAACGAATTTGGTTATCGCCGGCCTACTCTTTCCACCGTTCTAAAACACTCTACTTTCGCTATTCCTTTTTCGATACTTGCTAAGCTCCAACTAATCTTTCGTAAAATGTGGCTTCATTTGCTACAAGTTAAATTCGTTTTCACCAGGAAAATTTAAAAAATATATCTATTTGAATTTGTTTAATTTCAGTTTCTACGTGGAGCATATTACATCTAATCTATAAAATAAATTTCCGGTTTGAAAAGTTGTATAACACTAGAACGCCCGGAAGGAGCCGATCGACTCCGACTATATGATTATTTGTCAACTGGAACCAGAAATTCTTTCATAAAATAGGTTAAATTTAAAACACGCAAATTTACGTTAGATAAATCAGTCAAATATATTTAAATAAAAATTCTGGTGTCAAATATTTTTATAAAACTTGAGTAAAATTTCCCGGCGTTCTAGTGTTAAAAAAGTTTTAATGTTGTTCATGTTAATCCACATTTTTTAAAGTAATACTAAGAGGTCCAGGTACGTTCTTCCTTGTTCCCACACCCTAAATTCAATCTACCAAAAGTTGTTATAAAATCATTGGAAGTGTAATGATTAGAGGATGCTGCATCCGATTAACTGTATTCCTTTCTGCGTATGTCAATCAGCTACGCGTGCATTTTTATCTTTCTTGTGTCTAGTGCTAACGTAGTGCTTATTTGATTTCTTTTATTAAGAGTTTAGCTTAAAATATCTTTATATGAGTCAGAAAAAAATAATAAAAAACTACAGCTATGAGTCAAAGAATTTTCCAGGGGCCGTGTATGTATTGAGAAAAAAATTTGATGTACAAGTCAAATTTCGATTAAACCCTGTGATAAGTGTCTCAAAATTCCATGTAGAAAGAAGCATTGTATCAATATTTTCGTATCATCGTCATTGCAAGTTAAGAACACCACGAAACATTTGTGTTGAAAATGCCAAAACACAATGACTTAACATTGACAGTCCATTGACATAACCATTACACAATGACTTAACACTAGAACCGTCAAGGTGGTCATTTTGAGCGTTTCGAAACTTTCATTGCGTACCAGTTTTTTTCTATTTACAGTATAATTTTCAAATTCCGTGACTTTTCCTATAATTCAATAAGCTATGATATGCCAGTAATAAATTTTCCAGTCAGCCAAAATTTGTGAAGTATTGCAGTACTATACCTAGAACCGCAGAAACGGTCAAAATGACCGCCGTCAATTTTAATGCACATTTTATCTAGTAGATGTCGCAACAGTCCATACGTTATACAACCACACTTCAACAAAGGTTACAGCATTACCACAGATAACTTCTTTACTTCACTGCCCCTTGCAGAAAAGCTGAAGCCACTAAAAACAAGCATTGTTGGCACAGTCAACTGCGGACGAAAAACAAAATTCTACAGGCCATAAAATCTGAAAAAAATGTCCTTGTACTGTAACCAAATTCTTGCCAAAGATTATATTACGTTGAGTTTATCAAGGGAAGAAAAATAAATATGTTTTAATTCTAAGTTCCCGACACCCATCAGTTACATTTGAAACTGGTGACAAACACTTACCAGAAACTCTAATATTCAACAATTCTGCAAAATTTAGTGTCGACGTGCTCGACCAAATGGCACGGAAGTATTCTACAAAAGCTAGTTCTAGACGATGACCTCTACAAGTGTTTTATAATTTTCACAATCTAGCGGGTATCAGTTCTGAAAAAGACAGTCAAAAAAGATGTCAAATACCAATATTTTGTTAAAGAGAAATAAGCTTTCTTTAGTCCCGTTATATTATTGGTAGCATTTTCTAGAAGAACTGGTAGTATCCACTTTTTTTGACAGTGTTATTCCCTCACCACTGGCCACCCTGAATATTGAATTGCTCAGTGGATAAATATAAATTTTTGTTTTCTCTAAGTTTATTCTTGTTTTTAGCAATTTCGATTTCTCATGAAAAATATTTTTTACTGTGAAAATATTCATAAAATAAAAAAAATATAAGTTATATATATATATATATATATATCAATATAATATAATTATAACTTAATAAAATATAAAAAAATATAATAAAAATTATGAAATATATATTACTATACGGGCAATGATGTTAATAATAATAATAAACGATACTAAGAGTAAAAAATAGCATGTAAACAATATTTGAGCATAGTAATCCACATCGGTCAAAATGACCGATTTGGCGGTTCTAGGTATACGTTTTTGCCGGCGGTTCTAGTGTTAAAGGTAAACTACTTCGAAAACTTCAAGCACATTTATAAGATATATATCATTATAAAGGATATATTGAGATTTTTTTTTTTGATCCGCAGCTGAGATATTACTGAAAGTCATGTACATCACAAATGTGACCAAATTGTCACGATGCTTTGAAGTTACATTGTGACCAAAAAAATGGATTAAAATGTCTGTATATATGCGAAGAAGTATTCCAAAATACAGAAATTTCAGAAAAATATCTTTAGGATAATTTAAAATACAAAATTATATGTCTTATATTCGCAGAGTTTATATTCCATCTTTACAGATATGATGCGCTATACATAAAAAATTATAATTTAATTTAAATTCTTACAATTAAACAGTTGCGAGATGTAAGTCTTTAAAAAACAGCAATCTTACATTTTCTGTCTCATTTTTCCCTTCACATTTATTTTCCTCTTTTTAGAGTTTCTTACATATATTGTCTGCGAATATTTCTGACAGGTGGCCATTTTTATACAGTCAGTTTTAGAAACTTTCTTTTGGAGTTTATTTTAGCTTTATTTTCCCCAGTGACTTTTGACGTTTCAGTTATTTCTTTTATTTTGCTGTATAATGAAACTCACCATCAGTTTTTCTTCGCAATTATTCGACATTTCAGTATTATGTTTTATGACGCACTTCTTTGAAATGTTGCCATAAATTTATTCTTGTTCTTTTATAATTAAAGTTTAGAAAATCCCTTCAAAAATCCATTATTTAATTTTTTCTATTTTTTATGAGTCAAAAAGCCTCGAACGTTTATTGAAATATCGGTGCCAATTATTTGGTTAAAATTTCTTAATTAAATGTCATTACAAAAAAAAAGAAGTGAAGCAAAATTTTGTTTAAAACAATAATAACAAACGTTTTAAAGAATGCGCTCGAAAGACAAAGAACATTTTTAATTAACCCTTTCATGGGAAAAATACTTCAGTTGCAAAAAGTTGAACTGATCGAATAACACCAGGTTTTACGAACAAATTAGTTTCATAATAAGGTAAAGTTCTTCTTTTTTTCTTCACGTGCATTATAAATGTAAAATTCTGTTTAATATTTCTGGTGTCATTGTTGAATTTGGAAACTGAAATTATGCGAGATATATATAACTCACTGCCCACGAAAGGGTTAAATATCACGGAGAAATTCCACAAAACTAATATCGAAAATTAACATCTTGTTTTTTTATATTTTTCTCTAAAAAAAGTATAGTATATGTTTAGTCGTAGAAAAAAAGTAAACACCCCTTACTAACTCTGCAAACAATTATTGTAGAAGACAATTACTAGTACCATACGATTGGTAATAAAGTCTACTTTTAAACGATGTATCTAAAATTTGCTTAGGGGTCATTCTACATATTAAAACGAATCATAACTTTTTTTTACAATAGCAGTACGCAATTCTGACAGCATAAATGAACTCTACACCCTTCAATTAGCCTAAAAACAATTTTTTATGGAATTCGTGCGATAAGTTTCCGAGAAATTAATTATTTTAAAACAAGCGAATTTTAGGGGCTGTATACAAATTGAAGTTCCATTCTCGATTTCCATACTCGTCTTGATCAAGGTTTCTCATGGAGTCAATTAAGACTGCTAGATTACAGGATAGCATGAGAAATTTCAAAATATCTAATCACTTCAATCGTAAACGGCCCCTTAAACCATCATTTTGCCTTTTTTTAAGCATAATTTGAAAACAACTTGGAGGACAAATGTGAAATTTTGGATTTCCATAAAGCAGAATTTAATACATCTAAATCCATCAAAAAAATCTTAGGTTGATATTCATAACTTTTTCGAATATTAATTTCATAATTCATATCATAAAATTATAAAAATTGCAAATTCAACGCATTTATGTTGGGTATATTAGTACTATTGCTACACAAAAAATTAGCACATTAGGAGTATAATTTTAGGCGATATTAATAAAAATATGAAAATGTAATTTAACATTAGAAGCACTAAATTTTGAATGTTTATAATTCAAAAACTTATCATTCAAACCACTTGAAATTTGGTGTCTAAGCAAAGTTTGAACCGAAGGTTCGAAAATCTTTTTAAAATTGGGTATTGCCATTGAAAAAAAAATTTGGGTTCGTTTCAATATGTAGATGGCCCCTAAGCAAATTTTATATACATCATTTAAAAGTAGACTTTATTTCCAATCGTTCGGTACAAGTAACTTTCTTCTACGATAATTCGTTGAGGAGTTAGTAGGGGGTGTTTACATTTTTTTCCACGACTCTACTTTTTAATCAAAAAAATATTAGTAGTACGTAATGTTTTTCTTTATTCGAACAAACAGTAAAACAGAAAATACTAATATTGTCTACATGATCATCAAGCATTCTTTTAATTAGCTAAAATAATTCTTTATCCTGTTTTTCTATTTTGAAATTAAAGAGTATTTAACAGAACATTTTAAATATTTATTGTCTCGCGTATAGTCAACGGTCCCTAGATATTTGATAAAGCCTTCACACACGTCACGGAAACGTCACACAAAGCAGGCAAAAAAAAATCCGAACAACATGCATGTTCCGATTTTGATGCAATACTGAAGAAACTCATGCGGAAAATTTAAATTCAAAACTGGTAATAATAATCTTTGAAAATCTTAATCAAAACAAAAAAATATCACATTCATAAATAAAAATCAAATTAGTAAATAATGTTGAAAAGTGAACAAGATGCGTATAATAAATTTATTACTATAGAATCGAATATTTATGAAGCATCCTGATACGTTATCTTTGAATAAACAACGCGAGTGGTATTGGAAATCTAAACTTCAGACATCTCTCGCAGTGCTTTTTAAGAACATCAAATCGATTATATCCAAACTAGTGTTGGCAGGTATGAGGTGTCCCATGTAAATGAGGGCTTCAAATGCACTGTGTACCATTCATTTCTTACAATTCATTTCTCTATCTTTAAACTCAGATAATTCTTCTGTAAGATAAGAAAAAGAAAATTACTTTAAAATACTTCTGTCCAAAGCGTTTGGAGACCCGAATTATGTGAGACACCTGGCAATACTAATCGGAATTGTCAGATACCATCCGATGACAAGAATGTTTTATTTGTAAGAATCCTGGTTGGGTATTACGAGAGTTATATACGGTTAAATTATTAGTGGTAGCTAATAATTGTATTATCAGCTTTAACTAAAATATTACTAAATTACTTGGACTTGGACTAGAAACTGGAACAGAGTGCCTGAAGACTCACCATAACTCTAATAGAGAAATGAAATGTGGAGCAATTTAATGTCACAGCCAAAATCTGATAAGCAGAACACCAGAAACGCGGAAAGGGAAAACTGGCAAATTACTAAATTAAGGTTAATGTGCAGTTAAAAAAAAATTAAAATCTGCACATAGATTCGCTTGTAAATACTGGCGTCACTAATTATTTGAACATTTTATGAATACAAGTACCTTGCCCCTGAAAGCGAGATAGCCAAACATTGAAATTGCACGATACTACAGATAAAGTTCTTAAGTACTTACGTAGCCGATTGTTCATAGATTTACCTTGCTATTTTTTCCCTTAAAATACCCATGTGAATTTTATACTTATTACCTATACTAAAGTACATAAGTACTTACTTTTTTTTAAATGTTTTTGGTATAAATAAATCTAATATTTTCACTTTTAGTGCTTTTTTTATAAACTTTGGCAGCAAAGGTTTCCCTTACAACGCTCTTTAGTTGATATATAATTTACAAGATCTGCCTGGTTTAAATTACTTTAAGTTGTTTACACTTTTTCAAACAGGACCTAATATCCCATATGAAAAAAAAAATAAGCGCGTGTGGAACATAGACCCTCATGGTCCACTTACTCCCATTTTTATGGGGCAACTGGTCCCATGAGAAAAGAAATATGAAATATGCATCTTTTTATATTTTTAAATAATAAAATGTAATTTTGAGCATTTCTGTCTAATAGAGGGAACCTAACTGAACACATTTACAGAAGGTCAGACTTTAATTCAAATGAACGTTAGCTTTTGAAGCTGAATTGTCAGACGCTCCAAAGTCACATTGTACAATCAGGGCCCAGGTACCCCAACTAACCTTACTCGTGCAAAAGTCTGCCACCAATTTCGAGAGGTATAACAGGTTAAATACGAATATTCTTTCAGTGTTTTCTAAACTAGTATAGTTGTTTTTGCCTTATTTAATCACAGAAAAGTTTTACGTCCACCGTAATTAAGTAAGGCAAAGAAAACTGTTCGGAACTATTAGTAAACAAACAGGGTTGCCGATTGACAGTTTGACCTCCGCTGTTAGTCAGAAAACTCGGATTCTCACCCGAAACTCTAAATGCTTTTTCAGATTTATTTAATGACATGCTTTTGATTACTTAAAATAAAAATTCTTCTTCAGAAAGTTTATATCTGAAGTCGGAATTTCGGGATAAAAATGGAGGCTAAACTGGTACCTTTGACACAAACTGTTATTCCTCTTGAATTTGGGGTTGAAACTAAAAGTCAGTACGTACAGTACTTTTACGGGCCAATATTCGAAAATCAGATTTATCTTAGAAAATATGGTCCGGACAATCTGGTAAATAAAAGAGGTGGTCAAAGGGTGTGTATAGAACATGCGTTTTCTCTATTGGAATCAAAGCTCATATATGAGAGTCAAGTTTTAATGTCCTACAATGCTTCAAGGTATTCAACCACTCAGAATAATGGAGCTAATGAATAAATAGGAGGAGACAACTAGTATAGTGCTTGCTGATTGCGAGTGCAGTGTTGCCAGTGGGCTACTTTTTTTAATTCAGATTTCTTGACTGGCACCACTTTTTTGAAACGGTAAAATTCCCTTCGTTTTCGCCTTAATTAATATGTCACTAAATAAGGCGCCTTTTCCCATAACAAAAAAGTGGTGCCAATCAAGGACTTGATTTTTAAAACAGTAGCCCATCTGGCAACACTGTGCGAGTGAAGTAACTCGGGGACTCTTGTTTGTTTTCATCGGATCAACAGGGATTGATTAAACGATCTTACAAACTGGTCTGGTATTGGTATTCCACCAATAAATTTGAACAGAAATTTTGGTATTATTTAAACACCTTATTAACCCCTTAATTCTCGTTCCCGTTATTTTCACAGGCTGTGTCTTTTATTCAGATTATTCAAATTTGTTTGATTCCAACCAGTTTTATAGAATAGTGTAATTGGATTTATTATGGTATCATTTTACCTGCCATTAAATAAGGTGAGCATTTCTTTTTCAAAAAAGTGGTGCCATTAAGTAATTTTAATTTTTAAACCGTAATTTAATGCGACTGTTAAGGGGTTAAAACAAAATTTCGTCATCGTGATGACAAGATTTGTATTTTATATAGCTATGTACAGGATGATTCAAAACTTATCATTAAAATTTCGTTTGAAGATAGGAAATACTCGGGAAACCGATTTTACATAGGGAAGTATGTCCGCAAATGTGCGCATGCGTATGCAGAGGGCGCTGTGTGTACCCAACCTTCCATTGTATACCAATCATTGTTTTGACTTTCCTAAAGCTAGTATTATTTCTTCTTCCATTTCCACTTCTCATTTGGACTTCCACGAAGACTTTTACATCTTTAATACATTGAAGACGGGTCACGTGAATTGAAGTTTTTGGTGATTGATGGAAGAAAATATTACTGGTACCGGAAATTTTGTAAGGATGAGTAAAGAAAGTGTAATCCAGGCTTACCTACTTCTGATCGGTTGTGAGCAGATTTTAATTTCTAACACCGTTTGTAAACGAAAATTTTGTGCTCGTTTTCAATGTGTTAAAAACTAAAAAATCTCGTTAACCCCTTGAGGGCAGTGGGATATTTTATCCCACCTGCGATTAATTTGCACCGGAAAATTTTTATTAAATATTACTTTTCTAACTTTGGAGGAAAAAAGACGTGAAATTGCTTTTTCTTATTTTGAAATAAATCTTTATGGAGATTCCGGTGTGAATTTGACATTAGAGAAACGCAATTGCTTGCCCTTCAAGGGTTAATGACTTTTATTTAGCGTTTTTATTATCTGACGCCTAGAAACTTCTTGTTTAATTTTGTTCTTTACGATTTTTTAAACCTTTATTTATTTAGTTTTTAATTGGTTTGCTTTTTACATTTTTTTTTGTTAGTTTATTTTATTCTTTGTTTTTAACTTTTATATTTCATAAATTCGATGTTCGATAATGAAGGCGTTGAATAAAGCAAGGCTCCCAAATGGTCCGCCAACTGAATACCAATATTTTTTTAGGAAAATTTTCTTTTTAGATTATTCTTATAAACCGCCCCTACATCACCTTTGAAGGTTAATTCTAGCGCAAACCTACCATAAAATTTTCTGTTAAAATTTATTGGTATTCAGTTGGCGGACCATTTGGGAGCCCTGATAAAGGTCATTAACGATATGTTTGGAGTTTTTAAAGCTAAAGGACGCGGGCCGGGACTGATAGGGCCGGAGTACGTACGGTCTTTACAATTGTCACCACTATCTTTTTAAAAGAAATCTTCAAATTCTTTAATCGCATAATTCTCTCCGATTAAATAAGGTGAAGATTATTATTTGTTTTTATTGGTGACAAAGTAAAAACCATTCATACCCTGGGTATGCGCGCATTCTCCCGGGTTAAAAATGTAAAAGCCGTTCTTGAAAGTCCAAGTGAGAAGTAGAATTAGGAGAAGAAATAATACTAGCTTTAAGAAAATCAAAATAATAATTAGGAGACAATGGAAGGTTGGGTACACACAGCGCCCTCTACAGCTCATATTAAAAATACTAGAATAATTGAGAAAAAGTAATAAGAAAAATTTATTTTTCATTTATTTATTTTTGATACTAAGTAAATGTAATTAAATTTATCATAAATTAAGTATGGAAAGTTTATATAAGATTTTAACATTTACAAAATATTAAATACAGTACAAATTTGGTATGCAGCTCTTTGAAACACATCAAAATATTAGAATAAAATTTAGATTGTTTTAAAATATTAGAATATTTTATTTTACGCAACAATATTACCTTATGAATAGGAAGTAAACGGTAGTTAATATTTTGTAGCACCCACTTTAGCTTTCATAACGGCGTACAATCGATCTTGAATACTATATACAAGGTGTTTACAAACATTTCTATCAATATTAGACCAAATAAATCTTATATATGCCACTAACTCAGTTTTTCCTGAAGGAGGATTTTCGTGGAGTTTTTTCTTCATTATATACCATAAGGTTTCGATGGGATTAAGGTCTGGTGAGTTTGGTGGCAAGGGGGTTCGCAACTTTGCATATATGCAAACAACAGTGTTTTGATTTTTTTTTAATTCGTATATACCCAATCCACACCAGATAATTAAAAGAGCAATATTTGCTTTTATTAATGACAGACTTTACGTATTTAAATAAAACGGAATTATCCATTGAAACTTTCTGGTGCAAAGTCATATTCTCTAAACTACGTAATTTTTAGAACTTATTCTATCATGGGAATTAAGGGATTAAAGGTTAAGTTGTATAAAATAAATAATTATATAAAATAAGGTATTTGGAGACATACTTATTAAAATATTTACAAATTTGCAATATTTTAGCGTAAAACAGTCACACGACAGTAGTTTTTACTTGTATTGCAGATGTGCAACATAAGAAAAGATTGATGTATTATATGAAAAAAATTATCTCTGATTTTTTTCATCATTTTTCCTGCATAATAAACCTTTCGGAGAATCATATATATTTTTTTCAAAACAAAATAAAAAATCGCACTTTTAAAGGTTAATGTTGCGTTGGTAGAACCAGTTCTTAGTTGACACCGAGGTATGCGGTGACGCTAAATCTTGTTGAAAGATTAAATCATCTTCAAATAAATCTTCTGATGATGGAATCACGTAATATTCCATAATTTCTTGATACATCTGAGAGTTAAACTTTTCGTAGACGATGCATAACTTTCCAGGTCCTTCTGCACTCATGCAATCCCAAACCATAACATTAGCAGCAAATTTTATGGAACGTTTAAGGCATTCTTTATCAAATGCTTTTTGCTTCATTCTCCAAACTCGAGTACCTTGATCACCATATGAAACACAAAACATAATTTCATCACTAAATAATATATTTTTCCAATCTTCTTCGCTCCGTAAACGTCTTGATTTACACTAATTCAATCTTGTACGCTTTCCTTTGCAGTTATGAGAGGTTTTGCTTTCGGTACACGAGATTCAAACTTAAATTTATGGAGACGTCTTTATGTTGTCAATGTAGAAACTTCAACTCCTACTTCTTTCCTTTTTTGTGCAAGAATCGCACACTTTTAAAACGGTTTTTAAGTTTCAGTTTCCTGTAATCTCTAGCAGATGTTTTTAGTTTTCGGCCGCCATTTCTGCAATAACTTTAAAATTTTCCATTTTTTAATATTGTGCTAGTGTTTTACTAACGCTTGATTGCGAACAATGTAAATAATTCGCTATATAACATTGATTTCTATCGTGCCGATACAAATCAAAAATACGAAGTTTAATAGATTCAGGAATATCACTCACACGACCCATTTTAAGACGAAAAAGCAAACAAACTGCAAAAAGAATACAGATTTTAAATAAAATCGTCTGAAATTAATCAATGATGCCACCAGTTATGAATTGGTGATAATGAAAGGAGAATTAATGCGAAATATTCTAATATTTTGAGCCACTTGAATAAATATTCTAATATTTTGACTTTTCAAAATAATTTTTTTTCAATTAATCTTTTCAAAAATGGTATTAATTTTAAGATAATAAATAAGTTTAATCAACAATAAGTTCTTAATAAAAATATCGTTTGCACATTTGCATTAAAAAATATTAAATTACCAAACGATATTTTCAATTTATAAAAAAACGTAATTATTCTAATATTTTGAATATGAGCTGTACATACGCATGCGTACATTTGCGGACATACTTTCCTGTGTAAAATTGGTTTCCTGACGTATTCCCTACCTCCCCACGAAATTTGAACTCTAAGTTTTTAAACACCCTATATATAAAACGAATGCAATAGGACAATGTCTAAATATATGAACCTACTAATGACAGTAGTCTATGTATGTTGACATATTACTGATTAAAAGTATGTAAGTATACCTATTGAACTATTCATTTTCAATCTAACCTGTTTTGTTTGTACTTTTCAATGATTGTTTAGTGTGTATCTGAAAAAGATATTCCCTTGTATCTTATCGTTTAGTACTAGTAATTTATGAATAAAAAATGATATCATTTAACACTAGTTATTTAAGATTCACAAGTAAATCAATTAGCACCAGTTTTAAAATAAGCATTATTTATAAACCTCGATCTACTATTTTTTCTAACTTTGCTTTACTATAAATCTTTCCTATCATGTTAGACGCTTGGCATCTATTTAAGCGTCGGAATCAAAGCGACATAAGTAAGCGTACAAACTTAATACTGCAATCGGACGTAAATTAACACAGTTGCCCCATCTTGTGGACGGGTGATAATTCACATACGCGGGCTTTTAGTGTGACGTCATGTATCACAGGATATCTACCATCTTTAGTCACTCATGGAACTGAATTTTGTTTACAAGATTTATTCCAAAAATTGGGCGTAGCGATAGGGGCATCCAGATGCACTGGGGACCACGAAGTTTTCTTCGCCCTGTCAGAGACATTTCAGCTATTAATAAAGGTGAAAAAAAAACTTTACAATTTTAGTGGTATGGAGTAAGAAAACAGTTGGGCATCTTCCTGTAGTTTAACCCAGTCCGCTAGGTGGCGTGCGACCTTGCTTGATGTGACATCGCCTTTAATCTTGCGGCTACCTCTCCTATTTAAGATACGACGCTTGCTTATATCGCTTTGGTTGGAATAGTTCGTATTTTTTTTTTTGATAGACACTTTTCTCAGCGGTGTCAGAGTTGCAAGTTTGGCCTTTAACAAAACTTTTTTTTTGGTAAATTAACAAAGAAAAATAATTACTTTATATAGTTACAAAATATCTGCTATTAAAAAAAACCACAAAATTTTATTGGAATTTTCTGGTAAAATTTCGGAATTCCTGAATTTAAAAAAGGTCAAACTGGCAACCATTCAGTGTTGCTAATTAGACGTTTTATATATAGGGTGATTCAAAAAAGATGAGAAAAATTTTAAGAGGTGATAGTACACACCCAAACAAACATTTTGTATCAAAGAATGCATGGTCGAAAACTAAACGTAAAAAAGTTAGAGGGCGCCAAAAGTTATGTTCTTATACGAGGCAAAAACACACAATGAACAATTAAGTTACGAAAACAAATTTAATGGCATTTGATTACAATAAGTGCTCAAAACATTGACCGGCAACTGTTATGCACGCAGTACAACGGCGAAGAACAGATTGGCGAATTTTCTGAAACACACCAGGCACCACCGCGCTCGCCAGATCTTTCATGTCTCGATTTTTTTTGTTGGGACAGCAAAAGGCTCTTGTATATGAGAAACCATTGAATCCGCAGAAGAACTTGTCGCCAAGCTTTCGGCTGCTGTAGGGGAAGTTCGCGATATGCCTGGCGTGTTTCAGAAAATTCGCCAATCTGTTCTTCGCCGTTGTACTGCGTGCTAACAGCTGTCGGTCGATGTTTTGAGCACTTATTGTAATCAAATGCCATTAAATTTGTTTTCGTAACTTAACTTAATCGTTCATTGTATGTTTTTGCCTCGTATAAGAACATAACTTTTGGCACCTTCTAACTTTTTTACGTTTAGTTTTCGACCATGCATTCTTTGATACAAAATGTTTGTTTGGGTGTGTACTATCACCTCTTAAAATTTTTCCCATCTTTTTCGAATGACCCTGTATATACAGGGTGGTTCAAAAGGTCATTCCCAAACTGCAGGTATGGGTGTGTCAGATCATGCGGAGCAAGAATTACATAGGAACTCGGGAGGAGATTGTGACGGTGCAATTGCATTGTAACCCTAACGCAAAGAAAAGATAACAAACGGTGTAAAAATACCTTTATTTTACAAAAAACTTAATCCAAGTACAAAATATGAGTGGCCAAGAAGTTCTGCTCTCGAAGCTGGTAGACCTGAAGTGCTGGGTTCGAACCCAATCGCGCCTGTCGGCCTAATCGTTCGGAGTTTTCGTCGAGCCATGGATTTCCATGCGTAAATACGGATTAGGTTCCCTTAGAAAGACCCCCACGAAGGGCACCCCCCCGGACCTATATCCCTCGAGCAGATAATTGGCCGTTAAAAATCAACCAACCAATCAACTAAGTACAAAATGCAAATGAAAAATTTTAAACCTCAACAAGTGCTCAATGTGTGCCCCATTATCCGTAATGCATGCTTCACATCGGCATGGAATCGCAAAAACGTTCCAATTGGCTCAATACTGCGGCCACCGCGATCTCCCAACCTGAACCCCTGGATTTCTGCCTCTGGGGATATCTTAACACATTGCATGCGGGACACGTATACTAGTACATTTTTGTGGGTTGGGGACAGAAAATATTACTGGCACCGGAAATTTTGTACGGACGAAAAAGAAGGTGTAATCCAAGCATGCTTGTTTCTTATTAGTTGTGAGCCGGTTTGAATTTACAGTGGCATTTTTTGAACGTAAATTTAGGCTCATTTTCGAAAAAATTCCCCTATGCAATGTGCTAAGTCTGTGGTGTACCAGATACCCTTTCCAACGGCCACGGACCTCATGGCACGGATCGCTGAAGCGGCTGCATGTGTCCGGGAACTCCTGGCCGATTCGAACGTGTTCGCGATTCCATGCGGCGCCGATGCAAAGCATTCATTACGGCTAATGGGGCATATTTTGAGCACTTGTTATGAGTTGTAACTTTTTTCATTTGTATTTTGTACTTGGATTAAGTTTCTTGTAACTTAACACTAGAACGGCGTGAAATTTTACTCAAGTTTTATAAAAATATTTCACATCAGAATTTTTACTTAAAACTATTTAACTTATTTATTCAAGTTATTTTTGTGCAGCATATATTAATCTTATATTATAAAAAAATTTCTGGTTCGAATCGATATGTTTTCATTCAGCAAGGGTCAAAATGACCCCTCGCCGCAGTTCTAGTGTTAAAGGTCTGTTTACACCGTTTCCTATCTCTTCTTTGCGTCACGGTCACGTTGCAATGGAGGATATTCCATCTACGTTTTGATCACGTGGTCAAGGTAAAAACTTCTAGGGTAAAGAAGGGAAGCCTCCGTAGACGTAATGTAAATCCCCGCTAGCCAATGAAACAGTTCATTGGGGAAAGCAGTAGTAGTTTCCCGTTTCCTTTCTTATCAGTTAGAGGTTCTTTGTGTAAATTACCGGTACCACGTGACTTTTTTCAGCCTCGAACCCATATTTGGAATATCATCCATTGCACCGTCACTATCGCGTTTCCGAGACCCAGTTCCTATGTAATTCTTGCTCCTCATGACCTGACACACTCACACATGCCGTTTGGACATGACCTTTTGAACCACACTGCATATACAATGGAGTTATGAATGAAGAGAGGAGACATATACAGGGTTCGTACGCATCAAGGAATTCGGGGGATTTTAGGTGTTTTAGTACCAGATTTTTTAAGTACTGCTCGCTATATAAAAGATAGATTTCTTTTTCATTGAATACGGCAAATATTACTTTACAAAAATTGTAGTGAAAGGCACTTGAAAGTCCTTGAAGCATAAAAACCCTGATATAGAGTTTTGTTTATCAGTTGAGAGTGAAAAAACTGAAGTTGTTGTCACAAGATGATGGTTGCTTTTTAAAATCGGATTAAGAGTTTCTGATTTCCACCGGTGCAAACTTCCACCAGTAAATTTTGAATAGACAATTTCGTCCAATTTAATCGCATTGTTCAGCAAAAATTTCTCTCATAGTTAAGGTAAAAAAATCTATTTGTTTTTACTGGTTGCAGTTCACCCAGGTATTGTAATCTTTTTTACTGGCACTGACAAGAGGTTGTTTAGGTTGTCACAGTATAGCGGAAACGAGAGCCTGTCTACCGCAGAAGTAAACTACCACCAGTAAAAATAAATAGATATTTTTGTGATTTTTTTGTCTGAAATTTTGCATAAATAAGGTATTTATATAAGAAAACAATTTCTATTTAAATTTACTGGTGGACGTTTGCACCGGCTGTAATGAACAACTGCGAAAGTGGTTACAGTTGAAGCTTCACTATCATAAGGATATGTCAGTTTCTCTTTGTTAATAATTTCATGATATATATGAATTTCTTTATCATTGTCACATTTTTTGTATAGTTATATTGATAAGACTGAAAACATTTTTTTCAATAAAGTAATAGCAATCTTTATTTTTTTAAAACGACGAACTGGCTACTGCAAATCTCAGTAATGCCAACGTCTTCGAGGCTGGATTTGCCACAAAAAGACTTTTGTTTCGTTTAGCCGCGAAAAAAATTGTTTAGGCCCTAGCCCTAAATCCAGCGCTTTTTTATATCGCGAATTAAGCACAAATCCGAAAAACAGTGCTCAAAATCAGGCTAAAGAGGAGGTTAACTAACCCCCTTTTAAGTAATTTTGAATTCCATTTAGCAACATTTAAACTCTGATCAGCTAGCAACACTAGACAGTCTATTGGTTATTTTTTTGTTTTAAAATCAAATTCCTCAAAATTTATTCCATAAAATGTGCCTGGTTTCTATACGATGAGTATTTGAATTCAGTTATTTAATTATATTTTTTGTTCAGAGTATGTTTATTTGACTTGACAAAATACGGATCAAATGTCAACTATCTCTCTTCATTATTACAGTGGAATGCATAGGAAATCGGTGTTGCCAGTTCGCTACTTTTAACACTTTCCAACATTGTTAAAAAAATATTCCAGTTCGGTTTTTCTTTTTCCGTACTGTAACTCTTGTAAATATACACTTAACGCTTTCAGGGGCGTATGATTATGTTTCTGTAATGTTGAATTCACACTGAAATTTTCGAAAATTTTATTTCAAAATAAGGAAAAACAATTTTACAACTTTTTTATACCAAAGTCATAAAATAAAAATTTAATTGAATTCTCGTGCAAATCTTTGTTAAAATTAGGTGGGATATCTTATAACCTACTGCCCTTCAAAGGGATAACCACTTCACGACAAGCATCCTCTATATAATTTGTATTTGTTGTAGAATTTGGATTTGTTGAATTCACACCGGAATTTTCGAAAAAAAAAGAAAGTTTTAAAATAATGAAAAGCAATATTTCAACTTTTTTCCACAGAAGTTAAGAATATAAAATTTAGTTAAAACTTTCTGATGCAAATCATGATTAAAATTAGGTGGGATAATATATATCCCACAGGCCCTCAAGGGATTAACCACCGAACCCTGAATATTAGGTTTGAGCCCTGACACAAAATGGAGGCTCTACTAGGCGGATTATTTTCAGGGTTTGTACGGTCCCTTGCATTTGAACACCAATAATTTTAAAAAGTTTTTTCGGTTGTATTTTTTTTTAGATGAAATAAGTCAAAGAAAACTTTCGAAAAATACTGGTGTCTAAATTCAGGGGACCTTACAAGTGATTAAAAACAATTCACCTCCGACAGCCACCATTTTTGTGTCAGCGCTCAAGCTTAGTATTCGGGAGGCGGTGATTTGACGGAAAAATGCATAAAAATTGGCAGCTATCGATTTGCTCAAAAAAGGCCGTCAAAGAATCTTTCGATGTCAGTACAAAGCTTTTCCAAATACCACAGCGGTCACTAAAATATTCCCGGCGGTGCAAAAATGGAAGACTGTTTATCTAAAAAGAGGACAAACACAGAGTTCTAATTATCATAGAGATTAAGTATACCGTCAAAAGGTTTGCAATATAAATCCAGCTATCTTAAATTTAAATGCTCTCATAAGGTTCAAACAGTACAAGCCAAATACCACAGCGGTCACTAAAATATTCCCGGCGGTACACGAATTGAAGACTGTTTATCTAAAAAGGGGACACGCACAGAGTTTTAAGTATCATAGTGATTAAGTATACCGTCAAAAGGTTTGCAATATAAATCAAGTTATCTTGAATTTAAATGCTCTCATTCGGAAAAACAGAACAAACCAAATACCACAGCGGTCACTAAAATTTTCCCGGCGGTACACGGATTGAAGACTATTTATTTGAAAAGGGGACACACACAGAGTTCTAAGTATAATAGAGAATAAGTATACCGTCAAAACGGTTTGCTATATAGATCCAGTTATCTTGAATTTAAATGCTCTCATTCGGTCCAAACTGAACAAACCAAATACCACAGCGGTCACTAAAATTTTCCCGGCGGTACACGGATTGAAGACTATTTATCTAAAAAGGAGACACACACAGAGTTCTAAGTATAATACAAATAAGTATACCGTCAAAACGGTTTGCAATATAAATCAAATTATCTTGAATTTAAATGCTCTCACTCGGTCCAAACAGAACAAACCAAATACCACAGCGGTCACTAAAATTTTCCCGGCGGTACACGGATTGAAGACTATTTATCTAAAAAGGACACACACACAGAGTTCTAATTATTATAGAGATTAAGTATACCGTCAAATTTTTGCAATACAAATCCAGCTATCTTGAATTTAAATGCTCTCATTCGGTTCAAACAGTACAAGCCAAATACCACAGCGGTCACTAAAATATTCCCGGCGGTACACGAATTGAAGACTGTTTATCTAAAAAGGGGACACGCACAGAGTTCTAAGTATCATACTGATTAAGTATACCGTCAAAAGGTTTGCAATATAAATAAAGTTACCTTGAATTTAAATGCTCTCATTCGGTCCAAACAGAACAAACCAAATACCACAGCGGTCACTAAAATTTTCCCGGCGGTACACGGATTGAAGACTATTTATCTAAAAAGGGGACACACGCAGAGTTCTAATTATCATAGAGATTAAGTATACCGTCAAAAGTTTTGCAATACAAATCCAGCTATCTTGAATTTAAATGCTCTCATTCGGTTCAAACAGTACAAGCCAAATACCACAGCGGTCACTAAAATATTCTCGGCGGTACACGAATTGAAGACTGTTTATCTAAAAAGGGGACACACACAGAGTTCTAATTATCATAGAGATTAAGTATATCGTCAAAAGTTTTGCAATATAAATCCAGCTATCTTGAATTTAAATGCTCTCATTCGGTCCAAACAGAACAAACCAAATACCACAGCGGTCACTAAAATTTTCCCGGCGGTACACGGATTGAAGACTATTTATTTAAAAAGGGGACACGCACAGAGTTCTAATTATCATAGAGATTAAGTATACCGTCAAAAGGTTTGCAATATAAATCCAGCTATCTTGAATTTAAATGCTCTCATTCGGTTCAAACAGTACAAGCCAAATACCACAGCGGTCACTAAAATATTCCCGGCAGTACACGAATTGATGACTGTTTATCTAAAAAGGGGACACGCACAGAGTTCTAAGTATCATAGTGATTAAGTATACCGTCAAAAGGTTTGCAATATAAATCAAGTTATCTTGAATTTAAATGCTCTCATTCAGTCCAAACAGAACAAACCAAATACCAGAGCGGTCACTAAAATTTTCCCGGCGGTACACGGATTGAAGACTATTTATCTAAAAAGGGCACACACACAGAGTTCTAATTATCATAGAGATTAAGTATATCGTCAAAAGTTTTGCAATATAAATCCAGCTATCTTGAATTTAAATGCTCTCATTCGGTTCAAACAGTACAAGCCAAATACCACAGCGGTCACTAAAATATTCCCGGCGGTACACGAATTGAAGACTGTTTATCTAAAAAGGGGACACGCACAGAGTTCTAAGTATCATAGTGATTAAGTATACCGTCAAAAGGTTTGCTATATAAATCAAGTTATCTTGAATTTAAATGCTCTCATTCGGTCCAAACAGAACAAATCAAATACCACAGCGGTCACTAAAATTTTCCCGGCGGTACACGGATTGAAGACTATTTATCTAAAAAGGGGACACACACAGAGTTCTAAGTATAATAGAGAATAAGTATACCGTCAAAACGGTTTGCATTATAGATCCAATTATCTTGAATTTAAATGCTCTCTTTCGGTCCAAACAGAACAAGCATGTGGGACGAAGGACGAATTCTTTCGTTGGGAAACTTTGAAAGTCAGACGTATCAAAGGGTACAATTGTGTTTACAAAGTGCTTGAGCCGAATCATAATCAATTTTAAGGTTGCATTTTTGGATTCACACCAAAAATGCACATTTCCTCTCTATCTTTCTTGCACCTCTATATGCGCTACCTAGTTATCGAAGTATGCATAGAAAAGTAAATTTTAAGAATTTAACCGGGGAAATTTTATTGAACATTTTATTAGGTCATGAGAGTTTACGTTAGAACTACAAATTCTACGTTCTTCTTCTGGCACGAAAGTTTGTGTTCAAGTACTTTTCATTTTAAGATCCGAATTGTAGTTTTAAAAATTGAATAATGCCCAAACACATTTTCCTTTATAACTCTAGGTAGTTTTTTTAAGCATATAAATTGTACCAATTTCTAGGCTGCCCAAATCCGAGGAATTAAATATGTCATGAAAAGTGGCAGTTAACCTTTGAAAATTGAAAGTTAGCCTATTTTTCACTTGCATTTATTTAAAAAAAAAATCCAGCCGAATGGTACTTCTCGGATGTTCTCTTTGACAGTTTGCTGTTAGGACAGCATGCGGTGAACAAACAATAGATGGCGCTGTAAGCAATAGGTGCTAAATTCAAGCTGGATGTCTTGGCCTTTCTCTTCTCCCATGCCCAAAAAGGAGATTAAAATGTATTAAATGGATCTAAAATAGTGCCTGGATTTAGCGCATATTGCTCGCAGCGTCATCTATTGTTTGTAATTCGAACTAAATTCGAGAATCACAGCAAAAAACTCCTGACATCATACATAAGGCTCCTGCAAGAATTTTTAAATGTCACCGTTTGCAAGTTATTGAATTTTAAAATCGGTCAGTCCTTTTTAGGACCCCGGTATTTACCCATAGTGCTCAAGGACCTGACTACCCTGTCAGAGTATATTTCAGATCCGACTACTGACAACCCTTTCAGTTCCAACATAAAAAAAAAAAAATATGAAGTTTTTACACACCTAATCATGCTCCCAATAAGCTAAAAACAATCTGATAGATAATTCTTGACGAAAAATCTATTTTTTAGAGAATGAACAAACGTGATGGACACGTGTTTTAAAATAATTCTAAAACAAAATTATTGATAAAGTAAATTGGCACGTATCGGCCGCACCTCAGATAACTCAGTTTCCAACCAGAATTTATTATAAATAAAATGTGACTTGTTTCTACTTAGCACTTATATGACTTCTTTTCATCAATAAAATTTCCGGTTTGAAAAATACTTAACTAAGCCGCCGGGATAAGCGGAAAATTACGGTACTTACAGCTACCACGACAGGATCAACCTGATGAGCAGGCCTACCAAAAGGCTTAAGCACTCACAAGCCCCACCTACAGTTACCACAGTTACCACGACAATGGAAGTATGAATAAAGAGGAATTGACATAGCCTCAAAATGGTGAAGCTTCTACTGAAAACGTTTTCCCAGTCTCTCATTACCACCGGGGAAAACATCCACCAGTAAATTTGAATAGAAATATCCTCCTTATTTAAATACCTTATTAGCCCTTTCAGGTGCGCCGTTTGCAGTCTGCAAACGGTTAATTTTACTACCCAAAATGCCAAATGGCACCAGTAAATATTTACTACAATTTCGATCTCATTATATACGTGGAAAAAGTGCTTTTGATTATTTTCAAATAAATTTGTTCTTAAATTGTGGTGTGAATTAATTATTTGAATGTTTTTGGAGCAGACGTGCTTTGTCTCAGAAAGGGTTAAAGCAGCAGTCTTAATTTTGGCAAAAAAACATATATTTATGTTTTCTGGTGCTCCAACGGTATTCAAGCCCTGCGTTTCCTGCATATTGTGACTACCAAAACAACGCCCTGTCATTGTCAGTGAAAGATATTATAATAGCCGGGAAAATTTCCACCAGTAAAATCGAATAGAAAGTTTCACCATAACTGTGAGATAAATTTTGCTTGAATAAGCCGCTAAAATACGGCAAACATATTTATTCAAAATTTGTTGATGGAGGTTTACTTCGGTGGTCATCAGAAACTTTTGATGACCATGTAAAACATCAGCCGCCATCTTATGAAAACCTACTCAGTTACTTTACTCACAACTCTACACTATACGTCTTCTCCATTTATTTATAACTCCATTACCACGACAAGTTTAAATCAAAGTTAATAATTCTAATATTCTTAAAAAATGGCAAATATATATAGCTCTGATAACAAATTATATGATAATTTATATGATTTTAGAAAGTCTTACCTAGACAAGATCATCCATCTTGAATCAAACTTTCTCTTCTTGAAATTTCACTTCCGAAATATTATTATTATTATTATTATTATTATTATTATTATTACTATTATTATTATTATTATTATTATTATTATTATTATTATTACTATTACTGTTATTATTATTATTATTATTATTATTATTATTATTATTTCTAAATATTTATGGTTTGGCTGGTAAATGATTATAAATGCAGACAAAATTTTCAAAATTCTTTTAAATTAAATTAAAAGTCTTTAACTTTTTTTTAAGTGTATATCCTCGATCAAGGACACCAGTAGCGAAAGGGTTAACACTTTCCGGCGCACTGGTCCCAGTTCGGGATCAGCTAATTTTAATACCAAACTTACAAACGGCACCAAGAATATTTTAATAAAATTTTGCTTTTACAATGAAAGATTAAAGTAACAGGCTTTTAATTTTTAAAAAAGTCATTTGAAAATTCCTGTGTCAGCCAATAATTTCATCATTTTACGAACAGAATCGTTCTATACCGGAAAGGGTTAATGATACCAAAAATGCCAACATGCTGACAGAACGGAGCTATAAATAAAGAGGAAGAAACATACAGTATATTGTCTACCAGTTGCGAGTGAAGTAACTGAGGAGGTTGTCACAAGATGGCGGCTGTTTTTTGTAATCGGATCAGCAGTTTCTGAGTATCACCGGGCAAACTTCCCACCAGTAAAATTCAATGGAATTTTTTTTTTAGTTAAGCGCCTTATTCTTGGAAATATTTTCTCAGAAATATTCTAAAAAATTCTTTTTTATTTTACTGGTGTCAATTTACCCGGGTGTTATAATCTTTTTCATTGACACTGACAGGAAGTTGCCTAGATTGTCACAATATGGCGGAAATGCGGGGCCTGACAACCGCCAAAATATATTTTCACCAGTAAAAATGAATATCTGTTTCTACCATTATTTATGACTGAAATTCTGCATTAATGAGGTATTTAAATAAGTGGAAAATGTCCATTTAAATTTACTGGTGGAAGTTTAACCCAGCGGTAATTAACTTAAGCGGTTACAACTTAAGCTTCAGTATTTTTTGGACATGTCTGTTCCTTTTTATTAATAGTTCCATGGCTGACAGTAATAGTTCCATGGCTGACAGATGTGTGTAGTGCAGGGTTCGTACGCAACAATGGATTCAGGGGTTTTAGTACCAGAAATTTCGTAAAGTACTGTCCGCAATATCTGAAGATAGAATTTGCTTTTCATTAAAAAAAGCGAATATTATATTACAAAAATTCTGATAAAAGGCGCTTGAAAGTTCCTGAAGTATACAACCCCTAGTGTAGTGTTGTCAGTTATCCCGCATAAATCAGGTCTCCAAATGCTCTGCACACCATTAATTTCTTACAGTTTGTTTCGCCATCTTTAATCGCAGATGATTCTGCCATTAGATAAGACGTAGAAAATTCCTTTAACACTTTCATCGCGGCAATGGAGCGCCTTTGTGCCATCCTTTGCGCTAAGAGCCTGAGCCGCTCCTCGCAGCGCAAAAATTGAAACAAAACACAAATTCATTTAAAACTTGTTCATTTTACTTTGAAAAATAATAATCCGTATCATTTCTCACTCTAATGATTTGTTTGTCCTTACATCCTTACAAACATATAAAAATAATAAAATGTAGTGTCCGTTTGGGAAAATCAATTCGCACCGAAAAATTCTGTCCGGTAATTATTAGACATTACATATCGGAATCAATGTCTAATAATTAAATGCAGACTTTTCCGGTACGAATTGATTTTCCATGATTGATAATTAATATTCCTGGGAGAGGAGTTATCTCATCCCTCGCCATGAAAGTGTTAAAGCAAAGCGATATAAGTAAGCGTCCTATCTTAAATAGGAGAAGTATCCGCAAGATTAAAAGCGAGGTCACATCAATCAAGGTCATGCGCCACGTAGCGGATGGAGTGTGAACTACAGGTAGATACCTAACTATTTTCTTACTAACACCACTAAAATTATAAAGTTTTTTTCAGCTTTATTAATAAATGAAATCCATTTTTGTGATAAGGCGAAGAAAACTTCGTGGTGTTAAGTGCGTCTGGATGCCCCTATCGCTACGCCATTATTTTGCAATAAAAGTGGCAAACAAAATTCGTTTACATGATCGACTGAAGATTTAGAAAATACGCGCCGCACTAAAAGCCCGCTTATGTGAATTAGCACTCCGTCCACAAGGTGGCGCAACTGTGTTAATTTACGCCTGATTCTAGCATTAAGTTTGTTCGCTTACTTATAACGCTTTGGTGTTAAAGTACTGGTGTCCAGAGCATTTGGAGCCCTCATTTACGCAGAAAAGCTGACAACACTAGCTAATTGTTACCGCACAATAATAATAGTATTAAAGTCTTAGTATTTGTTGCATTATTATCACTTATTTGGTATGCTGATTTTTAATTCAGTTTTAAGGGGAATCAGGGCTTGATCGATACCGAAAAACATGTAAACAGAGCTCTCACGAGTCAGTGTCCCCAGATTGTTGATTATCAGCGCTTTTTTGAAAGAGAAATATTCGGCCTATTTAAAGTTATATTAAAAATTCTGAAAAATAAGGCGAAATATGCTATTTTAAAAAAGTGGTGACAGCCAAATAATCTGAATTAAAAAAGTTCCCAATCATCAACACTGCTTCGAGTGCATGTAAAACAGAAGCATTCAATGTAACTAATTTAAATTTTCTGATATTTTTAAGGTATGTTTGTAGTTTTATAAAATTATAAAATGAAGCACTTCAATGCAATAAAATAAAAAAATATAGCAAAATTTATATTACACAATTTTCGAAAAAAAAAAATTAGGTGCCATATCACCATCCGTAAGATATCTTAACGTTGAATTGACATAAGAGCCTAATTTTTGCTTTAAAATGATAAGGAACATTTACTGTATAGAATGAATTAAGGATATAACTATAACTCAAAGGAAACCTTATTTTAAAAAAACTTCCAAATTTGAAAATTTAAAAAATCCTAAAAAATACAATTTTTTTTCATTAAAAATACTCAAAATATTAAACTATCTAAAATATATTAATTCATTCTATAGATAATGATGTTTTATGCATGCAAAAAAACTAAGCCATTCCATCAAATAGTTTTTTTTTTTTTTATCTTACGGATAGTCGTCAAAAATCAAGTTTTGAGAAAAAGCGACTTAAAGTTGCAATTAAATGGGCGCGGCTTTGAAAGTGATTGTTATATAAAAGCTTATAACTCCGTTAAAAATTCAAATATTTTTATGCGGTTTTTTGCTGTGTGTTCAGAATTAATTTAATAAACAAAATAGATACTAAAACAAAAATCGATTTTTTGAAAGTTTTCAAGCTCTGAGCCCCCTTAATATATTATTTTCAAAAATGTGCTGAGTAATTCCCACTATTCACAAAGTTTCTTTTTAATAGTAATCACTAATGGTTTTCCGTTAATTGTCTTCAGTGCCTTTAAGATTATTTCCAAACCTCAATAAATTTCTCATTACGTAAACACCATTAGCAACTCTAAAAAATAAAATAAATGTTCAACATATTCACTTTTGTCGGTCTCGGGTGTTTAATATTCGTGACCTTTTGATTCAATTATTCTGCAAAGAAAATGCGTTGTGCAATCAACCAAATAGACAGAATAAAAGTTCAGATGCGGGATATTTTTTAAATGATTTTAGTTATTTACTGACCGATATTTTAAATGTTGAAGGTTAATTATTAGAAAATTTATTTTAAAACGGTAATGACATTGCTAAAAAATGTATATGCTAAGTATGCATTTATACAGCTCCAGTAAATAACTTAGGGGATGTTCCACTTCTGTAGTCTAAAATAAAGTAAAATAAATTTGTTCCCTAAATAAGGAAAGTTCATTATAATTTCTGCGGCTTATACCACCGTTTAGTATAAAAAATTGTTTTTAACAAAATGGCGGTCATTTAAAAAAAATGTCTTTTTTTTTCTTTTTTTTTTTTCTTTTTTTTTTTTTTTTTTTTTTTTTTTACATTTTGCGAGCTTCAAAAAGAAAATTAATCACTTTAAATTATACTTTTTGATAGGATAAGCAACTACCTTTCTTTTTTAAAAAAAGTGAAGAAAATAACTCGAATAGTTCTCGAAAAAAATAGTTGCCCATTTTGAAAAACATAGTTTCGAGAGGTCTTCGACATGGTTTCGAGCATAGAACTATGAATAAAAAATAAGTGACATATCCTCAAAATGGTGAAGCTACAGCTGTAACCGGCTCTTTCAGTTCTGATTTCCGCAAAAGCAAACTTCACCAGTAAATTTGCATAGCAATTTCCTCCTTATTGATTCATGCAATATTCCTCTCAAAATTAAGAATTCATTTTTATTGGTGGAAGTTTCCTCTTGCGGTAGCCCAGATCTTGCGATTCCGCCATATTGTGACGATCTAAGCAAACATCCTGTCAATGCCACTGGATTAGATTATTGCCTTGGCAAACTTCCAATAGTTAATTTATATAGAAATTTTCATTCTAATTCAGAAGCTTTAATTATGCAGAATTCCGTTCATAAACATAGCAGGCATTTCTATTCGTTTTTACTGGTGGGAAATTGTCCAGGCATTAATAAGAACCCGATCAAATGGAAACAACAACAGTTCTCACCTTGTGACAACCTCCTACGTTACTTATCTCGCAGTCGTGAGTTACTATAACATTATGTGTCGCCTCCCCTTTATTCATAGCTCCATTGTTTCGAGATGTTTTTCTGCATAGTTTCGAGAAGCAATAAATTTGAAACGTAAAGGTGACAAAAACCGTTTTCCGCACCCTAAACAGCGTTAAGTTCATAATCAAACAAGAAAGAAAAAATCTTGTGCCAAGCATAGATTATGAAACACTTTCCAACACATTCAGAATAATGTAACAAAACTGCAAAAAAAAAAAAAAAAAAAAATTAAATATTATATCTAATTCAACCGCATGGAAACGCACATCATATTTCAAAACCCAAATTCAGCTGTTCTCTTCTGCAATCGGAAAATTATCCGAATTCTTTGAGCAGCTCTGTATATGATATATAGATTTGTATCTATTAACTACACGCATGCCAAAATTTAGTTCACTTAAGAAATATATATACTTCACTTGAAAATTCCCCTTCAGCAATTTCCTCTAATAAGGAAAATGGTACGTGAATACTTTTTTGCAGCCCTGTACATGGGGTATATCTATACTAATATTATAAAGAGGTAAAAATTGCTTATTTGTAGCAGGTAAGCTCTGAAGCTACCGAACCAATTCCAAAAATAATGGTATAAAAATGATGGTGTTAGTCCAACTTAGAACATAGGCTATATCTGGTCCGTGCCACAGGCCAAAAGGGGGTGCAGGAGCAAAAAACGTTCTAAAAATAAGATTTTTGTGTCACTGAAGGGCATAGAAACATGAAATTCGGAATGGTAGTTACTTATAAGATATTAATGATCTCTAAGAAAATTTCTTAAAAAAGTCGAAATTTAAAAGGGGTGAAAATGAGCAAAAGCGTTCTAAAAAACGTTCTAAATTGCGATTTCTACGCAATCTCAGAAAATACCGATTCGATTTTTAAAATAAACGGTCAAGTGCGAGTATTACTCGCGTACAGAGGGTTCCGTAGAATAAATATATGAATTTGTAATTTTATTATTAAAAAAAAAACGTTGCTAAAATAATATTAAGACTTTGTAAAAAAACTATACACCGTAGGGTTGGGTATAACAGTATATATTAGAAAAGTGTAAATGGATATGTCATGAAAGTTCAAAGAGATATGGAACCTAAATAATATCAAATATAGCTATTCTGTATAACTCATTTTTTAATATTACCCTAATCTGTTTATGATGAACTTAATTCGGTACTGAAAATGAAAGCAGTGCATAATTAAACTTCATTTGGTATTTCATAAAACTAAATTCAGCCTAGAAATAACCTTTATTTCTACAGTGTAGCTAAAACAAAACCTTTGTTCAAGTTTAAATTTGGCATTGTGCTAAGCGCGCTTCGAAAGAAAGTCGCAAAGTTGCAACGCCGCCTTGGTCCGTGCCACGTTTTCCCAGATAGGTTTTTAATTAACTTTTAAAGTCACTCGAGGCGTATTGAGAGATACACTCAATGTAAACTAGTAATTTATAAATAACGAGTAACATGCAAAAAGTGAATGAAATTTAAAAGCACATACCGAAATTTAAATAGTACACTCCAGCAGTTTTTACTCAAAGACAGTACTGTACTGTAACCGATTTCTTTTGCGTGTCTCTGTAAATGAATAAAAAATGCTATGAATGCCCTGTTCTAACGTGATCGTAGTGAAATTCAATGACTTATATCAGTTTCAATACATATGAAATAGCGTTATGTCATTAAAATAATCTGCAAACGATATTTCTCCATAATGTAATGGAATAATTCTAAGTGCCCTTGTAAATGAACGATTAATCCTACATATTTCATATACAATACCAAATATGCATTGGTGACCCTAAATAACCTTTATCAATTGCATGAAAATCCGAGTCTATTTACGGGAGTTAGAGCGTGGACAGACGGATAGACAAACCGAATGCATTAACGCTTTTCAACTTTGTTGGAATGTGTTAAAAATATTGTAAAAAGTTGGAATATCAAGAGACCGCTTTAGGGCAATAACCTACATACTTGGGATATGAAAAAAAAATGTAAATTTTGACCAAAGAAGTAGTACCTCCCTTAATACAACTATTCGATAAAGTACAACCCACTTTGGTAAAAAAAAAATAAAGAAAAATAATATATAAAATAATACAATATACACCATAAATCGGATCCTATAAATTTGAACTTTCAACCTCTTTTTTTCACACCTGCTGAAGACACAATTTTATATGGTACGAAATAGCTCTATAGTGTGTATTGTATTTTATATTGTTAAACGAGAAATAGTTGCTTATTTATATATTTATTTAATTATTGGATTATCACTAATAGCACTAACAATTTTCGTGAAAACCACGTAATAGGAATTTTTAGGGTCTAGAAATTAATCTGTCAAGATATTATCTTGGTGGAAAAGTAAGATAAAAATAATTAATATTCAAATTGTGAATGTCCTTAACACTTTCATTGGTCCAATGGCGGGATCACCTAATTTTAATTCCAAACGTACAAACTGCACCAAGAATATTTAATAAGATTTTGATTTTACCATGAAAGTTTAACAGAACAAATTTTTACTTTTTAATAAGTTCGATTGTAAATTCTAGTGTTAGTAGACGATTTCATCATTTTACAAACACAATTTTCATGTGCCCGGGTCGGTTACCTAATTTTAATTCCAAACTCACGAAAGGCACCAAGAATATTTTAGAAAAATTTTGCTTTTACAATGAGCATTTAAAGTAACATGTTTTTAATTCCTAAAAAAGTCGTTTTAAAATTCCAGTGTCAGTCAATCATTTCATCATTTTACAACAAAAATTGCCCGTGCCGGAAAGGGTTAAGGGCACCGGGTAAGCTGTATCTCGGCCATGTTAAAATACACCTATTTTATGTACTTTTTTCTCAGAAATGGTGAAAGATAGATGTCTAGATTTTTTAGAGTAGTTTGAATAACATGCTTTACGTATTTTAACAGACCATTTTCTTTCTAAGCGAAACGGAAAATTAATTATTAATTATTTATTGAAAGACATTTTTAAATTAGCATTTTGGGGAAGATTTCACTGCCTAAAATAAATAATTCTCAACAAATCATTAAATCCCCGTGTTAAAGTATGCACTATAACATAATATAAATATTTAGAAAGATCCGAGTTCTTAAGTTTAATAGATAATGAAAAAAGAGGAACACAAACCTGAAAAATCAAAGTTTCGAAAAAAAATCAATTAAAGCTGTGAAGCAGGGTTGTAACTGGACGACTTTTTTAAAATTCTGATTTCTTGATTGGCACCACTTTTTTGAAATAGCAAAATTTGCCTTATTTAATAACATATTAATTAAGACGAAATGAATAGAAAATTTACCACTTCAGAAAAGTGGTGCCAATCAAGAAATCTGAATTTAAAAAAAGTAGCCAACTGCTGTGAAGTGCTCTTAGAAAGAATGAAAAAATCAACATTTTTTTTATATAGAAACATGTGTAATATACCGTTCAAAAGATAAAAGTTTAAATTATTTAACGATATACAAAAGTAAAAATCGATTTTTTGGTTAAATTTCGCTTTCCCAGTGCCCTTAAAAGAAGCCGCATTAAGCAATGTGGATTTTTAACACTTGCGTCTGTCAGGATGAATACAGTTTCATCCACAACCGTTTAAAAAAATTCGCCTTATTTAAACACGGAAAAACTATTCCAAAATCTGCTATAAAATAAGGCAATTGCGAATTCTGGAATTTAAATATAAAATAGAATAAAATATTTCTAATAAAAAAAGGGATGCCTGACTCCTTGCAAATTTCAAGGTGTATACATACCTTGGTCTACGTCAGGAGTGACCAACTGTGGCACACAAGATACCAGTAATTTTTTAAAGAAATAGCCGATTTCTTGAATCGCAGAGATTTTATGATTAGGTAAGACGATAATTACTATAAAAGTTTAGTGGTGTCGAGCGTACCACAGTTGGCCACCCCTGGTCTACGTGAGTTTTTAATGATATATAGCATTCTTACCTTTCTAGTAAGCTGAATAAAAATGCATAATAAAAGTTTAAGGAGACAGTACACTTTTAAGGCTCATAAAACATGCGAAATTTGTCATGATTTTTTATGAAAAAGATTTTTCATAAAAAAGAGCAATTTTTTATGAAAAAGATAAACATTCTAGAAGCACAAAATTTTTAGAGTATATTTAGGTGATATTGAACTACGTTTTAAAATTTTTTATTTGGATGTATTATAATTTGTAAAAAATTCATGGGGTCAATTTCAAAGTGCTATTTAAAATTTTTACAGTGGATAACATTTCACTGCGCATTTCTCATGCTAATTTCATTATATTTGCATAAACGTTATCTTAAATTAAAGATAACTCTCTGGTTTATAATTTGAACTAGGATATTTGTAACCAGTCAATTAGATAAAGAGTAATTAACATTTAATTAGAAAAATTAGAAAAAACCACGAATTCTTACATGCATTCAATCGCATAATTTTTTTCATACTGAACACAGCTTTATAATTCTAGTTCATTTTCATGAAGTTTACATAAATATTTATGTAGGGCAAAAATTTTAAATCTCTACTTCAAATAGTTTTGGAGATATCATGCGCGCAATAGTAAAAAATGCCATTTTGAGAAAAAGCCGTTTAAAAATTAAATTGTATTTTTAAAATATAAAATATGCAATAAAGGAAACAAAACTACGAATAATATATCGTATTCTGTATTAAAAATAAAATTAGATGCTAGTTTGAAATGATAAATATAAAATTATTTGTAAAATGCTGCTGAATATGGGAACATGCTTAAAAATTAAATGTATGTAATTATAAAAATGTTGAATTTACTGTTGCAGAAAATTAATTTTAAACATATAATTTGTATTGATATATATAACTTGTTATAACATATATATATATATATTATATAACTTGTACATTTTAGCTTTGATTGTAAAGTGAATTAAATGTGCACGTTTTATAAAACTAAATTATTTAATGTAAAATATAGGCCATTTTATAGGGATTCTCGTATTTCGATATCAGATTCACATACTTTGCTGCACAAAAATCCGGATAGTTTATTAAAAGAATACTTTAATGTCAATAAATCAGTATTCTAAACTGTCAATTGAAACAAAAATCACTATCAAATTGACTACTTTTTAGTTTTCCATAAGATGAGTTAGCCCCTTAGAATATATTTATATCATCGTATTTTGTATAGCGATTACCATTAAACAGACTCCTTCTTCGATGCTGTTCTGAAGCACATTTTGCATATTTTTTCATTAAAAAGTTAATAAATACGAAGAAGTAGAATACTATTACAAAATCAGGAAAGTATTGCTCTATGTGAAAAAAATGTTTTGTTTCAAATTTAAGCACTTAATAGCAAAAAAAGCTGTGAAAAACCATGAAAGTAAACAAATTTGGCGAAAGTGGAAGTTGAAGTTAATATTATAAAGCTTTCTTATTATAGTTTAAGATATTTAACCAATAACAATTGCCGCATTGCAGCATATTTCCAAAGTTACGATAATGTGAAAGCGCGAAAATAAAATGTAAACAAGCCGCCATGACAGATATCGCAGGACTGTTAATTCGGAAATGAAGGGGTGATGCCTACATTTTCCCTAATATCTCAGTAAATAATTATCACACAGTTAAAAGATTGGTATCAACTTATTCAGAATACAATAAGCTTTCTAACGATGTATAAATAAAAAAAAAAAATCAATTTTTGAAAATTTTAAAAGTGTTCTGTCCCCTTAAAAACAAATATTAAGTATATCAAATTATGCATTATTATTCTTTCCCCATGTGTAAGGATTTATAAATTAATCAATTGTACAAAAATTGTTACAAAAATGTTTGAAACAAATTTATATAAATAAGCTTTTATTATAAAAATGAATTATATAATTTCTGCAGGTTAAGTAAGGAAATTTTATAAATAAATTAATTTTTATTAAATAAATGTCATTTTACATAAGACAAGAAACATTAAGTATCAGGCCAGATAGAAGTGTGGTCCAAATAAATAAAATCACAGAAAATATTTACATACACACTTCAAAGCAGCATTTCCTTCCAATTAACATATTCTTTGACGGAAAAAACATGAAATATTATAAAATATCTTTAGTGACAGTGAAATATTTGGAATTAGCCAGTTATTGTCCGAACAATTAAAATTTAAATGTGGAGAGTTTAACAGTATTGACGGAAAAATCACTTGATTTCGCTGTGAATATCAATTGATGTTTTATCAAGTATTGTCATTAAATTGAAATTTACACATTTATTTTCTTCTTAAAAGCACAGTTTTTCTCGTTCTTCTTGATGTTACATAATTCATTTAGTTTGAAACCAGAGGAAAATTAAAACAAAATATTTTGAACATTTTACCTTTCTTTAAATAGATGGATAACGTGCATTTTCGTTTTCGATTAGAGTGCCATAGTGGGCGGTTTATTTCAAGTTTTTGTGCTTACAGCTGCTAGAAAATTTGTCAAACTGTATCGCTTGTTATTATAAAATCGACAATGAAATCATATCTTGTTTTTGCCTCACTTAAAAATAAATTCAATATTATTTTGACAGAATTTTATTTCTGTAGTGAAAAGGAAAAACATTCACAAATACAATGTTTTTATACAGTTGTTGAAGTGACTTCTAAAATCTTAGAAGTATTGCACCCATTGAAACACAGACGGTGGCCATATATTCTCATGTTTTACGAGGAGAAGACGAAACATTTATGGATAGTCCAAAATTTAAACAAATATTAATCCAAGAATATTTTTACACACAATATTTTATTAAGAAGTTATCAATTTCTTGATTATTCATTTAAATAGTTTTGATAATAGAAGAAAACTGAGATGATAGTTATAAGTTGCTCTTGTGTCAGTCTTAAAAACTTATACATTTATGGCATGATATCGTAACAGTTTGAAATCAGATTACATAAACTGCTGCGGATCATGACCTTTCCTTGGTTTTCGCCAACACCTACACTTATCTATCGTTAATCTGATAAACGCTTTTTTGAAATCTTTGTTGTTGAGGGCGTATATAAGAGGGTTAATAGCTGAATTAATCCATCCCAGCCAAACTAAACAGGACAACAGCGTCGGATGGAAAACACAGCTTTCGCAAAAAGGTTGAATTATGTAAACGATAAAAAAAGGCAACCAGCAAATGATGAAGCCACCCACAACCACACTCAATGATTTAGCAACCCTTCTTTCTCGCTGAAAAGCAGCTCTTTCATAGCCATCTTTCTTGCGGATGGTGAGTCTTGTTGTTTTTGTATGACTTTCCTTTTTAGGGTTGCAGTATTGACAGTATTGACTCGTCGGTGATGTAGCATCAGTTTCATATTCTTTCGATTTCCTCCTTGTTTGAAGAGAATCGTCAAGTGTAGTGCTTGTTTGCTGCATCCATTCCTCCCCATCGTGGTGATGGTCACGACAGAGCTTGGTTTTGACGCTGGGGTTATAAGAATTTTGACGAGATAAGAAGAAAGGAGTAGACCGCATTATTGAAAAAGAACTTTTACGTCGTTCGCTGTTACTTCTGCTCTTGGTGCTTCCACTTCTAACCTGTGAATGAGAAATAATAAATTAAAATTATGCATAGCATACTTTACAATAATACATACAGGGTGTCCCAAATAAGATGTTACAAACTTCGACGGGAGGTAGGGTGGATCTAAACGACTCGGAATCACATATGAATGCAGTGTTCGAAACGCCATCCTGACGCGATATAGGGCATTGAACCAGTGTTGCCAGTGGGCTACTTTTTTAAATTCCTATTTCTTGATTGGCACCACTTTTTGAAATGGTAAAATTCTCTTTGTTTTCAACTTGATTAATATGCCATTAAACAAGCGGAATTTTATCATTTCAAAATAGTGATGTCCATCAAGAAATCGGAATTAAAAAAAAGGTAGCCTACTGGCAACTCTGCCCAGGGCCAATGATCAGCTCTCGTGGATCCAGCCCTTTCAATGCCCAGTGTTGCCAGTGGGCAACTTTTTTAAAATTCAGATTTCTTCATCGGCACAAGTTTTTTGAAATAGTAAAATTCCCTTTTTTTCAATGAAATATTATTTAAGGCGAAAAGAAGGAGAATTTTACCATTTCAGAAAAGTGGCGCCAATCAAGAAATCTGAATTTAAAAAAAAAGCAGACCACTGGCAACACTGTCAATGCCCTTACTGGGTCAGGAGGGCGTTTCCGACCCGGCATTCCTATGTGATTCCAAGTCGTCTGGGTGTGCCCTACTTCTTCTCGAACTTTGTAAGATCTTAGCTGGGACACCATTATATAGCATAACTACCAATACCTTACGCTTTTTGTATCACAAAAATCTTATCGTGAATTTTATTTTTTAAAAACTCCATAATCTGCCAATTAAAGCAAAAATTTCTATTAAATTTTTGTGGTTCGAAAAATCGGAAGAGTTGGTAGCTATGACATAGCAATGTAAAGAAAATTAAAAATTATAATATCTGTTAATTACAACAGTTAAATTGTAATAATATTCTTCGCCTTAACCATTTCAATGTTTGCCCCGAGATAAGTCGGGGTAAGAGCACTGTTTTCTTATACCCGTCGCCGGTGAAGTGGTAAATAAATCTCAGAAGTTCTGTTATCAAATAAGGTGAGGAATACTATAAAACTTTAGTGGTAGCGATCAGCCATTTGTGGTACAGCGCTTGCATCCCCCTTTCTATTCCAGAGGCATTAGGGAGCCGTAAAAACAAAAAAAAAATGTTTAGATGTCGTTGGTAGACACAGGAGAAAAAAAGACTAAATAAAATTTTTAAAAATATATGGATAAAAAGAAAATGAAATGATAGTGCATCAAGTTACTAAAAAATTTATCAATATAAAATGCTGACAGGAAATTATTTGAATTGTACTTGAGGTCATGCATTAAATAAAATTTCTGGTTCAAAGTATTTTTTAAGCTTGTTCTCAAATGAAAAGGGGCGAATTTCAGACACATTTTTTATTTCATTTTTGTTTGGAAACACATGGAACTGGCAGGTGTCCTTATTTAGAAACTATGTCATCGAAAGACGTTTTCTATTTTTTACTAAATGCAATAGATATTTCAGAAAATATAGTCAAAGTTGATAGTTTGAACCGAATTTCCGACCGTGACAGAGACAGGGGAGAAATACAGGTCATTACTTGATCAAATCACTTATAACTCAATAACTCATTTATTTAAAAACAAATAGAAAACTTATTTCGATAGCAAATCGCTTCAATAATCAGCCCTGCCGATTTTATGGTTTTACGTTTAAAAATGAGTCCGAAAATGTGTCTGTAAGTTTCGCGTTATTGAGCAGGGAACTTGAGATCCGCAAGGTTAGAAAGACTGGAAAAATCTTTCAAATATTCTTTAAGTTGAAATTATATTATAATCGTCAATAACGACTACTTTTATCGAACCCAAAATAATGTGATTTAGAAATTATAAATGATATTTTGCTCACATGAAGTAAATTTGTTAGTTATTTTGCTCTTAGAGCTGTTCATTCTCTTCGAACCGGTATGCAGTAATGTGCATTATTTTGATGCTATAAACGTAGTCATTAACCTATTAACCTACGATTTACGTTTCAACAGCCTGTGTCCAAAACGTAAACAAGATCTTGCAGTCTTCGAGCCATTCCATGGTTTGGCAAATCCATAGAGTAGCGGATGGGGATAGCTTAATGCAACAATGTTAAAGAAGCTCCTGCAGGGAGAGGGAAATCTCGTGGGGATTTTTCTAAACCTGGTTTGAAGCAAAGGAAAAAAAATAAGCTTTTGCATTATTGCTGGCGCCACCTATCCAAAATATTTGAACATAATATTAAAAAAGAAATTTTTAGATAATAATCTTTCCAACATTGTAGTATGAAGTATATAAATAAGTAAACAGATATCTACAGCTTTTACTGTTAAAATTTAAAAGCAGTTCATCTTTTATGTCATAATAATGTTATTATATTTAATATTTAACTCATTACATATAAATGAATTGACAGGGATATGTATGTGGCGTTTTAACAGCTTTAAGGCTATAGCAAATTAGTCACCAAGGGATGTAATAAAATTGTTATTTCTTATCTTAAGCTAAATCTTTTAACTTCGTTGCCAGTCAAGGCTTTAGAAAACAATAAATATGATTTAACTAATATATACATCTATAATTAAAATATTTATAATTAAAATATTATAATTAAATAATAATTATTAATAATAATAATTTAATTATATTTTATAATTAAAATAAAATATAATTAAATTTTAAGCTTGTTCCTTAAGTATAATTATGTATATGTAACGTATTATTATATACAGTACATCACTGTTGCTTTATATATATATATATATATATAACCATTAATTAAACATTACCGACCATCATCAAAAACTGCATATATATATATATATGTATATGTATATATAAGATTTAAAAGCTATAACAATTTGTTTTCTCTATAATCTTAATTTAAAATATTTCTTTGTTTTATAATAAAAAAATTAAATAAATCCCAATTGAGAGGGCATTTTTTTTTTTTTTTAATTATTATTACATTGAACTAAACATATTTTAATTTTATTATTATTTCAGTTCCTATTTTATAGTAAATGTATAATGAGAGCATCTCATAATATTTTTAACATTAGAATATTAAGAACTATAATGCATTCTCTTCAAGTATTAACGTCTTAATTTATATTAACAGTAATAGTAATAAAAGTAGGAGAAAAATAGAATATAAAGGCACAGTAAAATATAAAACGCATGGATAAGTACCAAGTACAAATGAACATCAATTCAATACTAACAAAACAACGTGCCGAAGCCGGCTAGGGATGTTTTAATTTTTTCCCCATGGCTTTACGCAGTGGAAGTTTTAACATTGTTGCATTAAGCTGTCCCTATCCGCTACTAATCCATAGCTGCCAACTTTTAAGCTTTTTTGATACCACTAAAATTTAAACAGAGATTTTCACCTTGTTTAATCAAGAGATTTCGACGATTAAATAAGACAATATTTACTATAAAATTTTAGTGGGACGAAGAATTTACATTTGACAAGGGGCCATGCCTGTAATATTTACATTTGACCGACCGATGTACTACGGGCCAGGTCCGTGATAATCAGCTCTGGACCGAATACAAGACCATGTATCTCACACGTAGTTGTACGTTAAGGGGTTATTGATAATTATAATATTTCGAATCAAGTCTACATTTTCTTTAAAATAAATTAATTCTATTGGAAAGAAAACGACTTAACTTTTATTTAAATCCTTGTTCATATTTCACTTAATTGTTTAATGTTCTTTTGATTTGATTTTATAACTTTTTTATAATGAAGAAGTACTTCAGCTTTTTCTCGAAGTATTATCTTAAATATATTGGAACTATGTCTGAAATACTAATCTTCTATAAGCAGTAATAAACAACTGTAATAATTATAAATAATTTGACCTTTCGAAGAATTATCATTCTATGTAGTTCATAATTAATCATAAATTCCCGTACAATTCAAAAGATTATTACTTCGGAAAATAAAGATTATTTTGATTTAAAATATCTCAGACAATATCTCACTGTATGTTACATAAATACGAATGTTATTTGCTAATCCCTTAAAAACAAGCGATATGAAATGCTTTTAAATAATTTGAATCAGATGCAAGCACCTGAGAAAAGCTTTTAACTGCTTACTCATACAGAGAAAAGTAGAATCATTAAAATCAGTAATGTTATACTAGATAAAAGGAAAGCGAGAACAATTTAGATTACGAAAATGGATTAAATCATTCTTTAAAGATCACAAAATGTGACGTAAATTAAAACAAGAAAGTAAAATCATGCGTCAAGAATACATTATGAAACACTTTCCAACATATTGTAAAGCGCCGATTATCCGAACAAGTCGAGCCCGACCCTAGTTCGGATAAGCAAAAGTTCGGTAAATGGACAGACAATTTAAGGGATGTTCCTGAAAATACTAAAACATTTACACTTTATCCAGGATTATAACTGGTAGCAATAGTTAGTGCTGGCGTGTTTTAATAATACTTTAGTTACTTTTTAATCATTTATTTTTTTTTTCTCTTTTTATCATTTTCTGAATTCCAGAGATTATAATTTGATAACAAAAGCTTTCGATTGTTGCTTTTTTTCAATTCCTACTATTAGCTCACACTCTCCCTATATTTATTTATTTATTTATTTATATATTTATCTTGTTCAAATTTTCAATCGTTAATAAAATACTCATTATTCATCCTATCAAGTTGAAATAAACTTTTTAAAACTTGTACTGGATGACAATTGATGTTAATACAGTTTTTTCAAATATCAATTCATTAATTAAATTTTAATTAATTAATTTTAGTTTTGCATGGAAAACAAAATGGCGGCCATTGGTTATTGAAGATCAATGAAAGTATTTTCAATAAGGGGTTACCATAAGGGGGACCCTGTTCTGTCGCCAAATACCGCCAAGTTTGTCGCCAACTTGGCAATAGATCGCCAAATTTGGCGGCCAAAATGAGTCGCTAAAAGTGACGCCAACTTGGCGATATCTCTAATATTTCGCCAAATTCTCATAGACTTCCATTGTAAACCTACTTGCTTATAGAAATCAACAAATTGAGATATTTTAATGCAACAAACACTAATATTAGCTTAAGGGATTATATTAATTTTTTCTTTGATGGCCTAAGTAGGAATTGACTTTAAAAACAAAATTTTTATACTACTTATTTCAAAGAAGATATTCTTTTAAATGCTGCCGTATTTCGAATTCTTCTTAAATACGTCAGTTGAATAGGATCAGCATTCTTCTGCCATCGAGCCATTTCATAGCTGTTTCCAAACATTCAAAGGCTTCGTTATGGGATGGACCTGGGTCATTTTCATAGTATTCGTTTTCATTTTCTTTCATTTCACCCCCTTTCCCCAAGCCTTTTATTCTCTTCTTACGGCTCCCAAAGATACACTAATCGGGGATACGATTTCGCATGCTAAATCAGAAGCAGAAAAAATGAGAGAAATAAGGTGTTTGGATAATTGGGAATTCGGTTTTTTTTTTTTTTTTAAATGAGAGAAATGAGCTGTTTTTATAATTGCAAGTTCGGTAAATTGGAGTTCCAATAATCGGCGCCCTACTGTATATGTATAATTTTAATATAATTTTCAGCAGTGAAACAAAACAGCTGCGTTTTATTTTCCCCGCCTCATGTTTTGCCGCAGGGTTGTGTGCTCATGAATGGTTTTCCATCATGTGCTGAGGTTGCAGCCTTACCGACATATGTGAGTGAAAGATGCCAGGCTCTGTATCGTCCTTATACCTTAAATGCTAGAGCATTGAAGTATTATTCGAAGGATCCGGGTTCGATTCCCGAATTGGGCATTTTCTAATCTGTTTGTTTTACGCTTAGTTATAATTCACGTATTTAAATTTCCAACAGTTTTAGAATAGTGTAACGTCATAGGTGCTGAGTTCATGCAGGTGAAATAAGCAATAATGCATTTTTCTACCCCTATTTTTAAAAGGTTTTTCCTTGTTCCTTTTAGTCAATGTGATTAAGTAAGACAAAAAGTACTTTTTAAAATTAGAGGTCAATTTAAGATAATTTTGCTTGATTTTCCCCCATCGCCCCCTATGTTACGTCGTTGCCTACGTGTAACGTAACTACAATGTTTTAAAGAGTGAAAAATGTATCTAAATAAACAATTAGGCAAACACACAACACATTAGAAAAACAGATTTTATCAATTACCGTCCGACGTCGGAAAGGTACTCGAATTCTTCTGTCCAATCCTGTTCCTGAACTGTATTTATCAAATCTGCCACAGCCGACTATTTTTTAATTCCATCTCGCATTACTGTCTCAAAACAAAAATCTTTGACATACAATTTAACAATATTTGGAAGAGAAATGTACTGAATTTATTTTTTTAAATAGTGGTGACATTAGAATAGAAAAATAGTCGCATGCGGCAGTCCTGACATACGTAAGTTGCATGTAATATCAATAATAAAAAAAAGAAATAAACAAAAAGTTTAGCGTTCGTTACTATCCGTTCTTCAAGATAATATCTGCGATTTTAGATCGCTTTTGAGTACCACATAACTTGTTATTCAAAATTGCATATAAAAGTTGGTTTGAAGCAGCTTCAAACATGCATGATTGATATGGCGAAGTCTCCTGTCCATACAAGTATACAGAGTTGCCAAGTCTCCGGCTTTTTGCACACCACTATTATCTTAGATAAAATCTGGTTCTTTTAAATCGTGCAAATGTTCCAATTAAATAAAACAGTATTTTCTGTATTCAAATACTGGTACCCAAAAAGCCGGAGACTTGACAGCTCTGAGTATATAATACCAAAGCATTTTCATATTTAGTTGAACGCCAATGTGTGTAAAATAACTTGACAACCATCAACTGGGATGACTTTGTCCATCCCGATGTAACTTAGTCCCACACTGCGGATAAATACAAAACGTGTAATAAATTAAATATGCTACAATAAATTAGGCCTAATTCAAATAGATTGCAGCAGTAGCTTAAATATAAATTATGTAAGTCAGCATTTTACAAATTGAATTCGACATCACTTCCGCTGTTAATTTGCCTACTTTTTCGCGAGTAATGCTGCTGGGTAAACATTTGATTGGAAAAGTTATTTGTAGTTGATACTGTAAAGTGGTAAGCACATTTTTTTTTCTTAATTTGTTTTCTTTACAAATCATTGAGATCTATATTATATTAATTTGACATTTTAGATTTTACAATGAATTTATTCACAACCGGCATTTTGATTGCTAATTTGGGATGGTAGTATCTCTGGATAATGTAGCGACAATTTTAGTTTATTTATTATATTTAATTAACATGAAAATATAAACATAAAAGCAAACATTTACTGGAATTATAAACGGTGTACTAGTACATATAAAAGTTTCACCTAACCATAAGCCAAAAGCGGGTTCCCAGGGTGGGTGCTTACTTACTTACTTACATATAAAAGCACAAATAATTGTACTAAAATTACTTCCAGGTGCATGCGTATAATATAAAGATATTTAAAATGCAAATTAAAAATATCTTAAAATACACTAAAAAAAAAAAAAACAGAACATTTTCAACCATTATAATGCCGTCATCTGTGGAATTTTAATGTTGTTACTATTTTCTTTGCGCTTATTCGATAATTGTCCATAGATAAAGTTATTCAAATTTTCTGAAATAATTGCTAATATAGATGCAGCTTGTAACGATGCACTATCGTACGATATCCACAGAGTATGGAGAGATTTGCTGCATAATAGATGAAAGCTCGTTTTTGTTGAAAATTTGAATAACTTTATCTGGCGTACAACCTTTAATCCTCTCGCTGCGCAAACCGAGATATTCTCGGGCATGCATTTTCCCGTCTAATTAATACTATGTGGTTATTCCCACCAGTTATTTTTTAGCGAAAACTTCCCCTGATTTAATCAGGACATTTTCCCCGATTACGATACTGAAAAATTTCTGCTTTAAAGAACCGGTGAAAACAGATTAAAAATTCTATAAAAGACGCTCATCGCGAAGAATTACTTACGCAGCAAGAGGGTTAACCTTTAAATTACAATGTTAATAAGCACAAAGAAAATAATAACAACATTTAAATCCTACTGATGACGGCCTTATAAGGGTTGAAAATGTTCTGGGTTTTTCTAATGTATCTTAAGGTATTTTTAATCTGTACTTTAAATATCTTTATATTATACTAGGGGGCTCTGCCCCCTGCAAGCTACGCTCGCCAACCCCGTTCAGATACCGCAGAATCTAAAAACACGCTAATCTGATCGGTTTAAAAAATATTATAGAAGATTGAATTATACTGAAAAAAGCTGTGCAGATCTCCCTGTAAACGGGTTTCCATTCAATTTCCTTTGATTTCAAAAATTTAACGCCTAATCAGTTGCTGTTAAGACATCCAATGGTTGTTTTCGTGTTTGATTAAAGAGGATCAGTTAAACTTTTGAAAAGAAGCTAAAAATAAAAGGAATTAAGTGTACAGAGTTTTTGTCTAACGGTATTTTAACCCTTTCAGGGGCAAGGCACTTCTGCTCTAAAATTGTTCAAATATTTCATTCACACCGCAATTTAAGAACAAATTTATTTGAAAATAATGAAAAGCTTTTTTCCCCCCACGTATATTATGAGATCGAAAGTGCACTAAAGAATTTCTGGTCCCATTTGTTAATTTCGGCATTAAAATCAACCGTTTGCAAACTGCAAACGGCGCCCCTCAAGGGGTTAAAACAATTTCTATAACAATAGCCTAAGTCATGTGCCTATCATCAAGAGTTCCAGGCGAACCACTTCGCTTTTTATATTCCTGGTGCCATTTTGGTACTTTAATATTAACCAGGTACAGGTGATAAGTCGCCAAATATTATTCTATCGCCATCATTTCATCTATATTATAATAGTCCAAGTCATGTAACTGCCATAAATAAATACGCTCTGATCCCTTCGCTTTTCATATGAAAGTTTGGCCCAGATATCATATACGGCCCTATATTGGCGCGATTTTTTTCCGACGCTAATTTGGGGAAAAGATCAACAGCATAAACAACAACATCAGATTTATCAAATCAAGCAAAATAACGATACTATGGCGCCACTTAAGTACCCGTTGCGTATATGACATTGGCGTCAGAAAAAAATAGCGCCAATATGGGACCGTATGTGGCACCTGTGCCGAAAGTTTTCCATTGCGATTTAAAAAAATCATTTATTTTTCGAATAATACTACATAAAAGCATTGTCGCAAAGAATTCTTGGTACTGTTACGTAGCCGGGTACAAATCTCGCCAATAACTATTTTTCAATTCGCTAGTTAGCATTTTTTTTTCGAGTGGTAAATTAAAACATTGCTTTGAAGTTGAAATTAAATGTCATCGTTTGTTACATCATTTAATATTTGGCCAGATGCCATATACGCACCCGGTTTGGCGTGATTTTTTTTTTTACGAAAATTTCGCGAAATCCTCGTTTTCGAATACCAGTTACATATGCATTTTTGGTACTACTTAGTTATCACGTCGAACAAAAATCTATCACCAAACTATAAGATTAAATGCTAATAATGGTTGATAAATGTCACATTTACTTGACTTTAAGCAAGTTACACGTCTTTACGTCATCAAGTGATTTTTATTTCGACGTTTTATTTGTATATTTATTAATGTTATACTATTTTCTTTGTTCTTTCGTTATTTAAAATGAAAATTATGTCAATTTGTATAATTTGGCGAAATGGGTCGATGGAATAACTAAGTAGTACCGTATTTTTTAATTATTTTCTATTATTTTTTATTTTTAAAGGAAAATAACCAAAAAAATAATTAACTATAGAACAAAACAATTTATGTAATTTAAAAAAAGAAATAAAGTAAATAAACACTTATTATTAAATAAACAACAATAGCCGGGTTACCATGTCAACCAAAATAATGCCATTTTGGCGCCAATTAGGTACCCCGGTGCGTATATGACATCTGTGCCTCATATTTTTCTTTTCATTTCGTTTAAAAAATATAAAGAAGTGAAAGCCATTTATTTTAAATGTTTCTGTTTGTATTAAATAAAATGATAATGAAATACAAATTGAATTATGAATAAAAGTAACCTGATAAATTTCTTAGCATACATTTAAGGGAGGCCAAACTTCTCGCCAAATTAGTTTAAAATAGTAACCTTTTCTAAAATCTGAAATAAAAATATCTGTTTGATTAAAATTTGAGTTGCCATCATTAGAAAAATGTATATAAAATTAGAAAAAAATTAATATTTCGAAAACTAATTCGAATTTAAAAATTCTAATACCAGTTTTGAAATCTGCGGATCAATATTGATTTTTGGTGTTAATTTCATCGCAAAGTATTCCATAGATTAGGAGAAATCGCCGTGAAACATAATCAGTTGTTTAATCCGTCGATTCAAAGAATCGTTTCATTTCAGCCGTTTCATATATTCGTTTCATAAATTCGTTTCATTAGGATTTTATATATATAAGGTAGATGCATGCACCTGAAAGCAATTTTTTACAATTATTTGCGCTTTTATATGTATTTTAATTATTTAACTCAAAGTGAATATTGCACTATAATTTAAATTTTCATTTATTCGTGTACTAGTACATTTTTTTGCAGGTGCTGTAACGACCATGGAACTATTAATAAAGAGGAACTGACATATCCTTAAAATAGTGAAGCTTCAACTGTAACCGCTTTGGCAAGGGCTGATTACTTTCGGCGGAAACTTCCACCAGTAAATTTATATAGAAATTTTCTGCGTATTTAATGGCCTTATTCATGCAAAATTTCAGTCATAAATAATCACAGAAACAGATTTGCATTTTTACTGGTGTAAGATTACTTTTGCGGTAGTCAGGCCCTATGTTTCCGCCATATTGTGACAACCAGTGAAACAAACTGACTGATTTACCAGACAAATTAACACCAGTAAAAATAAATAGAAGTTTTTTTCCATATTTGTGAGAAAATATTACCATGAATAAGGCGCTTAAATAAGACAAAATTTTCTATTCAATTTTACTGGTACGAAGTTTACCCCGATGCTTTTCAGAAACTGTAGATCCGATTTTAAAAACGCAGCCGCCATCTTGTGACAACCTCCTCAGTTACTTCACTTGCAACTCGTAGACAGTACACTATATGTCTCCTCCTCTTTATTCCTAACTCCATTGTAACGACCGAAGAAAACCCGCAAACCTTTCCGATCTCGTAAGTTGCAGGACTGGCTTTTGTCCACGCCTAGAATTGTCCATCGATTGTCGCCTGGGTTCTAGGCTGATTAACCGTGCTGGCGCGTCGGAGGAAAGGTTCGATATGCGAAAGGAGATAAAGTGAAGCAATGGGAACTGGTCTGTGGATAGATGAAGACGTTGGTTTTTCGAAGAGGATGAGCGGACATGTTGTGTTTTTTGAACTGTGTTTGAAGTGATAAAATTCAGAGATTTGGTAGAGTGTGGTGTATACGAAAATGTCCATTTTTTTAGAGTGAGGGATTTTAAAGTGTGAAGAGGTTTTATTCGTAAATGAGAACTGTTTTAATAAAGTGGTTCGATGTTAAGCGTCGGTCACTGAGTGCTTGCACGGGAACTATATTACATGGTTACAGTGCTTACGTAATAGTGCCTCGTACGTCTAAATCTCCTGTAGGTAGTCTTAATTATTAAAATTATACTGATGGAACGCTTCTGAAAGTGGTAGATGTTGTTGTACAACCTATATTAAACAAAAGAAAACCCGCTGAAAATTATTCGATTTTTATCACTCTTTTAAAGAATTACCTAGAAGGTCCTAAAAAATTATCCCTCCAAGAGCTATTTCTTCTGGAAGAAATGTTTTTCAGTGCCTGAAAAACTGTATATATCTAAAATTTTATTTTTTTTAAACATTAAACTTACCATGTCTTAATTGTGAATTGGTTTTACATGTCTTCCATAATGGACATTTTTTAATATAATTTCGTTTTTCGTTTCCTTTTCATACATAACATGTTTTTTTAATGACAAAATGACTTACTTTTCTTCACTGTATCAGAAAATGCTTTGCATTATAAGCTTATTCTACAGGTTTAGACAAGGCTCAATTTTCGTACATGTTATGTTGAAAAAGTCAAAGTAAAGCAAATTATTTGTAAATTAACTAAGAATCAGTTATAGCGTATTAACACTATACCAAGGTTCGTACGGGTGTTTGAATTTCCAAAATAAGAAATTCTTCAGTACCAGTATTTTCTTACACAAAATCTCTTCTTAAATAAGGCGAAAATTCGCACGTTTAAACTAGAGTTATTTTTCTATTTAAAAAAAAAAATACTGATATTTAGCCTTGAAAATAACGGTACTCGTACGAACACCGTATATAGGGAAAGAAAAGTTGCCAAATTTGGAACTGTTTTTTTTACTCAGCTATTTCAGTTCCACACCAGAAAAATTTGAACACTTCATATTTGAAGACTTCTTATCAATTTCGTTCAATTTACTACTAGCGTCTAAATCGTACCACTCACAACGGCTCATATCACAAATGCACCCTCGAAATTCTCTAGCACGGCGCGCTGGCTCATAGGATGCTTTGTTTACTTTCAGCTTAAAAGCGGAGCGTGAAATATCCTGTCTTCATAGTTTTTAGAAATAAAAAAAAATAAGAAAACAGCTAACAAATATCATTCATGTACATGAGCTTTATTTAAAACCGGATGTAAATTGCTTGATATCATCATTTATTTGTATTATAATTATTTTTAAATCTGAATAAAATCAGTTTATTTCTTTCTTCTATCTTTACAAGAAGAAAGTATTCGATTCATGAAAATTTTCGAATTCCGGTTTTCGACTGATTTACACGTTTTAGGGGGTCAGAGAACCCGAAAAACATGTTTTTACAAAATGTCTGTTTGTGAGTCTGTCTGTCTGTGTGTATGTGGCACAAATTTTGCGAGCGCTCTATCTCAAGAACTAATGAACGGAATTTAACAAAACTTTATATTCAGTTTGTCCCTGATATAAACTGGTGCTGATTAGTTTTTGATACAAATCGCCTTACAGGTGGCGCTGCTATGCTGCATTTTTCACGAGTTCCGATATAGCTATATCTCAAGAACTAACGCACGGATTTTTATAAAACATCAGATTGCATTAGTCCTTGATATAATTTGGTGCTAATAACTTTTAGGTGTAAATTACCTAATATGTGGCGCTGCTGTGCTGCATTATTCATGATTATCGCAATAGCTCTATCTCAAGAAGTAATGCACGAATTTACATCAAACTTCAGATTCAGATAGTCCCTGATATAAATTAGTACTGTTTAGGTTTTAGTGTAAATCGCACAATACGTAGCGCTGCTAGGCAGCATTTATCACGATTTCCGCAATAACTGTATCTCATGGACTAATGTCGGAATTTTCATCAAACTTCAGATTCAGTTAGTACCTGATATAAATTGGTCCCGATTAGTTTCTGGAGTAAATCGACCAACAGGTGGCGCTGCTATGTAGATTTTTTTGCGATTTCCACAAGTTTTACCTCAATAACTAATGCACGGATTTTCATCAAACTTCAGATTCAGCTGCAACTTGACATAAGTTGTTGCTGATTAGATTTTGGTACAAATCACCTAACTGATGGCACTGATATGCTCTATTTTTCTGGAAGTATTAGCATGTATGATATAGAAGAAATTTTTTGGATTGCACCTCCGACTATTTTTTTTTCTTTTGGATTGATTTTTACTGGAGGTGGGATTTATTTATTTATTAATGTTCAATAAAGAGAAATTTCAACAATATTACAGACAACTTAAACATAATGAAAGAGGTAACATTTTATAAAATTTCTGCCTACTATAGAGAAAAAACTCGCTATTATTTTATGAAAGTAAATACTAGAATACATTAAAAAAATCTGCCTTTTAACTATTGATGCGAGATACAATATCCTAAAAATAAAAGTATGGATAAATATTCTTTTTTAAAAAACTGCTTCATTTGCTAGTTAGATGATCACTTTATTTTTGTAAGAATGTAACTAGACTGATGTACCAATTCCAAAACTTTATTCTATCTCATACATGTTAATAACTCAAAATTCGCTATCACAGTACTAAAATTAAAAGGCAATTTATGTCCATCATGAGGAATTTAAAGGTATATAGGTTCGTTGAATTGGATGTATTTAATAAGAAGATATAAGTATCACATTGTTTCAAAGAAATCATGGAATTTCGGAACCTGACCTCTTAGATGTCCGCAACCAAAATTCTAACCCAAAGTACCAAAATCAACACCTGTTGTTCAATATACACCCAAGTCTAATAAGGATCGATTTACGTGAAAATGTAACAGAATATTAAGTTTGATAAAATTGCGTGCATTAGTTTTTGAGATATAGCTTTTGCGAAAATCGTGAAAAATTGAGCACAGCAGCTCCACCTGCTGTGCGATTTACTACAAAAGGTAATCAGTAACAGCTTACATCAATGTCTAACTGAATATTAAATTTGATGAAAATCCATGCCTTAGTTCTTGAGATTGAGATATAGCTATTAATCACTCAGAAATCGTACAGAAAGCAGCACAGCAGCGCCACCTTTTGAGCGATATACACCAAAAACTAATCAAGCTAGTTTATACCAAGGTATAACAAAATCTAAAGTTTTGTTAAATTCCGTACATCAATTCTTGATAGAGTTATGAATGATCAATTCTTGATAAAGTGCTGAAATCGTGAAAAATCAGCATAGTAACGCTATCTGTTGGGCGATATACACCGAACACTAATTAGCACCAGTTTATATCAAGGTCTAACTGAATCTATAGGTTTGTGAAATTTCGTGCATTAGTTATTGAGATAGAGCAAAATTTTTGTCACATACAGACAGACTCACAAACAGAGTGACAGACAGACATTTTCTAAAAACCATTAAATCGTGTTCAGGATTTTCTATAACGTATAAATCCATCGAAAACCGGAAGTCGAAAATTTTCCCGAATTGAATTAATTTCTTCTTGTAAAGGTAGAAGAACGCAAAATTGGGTTGGTTGGTTGTGTTTATGACGGCCTGTTATCAGCCCAAGGGATATAGGCCCAAAAGGGGGTGAGTGCCCTCCGTGGGGGTCTTTCTAAGGGAAGTTAAACCGTATTTACGCTTGGAAAACCAAGGTTTGAAGAAAACCACGAAAACTCCGAATGATTAGATCGACGGGCGCGATTGGGATCGAACCCGACACCTCCTCCGCACTACCAGCTTCGAGAGCAGAACCTCTCGGCCACTGGTAGGGCCGCAAAAATGGGAAACATGGATTTTTCTTTTACAATTTTTATTCGTAATTAAAATCAGTACAAAAACCCTCAACGGGTTAAACGTTTGTGACACAGCAGTTTACCTTATGGCTCTAAAAATTTTAAATATGGGTATTAAAAATAATGATATAAAAATTTGGGTAACGCTATGCTATTATGTCATCATTTTCTTTTTTTCTATTTATATTCACAAGTGCCAACAGTATTTTCAGCGTCAATTGATAGATATACAATTTATTTCCTAATGCTTTTTCATTCAGGTCTCTGATAAATTCAAAATATGGGTTTTAAATGAGATGATACGAAAATTTGAATAGCGAATTTATAAGACATTAAAAGGTTTGTTTTAAAATTCGATAAAAAATATTTTTGGTTTGTCTTTTAAAATATATTTTGACATCTGAACGATATTTTAAAATTTTCCAGTATACTGTTAATATATCAAATTTTCACTGAGCCTATATCATACATTGAAATGTTTTATTTCAATAAATTGAGTTATCTTTTGTGTCAAGCGATGCAAAAATCATAAGTAAAGTTTATGCAATGTTTTGTTTGCGTCATAGTAGCCAAATTAAATGAAATATATGCAAATCGATAACATGACAAAAAGAGAATCCTATAGTTTTTTAAATTCTTTATATTTAAAGAAAATATTCTGTAACATTTGATGTTCAATAAAAATAATAAATAAATAATTACTGTTAAGTTTGTAGCTTTTAATGAGCACGTGGAGTGGAAAGCATGTTCAAAGTTTAGTCATATATGCATTTCTTGCGTTATACTTTGCACTCGCATCTGGAGTCCCTGATGACTGATAATTATAAACATTGACGTTCTTAGCAATAAATAAAGAGTGTCTCATTTAAACCGATACAGCTCAAATCAATGAGTAATGTTGAAAATTTCCGAAGAAACAAACGAAATTTTTGAAATACAGATAGTTTCGACCGAATTTTCAGCAGTATTTTCCCCGAAAACGAACGTTTGGCGAAACTCAGATTTTGGGCCGAAGGCGTAACGAATATTTCGGTCGATCTACACTTAAAAGTTACTAAAACTTTTAAATATATTATACTCAACTCGTTAGTCGCTTATTCTCTGATCTCTAATGCCAGATATTCAAGATTTGACTGCTTACCTTTACCTAAGAAAGCCATTGTAAAAACTAATATTCATATACTATTTATTCATCCCTTTAAATACTGAAACAACTAGAGATTTGATAAGCAAAAAAATAACAAAATTAACAAAATTCGTATTCATAACATTTAAAGGATGACATTTTTATCCAGAAATATTCCTCTACATTCACCTATTTATTTTATTTAGAATCAATAAATAAAAATTTAATCTCACTACTATCAAATCTATTTAAAATGATTTTGCTCCCCACGACAATAACAACAGACGCACACACACACACAAGCGCGCGCAAAAAAAAAAAAAAAAAAAAAAAAAAAAAAAGCATCTGAATTTAACTTGTTTCCACAGATAAAAAAGATATACCATATTTTCCCTTTAAATAGGAACTTTCTCAGTAGCATAGGGAATTTCGCAGGTGCATTTGTGATATGAACCGTTCAGAGGGGCGCGATTTAGACGCTAGTTATTTTACTTCAAAATGTTTGTTATTACTATAATTAGAGTAACTATTTAAACGTTCTGGTGAGAATTAGAATTTCTTAACGATAGCTTTATAAATGATGCATAAATGCGTCAGTGTGGCCAGATTGAGGACTTTTTTGTCCCCAGATTGTTGATTGTCACCGGTTTTTTGAAATAGAAGTATTCGGCCTATTTAAAATTAGATTAAAAATTCTAAAACATTAGACGAATTATACTATTTAAAAAAAGTGGTAACAGGAAAATAATCTGATCTAAAAAAATCCGCGATCTGGCAACACTGAAACGCGTCTTCAGCGGCCTCTATAGTGTTAATATAACTTCATAAAAGTATTTAGCACTCTCGCTGCGCATCCCGCGATTTCCGCAGGCAACGTAAAAATACCAGGATTTCCGCAAGGCTGTATTTAACCAAGATTAATTTTCACGATTTAGCTTTCATATGATTATTCTTCAAATTCAGTTTTCGACAATCTTTTTTATACAATCTAAATCTATATATATAAAAAAAAACTCTTTTACAAAAAATATTTATATATATTAGCTCTAAAATAAATGTAAATTAGAAATAAATAATAAAATAAATGCGCATTTTTTTAACCTATTTTGTTTTTTAAAAATTACGCAGTGAGAGGGTTGACAACAGATTAATCAATTTAAAAAGACACCAAGATTGCGTTTTCTGACAAACTGATAAAATAATCAGCAATCAATACACGTCAACAATAGCCAACGAAAGTTACAAATGTAGAAAACTAAGCATCAAAAACTAGTTCATAAATATATTTTTTATATGTTTTTATAAAGTCTTGTCTTTTCTCCAGTAAAACATTAAAACAAATTTACATATTGAAAAATGCCTGCTAAAGAAAAATAATTAAAATCATTCGATAGTTTATAGAAATTTTTAATTCTTCATTAACAATTTTAGTTTTCTTTCATAATTTCCCGCAACTTTTTCAACTTTTCTTTAATTAAAATTTTGTTTTCTTTTTTTTAAATTTTTATCACACATAATATACTTGATATACATCCCAGCTAATTAAGACTTAACATTTTGGAAACAATGAATAAAGTTTGAAAAATATGTCAAAACAAGTAATGAAAAAAAGAAGCAGATAAAAAACAAATGCTGTTTAAATTAACTAGCACTCAACTGGAATGGGACATGTTAGGAATACTTCAGGTATCTATTTTTTCTCTTATACAATAACTTTTTTAATAAGTTATTGTTTTGATCTTAAAAGTTATTTTCAAGGCAGGATAGCACTTCATAACAATAGCTTGTGATAACCACCCCCTTAGAGTATTGGAAAATTCAAACTTCTGCAAATTAGAGTTTTTTTAGAACAGAAAGAGGAAAATCTAAAAGATATTGCTATTATTAAAAATATTTTATTTTAGGTTTTTGATTTTTGTTGAATTTTTATTTACTACTCTAGTAAAGCAGTGAGAAACAAAGTTCTCAAAATAACTTTCCTTGAAAACTTAGGGAATAATTAATTAAATCATTACCCTAATGTTATGACGTTATGTGTTCCCTAGGGATACCCAGATAGCATGAACATTAGCAGCAAGTTTGATTTTTTTCTGACATTATCTGGCCGTGACAAATTTGAACTGAGAAATTCGCAGCAAATTTTCCGCAAGGTATACCATCCCCCACTTGTATGAGTTATTTGTTGTGAAACTTATGGTAAGACTGTCTTTAATTCACAAAAGTGATGAAAGCAAAAAATACCTCTGTTGAGAGAATAGACAATCAGCACATAGGCAGAAATTTCAGAAATTTTATTCAGATGGCACTGTTTTTTCTAAACGCTATGTTTATCAAATACCAAAAAAAGGCTTGTGTTGGTAAGTACAAATGTTACCTTAACTTGTTTATGGTGATGAAAACGATGCATGCACCTTCTGACGGTGTGTTCGCATCAATAGGCCTGATGAGGTCTATGGACCCCTCCGAAAGGGTTAACCTTATAGTGTAACAGTAGTAAACAGATCGTGGGGCATTGTAAGATTGCTACTTTGTAGTAAGTTTGCAGTATTTTTCATTACTTGTTTGCTGTTAATTTGCAATAAATTTGATACAGTATGAATTTAACTTGCACGACAAGTTAGCTGCAAGTTCAAAGTGTGGTGACTTCGGCGTTTGCGTTATCTTGCTGCAGTCTTGTTATGAACTTTCAGTCTTGCCATGCTGAGCTTGCTGCAACTTTGCAGATTTTCAAAGCAAGATTGCTGCAAATTTTCTGCAAATTGAAAATGATATCTGGGTACATGTCGCACTAAAACAGGGTTGGCAGTTGGCTTTTTTTTTTTCATTCAAAAATTTCGAATTCATACCAATAATTCTGAAAGTAATTTTTTTTTTTACTTTAAGCAAACGCGAAATTTTTGTCATTAAATAAAGAAAATAATATAATTGGTAATTTCTGGTATGAATGTGAAGTTTCAGAACTAAAAGAAAATCCAAAGTGGTAACCCTGTCCCAAAAACTGGCCAAGCCACAGTTGGGTTACGTATACACGAAAATAATATAGTAATAGTGGAAAACGAAAGGCATTACCGATTTAACCCCTTAACGGTTGCATTAAATTACTGTTAAAAAATTCAAATTGCTTATTGGCACCACTTTTTTGAAAAAGAAATGCTCACCTTGTTTAATGACAGATAAAATGATACCATAATAAAGCCAATTACACTATTCTATAAATCTGGTGGGAATCAAAATCTGAATAATCTGAAAAAAAGACACAGCCCGTGAATATGACGGAGCGAGAATTAAGGGATTAAATAAAAACAGAGAAAGTCTGGATGCCACAGCGATAGGAAAAAAATTTCATCGTACCACTATTTTAAAAAATAATCTTTGTGTTAAATATATTTAAAATCAAGAAAAGAAACCTGATATATAAATTATCGTTTCAATAAAGAAAATTCCCCCCTCCCCCCCCCCCATCCATCCGACCTCGGAAAAATTCAGCTTGATCGAATAACCTCAAGAATTTTATTGAAGTTATCAAGGGCTGTGTTTGAACAACATGCATTTTAATTTTATTTTATTTTTGTGGATTTTATAACACATACTATGCTGCCTTTTACGTTACCTCTAACATATATATATATATATATATATTTGTACAAATAACGAAAAAAATTATACACACAATTCTAATGATCCAGTGATTTGTAACTTTTACGTGGAAGAAACTAACCAAAAAATAAACCATTAGCACATTAACTCAGTGGCGGTTCATCAGGGGATATGACATATGCTCAAAAGCGGGACTTCCTACTAAAAAGACAAAGATTAGCTGTCAATCAATACAGTAGCGACTCGTCAGGGGTTCACAATCAGTTTACTACAAGTATTTCAATAAACTAAATTTGTCCTTCATTAACTGTAGAACATGCCGCGATCAGATACGATCAAATTTATCATACGAAAATTGTAGTAGAAAAGTGATTTTGAACTCAGCGGCAGTTCGCAGCGTGTAGAAAATCACTTTGCTAGTAGAATTTTCGTGCAATAAATTTGATCTTATCTGATCGAGGAATATTCCACAATTAAAGACAGAGTAATTTAGTTTGTTATGATTACTGGTAGTAAACTTATTGTGAATCCCTGACGAGAAGCTACTACATTAACCCATTAACCGCCAAACTATAAGGTTGAAAATTTCAACCTTCTAGCAGAACGTAGTTCGCCACCACAAACTCTGAAATATAATTTTCGCTTTATATGATCTTAAAATTTTATGTCTTTAAGTAAGGCCAATTTTTTAATTGAAAAATAGTGGTGGATATGTAAATAACTTAAATAGGTGCATTTATTTTGACCGTTGCGTGAACGCAACACCAGCGGGTAATGGGTTAACTGACGTCTAATTTTTGTCTGTTTAGCAGGAAGTCCCGATTGTGACTTGTGATCATGTTGAATTTTTAAACAAAAATATTTTGCATGTGCCTAATTATATTACGGATATATGTAGAGTATATTTATGATACTGTTTTTAATGCAAGAATTTACATGCATAGTACAGTAATTATGTAAATATAGTTATTATATTTTCTGAAATAATGTAACATTTAAAATGTTAAATTACCAGTTTGTGGGTAAAGTTAGACCAGGGGTGTCAAACTATGTCCCGCCGAGTATTGCTAAGTGCCTCGCATAAAGCGGGTCTCCAGATGCTCAGGACGGCACTAATTTCTTACAGTTTATTTCGCCATTAGTTAAGACAAATAAAATTAGTTTAAATTACTGGGCAGAGAGAATTTGGAGCCCCGATTTGCGCGGAATATCCGACATTACTAGCAGTGTTGCCAGTGGGCTACTTTTTTAAAATTCAGATTTCTTGATTGCTACCACTTATTTGAAACGGTAAAATTCCCTTTGTTTTCGCCTTATTGAATATGTCCTTAAATAAGGCGCATTTTACAATTTCAAAAAAGTGGTGCCAATCAAGAAATCAGAATTTTAAAAAAGTACCCCACTGGCAACACTATCCCAGATTGTTGATTGTCACCGCTTTTTTGAAACAGAAATATTCGGCCTTTTTAAAAATATATTAAAAATTCAGAAAAATAATGCGAAATATAGTATTTTTCAAAAGTGGTGACAGTCAAATAATCTGAATTTTAAAAAAAAGTAGCCCATCTGGCAACACTGATTACTAGGGCTACTTGGCTGGAAGCACAGACAATCACCTCACCGAGTTCACGGTTGAAATTCCAGAATTAGTTAAATCTGGATTCGCATATTAAAACGCAATCGGTTTTCCAAGTCATATCTTGGTGGAAAACTCCTGAAAAATCGATTTTAGCGGTTGCCTCGTAGGTTTAGCATTGTGTTTTCATGCTCCCAGTATTCCATGTTTTCATACCTTTGGGTGCAGGAAAACACCATAGTGAATCGACGAGTCAACCGCTATAATCGGGCTTTCAGGTGTTTTCCACCGAGATATGACTTGGCAGACCGATTTTGTTTTAAAATGCGAATCGAATTTAACTAATTCGGCAATTTCAGCCGTGAACTCGATGAGGTGATTGTCTGTGATGGTGACTCCCGGTCTATACCGAATACCTCTAAGATTTTACAATAATCATTGCCTTACCTAATAATCAAATTTCTGCAATTGAAGAAGTCGACTATTTTTTTAAAAAATAAATGGTATATGACAGGTAATACTTTGACTCGTCCGAGTTAAACATATCTATAAGATGCGGATATCAAAAAAACATGCCAGCAATGTGCTAATAAACCTGTGTGAAATCATTTACATAGCTGTCGGCTGTTATGAGTTTCTATCTTCACATTGTCTAAAAAGAAAACCTCACTTTATTTAATCGAATTTTTCTGTGATTAACCCCTTAATTTTCGCTCCCGTCACTATCACAGGCTGAGGTGTCGTTCGTTATTTTTCGTGCCCGTCCTATTTCTGGACTGTAGATTTAATTGCTGTAAAAAACTTCTGAAACCAGAAAAATTTAACTGGCATTTACGTGTGAAGTCTTTGAATAGCTCCGCTAGGGGCTGGCTTTTGGCGCTGATTGTAATGCTGGAGCTTGTATTATATGTTTCGAAATATATAACACTCAAAAAAATTATTAATAATTAAAATTTAATGTAAATATGTTATTAGGTTGAGCAAAAAGTTCTGGGAAATTTTTTATCTAATAGTCACCAGAATTCGTATCGTATATATGAGTACTAGTGGTATATCTATAATTGGAGTTCAGGAATTCGATTATGGCCTCTTTCGATCAATGCAGCACTTTTTCAAGGGCCGTTGATTTGAATCCTTTAACGAAGTTGAAGAAGCATGTGAAGAGTTTTTGATTAGAAGGATCCGCCATGGTACTTTCAGCAAACCTGGAATCTGGCAGAACGATGGCAGAAACTCGTGGACTATGATGGTCTCTACTTTAAGAATAGTCCTTGTTGCCTTTGTTGTTAATTTGCGCATAACAACGCAACTTTCACAAATTTCCCAGAACTTTTTGCTCAACCTAGTATTTCAAATATTATTTGTAAAATCTGTGTGATGATGATAAATAAAGATCTAAGATGTGGAAAACAAAGGTCTTATTCGCATTAATTTGTATGGTGTAAAACAAACATTAAGACGCAGAATTCTCGCATGATGGCTTTTCTACAAATGTGAATTTGTTCTATAACATCTTTATTTTTCGCCTTAAAAAAACTAATTGCATATTTTATTTAGAAACCTTATAATTATTCAATTTCCGTAATAAAAGAAATAGATAATTTTTTTTATGTTTTTTTCCAAATACTAAGCGGCCGTGAAAGGGTTAAGTAAGACGTAGATTTTTCCGGTGGTGTCCAAAAACCGTAATAGTAGGCAGGACAGATTTATATCTGAAGACATTTATTGATTTTTAAATTAGTAGAAATATAAACTTTGTTTAACACCAGAAAAATACTAATTCTGGCAACGTAGAGTTTCCGTAAAATTACCGTTCGCTTAAGGTCCATTTCCAGTAAGGTAAAGGCTTTGTATTGAATGCACATTCTCTTAGAGAATTCTGAGGGTTTGAAACCTTCAGATTAAGCTAAAGTGTTCAAAAGCTCTCAAATAAACATAGTTCTTGCATGCAGGCAAGTAAATATAATGTTTAACCCTCTAGTGCAGGATTTTTTAAAAAAATACATTTGATTCCTTAATGGGCATACATTAACCCATTAACCGCCAAAACTATTACGATAGAAATTTTCAAATTTCTTGTTGGAAGTAGTTTCCCACCAGAAATTCAGTAAGGTAAATTTCGCTTTACTAAAATAGCAAAATTCCTGCCAATAAATAAGACATTTTTTTTTAAATTCTAAAATAGTGGTGCAAATGTAATTAATTCATTGCATGAGCAATTATTTTGACTGTTGCGTGAACGCAACGTCAGCGGTTAATGGGTTAAAGGAAAAATACTAAACAAAATTATCAATTTTCAAGTATTTTGGATTTTTTTTTTTAAATGGTTGCCAAATGGCAGAACCATGCATTGAGCATATTCTAAGCATATTCTGCGTTATTTCTAGTGTCTTTTTTTCTATTAATTGTCGAGTGGTATTTTGCAGTACCGGTTTCTGTTTTTTTCTTAATATTCCAAGGCGCGAAATTACTTTTCATTTCAAAAGTGTTATTATGTTCACTGCTGTTTGATAGTTATCAAAATACAGTTCATGATTTACAGGTTCAACAAATGAATGAGTTAGTCTAGCATTGTTTCAAGCGTTAATCTCCAAGTCATGTCTAACATGCAGACTGGTTGTATTTTTTCGCAATAAATATCAAAATTGTACACAAATCTTGATACTCCTGCGATAAATAACAATTTGAAACCAAATTTATGCGAGTTTTTTTTTTTTGGGGGGGGGGGGATATACTGCTTCATATGGTGTCGAGCCTTTGGCGCACTTATTTGCTCGTAAACACAGAGAGAATTTTTGGTGGGAATGGATAAGAATTTCCATTCAGGGCACCGACTATTGGTCTCAACTTGAATAACTTATCTTTCCCATTAGAAAATATACCATTGTTCAGATGGGAAAATTGTCGTATACCGTATACTTTCAAGATCGTAATGCGACTACCTGGTGATACACCAATGACAGGGTTCCCAAAAAATCTTATGATTTTAAAATTTGCCTTGCTACTCAAGGTACAAATCCTTAGATGCTTTTTTATATCTTTCGAGCATATATTGAGTGGTTTTTGAACATGTTTTAACCCCTTATCGCTCCCGCGGTATTCACGGTCTGTGTGTTCTGCTCAGATTGTTTGATTCCCACCAGTTTTATAATAGAGTGTAATTAGCTTTCTCATGGTATCATTTTACCTGTCATTAAATAAGTTGAATATTTCTTTTTTTAATAAAGTGGTGCCAATGAGCAATTTGAATTTTTAAACCGTAATTTAATGCGACCGTTAAGGGGTTAAAACACTATACAGGCTTGTTTGTTGAGAGATATACTCGAAACGTTCTGAGTGGAAAAATACAAAAATATTTATATGATGTTTTTAATAATAAAACACTTTCACACATAGAAACATCTCCGATAATCTGTATCCATGAAGGATCTGGCTTAAGAGTTTGAATCTTTCACTTTTTTCTGTTTACGTTTACTTGAGTGCTTTTGTTTTAATGTAAATAGAATAGTCACTATCCCAATGTTTGCATCAAAATTCTAGTCAATTTCATTAGCTGATTTATCTGTTTGTAAATCACAATCAGTCTCATCATAAGTCTCTGAACAGTTTTTCAACGGAAGGTTTGGTTCAAAAGGTGAATCGTCATTCATGCCATTGTAAGAAGTGTTATTTTCTTTAGACAATCCAATCCAAATTTCTTCTGTTAATATTTTGTTTAGTATCTTTGCTTTAAAATATATGTTGAACACTGACGAGGCATCTCTATCAGAACAATTTTTTTATGAAAAGATTGACAAAAAGCAAGATGAAACAATCAACAAATTCATAGAACAGAATACCAAAAATGTAAAGAAAAGCAGAACTCAATTCATGGTGCTGCCAAATGGTAACAAACTTGTATTCGCATGCATACAATATTTGTTGCAAAAAACCTTACTGAAAATTATTTAAAATCACTTTTAAAAACATATTCTTTTGAAAAAAAAATTTTTTTAAATGAAATTTTGCATTTTAAATATTTTTAATTTGTGTTATAAATCCATCTATGTCTAGGAAAATGGAAGGCTTCAAAAGTTCCTTTTTATTTGTAACTGATAAACAACTATTATCACCTATGGTATTTTAATATACTAAACCTAAGTATAGGGTCAAAATGAATACATAAAGCATAAAGTTATCAAGAAGCAACGGTAAATAAACGATAAGCAGAGAAAATTTAATTTGTTGCCAAATGGCAACAGTATGCACTAGAGGGTTAATGCTGTACTAATTTCGTCAATTGTGAAAACTTTTCTGCGGTATATATAGGTAAAGCTTAGATGTTCAAGCAAGGTCGCATAACTAAAGGACTGCTAAAAAAAGATCGAAATCTAAAAAGAAAAAGTTTTTTAACCCTTTCAGGGGCAAAGAATTTTTAATGCTAAAGTGTTGAAATAAATGATTGGCCCCGCAATTTGCAAAAAAGTTTATTTGTAAACATGAAAAAGTCCATATGTTACGTACTTATCAAATCGAAAATATTTTCCCAGAATTCCGGTGCCATTTGAAATACATTGTGGATCTTCTGATACGATATTTTTGTCATTGTGTACTGGCGGTATTTTAAAGTACCAATTTAATTTACCTCTAATTAATTTAATTTCTCACGGGTGAGTATTTTCTTATGTTTATCCTTTAATTTTCATTGTTGTAACTGAAAAAAAATATTACATGAAAATAATTGCAGTAGATCGTAATGCAGTAGATAAAGGGTTAACCCCTTGAGGGGCGCTGGCACTTTTATGAAACCACTTAATTTTAATTCCCAGATGACACAATGGCACCAGAATTTTAGTAAAAAAAATTTCGGTTTATTATATATGCAGGGATGAGGGTTCCGACTTTTTGCACATCAGCATAATTTTAGAGGAAATGCTGTTCTGTTAAATCTTAAAAATGTTTCGATTAAATGAAATAACATTTTCTCTAAGATTATACTGGTGAGCAAAATGTTAGAAATTTCATCCCTGTATATGCGAAATATAGCTTTTTTCTTATTTAGAAGTAATTTTTTTTAAATACCGGTGTTATACAATAACTTCAACACTTTAACAATGGAATTGCCTTGCCCCTGAAAGTGTTAAAAAATGTTTAGTTCAGACTATTTCGTTCTGTTTTCTAAATGTGATTAACCCCTAGAGGGGCACGCAAAAATTTCTTTTAATATTGAATTCTCACCGGAATAATCGAAATATTTTATTTTTAAATAAGGAAAAGCAATTTTCAACGTTTTTTCTCCAAAGTTAGAAACATAAAATTTACAAATGTGAATAAGTGCGAATAGTAAGTCAAACTTACGCCCATTACTAGCCGCCCCTCAAGGGGTTAAGGAATTAGTTTGTATGAAATATTAAATCTACGTTTATTAATAGATGGGTTAAATAAAATTTATAAAAGTAAGTATGATAATCATAATCAAACAACCTAAGCTAAAAATTGCTAAAAGTGGTAAGAAATATACTTAAAAAAGCATAATACCTTTGGTTAGATCAACATATGTTTCATCGCACAAACGGCTACATTTTCAACATCCTTGTTGACAGAAATATACAAACCAATATATATTATAGAATTATATCAGGAGCATATGAAATACCTTTCACGAAAGAAGATGGAACAATGCAATTTTATATAGGCATGAGAAGCAGAAAACGTAAAAGTAGAATCAAAGTATAGCAGACATCAAATACAACGAGATAACTACAGCTTTGGCAAGATTATGCAGCAGAGAACCTTTACAGATCGATTTAAAAAATTGTAGAATAATTTATCAAGCAAGATTTTATTTACCATCCATTATCCGGGAATCAATAGAGATATTTTTACGCATCGAGAATATTTGCAATGATTCAGTCTCCCTTGAGTTACCTAAAATTTGGAAACAGATGCTATGCAGGTTTAGAAACAATAGTAGAAGTTAATTCAAACTCACAAATATCCAGGGCCTGATTACCAACGGGGCACATTCCCACCAGTAAAAAGAAACAGAAAATTTTGCCTCATTTATGGCAGATATTTTACATGAATACGGCGTTTAGATAATGCGAACATTTCTTTTAAATATTATTGGTGTAAGTGTGCCCCGTTGGTAATCAGGCTCTGCAAATATCCGTTTTTATTTTATTTTACGTTTGCACTGGTTTCTCATTATGCATGAAGTCTCGTGATATTATTCATCAATTTGTTGTTTTTAAAAATTTTTGCAAAAATATTTCTATCAACAAGGAACTTGATAATGTCGCCGTTTGTGAGATAAACATATGTTAATCTAAATAAAGTTGTTATGCCTTTTTAAGTATATATTTTGTTATCACTATATCAGCAATTTTTACCTTAGGTTGATAAAATTTATATTCAGTTCTCTTTAACGGTACTTAAAAGTACAACAGGAGCATAAAACGCTAATACACTGTCAAAAAAAAAATGTACTAAAAAACAGAAATTGCACTGCCAATCGAGACGCCAGTACTGTTGCCGCATTTTAAGAAGAATTTTCCCGCGTAAATCACAGAAAAAATTCCATTTTCCTCGAATTTAGCGAGGGGGGGGGGGGTGTCGTTAAAGGGATCTTCTACATTAGGAGAAAAAAGAGCACATTTTATGATTTTTTGTAAGAAAACTGCATGGTGGATCTTTTTGAAATTTTAACAATTTATTGTACGTATCCTAAGATATGCACAAGAATTCTTTTTATTAAATTTTGTTGCTTCTACTGTAAGTTATAAACAAATATGTTCAAGTGTTTTAGAAAACTTCGTCTGGAACGTGGCAACAACATTTTTTGACAGGTTGGGCAAGATTTAAAAAAAAAAAATACTCAATGAATCATCTTGATTTTCTTTTTAATTAAAGCGTAATTAATTGCCTTCGATGTCAATTAAAGCTTTTACTAAAATTATTTTAATAAAAAGTTATTAACAAATAAGAACGAATTAAGGGGACAGTTCCCCTTCAACCGGTCAAAAATGCTAGAAAGCTGATTAAATTTCCATACCTTTTCACAAACTAACTAATAAAGCAAATTCAATGAAATTTTTTGGATTGTTAAGTATAGCTTTACTTGTTACAATAAATAAAATAGATTGATGAAAAATATTTAAATTAATTAGGAAAACTTAATTAAGTAACCTACAGTTTTTTTTTGTTTTCATAATTACTAACTATCACCGTGCATGATATCTCGTGTTCATTTTAATTTATTAACTTTAAAGGGATGTTAATTTAAAAAAAATCCTTCGCTTAATTTATTGAAATAAAACCCTTTAATTTTCTTTATTTATAATATTTATAATTAATAATAAAAATTAAAAAATAAAATCTGTAAAATTTCTCGCATATTTTTTATAATAAAACTTTTATTATTTAAGATAATACTAAGAGTTTAGTTCATCTTATGCATAAGTGTAATATTAATGCACTACGAAAATTACAACCCATTATCTTTTCCAGTTTTCGAGAAATCATGCGCGCAGTGATATATGACAATTACGAAAACAAAAAAAACAGTAGGTTACTTAATTAAGTTTTCTTAATTAATTTAAATATTTTTCATCAATCTACTTTGTTTATTGTAACAATTAAAGCTATACTTAACAATTCAAAAGTTTCATTGAATTTGCTTTATTAGTTAATTTGTGAAAACGTATGGATATTGAATCAGTTTTCTAGCATTTTTGACTGGTTAAAGGGGAACTGTCCCCTTAATTTTTTTTTTTTTAATCAGCCATCACATAACTTTTTTTAAATAAACTTATGTGCTCCTTTAATTTAACTATAAGCTATATTTACGAAGTTTACGAAAAAAATTAATTTTTGTGTTTCAGATAATTCTACAAGGCGCTATCATGGTCACCGTCCACACGAAAATTTCTAAAGCAATTAACATATGAACATATTTTTTTACTGAACATATTTTTTTATAACTTAGAGTAGAAGCAACAAAATCTGCTAAAAAAATCCTGCCTATACCTTAGGATATGTACAATAAACTGTTAAAATTTCAAAAATATTCATCATGCAGTTTTCTTACTAAAAAATCATAAATAAGTGATTTTTTTCTCCTAATTTAGAAGGTCTCATTAATATACGGAAATAGTACTGACGTCTCGATTTCCAGTAGAATTTTCATATTTTAGTCTTTTTTTTTTTTTTTTTTTTTTTTTTTTTTTACAGTGAGGGGGGAAAAAAATCTAGTAGGTAGAAAGAAAATTGCAAAAAAGCTGTATGTTTGAAATTAGATGGTAATTTTTTTATTTCGAAATTGAAATATTCCAAGAAAATATATGACTTTTAATTACTTGTGAGAGCTGTAATACATTTTCTTCAGAAACATCCGATGGGACTTTCAGAATTCTTTGATGGTCAGCGTTGTTGTGCAACGATGCATCTCCAGCGGTGGATGAATTACTATCAGATCCTTGAGCTTCTTTATTCATGCTTCCGCCTGAACCTTGCATCAAGACTGCCTGTCTCTTCCGTGCTACAGCAAATATTCGCCAATAGACGTATACCATAATTATTGCTGGTATGTAGAAAGAACCTAGAAAATGAATTGTATATTTATAATTACTTTAGAAAACAATTATAACATTACAACCTATAGAGTACTTTCATTTTAACTTTCTAAGAACACTTTAATTGTTTAGATATTATTTTTGGTGGTATTAGCAGTTAAATTTAGGATTGCCAGTTTGACCTCCTTAGAAAATCCAAAAACACACCGGAAATTTCATAAGGAATATTTTTTTTCTAAATGTAGTACCGAAATGTCTGTCATTAACCCTTATCGGTTGCTATCTTTTTATACATGATTCTATTTTTATCTCTATTTGCACCACTATATTTATATAAAAAAAATATATAGTATATTTCTTTTACGGGTGAACCGGTAACTTTATGAAAGTACAAGTAAAGTGTTTGTTAAAAAAAAAATGTCCTTACATCGAATAAAATTCGTGTAGTAGATACTGTTTCCGATGTCACATGGTTAGGTTAAATTTCATAATAGTAATAATAATAATAATAATAATAGTTAAATTTCAAAATTTCTGGTATGATTTCAGAATTTGTGATTGAAAAGGGAAACCAGGCTGGCAACCCTTGTAAAATTGTAAATAACTAGCTTTGTAAATCTCATTCTATTTACTTGTTTTTATACTTTAAAAATAGGCATGAACGGAAAATTTTAAATTACTTTTTTGTGTAACAACGGTGGAGAATAGTTAATCTTTTTAAAGGTATATATTTTAATCTTTCGCAATAGTTGTAAAAAATGTTAATGTGCATATGATGCAAATGTTAAAAATCAAACTTTGTAACAAAGATAATCAAGGAATTTTATTTACTAATCCTTAAAAGTGTAATGCATTTAATGATAAATACATATTTTTTACTAAAGACTTTTCTTGGAAACAATATATTTTATAAATAACTATATATAACTAAACAATATATTTTAGAACTAACACATTATATTTTAATTTTTTAAATACTGAATGTATTTCAATAATAAATATATTCTGTAACTAAAACATATGCGCGTCGAAAAAAGAAAGCAACCACCCTTTGATGGGTTTACCCCTTGAGGGACAAGTGATTGTGTTCCTGTAATGTTCAACTCACACCGGAATCTTTGAAAAATTCTATTTCAAAATAAGTAAAAGCAATTTTACGGCTTTTTCCCACCAAAGTTAGAAAAGTAAAATTTTTCTGGTGTATAACTTCATTAATCGTAGGTGGTATATAATATATACCGGTGCCCCTCAAGGGGTTAAAAGAATGAATAAAGAATGAAGAGGAGGTGACATATAGTCTACTATGTGCCAGTAGTGAGAGAAGTAATGAGGAGGTTGTCACAAGATGGCGGTTGTCTTATTAAAAATCTGATCAACAGTTTTTTATTTGCCGGGACAAACTGCCCACCAGTACAATTGAATAGAAAATTTTCTTATTATATAAGTGCGTTACTTATTGAAATATTTCCTTACAAGTACGGTAAAAAATTCTATTTCTTTTTACTGGTGTCAGTTTATCCAAGTAATATAATCCTTTTCATTGACACTGATAAGAGATTGTCTCGGTTGTCTCAATATGGCAGAAGCACAGGTCCTGGCTACCGCCAAATTAAGCTTCCACCAGTAAAAATGAATAGCTGTTTCTGCCATTATTTATGACGGGAATTTTGCATTACTAAGCAGTTTAAATAAAAAGAAAATTTCTATTTAGATTCACTGGTGGCAGTTTCTTCCGGCGGTAATCAACCACTCCGAAAGCGGTTACATTTGAAGCTTCGCTATTTTAAGGATATGTCAGTTCCTTTTTATCAATAGTTCCATGGTTAAAAGGTGCAATATGGATACAATTGAACATTCATGTAAATTTATTTTATTTGAATTTGTCATGCTCCATACTGAAATTTTAGCTTTTTACTGAGTAAAGTATTATAGTAAATCAAAATTACTTTTCAATTGAGGAATATATAGCAGCATTCATAAGAGGAATACACATATGACACATTTCACGCTTTTTTGTTAACACGTCATGATATAGCGTAAAAGTGAGCAGGTAAAGAAATTGCACGGTTTTTCTGATCAAACAATAAATAATATTGAATAAAATGCCCTAACCTTTTCAGTTGAAAAGTACTTCTGTTGCTAAAATGTTTAAACAATGCCAAAATTAACAAACAAATGTATTTAAAAAACATATATAAAAAGTGTTGCCAGCTCGCTACATTTTTAAAAATTCAAATGGTTTCCAATAATTTAAAAATAGTGAACAGCAATTTTTCAACACCGTTTATTCTTTCACCAAAGATAAAGTCAATAAAAATTTTCTGGTGCAAGTCTTCATCTAAATTAAGTGGGATGTTATATTAATGCCCCTACACTAGTTAACAGTAGAATGACGATGCGGGGCCATTTTCGCTCCAACCATATGGATATATTTCGGTTCAAACCGGAAATTCTTTTATAAAATAAGTTTAAAAGATTCAAAGGGGGGGGGGGAAGGACTAATGAAATAAGTTATACAGATCTAATTAAAATTTCTGGTATTAAATATTTTTATAAAACTTGAGTAAAAAGTCCCCTTTTTCTAGTATTAAGAATTTAATGATAAAAATTATGTGGCATAAATAACATACCATTGCTCTTCAAAACGCTAAAACATTCAAAGGTTGATTGTTACCCCTTTTTTTAACTAAACAGTAGCTTTATTTAAAAAAAAAGATTAAATAAGGAGAAGATAAGTCAAATTTTAGCAAAATATTCTTGTGCAATCGTGGCATTTGAGGATTAAAGTTAAGTTGTATAAATATTATACAAAAGCCCTTGAATGAGACGGCGATAACCGTTACTCTGGATTAATCATTTTTAATTAAGTGTTGTTGAAAGAACGAAAATGCATACCTAGAGCAGAATACACGACGTATCCTTGGTCAGCAATGTATTCGCAGTCAGTCGAATTCTGGTTTCTGTCATTCCATCCGAAGATTGGTGGGCAGGTGATCAATGCACTTACTAACCAAACGACACCAATCATAATTAATGCCAGACGAACACTTCGTTTGACTGCGTAAGCTAATGGCCGCGTTATTGCAAAGTATCTGCAAAGAAAAAAAGACAATCAGAATCCAGATATAACAGTTGTAATTGGACGATTTTTTTATTCAATATATATAGCACTATTTCAGATTAGTAATCTTTAAATCATGGAGAATTTGTGATTATATAAGGTGACAAAATCTATTCGGAGATGATAGATATTTTTGTAAAAAAAAATGCAGTTTGGGGCAATCTGGATAGCAGACAGATTTTAGAAAATGTTGGCAATAATTGGGAAAATTTAAATTACCGTAATTTCCGGCGTATAATCCGCGGATCAAACAATTACTGTTTCGACCCAGAAATTTTATTTAGTAATTGGAGCCAAATACTTCCCGTGATCTAAAAAGTTATATTTTATTTTAGGAAATTTCTGGGTAAAAAAATGATTGTTTGATCCGCGGATTATACGCCGGAAATTACAGTAAATGGAAAAAAGTTCCTATCAATTTTCCCATTTTCTAGCAAGTTTTCACATCTTTCTTTTGTCAGTTTTAAAATTTTATTTTCCATCACACCATTTTACTGTACCTTTACAGAATAAATTTACATTCTTATATATATTAAACCAATAACTTTTCATTATGCACAGAGTATAATAAAAAATATTTCGGAAACCACATATTTCAGAGAGCCTAGAGCATCTGGTCAACTCTCCCTCGCATTGACTGGGTCAAGCATTCCTACATAGACCTTTTCTAAAGAATAGAACATTATTATGTTAAGCCTAACTTACTGTACAATCTTTATGCCTGGAATGGAAGCTCGATATTTCTGCATTACTTTAAACCTACTTACTTAAATTTCTATGATATAATTTATCTGAAAAAAAGCTTACAATATATTTCTAAAAAGCACAACTTTTAGGTTTAAATTGCCTCACAATTGATTTTTTTCCACACCTATTTCGATTATCACTATGCAACGAAGACTGTTGTTTAAGCATTCCAGTAGCTATGGTTGACACCTATTGATAAAACTCTGAAATTCTTTTAAATGTGAAAATTGACGGGTGGGTCAAGCCTCCCGTATGGTCAACCGTCCCTAGTCTCCCCTACTTCTTCAAAGCGATTTGGAAGAATCGAAAGATGGAACTATATGGAAAATAGAGCCAAAGTGTTCATTTTCTTCTGGTCGAAGACCTATTCAAAATATTCTAAAAGAAAAGCCAGGACCTACACCTTACTCGAAAAGAAATGTTAGTAATAACTTTCCATGACTTTCTGGAGACTTTTCATAAATGATAAAATTTTAAATACTATAAAGAAATGCGCAGAAGTAGATCAAAACTAAATAATAAAAATGGAGCCTTTCTCTTGATGAACTCGAAGCTTTCATTGCAATATTGTATGTTCGAGGAGCTTTAGCCGCTAAAGGACTCTCCATAATCAGTCTTTGGTCAAAAACCTGGGGTCACAATTTTTTCCCTTCAACAACGAGCCGGAACAAATTTTTAGAAATCATGAGATATATTCGTTTTCATGTAAAAAATTCAAGATCTGAGAGAGTAAAAAATGATAAATTTGCTCTTATATCAGATGTCTGGAATACATTTATAGAAAACTGTTTTACGTGTTACAAACCAGGAGAAAATATTGCTCTGGATGAGCAGCTGTTTCCGTTCGACACGCTGCAGATTTTTACAGTACATGCCGAAAAAAATCAATGCTTTTCCATATTTCGGTAAAGATGATTCCAAATCAATTGTTCTAAGTGTTGATGAAAATGCTGCTCTTCGGTTACTGAAGCCTTATCTGAATACAGGACAAAATATAACAAGTGATAGGGTTTTTTTTTTTTTTTTTGGTTTTTTTTTTTTACATCTCTAAAACTGGTAGAAAGTTTCAAAGAAAGTGGTTTGAGCTATGTAGGAACAATTAATAGAGCAAAAAAAGAAATTCCAAAACCTTTGAAGAAAACGAAAAAGTAATTATAGGGTAATTAGGGATTTATGCCGAACTTTTATTTGAGTTTGTGTATAAAATCCCATGGTGGGCATAAAATAAAAAAAATCATACTGTGCTATTTAATGTTAAATATACAACGCGTGTGAAAAAGTGTCGAAAAAACAGAGTCTTTATGTAACTACATTTAAACACATGATGCAACGAAGCCAATTATACTTCCTCATTTTTGGAGTAGTTTGCAAAGAACGTCTGCGTTACGCGTAATCCAATTTTTCAATATTATCATCTTGACTTGCATCTTTCTTACCCTTTTTGCTTTTTATTTCCCGCTTTTTCTCCTTTGGTTTTAGTAAACTTGATAACATGTCTCACATGGTTAGTCTGTGCAAAAAAAAAAAAGGAAAAGTTAATGAAACTTAACCATCCCGTACAAAAGAAACTGCGGCATGTATACTGGAATAGCAGTGCGGCATGTATCCCATTTTGCATGGTGCAGACGTCGGCCATCACAGTTACCTCTCATCGCTAAGGAGAATGTCGTAACCATACTCACAGTACTCTATACAAACGCTACACTTGGTTTTGACTTCGAAATCATGCATGCATTTAGTAATTAGTGTATGGAAAGCATTTAAACATAACGTGTTTGAAAGTTTGGACAGTGAAATCATGCACTTACGTCAAATTAAGGATTGTACTTCTACAAGTAAACAGCGAAATGGGATTCACGCTATACACTGGTTAAAATAATCTCATTGCGCACCTATACTGTGCATTTGACGATCATCTATAGATAATTACAAGAAATACAAAAGGTGCGGCATCTTTCCCGTATGCGGCGACTCTCCCGGAGTTACCCTATACAGCAACATTCATGACACATAAAAATACAATTCTAGTTTCTTACCAATGTAAGAAAAAGAAAAATGTACTTCTACTTAGCACACTGCATTCACCACTAGACGTTCTTCAAAATGAGAAGAAAACTCCTGAAATAATAGATTTCTACAATTCCACAAAGTATGGAGTTGATGTTGAAGATCAAATGGCGAGGAAATATTTCGTAAAATCTGCATCAAGGTGTTGGCCAATGCATGTTTTTTCCAATATATTAGATCTAGCTGTCATAAATTCACGGGTACTTTTTAAAGAAACAACAGGTTTTAATACGAGCAGAAGAGACTATTCTGAAATTGGCAGAGGAGCTGAGAGAGAAATATGTTGCGAAGGAACATGAAGTTATCCGTTCACGAACGATATCAGAGGTTTCAAACAAACAAAAACATTGTCAAATAAAGCATTGCAAAGATAAAAAGACTAATACTGTATGTGAAAGATGTTTAAAATTTGTGTGTGGATTATGCACTGCAAAAAGAAAAACGAAGACCATTGCCTTTTGTGTGGATTGTTTCGATGGAAAATCGCATAATGCAAGTAAAAAATCATCCAGCTATACATATTTAATTTTATTACATTTTAACATCTTATTAATATGTAGAAACATAATTTATATGATATTTCTTACTTTTTATTTCATACAAATTGTTAGTATATCTCAAAGTATCTATTCCGAAATTAAAAGTTTAAATTTTCGTATTTTATCTTTTCAATAAATTTCTTATTCTGTAACACTTTAAATACTAAATTGTATTAATCCTTAATTAAAATAATTGTATTAATCAACAGAACTTATTTTGTGTCGGTAACGCTAATAAAAAACAAGAATAATGTAATTGAAATCCATGTGTCACGTATGACCCACTCCGGTAGTTCTAGGTCAGGGATGAGATTTCCGCGTTTTTGCACACCAGTATATTTTTAAAGAAAATGTTGTTCTGTTAAAGCGCAAAAATGTTTCGATTAAATGAAATATTATTTTCTCTAATAAAATACTGGTGTGCAAAAACGCGGAAATCTCATCCCTGTTCTAGGTATACAAGGCATACGGTAATTCTAGTGTTAAATGCATGAATTATTCATTTGGAATTGTGTTTTTTATTCTTATATTAAGAATTACACACCATAAATTTTAAGATAGATTTTTTACTTTATTTAGTAGCGTATATTTGTCAAAGCGATATAAGTAAGCGTCATATCTTAAATGGTAGAAGTAACCGCAAGATTAAGAGCGAGGTCACATCAATCAAGGTCATACGCCAAGTAGCGGATGGAGTGTGAACTACAGGTAGATACCTAACTGTTTTCTTACTCACACCACTAAAATTTGAAAATTTTTTTCACCTTGATTAATAACTGAAGTGCTTATGATAAGGCAAAAAACTTCGTGGTGTCAAGTGCATCGGGATCCACCTCTCGCTACGCCATTATTATGCAATAAATGTGGCAATAGGGTGGTCGCAAGCAACATGGGGAAAAAAAAATTTAACGTTTTCTTCGGGGGGACCCTACTAAAAGTTGCCAAGTAGTTAGAAAATGAGATTGGCAAAGTTTCATCTCAAATAAATAATATTAACCCGTGCCTCATCGAGGTTGAATTCTTGAAAATTTGCAATTTTTGGCAAAAAATTGTCGTTTTTCTTTCCTTACGTGAAAAATATTTGTCTTAGAAACTGTTGTTGCCTTGAACTTTTACTCTCATGAAAACTTATATTTAATGAACATTTAGTATTTTTCAGGACATCTAGTGAACCATACCCTCAAACTCTGCATTTTTGAAACATAGGTAAAAAATGATAAATTAAAAATTTTATTACTTTTGATAATTTTTTTGTATCATTTTTATTAATAGGCAAAAATAAGTGAACAATTTTTGTAACTTTAAAAATATTTCACGAATTATAATTGATTATTAGTTATCTAGTTCTGTGTCTGGTAAGAAAGACCTTCTCGATTTGTGTTGCAGTTGAACCTCTGAATTTCTCTTTTTGGTACAACGCTGTTTTTGTTATCTGTTATGGTTATCAATTTTTAGAATTGACGAAACATTCCGTAAAACCCCTTCCCCCTCTTGATATGATGGCAGAAATGTAAGATTTTTTAAATTGGCCACATGTCTCATCAAATCATCGACAGTAAGCAGCTAAGTAATTGTCAAGTTTTATGTATTTTATTTTATAATATTCGCAAAATGAACTGAACGCCAGAGAAGCTGCTAGACTTAGAGTACATCCACTAGCTAACCACAGACATCGACTCTGCAAATAACTGTTTCGTAAACAAAAAACTGAGCTCACCAAAAACAGATTTTAAAATTCCCACTTAGAGAGAACTGTTGTTCACTGGGGTGGAAAACTGCTTCACCATTATTTTAATAAAGAAAATGTAGAGTGGATAAAAGTTTTAATTAGTTGTGGGGATGAAGAACAGCTACTACGAGTTCCTCAACTTGAAAATAGTATCGGAATAATTCAGGCGAAAGCTGTATTTTCAGCGGTTGAAGAGTGGGAGGAAGTTGGTAAAATCCAGTCAATATTTTTTGATACAACTGCAATAAACACAGGTTGCCTCAGAGTTAACCTGCATTTTTCTATAGCAATTGTTAAAGGAAAAGTCTTCTGTATTTACCATGCCGACAGCATAATTTAGAAAGCTGTTCTTGATTGTAAAATGGGCACAATCACTGCCCCTCAGCCAGATATTAAAAAAAAAAACAATTCTGATTGGGTGGTCTAAATTAAACCAGAGTAAGTATACAAATGTTATTGAAGATGAAATACTGGGTATAAATAGTTAATTCAGAAGAAATTTCAAATTTTCTTACAGGAACTCTTAAAAATTAACAGCTCAGGGATGATTATAAAGAGTTTATCCAACTTTGTATTATTTTTATAGAACTCCTTCCTGCAAAAGACTTTTTTTCAAAGCACCTGGTACTTTTAATCATGTCAGATGGATGGAGGCACAGGCCATTCATTCTCTTGAAATATATTGTTTCAGGGATCATTTTTCAATAACAAATTTAGAAAAAGAAGGTATCAGAGATATTTTCTTGTTTTTAATCAATATTTATGCAAAAGCGTGCTTCAATACTTCCACTGCCACTTTAGCCCCCAATTCAAGACCTGCAAATAATAAAATCACTTGTTCAGTACAGAAAATTTGATAAATAGGTTACAGACAAAGCACTTGCTAAAATGACAAACCGCCTTTGGTATCTTAACTCGGATCAAGTTTCATTTTCATTTTTAGATAATACTTTGGTAAAAAAAAGTCAGCATAAGCCACCTTATCTAAACCATTACCACTTCAATCCTTTCCGGCGCAGTGTCCCACGCCGGGATCACCTAATTTTAATTCCAAACTTACAAACGGCACGAAGAATATTTTAATAAAATTTTGCTTTTACAATGAAAGGTTAAAGTAATGTGATTTTAATTTATAAAAATGTCGTTTGTAAATTCCGGGGTAGACAATCATTTCATCCTTTTACGAACAGAATTTTTCTGTGCCGGAAAGGGTTAACGTGACAGTTGTAAGGGAAAATAATTTATTTTCTTTATTATGCCTCCTTTCTTGTAACACAACTTTAATAATAAAATGCAATGAAGCATTATTTGCTCTAATTTCTATACGTCCTTTATCCTCCCTTTTTTTTTTAAATTCTTTCAGTTTAAAATTCGATTTTTTTTTCCTTTCCTTTGGAATTTTTTTTTAATCAAACACTTTATTGGACTTCACAAAACGAAAAAAAAGAAAAACAAAAGTTGGAAAGCAGATGAAATGGAACGTTACATTTTTTTTTTTTTTCGCTTTTTCATAAAAAGTCAATTTTTAGGATTCAGTTGAAGTCTGGTCCTGAAAAATGCGCATATTTTTAAATCTATACATTTTTAGAAAAAAATGGTGTGTGGTTCTTCAAAGCAAAACTTTTTTTTATAAAATGAGACCTGCATTATGTTTCTAGGTTCAATTGTATTCATTTCATGAAGGAAAAACAGCATTTTTTTGCGAAAAATCACGCTTTTTTTCAAACTTAAACCTCAATGACGCACGGGTTAATATTATCCAAATGAGCTGAAACTTAGCCAATCTGATTTTCTAGTCAATTGGCAACTTTTTGGGAGTCCCTCTGAAAAAATTCGAAAATTGATTTCTTGTGACCACCCAAATGTGGCAAACAAAATTCATTTCCATGAGTGACTAAAGATTTAAAAAATACGCGCCACACTAAAAGCCCGCTTAAGTGAATTATCACTCCGTCCACAAGGTGGCGCAACTGTGTTAATTTATGCCTGATTCCAGCATTAAGTTTGTTTGCTTACTTATAACGCTTTGTATATTTGTAGTTTTTACAGGATTAATATTTTTATATAAATATATTGGTTGCTAATAACTTTATTTATTAAAAGTTAAATAAAAAGTGATGCAGATCTGCATCACTATGCGTTTAGGGCAGGCCAACCTCGAACTAGTCTTCCGTAATACTTGGCCCTGGTGTAACCCCTTGGGGACGAGCGACACGTATACGTGCCGGAAATAGGCCTAAGGATCCTCGTGTATCCTCACCAGTAAAATTTTACTGTAAAATTTGCCTTATTTAATCCGAGCATTTTCCCGATTTGAATAGGCACAAACTTCTGTTTTTTAAAACCGGTAGCAAAGTAATAAACATTTCGTAAAAGGCTCCCGTCGCGAAGGGGTTAATACGTTTCGAATCAGAATGCTTTTCAAGAACACTGTTGCCAGATGCACTATTTTTTTTTAATTCAGATTCTCAATTGCCACCACTTTTTTTAAATGGTAAAATGCGCCTTATCCCCTTGAGGGGCGGTGGGATATATTTTATCCCACCTACGGTTAATCAAGATTTACACCAGAAAATTTTTTTGAAATTTTACTTTTCTAACTTTGGTGGAAAATAGTCGTAAAATTGCTTTTCCTTATTTTGAAATATTTTTTTTCTCCAATTTTCCGGTTGGAATTCAGCATTAGTCAAACGTAATTACTTGCCCCTCAAGGGGTTATTTAACGGCATATTAATAAAATCGAAAACAAAGGGAATTTTGCTGTTTCGAAAAAGTGGTGCCAATCAAGAAATCTGAATTTAAAAAAAAGGTAGCCCACTGACAACACTGTTCAAGAAATGAAATTAAATATGTTAACGTAGAAACTGGGAATTAAATAAATAAGCTTTCATAAAATAAATTTGCTGATGCGAAAGGTGGTTAACCTAGGTAAATTAATCCAGGCATTACGGAATATTAGTGAAAGGTTTGCAGCTATGGTTTAAGGTTAAAACACTTTTCTGCAAAGTGCGTCGTTCATTTGGAATTTTTAAGGAGTGTTCTGGCAAAAGTAATGTAATAACAGACACTGTAACTGTTTACATTATACAGGCCGCTGACGGATATATGCGTCATTTATAAAACTATTGTATATTAACTATCATTAAAAAATTCTAAATTTTGCCTAGATAGTTTTAACAGTTATTTTTGGTTATTGTTAAGGTGAACAATGGAACAATGTGATCTTGTTGATGGACTACCTAGTTGCATGGCAACTTTACATCCAGTTGAGAGGTGATCGTGTTGCAAAGTCATTAGGGAGCCTTAAAAAATTACGTTTGAACGTGGCTGGTAGCCACAATGAGTAAAATAACTATAAAAAGTGAAGAAAAGAATAACTTAAAAATAAGCACTTAAAGTACTCATTGTTTAACAAAAGTTGATAAGGTGACTGTTTTGTGAATAAAATAAAAGAAAATTAGCCTTAACCATTTTCTTGTGTCAATACGAAATTTTTGAATAAAAAACTCACCAGATTTGGCAGAACTTTTTGCAATTTGTATAATGTTAAGATAGAAAACTGTCTGAAATGGAATTTATCAGTTCATTTGCGATTAAATCTTAACAGGTATTAATGTAAATTACAATACGTTTTACGCACTATATCATTCTAAATCAGTTACAGCAAAAAATAAATACGTAGCATACAAGACTGGAGTAGCACAATTGAAGCTTATTCCAACAGAGCGAAAAATGTCCAGAACAGGAATCGAACAAGGTTATTTGGCGTGCCGTGCCAATGCTTTATCTGTTAAGCTATCCGGATATCACCTGGCTGACATAATTCACTCTTATTTGTTGGACATGGCTGCGAACTGCAGCTTAGTAGTGATTGCATATGTAGTAGTTTGAATTTTAAAAATCAAACTACTACAGACAACGATATAAATAAATTTAAGTTAAATCGTTCAATTATTTTTCGTTAAACTGACTATAGAATAACCTGGATGCTTACAATTTCATAACAATGATTTAATATAATTCTTAACCACATTTGGTCGCAGAACAACAATACAAATTCTGCGATGAAACAAGTTACCTGTGCATTTTACGATTTAAATATTAAATAGAAAATTTCTCATCTGAAAAAGTGATGAGAGGGTCCTTGGAAATTTCAAGGAGTATACGCACATTGTATGACATTAGTTTTATTACGTTTAAGATAGTACACACAGAAATCGAACAAAAATAATCCTATTTTTACTTTATTTAGCTTATAAAAAACACTCTTGCATAGCTGCCAACTTTTACGCTTTCTTCTTACCACTAAAATTTTACAAAAAATATTGTCTTATTTAATCGTCGAAATCTCACGATTAAAGAAGGCAAAAATTTCAGTTAAATTTTAGTGGTAGCAAAAAAGCGTAAAAGTTGGCAACTATGCCCTTGTGGATTTTTTGAAAAATGACGCAACACGTATGTAAATGCGAAAACTATTTAAAAAAATATGATTCAATTTTATGTTGTACTATCTATGGATGTCTAAGAAGTACTTAAAATTGTAAATACATTTATCTCAGTCAGAATGTGAGTTTTACAATATTCATCTTTCAGTATTGCTGCCAGAATGGGGTGTTAGGGTTGTCAGTTTGGACTCCTTATTTATTCAGAAATTCCGAGTTCATTACAGAAATTTCAAATAGTATTTTTGATTTGTATAATAAGTGGAACAATGGAAAAATGTATGTATAGTTATGTATTTACTACTTGAAGTAAAACTTAACATCCGTCAAAAAAGTAAGCGAGTTGACGAAGCATAAGGGAGGCCGAAAATTTTTAACCCTTAATGGACCAATGTCGTCATATAAGCGGAATTGCCACTCTTAACCAAATTTATTCGCCTGGCACGACTTTTATTTTTCGAAGCACTTTTTCGACCAATGTCGTCATATAAGCAGCATTGCCACGCTTAACCAAATTTATTCGCCTGACACGACTTTTATTTTTCGAAGCACTTTTTTGTGTATTATTACAAATTGTGCAAGAGAAATATGTTAAAAACTTTACTTCTAAAATATAGTGGGGCGAGTAGAATATAAAAATAAAATTATATATTTAAAGCTAGCCTTCCGTTAAGGGTTAAAGTGTATAAATGTAGTATGAAAACTACATGAAGAATGAACAATATTTAAAATTTTAAAGAAAAAAAATAGTAAAAGTAAAGATAATAATTTTTAAGTACATATAATTAATACTAATAATAAAAAGTGAAAGTGCATAAATGATTCATTACATAAAAGATGAATATACAATTAAAAAGTTAAAAATTGACTACTTTCGGCTAATACTCAACCATCATTAGGATTTAAAATTTAAACAGTTGTTACGAACACTACTTGTCCAGATGAACAAGATAGATATGGACAAGCAGCGTTCATAACAAGTATTTAAATATTAATCCTGATGAAGGATAAGTATTAGCCGAAAGTACACGTTTTTTAACATCTTTCTAGTTGTTTAAGTAATGAATTATTTATGTAATTTTATATTATATTATTAAGATGAATTTTAGCAACCTCAACTAGTTTATTTTATAAAAGTGAAAGTAAAAAACTCCATTAGTTCCAATAGGCAGACTAAAACCAAATACTACTGAATATCTCATAAAAAAGGCGCTTTTCAGAGACCAAACATTAAAATTGAATAAATGGACATTTCGTACAAAGTAAAATTTGTTTTACAATAATTTATTAATGATATAAATTCAGACTTTCTCAATAAAAAAGGAGGTCAAACTGGCAATCCTGTCTCTAAACCACCTCAAGAAAATATATAAAATTGTCCATTTATACTTACCTATCAAGACTAATACAACATAAGTTTAATATAGATGCCGTGCATAACATGACATCTAACGACACCCAAAGTTCACAGGCTATCCTGCCGAATAGCCAAAGTCCATTTGTGACTTCTCGAACTACAGCAAAAGGCATCACAAGTAAACCAACTAGAAGATCCGACACAGCCAGGCTTACGACAAAGTAGTTAGTGACGGTGCGTAATCTTCGAGTTGTGGCCACAGCAGCAATGATGAGGGTGTTGCCAAGTATAGTTATCAGGATGATGACGCATAAGGAAACAATGAGGGATATATCCGATACCTTCAAAGAAAGTTCCTGAAGTTCTTTATGTGATAGTGTCATGTCATATAGGCATCTAAATTTCTAAATCTGAAAGAAAAAAAACTATTTTTTATAAACTGGAAATACTAAAAAAGATGTTCAATAAAATGATTAAAAGCGATTAAATAAAATGAAATTTTCTCTTCAAAATTATGGTTACACGCAGGCTTTAGTTGGACCACACATCAGTAAAGCATTAGAGAATGTCTTAATATGCTGTAACATAAAATTTAATGTTATAAATCACAAATAAATTATTTTCCTACAAATATACATTTATGTAATTTCCGATTTTGACAAGCTACAAGCATAGAGTATTTAACCATATTTACGCTGTCGAATTTGCCTTTGCGATTATCTCTTAATTTCAATGGGTTATTTTTTTACAATGTAAAATATCTTACAAAATATATGTGTGAACATCACATTTCCGAAGCTGCTAAAACTCCGAGATTTAATGAAGTCAAATAGATATAGTTTGGATCAAAATATTCAATTTAGTAGGTTGATCAAAAAGTTCTGGGAAATTTTTAATCTAATAGTAGCCAGAATTTTTATCGTATATAGGAGTACTAGTGATATGTCTATAGGAGTTCAGGAATTTCGGTTCCAAAATGCTTATTGAACAGTATGAGTATGATTTACGTGTGTTGATCTAGCATTATTTAAGAAAAGGTCTAACGATTCTGAAAACCGTCTATGAGATTAATGAGGGTGAAGATGCTGCTACGGCGACAAACTTCATATTTCCAGCAAATCCGGAATCAGGCAGAAAGTCGTGGACTATGATGGTCTATACTTTGAAGAAGAGTCCTTGTAGCCTTTGGTGTTAATTTGCGCATAATAACGTAACTTTCACAAATTTCCCAGAACTTTTTGCTTAACCTACATGGTTCGTGCGCCTCCATGAATTTTGCAGACCAGAAAATTTTTCAGCACCAATATCAGCACCAATTTTCAGCACGGTATCCGTACGAACCATGAGCTAGTATAAAGTGTATCTTATAGGTTAATTTATTATTTAACTAAAATTTCTGGCTAAAATTATGTTTTTTGACTTGAACAGGGTTCGTACGGGTACCGTTATATTCAAGGCCAAATATCAGTATTTTTTTATAGAAAAATAAATCTAGTTTAACCCCTTAATTCTCGTTCTCGTGATATCCATGGGATGTGTCTTTTATTCAGATTGTTTGTTTCCCACCAGTTTTATAAAATAGTGTAATGTAATTGGCTTTATTATGGTATCGTTTTACTTTCATTAAATAAGGTGAATATTTCTTTTTCAGAAAAGTGATGCCAATAAGCAATTTGAATTTTTAAACCGTAATTTAATACGACCGTTAAGGGGTTAAACGGCCCAAAATTTCGCCTTATTTAAGGAAGAGATTTTTTTATAAGAAAATACTGGTAACAAAGAATTTCTCATCTGAAAATTCAAGCAGCCTTACGAACTCTGTTGAAGGAAAAGGAAGGTAATCGGTTATACATTTCTTTCCCTATCTAAACAAGTAATTCCGAAATTACATATAAGCCACAGAATGTATAGTTTAATTCCTCGTATTTCGAAGTTTATCACAACATTGATTAGTATTAACTATGCGTCAAATTTAACCCAAACGAGGTTTATAAAAAGTTTTAAGCTTACAATCGCAAAGATACAAAATCCAACTCTTCTACTTTACAGTATACTCACTATTTCTTTAATTTGCCTTATTAACTTCGTTCTTTGTCGAAGACATTTTTTTTGCAATATTTCACTAACAAAACTATATACCAGAACTAAATTTTATTTGAAGTCCATAAAATTGAAAGAAAAGCTTAATTCTTAACAAACGAGTGCGCCATTTTTACGACAAACGGTACTTACTGTCCAAATGTGTTGTTTCCAATGAACACCAGCATTTTTGCACAGAAAATTTTGACTTGTCTAATTTCAAGATTTCACCAATTAACCCTTTCAGGGGCAAAGCACTTCCATTGCAAAAATATTGAAATGGATGAATGATAACGGAATTTACGTACAAATTTATTTGAAAATAAGAAAAGCCTGTATTTCACGTACTTAATAAAATGCAAAAATGTATATCAAAATTGTGGTGCCATTCTGGCATTTGTCAATTAAAATTAAGTGGTTTCATAAACATACCTCCGCCCTTGAAAGGGTTAAATTATGTAAAGAAAAGTAGTACCAAAAGTGTAATAACCAGAGACAACTTCTTTAGATCATAAAATTTAGTTGTTGTGAATTAGGTGACATTCGTTCATTAACCCATTTATGCCTAGCATCCCATTTTTGGGACGTTTCAAATTTTAATACATTTGTATAATTTTCTTCTTCTTTATAACATGAAAATTGCATGAAATCATTATTTATAAATGTCTTTATCTATAACCGAGAGATGACAGCACAAGGTGGATATTTATTTGCTTAAATTAAGGCTTTTTTCGGTGTTTATAGATTTTTAATTTTTCAAGAGGGCGAAATGTAAAAAGTAATTTTATTTGTATTTTTTCTATCATGGACCCAAAATCGCAAATTATAATCATAGCTTGTGGGCTTTTTTGAAATACGTATTTTTTTAAATTGCGAAATTAATTGTTCAAGCCTATTTTTTATGCATTTTTGTAATGTACAAAATAGAGGGTTCTAGGCACAAATGGGCACATATTTTTGTTAGAAATTTAGTATACAGTTATTTATGCAATCTCCTTTCGAAAGTATTTATGAAATAAATTGTTATTAAGTCTGCAATACGATTAGTCTTATTTTATTATTAATAATAGTTATAACGTAGTCTCTGCAAAGAAATAAATATATTTTTTTTGTAGTTCATTAAAATACTAATTATAGTACATAATATACAATTTAAAAACATTTTAAATATAAATATAGGCAAAATATATAATTATGCATATTATTCTACTACTCATATTTAGTTCTTTTACATTTTATCAAATAAATACAAAAAAATTAGGCTTATTTTTTTTTTTTTTTAGTATTTTTCCAGTTCATTTTGCAACATTTTAAAGTGATTTTACCAAAAAATTTGAGAAAACAAAAATTCAGGCACAAATGGGTTAAGGATTATCTAAGCTTAAGACATCATACAATTATTTTATGGTGTGTTTTTTTAGAAAATCTCCAGCTCGTTGTAATAATCTATAAAGAAATCAATAAAGAATTCTTCGTTATGGCCTACATTTTTTACTTGCGTTCGTAATTATATAAATATGTAGCACCTATAGTCGTCGTTCAGTCCGTCTGTCTTTCCGTCTGTCCGTCCGCATATAACAGAGCAAGAACTACCCAACCGAATGGTCTGAAAATTTTAAATATACAATTGTTGCAAAATTTTGTCGAGTCATTTCAAATTTTATGAAAATCAGATGCATAGTTTAATTACAGGAGCAGTCAAAAGTTTTCCGTTACATTACGGCCAGTGGGAAAAAATATTTCAATTGCATTTTTATGATGTTATAGCCTTTCGAACAGAATGAAAGTGATATGCACTTTTGAAGTGCACTAAAATATACATTCAGTAGAATATGCCGTGCAAAAATATTTAATACAATTAGTTATAGTATGAACGCACTTCATTTGCCACGTTTAAAGTGCAATTTCCAACTTGTTTTCTTGCGTTCATCATTATATAAATACGTAGCATCTAAGGTCGTCGCCTGGTTCGCCCGTCTGTCCGCAAATAACAGCGCAAACACTACCCAACCGAATGGCTTGAAATTTAATATGTATAATCGTTGCAGAATTTTTTCGAATGATTTTCAAATTTTATGAAAATAGAATCAAAACTCAAAAACATATCAATAAAAGTTTTCTCCATTCTATTAAATCATATCATACGTAATTAATTCAATGTTATCCCATTATAGGTAAAGATTCTAGGTTACCATGGTGATTATTCTGTTAAATCCTGACAAACGTAATTAATTCAATGATATCCCATGATAGGTAATGATTCTAGGTTATCATGGGGATTATTCTGTTAAATCCTGACAAACGTAATTAATTCAATGATATCCCACGATAGGTAATGATTCTAGGTTGCCATGGTGATTATTCCGTTAAAATCTATCATACGTTAGTAATTCAATGATATCCCATGATAGGTAGTGATTCTAGGTTACCATGGGGATTATTCTGTTAAATCCTAACAAACGTAATTAATTCAATATCACACGATAGGTAAGGATTCTAGGATGCCATGGTGATTATTTTGTTAAATTCTATAATACGTTATTAATTCAATGATATCCCATGATAGGTAATGATTCTATGTTACCCCGGTGATTATTACGTTAAATCCTAACAAACGTAATTAATTTAATGATATCCCATGATAGGAAATGATTCTATGTTGCCATGTTAATCACGTTCTATTTAAAACTGAATCCTATTATTTCCGTATTACTGAATTTAATGTATATAATCGTAAAAATTTTTGTATCCATGCATTTTCGCATAAGAGTACAACATCTATTGCACCAAGATCTGAATATTTATAAAACTAGTTATAGTACAAACGCTCCTCATTTGCCACGGTTGACGCACAATTCCGGATTTGTTATGCTTTATATACTGTTTAATAACTCGCACTATAACACAAATTATTTAAAGGCGCTGGTTACTTGATATAGGAATTTATTTAACACAGAAGCAGCGCACCGCCGCTTTCTCCCACACTCACATCTCAACACAATACTCAAAGCTTAGTTCAGTTCACTTCAGATTATAGTCACTGTATTTTTAATTATAGGTGGCGCGGCATGTCTCGCTACATGGAACATACCGGCCCCCATTGACATGTTTATAACATTCAATAACAATTTTTACCAAGTACTCTAAATTACACAAATTAATACACTATATACGTTAGTTTAAATATAATCCTTTGAAAAAATATCAATACAACACACATATATACACAATTTTTTTATTTATTTATTTATTTTTTTTAACTGTCATTGGCATCAGGCATGGGTAAAACACATAATTTACTTATCGACCTTTTAAAGGTTCCATTTTGAGTGTTTACTTTAACTACTCGAATTTTGTTATCGTGACCGTAATACACCTCAATAATTCAGCCTAATGGCCACTTATTTGTCGGTAAATTCTCTTCTACTAACACCACTAAATCTTCGATTTTTACATTATCTTTTTCAAATCTCCATTTACCCCTTTCTTGTAATTCACTTAAATAATTATGATGCCATTTACGCCAAAAAAGTTGTAGAATTTTAGTTATTCTTTGCCATTTTTTGAGGCGATTTTCTCTTATATTGGTTAGATCAGGCTCAATAATGGAATTTAACGGCCTGTTTATCAGAAAATGAGCCGGAGCTAAGACTCCAAAATCATTCTCATCATCTGATAACGGACTCAAAGGCCTGGAATTTAGAATTCCCTCAATTTGTATGACTACAGAAAGAAGTTCCTCATAAGTGAGATTAGCACCTCCCACAACTCTCTTAAAATGATACTTAAATGATTTTATAGCGGCCTCCCAAAGACCCCCGAAATTGAGCGCCCTGGGAGGGATAAATTTCCACTCAATGCCTTCCGTGGATAAATATGCTGCTAATTTCTCATCAGGTTTTTTTACTAACTCATAAAAAGCCTTAAGAATCTTATTTGCACCAATAAAATTTTTCGCATTATCCGAATACAATTTGGCACATTTACCTCTGCGTGCAATGAATCTTTTCAATGCAGCAATAAATGGTTCGGAGGTTAAGTCTGAAACAATTTCTATATGTACAGCTTTAAATACAAAACAAACAAAAATACAGATATGAAGTTTTTTCATGATAGTTCTACGTCCATACCCCAATTTGACCATAAATGGGTCACACAGATCTACTCCCGAAATATTAAAGCAGTAGTCCAATTTGACTCTATCCCTGGTCAAATCGTCCATCAATTGATTTGCAATAACTTGTTTAGCTTTAAAACATGGGATGCACTGATGAACTACCTTTCGACATGTTGCACGACCATTTATTGGCCAAAATTTTTCTCTTACCAAAGAAGGTAATGCTGAAGCACCGACATGAAGGTATTTTTTATGATAATAATTTATAACAATTACAGTAAAATTATTAGACTTAGGCAAAATCGCTGGGTGCTTTCTCGCAAAATTTAAATCACTGTTATCTAACCGGCCTCCAACCCTTAAAATTCCAAATTCATCTAAGTATTGGTTGAGGCTTTTTAGCTTACTACTTGGACTTACCCAACCTTTGGTCTGCAGACTACGTATATCTGCATTGAATTCTGCCCTTTGGACAGATTTAATTAAATAAATCTCTGACTGCTCCAAGTCTGAGGTTGACAAAGGCCCACCACACTTATAAAGTGGGTTTCTTGCATTCATGACAAACCTGAAAATATAACTAAGAATACGTAAAATAGTTGTATAATTATTACTAAGATTAATTAAGTCATTAACAAAACAGTCATCTGTAACATTACAGTTCATTACACTAACTTCATTAAAAGGATTTGAATTTGTTTTGAGCTCTTTTTTGAACTCTTCATTAGCTTCTGGTATTATTACTGAATTTTGGTGATAGTCAGTGTTATTAAGAAAAATGGGTCCACGCCACGACAAGTCACAATCAATGAGTTTATCTGGATCCATACCTCGTGAAAGTTTATCAGCCGGATTACGTTCAGAGCAGATATGACACCACTGTTCAGGACTAGAGTTTTCTTGAATTTTAGCCACCCTATTTTGCACAAATTGTTTGAGATCAATAGGTTCCTTTTGAATCCACGCTATCACAATAATTGAATCGGACCACAGGAAAACATTAGTAACTATTACTTTCATGAATGATAAGACTCTTTTTACCAGTTTCGTTAGCAAAACTGCGACGCATAGTTCAAGTCTGGGAATAGTTAGACTCTTTACTGGTGTAACACGTGATTTGCTAGCTATTAAATTCACCATCACATTTCCTAGAGAATCATAAGATTTACAATAAACCGCTGCTCCATAACAACGTTCTGAGGCATCTGCGAAGTCATGTATTTCAACAATTTCCGGGTTTTCAATTATAATGCGTCGACTTATTTGTATATTATTAACACTTTTAAGCGATATAAGAAATTGGTGCCACTCGTGATATTCTGACTCAGGGAGCTCGTCATTCCAGCCAATATTAAGTCTCCACAATCTCTGCATAAATATTTTGGCTTTCGCTATAACTGGGCCAAGAAGTCCTAGCGGATCAAAAATTCTGGCAATTGTCTACAATACTTGTCGCTTGGTATAGGAATCACTCAATTCTACTTTAACTCTAAATAGGAAACAGCCATCCCTTGGGTTCCACGAAACCCCTAATGTTTTAGTCTCACTGTTGTTCTCAAAATTATACCCTTCTCCAGGTGTCAGCGAAAGATTTTTATCACTTGTGCACCATTTATGAAGTTGCATACCTGCCATATGCATAATTGCTATGAGTTGCCGCTGCAACTCTTTGGCTTCCTCAAGCGTAGGTGCACCACACAAAATATCATCCATATACATATTTTCACGAAGAACTGGTGCTGCCATTGGAAAATTATTTCCTTCATCAATTGACAATTGATTGAGCGTTTTCATTGCTAAATAGGGCGCGCTGACCGTTCCATAAGTCACTGTTTGTAATTCGAAAATTTTTGGTTCTTCCTCAACATTATCGTTCCATAAAATTCTCTGCAATGAGTGCTGACTAGGGTCAATATTAATCATTCTACACATAATCTTGATATCTGCAGTTAAAGCATAAACATGTTCTCGGAAGCTAATCATGATTGTAAATAAGTCGTTTTGGATGACTCCGCCATTATATTGTAATGAATTTAGAGATGTCCCATTTGTTGTCGCGGCAGAATAATTAAAAACAACTCTGAGTTTAGTTGTCGATTTTTCTGGACGAAATATAACATGATGTGGAGCATAGTACACAATATCAGGTTCTTTTATTTCTTTCACCTGTTTCATATGCCCTAAATCTTCGTATTCCTTCAAGAATTCTTTGTACAGATTAAAATATTGCTCATCCCTGGATAAGCGAGTCCAAAGCGATCTGAGTTATTTGAGAGCAAGATCCCTAGATCGGCCTAAACACGAAGGATTTTCCTTTAAAGGCATTTTCACTACGTCTCTACCTTCTGCATTTCTCGAATGCGTACGCGCAAAATGTTTCTCGCATATCTCAAATTCCTTATTTTTTGGTAACTCTACCTCAATGTTTTCGACTTCCCAAAACTTTTTTAATGTTTTGTTTAAATCCTCCTTCTGAATTAGCCCACAATGAACTTTAACCTCATCTCCCTCTTCTGTGCTTTCACTAGCCACGTATCCAAATACAGTATTTTGAAAAAGTAATTTCGAACTCTGAGAATATATTTGTCCTGGTCTTAATAATTCATAATATATTTCCGCACCTATCAACAGATCAATTTTATCAGGAAAATTAAATCTATAATCTGCTAACATAGTCAAATCTGGGACCTCAACATTTACATTAATCACTCTTTGCGGAATTAAATCTGTAATTTTCTTTACTACTAACATATTCAATTCCCTTTCAAAACTTTTATCTCTATTCCCGATTTTTGTCTTTACGCAACCCTTTACTGTGATAGAAGAATCATCTAAACACGAAATTAAAGTGTTTGTTTTATTAATTTTAAGTTGCAATCGATTAGCACACTGCGAATTTATCAAACACGATTTCCAGCCGACATCCAATAAACATCTAACTTCCTGCCATTCCGAAAATTTATCCTTAATGAAAATGCGAGCTGTACTCAATAACACAGTTTTTGTTTTATTTCTGTCGAAACTAGTGGTGACAGTCTGGCTCGGAGGGAAGGAAAATTTTTCTTCGCTTGAACTTTTTATTTCTGCACCTGCCTAAAACACATGATCTCGAAATTTATTTTGATTATTACTCAAATCATTTTCCTCCCTCGGAAAATTAATGAGTTTGTTATGGGCAGGGCCCGATTACCAACGGGGCAAACTTACACCAATAAATTTTAATAAAAATGTTCGCCTTATCTAAACTCCGGATTCATGTAAAATTTCTGCTATGAATAAAGCAAAATTTTCTGTTTCTTTTTACTGGTAGGAATTTGCCCCGTTGGTAATCAGGCGCTGGTTATGGGGTAGTTCACAATCGCAGTTTTTATAATTACATTTCTGTACGCAACAATTATAATTTAAACATTTGAAACATGCTTTATTTAATTTCACAACTTCAACTCTTTCTTTTATCGAAAGTTTTTTGAATTGCGGATAAGAATGTAATGCATGATACGCAATAGTTTTACACAAAACACATTTATTATTTTTTGTTTCCGAAAGGAAATCATTTGAGACCCCAGGGCGTGCATTTCGCAATTTATTTCCCGCTATTTGTTTATTTTTACTTACGAAATTTCTCGAATTTGATTCATTTCTGTTTTTATTTTTAACCGATAAGAAAATATCGCATTCTTCGCCAAGTTACTGTGGTTTAAAATATGATTCTGCTTGTTTAGTTGTAATATGATTCATTAATTCGCGATCTAACGAATTGGAAATTCTGTCTGAAACAATCAGATCGCATAATGATTTAAAATCATTTACTTCACGCAGACTACAGTAATATAGAAAAATTGATTTCAACCTAGGTGCAAATTGAACGTAATTTTCTGACGGTAATTTTTGCGTTTTCCGGAAATTATTTAAACATTCTTGCGCTGTAGGTTGAAATTCCTTTAAGAATATAGTTTTCAATTTATCATAACTAATCAACTCCTCCTCTGACAAATAAATCATTAAATTACTCGCTTTTTTCCCGAGAATGTTTAGAAGAATTTCTGCCTTAAACTCTTCGGGTACAGTTTTAGTTTTGAACGCTTTTTCAAGAGATTGAAAGAACAGGTTAAATGACTCAGCTCTCGTCGGTACACAGATAGTTAATGTTTTAACACTTTTAATAAAACTTTCTAGGTTATTGCTCACTATTTCCGTTTCCGATTTTTCTGTTAAGGGCGACAAATTTTCGCGGGAACCTCTACGCACCTTCTCCAATTCTAATTCTTTTTCTAACTGAGCTAATTTAATTTTTTCAAATTCAGAATTTTGGGAAGGTTCTTTGCGAATATTTGCTATTTCTAACTCTTTCTCTAATTGCGCTAATTTAATTTTCTCTAATTCTAGTTTAGATTTCTCAGTTTCTTTTCGCGACTTATACTCCTCAACAATCGAATTGACTACGCCTTTCATTAATTGCTCATTTGAGTAGTGCTCACTTTTCTCTATAATATCTCTCAACTCTATAATTTTACTGCCTTCAGGAGCAGTTAAACCTAATTTCTCAACAACAAGCTTAAGCTCGTCTTTATTTAAATTATCAATAATAGACATAATTTAACTAAATCAAAACTAGGAAAATTGCTCTTACCTCAGTCGCTGCGGCAATCACGAAGTAGATTTAGCTGTATAACTCCACGGGCACATTTATAAAAATAATATCTCAACAGTAAATTCTTCTTAGTCACCAACTTCTCTTATTAGGCACAAATTATCACGACACTCTCACAACAAAGGTGAACTAAACATCTTTAAGCACAAACACAAACTAAATCACCTACTGTTCGAATTTGTTCTTGTTGTCGAAAACACACGAATTATTTTAATTATACTCCTCCGTTGGGTCGACGGACCATGTTTAATAACTCACACTATAACACAAATTATTTAAAGGCGCTGGTTACTTGATGTAAGAATATATTTAACACAGAAGCAGCGCACCGCCGCTTTCTCCCACACTCACATCTCAACACAATACTCAAAGCTTAGTTCAGTTTACTTCAGATTATAGTCACTGTAATTTTAATTATAGGTGGCGCGGCATGTCTCGCTACATGGAACATACACGATACAATTAATTTTTAAAACTACAGAAACTCAATTCGCTTTCTGTAAAATTCATAGAATCTGTGTGATATTTTCTCCATACTCTCAAAGGATTTTATCAGGCCCAATATCAGGAATACTTTTCGAAAAAGTGAATATATTTAAATATACTGCATTTTGAAAACGGGGAGCAGTAGGTAAAGTTAATGCTTCTACATACACCATGTTAAAATTTCGAGCAGATAAGTATCTCACACTGGGTTTTAAAATTTTGTTTCCAATGACATTTCTAGATAATATTTGAAGATGAATATCCCAATATGCCTTTTAAAATATGTTCTTGTTGTATATAACAGGGGTGTCCAACTGTGGCCCGCAGGATACCACTAAAATTTTAAAGAAATAGTCGACAAGTTGAATCGCAGCAATTCGACGATTAGATAAGGCAAAGATAACTGTAAAATTTTAGTGGTATCCGGCGGGCCACAGTTTGACACCTCTGGTATATAATAATCTTGGATCTATTTAAAAAATGCACAGCTTGTAATTCAACATTTATCAAAGAGAAAAGAAAAGAATGAAAGGGATTAAATCTTTCCGTAACAGAGTATGCATGTACGATGTACAGTCGTTGGAGAAAAAGTAAACACACCCTACTAACACTGGAACTAATTATAATAGAAGAAAGTTACTGCTATCAAAGGATTGGAAACAAAGTCTGCTTTTAAATTATGTATATAAAATTTGCTTAGGGGAGCATCTACAAATCCCGCTAAACATTATTTTTTCAATGGCAACACCCAATTTTGACATTATATTTGAAATCTTCGGTTCAAACTATGCCTAGAATCGAAAATTTGATAATAGGTTTTTGAATTATAAACATTCAAAATTTAGAGCTTCTAATGTTCAATTATATTTTCATATTTTTATTAATATCTCCTGAAATTATTAGCCTATTGGGATTATTTTTTTGTGTGGTTATAATACTAAACAATTCAAACATACATACATTGAATTTGTAATTTTCAAAATTTCACAATATAAATTATGAATTATGAAATTAATAATCGAAAAAAGTATGAATTGCAACATAATATAGATTTATATTTATTATATCCTGCATTATGCGAATTCATAATTAATTTTTTTCCAGGTAGTTTTTGAATTATGATTAAAAAACGTCAAAATGATGGTTTAAGTGACCGTCCATGATGTGCAGAAAAGCATAATTTGAAAAAATACACATAATATTCATTTTATTGTATCATTTGTGCCGGAAATAGCCGAAACGTATTAAGAGACTAAAATCGTCATATTGGCAAGAAATAATACATTAATAGAAGTGGCATAGTCATTCTGTAGCATTTCAACAATCGAGTACCGAACTTCATTTTGGGTACAGCCCCTTAAATATGCTCATTTTAAAATAATTAATTTCTCTGAAACTAATCGCACTATTTTCATGAAAATTTGTATTTAGGATAATTGAAGGTTGCAGAACTTGTTTATTGTGTAAAACGTGGGTATTGCTATTGAAAAAAAAAAAAAAAACAAAGTTTGGGTTCGTTTTGATATATAGATGGCCCATTGAGCAAATTTTATATTCATCATTTAAAAGTAGACTTTATTTAAAACCGTTTGGTACCAGTAACTTTCTTCTACAATCATTTTTGGCAGAGTTAGTAGGGGGTGTTTACTTTATTTTTCCACGACATTACATTAAGAAAAAAATTATAATTATAGCTACCATTTCGAGTTTTTGTTTTAATTCAAGTAAACATAATTTGAACATGAAATGTTATTTTTAAAATGTCTGTAAATATGCCCCATGTACAATCGTGGGGAAAAAAGTAAACACCCCGTACCAACTCCTCAACAAATTATCGTAGACGAAAGTTACTGGTACCGAATGATTGGAAATAAAGTCTACTTTTAAATGATATATATAAAATTTTCTTAGGGGGCCATCTACATCTTTAAACAAATCCAAACTTCATCTTTTTCAATGGCAATACCCAATTTTAACGAGATATTTCAAATCTTCGGTTCATACTATGCCTAGACACCAAATTTCAAGACATTTGAATGATAAGTTTTTGAATTATAAACATGCAAAATTTAGTGCTTCTAATGTTAAATTACATTTTCCTATTTTTATTTATATCTCCTGCCATTATGCTCCTAATATGCTAATTTTATGTGTAACAATAATACTAATATACCCAAATAAAGATACGGTGAATTTGCAATTTTTCGATATGAATTATAAATTATGAAATTAATATTCGAAACAAATATGAATTTTTTGATGGATTTAGATTTATTAAGTCCTGCTTTATAGAAATCCAAAATTTCGCATTTTTATTCCAAGTGGTTTTCAAATTAGGTATAAAAATCGGCAATATGATGGTTTAAGTGGCCGTCTATGATAGAAGTGACTAGATATTTTGAAATTTCTTCTGCTGTCCTTAATCTAACAGGCTACATTGACTGTTTGAGTGGTGCTTAAGGTACCTTGATCAAGAAGGGGGCTCTCTCGGTTTACAATCGAGTACTGAACTTCAATTTGGATACAGCCCTTAAAATATGCTCGTTTTAAAGCAATTAATTTCTCGAAAACTTATCGTACGAATTGCATAAAAATTTGTTTTTAGGCTAATTGAAGGATGTAGAGTTTATTTATGCTGCCGGAATTGTATACTGCTAATGAAAAAACAAAGTTATGGTTCGTATAATTTTGTAGATGCCCCCCTAAGCAAATTTTATATACATAATTTAAAAGTAGACTTTATTTCCAATCGTTCGATAGCAGTAACTTTCTTCTACGATAATTTGTTGAGGAGTTAGTAGGAAGTGTTTACTTTTTTTTCCACGACTGTACAAACTGACATATAATATTTTTTTTTGGTAGTAAAAAAACCCCCGGAAAGCTGGTAAATATGCAATGAAAAAATAAACTATTATTACATTTATGAGTTGCAATTTTTTATGTAAGGTATCATCTCTGTAGATAAGAGGCACTAACGTTTGAATCATAAAAATAATCCTGCTCAGTTTTTAGAAACGTTTTCGCAGCTATTTGATATTTTCTATTTTCTTTCAAATGACTTTTCTCAATCCAATATCACGAATTCTTTCAAAAAGAAGAATATATTTAAATACACTGCAGTTTTAAAAGGAAGACAGGAGATAAAAGGTGATACTTTGAGATGCAGCATGTTAAATACTAGAACAGATAAATGTTTCGCACACTGTTTTAAAGCTTATTTTTGAACGCCATCTACTGTAAATAACGTTTAAAGTTTATTATTACAGTGTGTTTTAAAAATATGTCTTTTTATAGTGAGGCTCAATATATTCAAAAGGTATGCTGCTTAGCAAACAGCAGTGGAAAATATAAATAAATACAATTTTTAATTAATTTTTCAACTACATTTCAGCAGTGAATATTCAATAAATAAATACACCAATGCAGTTTTATTCAGTGTTGTCAGTATGATGAGATTTTTATTTAAAATATCTGCCCTTTTTCAACAAATAACTTGCGATTATTTAAACGCGGGATGTATGTCATTACATAAAGCTAACATTATTATTCTACAATAGAAATAAATACATTTTATTTTAAAAAAATCCCCAATTTGTTAATATTGGTTTTAACACTATACGAGTACAGGCAACGAAACCTAGATGAGGGAGAAAGTCTTGCACATGTCACGAGAAAATCACACAAAGCAAAGAAAACAAAGAAAAAACTCAAACGGCATGCATGTTTTGCTTTGTTTGTCTCGTGAAGTTGTTAATTATCACTAGACATGCCTCACGAAAACGTCACCAAAGCAGGGAAATCAAGGGAAAAAAAAATCGAACAACTTGCATTTTTCGATTTCGTTGGCTCGTGGAATTATTAATTCTTATTCTCTAATAATAATTAATAATTCCACGAGCCAAAGAAAACGAAACATGCAAGTCGTTCGAAGTTTTTTCTTTTTTCCCTGCTTTGTGTGACGTTTTTGTGACGCACATAAAGGCTTTCTCCCTTATCAGGGGACTTTGGTACAGGTCACAAATAGCCCGTAAGGCATGGTGACGTCACGGCGACGTCGTTGTGAAGTCACACTGTGATTTTGTGACCGTCGATGTGACGTCACAGTGACTAGAATGCGAGGTCGTTATGGCCGTTTTAGAGGTCGTTTGTGACGTCACATTGTGACCACTCTGTGAAGTCACGGTGTGACAAATTTGTGAAAAGTGTGTCATTTGTGACTATTTTGGCATTAACTTTGTGACGAACCTGTGACGAAAACGACAATGCTTTGAAGTCACACTGTGACCAATTTGTGAAATATGTGTCATTTGTGACGAACTTGTCATAAACACTGTGATTTCAAATGAAAATCCAATTTCAAATTAATTGCTTAAAAGACGCAAATAGTGAAAAAGATTCCATGCTGGGACTCGAACCCGGGCCATTAGTACAGCTCACCGACATTCTACCGACTAAATCACATGGAACGATACCCAGGCTGGAAAATTTCTCACTATTACATGATGGCGAGGCTACAAACTCAGCACAAGATGGAATATTTAGCGTGAGCCACCAACATGATGCAAACACGAAACTTAATTAAATCCAGCATCGATTGAAATTATATTAATACTTGGAAATTTTTCCAGAGAGAACCATTCGCCCTGCATACAATATTTCAAATGAAAATCAAATTTCAAATTAATTGCTTAAAAGGCAATTTTAATTAGAAATGTTGTATGCAAGGCGAATGTTTCTCCCTGGAAAAATTTCCAATTATTAATATAGTTTCAATCGATGCTGGATTTCATTAAGTTTCGTGTTTACCCCATGTCGGTGGCTCACGATAAATATTCCATCTTGTGCTGCGTTTGTAGCCTTGCCAACCTGTAATAGTGAGAAATTTTACAGACTGGGCGTCGTTCCATGTAGTTTAGTCGGTAGAATGTCAGTGTGCTATACTGATGTCCCGGGTTCGAGTCCCGGCATGGAATCTTTTTCACTATGTTGACCTTTGCGCCTCTTAAGCAATTACTTTGAAATTTGATTTTCATTTGAAATATTGTATATAAGGCGAATGATTCTCTCTGGAAAAATTTCTAAGTATTAATACAGCGATGAATTTTGAAATAACCTTTTGCTGTAAATATAAAATCTTATCTTTTTACCGTACTTTTTAGCAAAATATCGCTATTTTGGAGGCTTATTCTTCTAAAACATTTTAAATTTTTCCACTTAAAAAACAATGCTTATCAACTGACATATTTTTTTATTCAATTCTATGATTGATATTAAGTTCTATGCTTGATATTGAGTTCAAGCTTGATATTTAGAATGTGTAATTTTTTTAATTTGTTGTGATTTGTCATTGCTTCATTAAATACGAACATGGAGACTAACGGATATTAATACAACTATTATTTATAGAGCGGCATGATAAGCGATATTTATTTAAATTTTTTATTCCAGTGTATATTGTAATTTATGAATATGAGCTAAATAGATTTGGTATGTTTTATAGGAAAAGACTGATCTGGGAAATAGAAAAAAACGAATAAGAAAAATCATGCGTTAATCATAGATTATAAAATACTTTCCAACACTTTCTGAATGCTTTAACAAGACATCGTAATTTAGGGAAATGACGTAAATAAGATAACTAAGTAAACATTTTAGAAAATTCATAAAACTTTTGAAAAATTGATTTCAGCAGTTACCGTCCATAGCCAAATATGTTTTCCAATTCTTTTGAACAGCCCTGTATTTGATCTGTAGGTTGATACACTGAGAAAAATGAAGTACTCAAAAATAAGTAAACCGACGTACTCATATCGAATTGAATATTTTTGATAAAAAATAAACCCATGCTTTCTCTATTTTGAAACATCACATGTTATCAAACCCAAACAAACGAATAGTTTTGTACCCTGTAACGGTTCATTTCATTTACGGCGGCATAAATGATGTTTATTAATGTAAATATTAAATTATGCACAGCATTTTAAAAATAATTTAAAAGTGCTTGGAAATAATGCTCTTGTAATAAAAATATTCGATTTGAGTATCTTGTTAAGAATTTTGCTATTTTTCTTAATAAATAATCTATTAAACATTTCTTGTTAAGAACTTTGAACGGGAAATAAATGTCAGTACATTTTTACTTTAAATTTTAGTTTTTTTTTTTTTGGGGGGGGGGGGGCAGTACATAACGATTCATATTTGATCACAACCAATGAATAAAAAATGAGTACATGTGTTTCTCAACTTTGAGTACATTTAGATCGGAGCTATTTTGAGTATGTGACGCATTTAAAATTGAGTACTTTTTACTCAATTTTGACTTCCCATTTTTTTAAGTGTATATATACTATATAATGGGAAAATCTAGTTTAGCAAGAAAACGCCTAACAGGTTGAAATTCTTTTTCAGCAATTTATACTAATGTATGGAAACATACTTGAATACTTTTGTACAACCCTGTAGTTTACCTAGAATCTTTATTACACGCCACTATTTAGTTAAAATTTAATTCAAACTAAGACACTCTTAAAACTGCTGAAATCACATTTCCAGAAATTATAATTTATAGACAGCCATGTATCCAATTCTTTATGTGACCCTGTATATCATTTTATCTATATTCTACAAACATTTCTTGGTAAATTAAATGCAGTTCAGCAAAAAAAGCATATCTCATTTAAAAACAACCTTTAAGCAATTTGCGCCCATACCCAGTAATCCTTACGAATACTTTTGTGTAGCCTTGTATAGGAATTATAGCATTTATATACACCATATACTATGCATAAATATAGTGAATCATAAAAGCGCATATCATAATTAAAAATACATTTCCAGCAATCATCGCTAATGAACAGTACTTCGGATACAATATAGTATCTGAAATATTTTGTGTGTCCCTGTAAATGCTATATACGTATTATTCTTATTATACATGAAATAATTTATAGTATGTAAACCTCAGCGACATATATCAATTTCATTATATATGAAATATATTAACATAATTAAAGTAATAATTCCCTCCACCCCTATATCATTATGTATTTGAATTCCTTTTTTAGCCTTGTAAATGAACAATAACTATTTTTTGCTTCGCATAGTCAACAGAATACATATTTTAGTGCACTTCATAAATGCATATAAATTTTATTCTGTTTGAAAGAGTGCGTAAAATCATAAAAAAAATCATTTGAAACGATTTTTTCCCATAGGCTGTAATGTAACGGAAAAATTTTGTCTGTCCCTGTAAATGAACAAAGCATGCTAAAAACTTCATTACAAATAGGTACCGTGCTATGGTAAACGTCAATAACATCCAAAAATTTCAGGGCAATCCGAGTATATTTTCGAGAGTTAGAGTGCGGACAGACTGTTAGACGGACAGACGGAGAGACAAACCGAAGTCATAAGCACTTTTCAACTTGTGTCCTATATTATGTATCCTGTATTATATGAACTTTTCAAAATATATAGTAAGCAGTTTAATCTATAACTTCCCATCAGGCATGAAAAACACTTTGTTTCAAAGCTTAAATATCATATTTTACTTTTTAGTGCCAATAATTACGCGTATCATAAACGTAGAAAATGAATTTACAATAGAAGAAAATTTAATAACCGATTCAGAATGTCTATAATTAAATGTTTGATTAAAATCACAAACAGAAAAAATGCTTACATACAATTAAAAAAAATAAATATACCAATTTGAAAAACACTAAAAATAATAATTAATATTTATAATTGTACTATTAAACAACAGCAAACTCAATAGATAAATTAAATGCATTATTAGATTTAACAATATCTCAAAAATATTTCCATATGGAATTCCTTAGAATTCCTATTATTTCATAATTTCGGCAAATGTTAAATCTGAAAACATTGGTCTGAAGATTTAGGATTTTGAAAGAAAATTTAAAATATTATTAGCACTAAAAGAAAATTCTTTCAAATGTTTCACTACTGTAATATGTAAAAATACAGTTTCCCAGTATAATGTTAATTTCTAATCTGAAACAGTTTCGTAATCTCATGATAATCGAACATCATATTTAACCCTAAAATAATAATAACTATAAGTGTTAGTAATCAAAAAATAGTCAGAATCCGATAAAATAATTCCAAATCATTGTCGTTCCATACATTTTCAATCTCAAGTAAGAGTAAATTAATGTTTATATTAATTCCAGTATGAATGTAGGCATGCATAGTCTCTGCGCAGTTTTTTTTTTTTTTCAAGCGATGGCAGATTAAGATATTTTTCTTTACAGTTATCGAATTTGAAAATATCGCTAGTGACAGTTAAAGATCAGTCTCTTACAAATATAACATAAAACTATTTAACTCATATTACAAATCAGGAATAAAATATTTAAATTAAATAAAACTTACATATACGTTCTATTAATATCCGTGTATCCTAAAATTGTCATTTCCTTATCTTAAAGTGTTGTAGACGTGGTGAAGGTGATGTTCTAAAAACAGTGAACTATTTATTTCCCGCGTCTTCTCATGTTTATTTTTTTGTGGGCAGACGATTTTCAAGCAGATGGTCTGGTACAGATTATTTGTTTTTGCATGCAAGAGATATGAAACTTGAATGCGCAGTAATTTTCTGAAAGTATGGTTAATTAAAATTTTGTATTTGAAGAAATGTCCAATGTATTTAAGCTTTTCTTTTTATCCGTACCAAACAATTCAAGTTAAAATGTATTTTAAAGTTCCTTTTTTCTAAATAATTATAATAATAATATTCATAATTAGAGTTTATTAGATATACCATTGTTTAAATTTTCAAAAGGTGTAAAAATAAATTTAATGGTAATAACGAGCCCCCCACCCCTTTTTTTTTCTTTTTTTTTTAAGTAAAGTTTATTTTGCACAAATTTTGTATATTTCTTTTATTTTCGGAAAATGCTAATTTTATTTAAAAAGTCTGAAAGAAGTAGAATTTATGACTTGAATACAAATTATAAAAATATTCTAAAGCAAGAAATGCATAGATGACTAAATTCTGAAGAATCTTTGTACGTGCTCATTAAAAGGTGCAGATTTAACTGTAATAGAAATTTTTTATTTTGAAACCACAGAAGTGTTTCGAATAATCCTGGTCGGTAAAAAAATAAATAAATAAATAAATTTCCTCCCAGCAAACTAAATATGTAAAGTGTATAAATTTAATATTCCTAATTCTAATTATATTATCCAAATGCTAGATAAAATTGAAATCATGAAAAAGTATACATTCACTATCTTAGATATCAAATTGATAAAATATAGCCTGAAAATTTAGTTTATTAATGCTTGTATCGTGCACTTTATTTATTATGCCACCCCCTCCTCCCCTTTAGTGACAGAATTTACCATTTGCTATCCACTAATATATTTTTTTCCTTATGCCATGTAACTCGTGACTGTTTAAAATATTTCTCTTCATTCTCAAAGATTTTTGAAGTTCATATTTTTGTCACACTGTGACTTACAATATGGTGGTTTTTTTTGTCACATATGTGACGTGACGTACATTACATAACACTGACCTCACAAATTTTTTTAATTGCCAGAAAAACATAATTTTACAGTAAATAACATGTTTTAAAGAGTTTTCGTAATTTTTTAAAGTTTTCTAAGAAGTTCACATCTCAGTCACAATATGACATCACTGAGTGGTGGCATTTTGGTCACAGATGTGACGTGACCACAGTGACTTACAGTGACGTCACAACGACGTCACCGTGACCATGCATGCTATGAGGGAGTTTTGCCAAATCTGGTGTTTTTTTTATTCAGAAATTTCAAGTTCATACCAAAAAATTTGTAATACTAATTTTGTATTAATTTATTCACAAAACTATTCCTCTTTTCTAGCCAAAATTAACTATTTTAACTTTCTATTGAAAATTTAAAATTTCTTAATGATAGTTTTTTAAATGATGCATAAATGCGTCAGCGGCCTGTGTAATGTTAATAAATGCCTCAATAAATGACTGTGCGTGTATTAGCGTTCGTAGGACTTTCAAGCACACTGTACCAGTGTTCTTGTAAAGTACTATTTGCCTTATTTATCCCCTTGAGAGGCAAAGTACCTTGGCTGGTAAAATGGTAAAATGATTGATTGACACCAGAATTTACAAGAAAATTTATATGAAAGTAACTAAAATAATAAAAATCTAAATTTAGTTTTAAAATGCTGGCGCCAATGTGGCACGTGGAAATTAAAATTAAGTGTTTCGTATAATATATCGGTGCCCTTCAAGGGGTTAAACCCTTGAGGGGTAGTGTGATATATTGTATTCCACTTAATTTTAATCAAGATTCACACCGGAAAAGTTAACGAAATTTTTCTTTTATAATTTTGGTGGGCGGCTGGAGAAACTGAAAAATAGCTTTTCCTTATTTTAAACAAATTTTTTTCAAAAGTTCAGTTATCAATTCGACATTACAGTGCCACAGTTACTTGCCCTTCAAAGGGATAAAAAAAAACCTATCTTCAGATACAGCAACCAGTACTTTACGAAATTTCTGCACTGAAACACTTAAAATCCCCTGATGCGTACGAACCCTGGTATACGCAATGGAATCTTTGAAAAATAAATTAACTCTGTAATGATATTCGAAAAAATATTTTAAAAATGTTATTTAACGTTTAAAAGAAACGCCATGCTCAACATAAAAAGCGCATTATTTTTGTAAAACTTTATTTTTGATATAAGTAGCTACTTAACCCTTTCCGGCACAGGCAATTTTTGTTGTAAAATGAAGAAATGTTTGACTGACACCGGAATTTACAAACGACTTTTTTAGATATAAAAAACATGTTACTTTAACCCCTTGAGGAGCAAATAATTACGTTTGTGAAATGCTGAATTCCCACCGGAATCTTTGAAAAATTCTATTTCAAAATAAGTAAAAGCAATTGTAAGGCTTTTTCCACCAAAGTTAGAAAAGTAAAATTTAATAAAATTTTTCTGGCCCTCAAAGGATTAAATGTTCATTGTAAAAGCAAAATTTTACTAAAATATTCTTGGTGCCGTTCGTAAGTTTGGAATTAAAACTAGGTATCCCGACCTGGGCACACTGAGTCGAAAAGGTTAAAGAAAAAAGAAAAACTGGAAATAGCGCTTAAAACAAGTGTATCCATGAATGTATGAAAAATAATCCTCTTTTGCCTTATTAACTTCTTGTTTTGACGAAGTTATTTCTTATTAGCTAAAGCACCTGGCGTTTCCCGGAATTTTAAGTATGTTTGTTTTGTAAACTTAATTTCAAAATTAAACATATAGTATAAAATAAACAATAAAAGAAATCAATAAAGCCATCTTTATTTCAGTTCTTCACTAAGAATGAGTCTAGGAACCTTTGTGTAACTTATAATATACATGCATACACACACGTATATATATGGAATAGATTTAAAAATGGCGAAAAGAAATTCGGAGAACCTCAAAATGTTAAAATATGCCACTATTCCCATAATTCAGTTTTTATCATTTTTCAATGCGTTTTTTGAAACTCATTTGACGTTATATATTTAACTGCTGACGTCCATTATATTTCCAACATGTCATAATATTCACTTTTTATTTAATTCTTCAAACTATTTATTTCATTTTCCTTTTTCACGTGGAAATCTTGCAATAGAAAAGTATTTGTTGTGTTAAGAATTTTATTGTGAATTTTTAATTCTTGGCAACTACTATAATGAAAAATGTTTCAGTTTGATAGGAAATTGCTGTTAAATTGGTGGATTTTCATTAAGTATAAATTAACTATAAATTATTTCGATTTCGGATTACTTTAGCTGTCTCGGCTGTATTTTAATACACACCTAAGCAACATTTCACAATTCTGGCTTCCAAACTATGGATTTGTATAGCATTACAGACAGACAAATTTTCATTTTCATATTTCTTATAGTATGATGCACAAAACTATACACCACAACGAAATTTTATCTCAAGTAAATAAAACTGAAAGAAAATGTTATACATTGCCTGATACATCACATGCTTCCTTAAATTCGGCCTTATGCATAAATGTCAATGAACTATTTTTTTAATAGAAACCCTTCGTTAGGAGACTCGTTTTTTATGCACGGTATCTCTTTATATTGGGAAGAGTAACTTTTAAAACATACAAAAATTCAGTTCACTTTCTGCAAAATTCTTTGAAACTGTGTGATGTTTCCTCCTTCCTGTCAAATGATTTTACTTGGTTCAATATCACGAATACTTTTCGAAAAGAGTAATCTATTTAAATATACTGCATTTTGAAAACAGAAAGCAGAAGATAAAATTGACTCCTTTAGATGCTCCATGTTAAATTTTTGAGAAGATAAATATCTCACACTCTCTTTTAAAACTTATTTTTTCCAACGACTTCTTCTGTAGATAATGTTTAAGGTTGAGAATTATAATTTATTTTTTGAAATATCTGTTTATCTTATAGTCAAAACGTGTTACTGTTTAGAAACAAATTGCGATATATAAATTGTATGCACGTACAGTCAAAAAAAAAAATAATAATACCCCCTACTAACTCAGCATATAATTATAACAGAAGACAGTTACTGGTACCAAACAAATGGATACAAAGTCTACTTTTAAATGAAGAAAATAGAGCCTACTTTTAAGTTTTTGAATTGTAAACCTTCAAAATTTAGAGCTTTTATTGTTAAATTACATTTTTATATTTTTGTTAATATCTCCTGAAATTATAACCCTATTGTGATAATTTTTTGTGTGGTTATAATACTAAAAACCAAAACATAAATACATAGAATTTGTAATTTAAAAAATATATATAGTGGAACCCCGATTTAACGCTTCCCGCATATAACGTTTTCCCGTTTTTAACGTCGTTTTAGCTTGATCCCACCAATTTCCTATACCAATAATGTAAAAAAAAACCGCTTTTAAAATCTTATTATGATGTCTTTCCCGCATTTAACGTCGTTTTTTAAATGAAAATGAGCACTTTTTCGAACAATAATTGATCGTTTTTGACGAATTTCACCAGCTTCCCCGCTGCATTCAAATTTATTTCTACATAAAAACTAAAAGAACAAATATTTTTTTTTCTTTGGCTTCTTCACTTCTTGACACAACACCTGATAGACGAAACAAGAGAGAACCGCGAAATAGACCGGGAAGCGACAGCACAGACAATCACCTCATCGAGTTCACGGCTGAAATTCCAAATTTAGTTAATACTCGATTCGCATATTGAAACGCATTCGGTCTGCAAAGTCATATATTGGTGAAAAACACTTGAAAACCCGATTTTAGTGGTTGACTCGCAGGTTTACCATTGTGTTTTCCTGCATCCAAAGGTATGAAAACATTGAGGACAGGGAGTAGGAAAACACAATGGTAAACATACGAGTCAACCGCTAAAATCTAGTTTTCAAGTGGTTTCCACCAATATATGGCTTGGCAGACCGATTGCGTTTTAATATGCGAATCGAGTTTTAACTAATTTTGGAATTTCAGCCGTGAACTCAATGAGGTGATTGTCTGTGCTGGCGCCTCCCGGTCTAAAAGGGATTGTGAAATATTACACAGAGGGAGGGAGCAGGAGTGTTGGGTTTTTGATAGAAACTGAACTGAAGGACTAACATTAAAAATCTTTATTCGTTTCATTCAGTGAGAAACGACTGCAAAACGGAAGCGATTCTCTATTGCCGATAAAGCCAGGATTATCGAAAATCAAAGCATTTTTTGGAGACTAAAGCAGAATTGTCGAAATCCCTTGGACTAGCAAGATCTATATTTAAAACAATTTTAAACCAGCAATATGCCATTGAAACTAAATCAGATACACTAGGAAATGCTGCAAAAAAGATTAAAATCTTAAAAGCTTCTCAATATGCTATACTGGAAAAGAATTTAATTGAATGGCTCCACCAAGCACGCTCTGTAAATACTCCTATTAATGGAACAATATTAAGAGAGAAAGCTATGGAAATTTCTCTTTGATATCTCTTAGATTAGACATAACAGGATTTTCCACATCTAATAGGTGGATCGACAGATTCAAAAAGAGACACAACTTGGCATAAAGATCAGTGTGTAGTGAATCCGCAAGCGTCGATCAAGCCACGGTTGATGACTGAAAAAAGGAACACGCTACCCCCTCTTACAGAAAATTATACTCTGCAGAATATTTTTAATGCTTATGAGACAGGCTTATCTTTCCACCGCCTTCCAGATAAGACGAATACAGTAAAAGGAGAATCATGTTACGGAGGAAAGATATCAAAAGAACGTCTAACTGTTCTACTGAGCTGTAATGCTGATAGTCTTGTGTCAATTCCAGTGGTACACACGAATCCAAGAAGTTGATAAACGTGTTGAAAAGCCCTACATTTGATATCGTCTGCATGGAAAAAGGTTACAAGAGACTGCATCTATCTCACAGCTTCAAGAAAGGTGGATTTCCGACCCCGGTCCCATCGGAACCGTCTGCTTTTGATCATATACGGAATAACGATTACACCGAGTGTGATTCAGCGGGACTTGATATGGATTTCATTGAATATGCAGAATGTGACACCGAAGTACTGACTTGCAAAACAAAAGCATTGTAGATTGTTAAATTGATGGGACCGTCTTCGGATGAAAGCGATGATGAAAAAGACTGTGCAGTTGTTGAATCAATGCCATCTTTCAATGAAGCCCAAACTTCTTTGCAAAAATTGAGACCTTTTTTTTCAAAGGACATGAAGCTCAAGAAAAAGAATTGAATGCAGTTTTAATACTTGAGACTTCCTTGTGCGTTTTGCAATCTAAAATAAACATTCAAATCAAAATCTCGGATCTTTTTACGGCAAAATAATGTAAGTTTATATTTCTTTTTAAAGTAACAAAATGTGTTAGTTACATATAAATGCTTTATTTTCTATTTTATACTTCTTTTAATTAATTTAAACGTAATTTTATCATTTCGGCGATGTTTTAAAGAACATACATAGTGTTTTTCTTACAACCCCGATTTCATGTTTTCCGCTTTTAACGACGTTTTAGAGCAGTCCCATGAAAATCATTAAATCGGGGTTCCACTGTAATATGAATTATGAAATTTATATTCGAAACAAGTTCAAATAGCAATTTATAATTTTTTTATATATCGCATTTCGGTATGCAAGATTTCCTCAAACTATATTTTTAAACACTGTAGCTCTACCATTGAAAGTAAAGTAGAAAGATACATAGATAATCTGTTCCTTTACCCCCATAAACTTACAAAAATTAAATGGTTTCCCGCGGCTAGCAGCGTTTCTAAAGTTTTCTCGCTTTTTTGCCATACAAATTTTATTGCAGACTTTTATTGATGGTGTTAAAGGAATCTATCGTGTAGGTTTTTTATTTGAAATAGTGGTAGGAAATGCAACAGAACTTTGTAAAGCTGCGACATCCGATTTCCTTGAGCCATTACCCGCTGGTACAGCGTTGACGCAACAGTGAAATTAAATGGTCATGCTTAAGTTCCCTATCAAGCTACCACTATTTTTGAGTTAAAAAGTTTGCCTTATTTAATAACAGAAACTTTGATCATTAAATAAAGCGAATATTTTCTTTCAAAATTGGTGGTGGAAAACGTTTTTCTAAAAAAAAGTTGAAGATCCCTATGTTATAATTTCGGCAGTTAATGGGTTAAAATCTGCAAACGTTATTTTTTTTTATAGCTCGACACAGGATTGACAGTTTGGCCTCCATTTTTATTCAGTAATTTTGAGTTCATGCCAAAAATGAAGAATAGTATTTTATACTTTATTTAATGAGATACATTCAGCAATTACGTAAAGTAAAAATTCTTCTTTCGAAATTTCCTGCGTGCATTTGAAATTTCGGATTAAAGGAGGTCAAACTGGAAAACCTGGTTCGACATATATTCTTCATGTCTATATTTGAAGCCTGAAAACAAGACAAAGATACAACAATAGCCTCTTTTAAAAAACGATCATGCTTCTTGTTTTGTGCATTTCGACGTTTTCTGGACTTTTCATTACGTATTTCCGATAAATACACTCGATGAACAAAAACCTTTTTAACACTTTCCGGCACACTGTGCCCGGGTCGGGATACCTAATTTTAATTTCAAACTTACGATCGGCACCAAGAATATTTCAGTAAAATTTTGCTTTTAAAATGAACATCAAAAGTAACAGGTTTTTAATTTGTAAAAAAAAATCGTTTTAAAATTCCAGTGTCAGTCAATCATTTAATAATTTTACAACAAAAATTGCCTGTGTCAGAAAGGGTTAAGTTGATGCAAAATTTCTGTCGCATTTCCATACCTAATTTTAATACCTTTAAAAATTTAATACCTTATAATCTTACCTATCAGCTCAAATCAACACGGCACGTATTATAAAATTATTAGGTATTAAAATTTTACCAGTATTAAACATATTAAAATAGGACAGAGCTTTTGCATCAAAACAATATATTCCTCATTTTACAGCAAATTGCTTTAGCTTTTGAATAATGGTATGCTTATTTGATTCATTAAGTTCTTTAATGCGAAAGAAAACCTGGAATCTTTGCGGAAATATAGTTAGTATCAGAGTTGGGCAGATTTGTGATTCCAATTATCTGCAGCGTGGTTACAATTTAATTGTATATAATTGATTATAGTTATACATATTCAAGCACAGAAATTTCGTCAAATAATCGGATGGATGGTGGTTCGGCTACAATGCTGCAAGAATTTTTTACGGCATGTAATTGTAAATATAATTAATTAAATACAAGTAAACTATAATTGCAATGCACGTAATTGCAATTAAAGATTTGCCCAACCCTGGTTAATATCAGGGCTGCCAGTTTGGCCGCCATTTTTATTCAGAAAACCTGAATTCGAGCCAGAAGTTAAAAATTGGGTTTTTAGCTTCATTGGATGACAGAAATTTTGTAATTACTTAAAGTCATTTTTTCAAAATTTCTTGTATGAATTTGAATTTCCGAAATAAAAATGGAGGCCAAACTGGCAATCCTGGTTTGCCTGTTTAATTTTCGACGGTACTTTTATTTATCAAAGTGCTATCATATATACTGTAAATTTTGATCGGTCAAGAGCATTTAATACGAAACCAGTCTCGACGAACCGACCATTATCGTAAAGCTTATATGCTTTGAATATAGCAATAAAGGGTTGTTTTGTAATAACAACTGTGTAAATCGAGTTTCAAGTTTTCCACAAAAATTTTATATGTATGTATGTATGTGAAAAAACTAATCCGTTTTCAGTCATTATTTTCGTGATTTGACGAAGATATTTGTTAGGGTTTGTGGCATGGACAAAGCTCTATACCACAAAGACATTTTCTTTCAGTAAATAAAATGGAGAGGGATTTTTTCTCCTTAGCAGCTAATACATAAAGGAGGAAATTTTGTCATCCATAGCTTTGTGAATATGGAACAAAATGATAACGCACCCGGTTCAATGTTAATTATCGTTCCAAAGCAAAAATGTTATCCGCAAAAATGTAACTTATTTTAAACGATAAGGAAGCACATTTATAAAAATTTAAATTAAATCAACACAGAGACAAAACACTTTTGATAAGCACTTCGTAAGAAAAATGATAAAGATATGATAAAAATTCCCCATTAGAGGACGATAATTAAATTACCATAACTTAATTAACCTTTTCCGGCACAGAAGAACTCTATTCGTAAAATGATGAAACGACTGATTGACACTAGAATTTTCATACGAGCTTCTTAGAAAGTAAAAACTGGATCTTCTAAACGTTCATTGTAAAAGCGATATTTTACTAAAATATTCTTGGTGCCTTTGCCACCAAGAACATACAAAAGTTTTGTATGTTTGAAATTAAAATTAGGTGTTTCTGCTGTGGGATCATCACGCTTGAAAGGCGAAGGGTCTCCGGACTCTTAAAATTGGAACAAATGAAAAAAAGAGACCATTTTTACCATTTAATGTCTTAAAATGCACATGATTTTAAAACACTTTTTCATTGAAAAGAAAGATATGAGCACGCTCTTTTATTTCATGCATAAAAAAAATTTCAAGATGTAGAATTAGCAATTTACAGGGGACAATATACAAACTGTGAAATATTTGATGAGTGGAAAATTGTAATAACAGCTTACGTGCACAATTAGAAAATACATATTGCAACTAGAATGAAAATTTTGGTGCCTATTTATACTTCAGATTCTAGTAATTTCCCTGAACCTAAAAACACTTGTATTTAAAGCATTTTAATATTTTTGATACAAACTTGCATTTAGCTAATATAAAAGTTTGAAAATTTCAACAACATTATCACCTGAAAAAAATATTTTTTTGAATAATAAAAAAGAAATTTTAGTTTCAGTTTATACAGAATAACATGAAACGTATTTTTTGAAAATTTTATGAAAAAATATCCAGAAGTGTTTGAAATATCCTGCGCGTTATGACCAAAAACGTCATTTGGAGAGAAATGACTTCAAAGTGTCGGGAACGCCGCTTTAGCTGTTGAGCGGGTACAATTCTAAAAGTCATGACTTCTGTTCTAATGAGAATTTCAAGGAAAGAATTATATTAAAATGTTCAGAAAAGATACGCGTTAAACATCTACAAAAATTAAAATTTCGAAGCTTTAAGTGTCCTGAGACCCCTTAAACCCTTAACAGTGTGGCTCGAACTGGATTCGGGCAAGAACACTTTGCTTGCTTCGTTATTAAAAGCATTTTGATACCACTAATTTGTAACTGTAAATTTATCTTTATTGATTGTCAGATATTTTTCGATTAAGTAAGGTAAATATTTTAGTATGGAAAAATTGGTGTACAGCCCCATTTTTAATTTTTTTGTAAGAAAACAAATGTCACTGTTAAGGGGTTAACCCCTTGAAGGGCGGTCTACGATTAACGAATTTTGCACCAGAAAAAAATTACTTTTCCCACTTTGGTGGAAAACAGGCGTAAAATTGCTTTTCGTTACTTCACAATAAATTTTTTTTAAGATTCCGGTGTGAATTCGACGTTACAGAAACACAATTACTTGCCCCTCAAGGAGTTAAAGTCAAGCCTGCACCCACAGAAATGGTTAGATCCTCCCTCGGCATAACCTGACATCGACTATTTTTTAAATATGTTTTTCAATCAAATATGGTCCTTGTACAGGGTGATTTTTTTTTAAGTTGTGAAAGTAAAACTCTGATTGAAGAAGTGGATAACTTTTAATAAATTTATTTTAAAGGAAATTTTTTGTTAGTATTATTATCATGCACAGAACGCGAATTTGAAAATGTAATATCTTCTATCTGCCAAGTCTCGGACAAGCTGGCAACAGTAGATATTGTTTACATAAATTCTGGCTTCCAATTTAGTTCGGAAATTACAGCAAGTGGGGAGAAAAAGAAAAATATATAGTATCTGAATAGCCTAAATACATTTATTACAGTCATAAAAAACACAAAGAAATAATAAAAATTATAGGGATGTGTTGTAATCCTCTACAAAAGACTTCATATGTTTTATTTAAAGCAGCCTATTGAAAAAATCTCTAGATTGTTGAAGTACTCAATATAGAAAACAGTTTCTTCAAACTTTTCGTCATGCATAGAATTTTTTATGCGAAGTATATCGTTAAATATCATAAAGTAATCTTTAACTGTACAAAAATTCAGCTCACATTCTTTGAGGTTGTGTGATACTTTCTCGTTCCTGTCAAATGATTTTACTCGATCCAATATCAGGAATACTTTTCGAAAAGGATAATATATTTAAATATACTGTATTTTGAAAAGGAAATCAGAAAATAAAGTTGATATTTTGAGATGCAGCGTGTTACATTTTCGAGCAGATAAATTTCTCGCATAGAGTTCCAAAGCTTATTTTCCTAGACTTTTGCTAGATCAATAATATTTAAAAAATAAGGCTGTTCTTTTTATTATCTGCAGTGAGCTTTCTACTAAACCAATTACGCTAATTATTTTTTAAATGACAGCTGCTCATTTGTAAATATGCCAGCAACAGCAATTTGAAAAATATTCCCATTTTTATGTTTTAATTTTAATTTTAAAAGGTTTTATGAAACTCCTTCAATTACTTCCATTGTTGCAGAGAAAAGAGAAATAATGGGATTTATTTATGTTTATTGTTTATATCCTAATTGATTGCATTTCCTTATTGCGGTTAAAAATAAATTTTAAACAAATTAGACGAAATGTTCTTTAGTTTTGTTGTAGATAATGATCTTCTTTATATTCAAAAGATGCACTGCTTAGAATTGTACTACATATACAAATTTAAAATAAGAAAGAAAGACAAGACAAGAAAAGAAATGAGAAGAGAAAAAATGAAAGAGAAAAATCTATTCGATTTAAATACATTATTAACTTATTATGCAACACCGATATTTAAAAAAGTAATAATATACAATACAATGTGATTTAGCATTATGTTTGTCAAAAGATAAGAAAAATTATTGAATATATTTGAACTCTTATCCTGTAGACTTTTTTATATAACCAACGCGCAACTGTACAACATTTTAAAGAAAATAGTCCGAATAATGTAAGCATGGTTTGTAAAAAATAAGGTTTTACTAAGTTCTACTATTGGGTCGTTCGGAAAGTCGTGTCCGTTTGGGAAAATCAATTCCTAACGGAAAATTCTGCCAGGAAATTATTGGACATTAGATAATCGGAATCAACGTATAATAATTAAATGATAAAATTTTCAGGCTACGAATTGATTTTCCCAAACGGAGACGACTTTTCGAACGACCCAATACAAACAATTTGGAAAACTTTTCAATACTAATTTGTTGTAGAATTGGAAAAAAAGAACATCCGATACATTTTATTCCTCAAAATGTCACAAAAAAAATCGGAAGTAGACATTTGAAAAAAATATGTCTTTTATTTAAATTTATGTCTTTATTTCTAGACAAAAAAGCTCAGTAGTCGTATTCATATTGACATTGCATAATATTCTAAAATTTTAAATGCGAGCATCTAATTTTTACATCATATTTAGCTCTTTCGGTATAGTTTACCTTAGAATATCAATTGGGAAGTCATTCGGTCAGGTAGTTAGGAATAGTGGAGGTTTAAAGTTTAGAGCTCCTAATGTTAATGCTTCAATGCTCATGGTAGCAGTTATTCTACCATCAAGCAGTGTTACCAATTTAGTGGATTTTTTTATTCACATATTCCGAATTCATACTAGAAATTTTAAATAGAAATTTTTCCTTTGTTTAAGAACACACGTTATTAACCCCTTGAGGGGCAAGCAGTTACGTTTGTGAAATGCTAAATTCCCACCGGAATCTTTTAAAAATTCTATTTGAAAATAAGTAAAGGCAAGTTTCGGTTTTTTCCACCAAAGTTAAAAAATTAAAATTTAATAAAATTTTTCTGGTGTAAAACTTTATTAATCGCAGGTGGTATATAATATATACCGGTGCCCCTCCAGGGGTTAAACAAACCGAAATTTATTATTTAGATTTTCTTGTATTAATTTCGATTTTTTCATTTACGGAATATCTAGAATGCATTCTATCATGGGTATTAAAGTACTAAATCCATTTACAATCAGCAAAACAGTACCGAAAACTGGCGATATGAAACAATTAAATTAAGAAATCTTTGTAAAAAATCATCATAAAATAAAATCAGTACATAGGACGCGTTTCGAGATAAAAAATATATTTTTAGCTCGAAACGCGTCATATGTATTGTTTTTATTTTATGATGATTTTTTACATAGTTTTATTATTTTAATCATTTGCAATCGTTGCAAAAAAGATTGCGATGCGTATAGTTTTTTAACTCATTAAATACATGACTGTATGAACAATAAATTTGGATTAGCATATTTCAAGCTTCTAAAAATAGATTTCTTTAAAAAAAAATCATAATTTGCAGTTCATAGTATGATTTTTGATTTAGAATATTATATTGAAAAATATATATTTTCGAAAAAAATTAGGAACTTTAAAGTATGGAATTTTTAACAAAAATCGATTTCTCGATGCTTCAAATATGCAATTTTTAAATTACAGCCCTTCCCACCTAAACATTTCCGTTGCAATACGTGAATTTTGCGTTGGCCATGATTATTGAGAATTAATGGCTTAGATTTATGCTCGATAGAAAGCGCGAACTAGATATTTTATTTGATAAAAATACAATTTTCGTATTGATCCTTCTTATGATAGGACATCAGGAAAAATAGCATTATTTAAAATATCTACTCATGATTTTGTAAATTATTGTTTATGATTCGTATAACCTTAATTTAATTAATATTAAAATTACAAGCCTTCTATCCGAGGTTTTGAAGTTTTTATAGTCAATTCCCGCATGTCGGGGAACTTACCGGATGGTGCAAATAAGGTCTACACCGGATACTAGCGATCTGGTGATCTTGCTCCACTTAGACGTAAATAAATATTAAAAATAAGTGATATTAGCGTATTCTTAGAAAATATATTACATTCTTTAATTTTTATTCATATTTTATTTTCTACTTTTTATGATTTAAAATATCTCATTGTTGCGGTTTCATAGCCAATTCGCATATTTTAACGTGCGTGGTTTGTCACATAATTAACTTCATTGTGGTTGTAACTGGTATACAGTTGTAAGTTGTAACCATAAAGAATACATCGTAATTTATCGCCTGCGCCCGACTAACGAAAATAATCCTTCCATATATAAAAAAAAAGTTTTGATTTGGAAATGGACCAATGAAAATCTGCGTAGATATTCCGGGTAGAACTCATCCAATTTAAATGCTTAAGCCAAGGCCTCCTTATCGAAATAACAGGCCTGGCAATTGCTAAGATTCCTTTGTCCGCTGTACACGCGGTTAGAAACCACATAGTTTTCGTGACTAGCGCCATCTAACGTGAGAAACAGAAATATTTTTTAATTTGTTTTCCATTTGTCTTTTACCATTTTCTTTACGATGTGCTTTGTAGTTTGCAAATGATAGTTGTTAATCTTAAAATTTTCATATGTTCTAGACATTTTATTTAAAAAATGAACTTATTTTACTGTTAAACAAAAAATGTTTACTGCTGTATTCCGTTATGTAAATAAATGATGATAATAATAGTAATAATAATCAGGAAAGAAAATTATTTTACCATGAATTTCTCAGTGATATTAGTTATTGAAATAAATGGATAGCATCTAGATCCGGAAAATGTAAAATATTTCATTTTCTCTTTTATATTTTCAAATATGTGATTTATTTTATTTCTGCTATTTCTTTTATTTTCACAATTAATTTCACCTTACAGTATTAATTTAACATCGCTCCTTCGATTTGTTTCAATGCACAGTCTCATTTATTTATTTATTGGCCTATCATTTGTTTTATTTTTGAAGGTATGGGGGATCATTTCAGTTTAACATACTTTAGATGAAAGCTTCAGTGTTTTTTCATATAAAGTTTGTATGTATTAATCTATGGAAAGTTTCATAATTGGCTCCACAGCCAATTGGCATATCTTGGCGGGCATAGTTTGGTGCGTAATTAATTTCCTTGTTTTAACTCACATATGTTATGTAAGTTTTCCTAAAATGTATCAAAGTATTTTAGGAAAGTTAAAACACGCATAGATACACATAAAAACAGACTGAAGTCATAAACACTTAAAAAATTGGAAAAATAAAGTTTAATAATCACTTAAATTTATACATGTCCCTCAACTTTCCGCAAATACCGTATTCTTGTCATGCTACGATTTGGTGTTTGTAAATCTTAATTTGAGTATTCTTCCTTAATCAGACCTAGAGCCAATTGGCGTAAGTGTAGTTTGGCGCAAAATTCATTTTATTTTTAAACCGTATACTTGATACCACATTATTCCAGCATCGCGTTTTTGCAGTCAACTTTGACTGTGGAACAGATTACAGAACATTAGCTAATACTACATTATATAATAATAAATTGGTATTTTTCAAGTATAGGGGCCTTGGCGAGAGAAGAAAATTTGGCAACGTAATTTCTGGAAGCATATTCACTGTTTCACATAAAGAAGCAATATTTTCCAATATTTGCACAATTTATTTAATATAAAAAAGGCATTTATCTATTTTATATACAAATATAAACAAATCGTATATAAAAAGCAATAATAATATCTAGAAACTAAATTTATACATGTAAATTCGGCACAGATGTCATACTGGCGCGATTTTTTTTTTCTGGCGCCAATGTCATATACGCACCGGATACTTAACTGGCACCAATGTGTCGTTATTTTGCTTGATATGGTTATCCGGATATAGATGATATGGTAACGAGGTTTTCGCAAAATTGGCGTCGGGAAAAAATCGCGCCAATATGGGGCCGTATATGACATCTGTGCCGTAAATTCTTATAAAACAAGCTGACAGTTCATAAGTTTTGTTTTCATAACTGTTTATATCAATCGGCAACAAATTGCTCTTTCCAAAGCCCAAATTGTGCCAAGATTTAAAAAAAATAACCCACAAAGTCCTATATACTGAAAATGGTACTTGTTAGTTATCCCGTCGACCAAATTACTCTCGCCAATTTGTAAGATTAAATGCCAATAATGGTTTGCCATAAGTTAAATAATTTTAAGATTAAATGCCAATAATGGCCAATAAAACCAATATTTCAACGTTTTATTTGTATTTTTATTAATGTTATACTAATTTATTTGTTTTTTCGTTATTTAAAATAAAAAATTGTGTCAATTTGTAGAACTTGGTGAGTAGTTTGGCGATTTATATAATTTGGCGAAATTGGTCGACGGGATAATTAACAAGTACCCTGAAAAAATATCAACAAATCTTATATTTAAATCTTCATTTTTGACATGTTTCATTTTTTAAAGCCAGAACATAATTGTGCGAAATTTTTTTTTACGCCTTTATTTTTCTGGAATTCGAAAAATATTTTATACAATTTTGCCAATAACACAACATTTTCAATTTTTTACTATGCATTTGTTTATGGAGTCTTACCAGGAGTATACACCAGGTGGAGCAACTTACGGGACAAAGTCAGCTAATAAGTTGGCAATTATCGAGGACATTTTCACCCATAGACTTTCTCCGGATCGTCAAGTCTGTTTTATGATAAGGGAGTCTTGGCTTAAGCATGGCCATAGCCTACTATGATATATAACGGCCCGCGCATTTCGCCGAAAAAGTGAAGTCGGATCAACTTCAAACCCTGAACCAAAACTTTACAACGTGCTCTTTGTTTACATTTATACCCTGCCCAGATAGAAGCTTGTTTCTCATCGTCGAGGTTTCAGAATCATTGATCGTATTTTCATGTAATAAATTAAATATTTATATTCTTCAATTTCCTTCGATTTAATAGGCTATTTTACACAAATTGTAGCATTTTAGTACACATAGCATACATACTTTTAAGATAAGCAAAATTATTTATTGTTTACCTTGATCGTTTGGTTCATTCATGAAAAATGCCGGTTCTGTTATTCTTTTTTGAATGTCCCGTATTTATATAAAAATAGCTTGGTTTCATATACACGTTTTAAAATTAAAATTTGATTTTTATCAAACTACAGTTCTCATAACTGACTTGAAGCAGCTATTTTTGATTAATTTACTGTTACCGGTAAAATATTTGTTTTTAATATCGCCCGAACCAAGAAGAAAAAGAAAAAAAAAAGCCGATCTTCCTTAAACATTAAATATCCTTATTTTTAATCAGAGAAAGAAATGGTGATCACGGATTTAAATATCGTTGCAATATTCTATGTTATCCAAGTAATTTTGATTAAATAATGTAAGGGTATTTGTTGCTTAATAAATTACATTTATTAATTATTACAAGGAATTTTATGAGTATTTTAATATATTAAAAAAAAAATTTCCATCAGTTTTATTATTTCAGCAGTGAAAATAGTAAATAAATGGTACTTAGTTATCCCGTCGACCAAAAGTCTATCGCCAAACTATAAGATTAAATGCCAATAATGCTTGATCGTAAATGTCACATTAACTTGACTGTAAGCAAGTTACACGTGTTTATGTCATCAAGTGATTTTTATTTCGACGTTTTGTTTGTATATTTATTAATGTTATACTAATTTATTTTTTCTTTCGTTATTTAAAATAAAAATTATGTCAATTTGTAAAATTTGGCGAGTGTTTTAGCGATTTATATAATTTGGCGAAATTGGTCGGCGGGATAACTAAGTTGTACCAAATAAATTTGTGACATTCATGTTTTAGACTAAGCATGTGTTTTTTTATTTATATATTTTTATGTGTGTTGGTTTAACAGTTTTAAAGAGAAACACATTATATTAGTCACTTAAATAAATAGAACTTTACATTTACATTGATATGGACCGTTTATAATAACCCTTAACAGCTGCATTCGAATTAGCTGTCATTTCTAAGCTTGATTGGAATGCCAGCAGAATTGTAAACGTAACCATGGCGACATGACGTAATTTTGGTGTTTGTTTACATATCTACCCTTCCCAGGTTGTTTCAGTTACGGTCAGAGTCAAATTTCAATTTTGGGCAGGGTATCAGAGTCCTCTGGCGAGCGACTTCATACATTAAACGCAAATCAGTCTGCCTGTAGTAGTATCTAAGTATGCCTTGAGCATGGCCTTTCTTCGTTAATATTTAAAAAAACTGTCGTATACAAAAATATGGAAATCGGTGGTATTATAAAGAAAGATTTGATAAACACGCTGATGAAGACAGTTTTCAAATCCAAGAATTACTTTCAGAGATATTTAATGCTAAAGTTGGACAAAATTGTTCCATTAAAAAAGTTTTATTGGAGCAAAAACTATACATGATAATTTAATCATTTTTAGATCATTTTATAGGTTATAAGTTCCCGGTGTGCAGATTGCATTTATTTTTTTTAATTTGATTATTTTTTGAGGTTTTTTTCTATTTTAAATTCAAATTTTCAGTATTTCGAGAGATATTTTTTACAAATTTAAAAAATGTTATTAACTTAAACTGTTGCCAACTGTATAAACAGCGCAAACGATAATGTTTACTTCAAATTAAAAATTTATTTACACGGGACTATTGTAAACAGAAAAAAAAATTAAAATTAGAATTAAATGATTACATGTTAAAAGCAGGAAAATTGCGTCATAAGAACCATATTTACACTGGAATTTTAAACGAGAAACAAAATGTTAAAATAAAAAAAATCATTACTATGCGTTAAAATCTGTAAATGGAGGAAATTACGTCATATTTAAAATGGCCAAAAAATATGGCAAAACAATTTAAATTAAAAAATATATCTGCGCGAGACATTTACTTGATATTTTGAGATAATATTTTCAACTATTATCGTGAATTCGAAGACAGCGCAAATAATATTTCCTTCTAACAACAAAAGTATTTTCACGTGAATATTAATAAGAGAAATAAAACTTTGGTGTAAATTACGTCAGATTTAAAACGATACATTTAAAATGAATTATTTAAAAGAACTATCTTATAGCGCTGTTAAAAAATACCGGGAGACAATGACACTGTTTACTTAACACTAGAACGGCGGGAAATTTTACTCAAGTTTTATAAAAATATTTCACATCAGAATTTTTACTTAAAACTATTTAACTTATTTATTTAAGTTATTTTTGTGCAACATATATTAATCTTAAATTAAAAAAAGTTTTCTGGTTAGAGTCGACATGTATTCGTTTGGCAGGGGTCAAAATGACCCCTTGCCGCCGTTCTAGTGTTAATTCATTTTACATTAGCTTATTTTCGAATGTTTAACTATTTTTTTTTAATTAAATACGAAAACAGCCATTGTATCTTTTAACAGCAGCAGATATGGTCTTAAAAATCCCCAATCCAAGAAAAACGAATGGAAACCCGTTTACAGAGAGATCGCTACTGTTTTTTTTTTTTTTTTTTTTTTTTAATTCAATATTTTATATATAAGCCAATCAAATTAGCGTGCTTTTAGGATTTTGGTGTCCCTGAACGGGGGTTGGCGAGCGTAGCTCGTAGGGGGCAGAGCCCCCTAGTACCATAAAATTATTTTTTAAATTTATAATTATTGAGTTAGAAAAATATAAAAATATTGATGTACATAATTTTGGCATATATATATATGTATATATCCAAAAACCACATATATATATATATATATATATATATATATATACATAATATATATATTCATAAACCACATATATATATATATATCCATAATATATATATCCATAAACCACATATATATATAACCATACATATCCATATATATATATATATAAGAGTAAAACATCGATTACAAGATTGCATCTTTTCATACATAAATAAAGTTGAGATAAATAAAATAGTTGAATAATTTATAATTTCGTAATTTAAATGTTTTTTCAATTTACTTAAGAGGCGTAAAATCTAAAAGATTTTAAAAGTGTCCGAGCTTAAAGATTTTAAAAGTGTCCGAGCTTGGTATCAAATCAGGATCATTGATATTAACCCCTTCGGGGCGAGCGTCTTTTACAGAATTTTTAATATTTTATAACTGGTTTTTGAAAGCAGAAATTTTGGCCTAATCGAATCGGGAAAATGCTCGGATCAAATAAGGCAAAATTTACATTAAAAATTTACTGGTGAGAATAATCACGGATTCTGAGCATCATAGGTGACACGTATACCAGCCATCGTCTCCAAGGGGTTAAACGCCAATGCTCCTCCACTGAGTTACCTGAACGATACTAAACCAGGGTTGCCAGTGGGCCTTTATTTTCATTCCGAAATTCACACCGGAACAATCCTAAATAGGAATATCTGCTTTAACTAATTACGAAATGTCTGTCATTAAATAGGCCAGAAAATAACAAATTCAGAAAATACTGCTCGTATTTTCTGGTATAAATACGAAATTTCGGAATCAAAGCGATATAAGTAAGCGTCCTATCTTAAATGGGATAGGTAACAGCAAGGTTAAAGGCGAGGTCACATCAATCAAGGTCGCACGCCAAGTAGCGGACGGGGTTAAACTACTGGAATATGCCTAACTGTTTTCTTACTTCACACCACTAAAATTGTAAAGTTTTTTTTTTTTTTTTTTTTTCTACGCCATTATTTTGCAATAAATGTGGTAAACAAAATTCAGTTACACGAGTGACTAAAGATTTAGACGCCCCTGAAAGGGTGAAGTAAATTGAATAACAATTTATTTTAAATTACTAAATTAAAAAGGCGTGTGAAATTTTCTAGAAGGATTTCCAAAATTATATATAGGTTATGATGAGTTTAATTTTAAAAAGAAGAAGAGGTATTCTTGCTTTAAGTATTTTAATAAGATCATTATGTTAAAGTTCAGTAATTTTAATAATTTTCAAGAACTATTCTTTTCGCCCAAACACATAAAGCATGCGTTAACAATCAGGGTTGTCAGTTTGGCCTTTCTTTTTAATCCGAAATATCGCATTCATACCAGAAATTACCTGTCATATTCTTTTCTTTATTTAATGACAAACATTTCGAGATTGCTTTTAAGTAACAATTATTCTTTCAAAATTTTTGGTTTGAATTCGAAATTTTTTAATTTAAAAAAAGGCCAAACTGCCAACCTCGTTAACAATACATAGCTGCCAACTTGTACGGATTTTTGCTACCACTAAAATTTAATAGAAAATTTTGCCTAATTCAATCGCCGAATTGCCGTGAATTTTGATAATTAAATAAGGCAGAAATTACTGTTAAATTTTAGTGGTAGCAAAAATCCGTACAAGTTGGCAGCTATGACAATATATTAAAAATCCTGGCCGCGAACTTCTACGCTGTTTTAAAGTAAACACATTAGAACCAGAATTTATACTTGATAAATAAATAATGTACATATATACAGTGTAACCTCTGAATAACGATTACCCGTGGGACCGGTGAAAAGTGGTCGCTCTTCAGAGGTGGGTGTTATTCAGATGTTTCATTTAAAAAAAAATCAAAATTACATAAATTTAAATAGTCATTAGTCACACAGTCATTTTAATTAATCCTCATTGTTTTAATATAATCAGAAAAGAAAATCAGTAATTTTCAGCTAATTTGTTTTTTTTTTTTCGCAAAAGACTTTCTCCAAAGAAAAAAAATATGACCTGATTTGCTATACAACTAATCATCATTATGATTTAATGAGAAATTTTGGATTTCACGAAGGTTCTTCAAATCTTCGGTATATGTGTTAATACTGAAAATTTGGGTGAATCTATAATGTATTTCCTTTTCCTCTCTTCTATTTTCTACCATTTGCTGTATGGAATCAAATGTGGCAATAACAGCCAATTTTTGACCAGACATACAAACAAGCTGGCTTTTATGTTAGTTATGCCTGAAGTTCTACGAATATTATATAAAATTTCCACATTATTATTAATGTCTATATTTCCTATTTGTTCACTTATCAAGTAAATTTTGTTTGATCTGTTTCACATTTCGGTTTACAAATAAATATGGAATTGTACTAGCAGCTGTAAAAAAAAAAAAAAAAAAAAACTTCTCGGAACTTTTGAGTGACCACTGTTCAGAATTCCTATGGTACGTGTTTGGTTCCATTAACATGTGGTCGGTATTCAGAGGTTTTCGTTGTTTAGAGGTGGCCGTACAAGGAGGTTTCACTGCATATACACACACACATATATATATATATATATATATATATATATATATATATATATATATATATATAAACACATGACTATTTTTATTAATTTTTTTTTCAAATATGTTGCAATAAGTTAAAAAGGCGGTGTCACACACAGCTATCAAAAATGCCTTGAACATTTTTTTAGTAGAGTTTCATTAAGCCGTATTACGTAGATCCCTCAATATATTATTACATATACATATTCTTATGAAAGATAATTAAAATGACAAAAAATAATAAGTAAACTATAATTAAATAATTAATATCCCCATCATATGAAGAATCTGAATTAAACCCTCCAAAGTAATTCGCATCTCAACTAGAATGAAGCAGAAACCTGTGTTATATTTCGAACTAAAACTATCACTGCGTGTTACGTTGCTTCTAAAATATTTAGCCGAGATTAAACTAAAAGATATGATCATACCACTATTTGCAGAACATACTAATAGCTTCGTGTAATTACATTGTTCCTGTGGTCAGTGCAAACACTGATTACTAACTAAGATGACTGTAATTATTTAGAAAATACGAGAACGCGCTATTATTAAATCTTTAATAAGCCAAAGAACGTAACTAATTCACTATGAAGAATAATTTAGAATATGTTTTATTAAAAGTAACTTAATATGTATAATATAATATTTAATATGAAATAAAACGCCTTCGGCAAATCCGAAGCCGACAAATTTAATACAAGTTTAGCGTTTAATTAAATAATCTATTCAATTAAAAGTTGAATTTGTATAATATTAAATATATGGCTGCTGACATTTCCGCTTTTTTTTATCATTAAAACGCTACAACAAATTCTTTACAAAAATCTGCTATTAAAAAAGGCCATATTCGTTACTAAATTTTAGTTGTAACTGATAACCCAAAAGCGTAACGTTTGGAAGCGATGTTAATATTATGAATAATTATTTCAGGTTTTATTCTTTGCATCTCATATACTGCTCAAGTAATAAAACACCAATTAGACACATTTTGCAATGACTTTTTTTAAAGGTAAATGTAATGATTTTCTATTATATTAAATAATGAGGTAATTATTTATGAAGTTTTGTGGATGTTAATATTTTAATAATTTATTTTATTTCAAAATTTAAAAAATGAATAAATTCCTTGATAACTTTTATGATACAAATGTGCCTTATGTTTGGACTTCTAACAAGTATAATAAAAGAAAAAACAATGAAATTTGCAAATGCCTGTTCGAGTTATTTCTAAAAAACAGATTTCTTAACCCCTTGAGGGGCGGTGGTATAAAATATATCCCACCTAATTTAAACAAGATTCTCACCAGAAAATTTTAACTAAATTTTATATTTTTAACTTTGGAGAGAAATTTTCGTGAAAAAAATGCTTTTCCTTATTTAAAAATAAAATTTTTCGATTTTTCCGGTGAGAATCCAATATTTAGAGACATCTTTGCTTGCCCCCTCAAGGAGTTATAAATTCTTTCACACTGATTAGTTAATTTTTCAATAATTTATATCCAACTGACTTCTGGTTCATAATTGATGTAAACTTGTATTCTTTTTTGTCGCGAGGAACGTAAATATGAAATGAATTCATGGTGTTGCTATTGATCTTTTAAAAGTTAGGATCAATATTAACAGTACACAGGTAGCAAACAGTATTGCCAAATCCAGCGGGTTTTTTTAAATCAGAAATTTTGAGAACACACCAGGAAATGTAAATATCTACTAATAATAGAATATTTCCTTCACGAAAATTTTATAATAAGAACAACCATAATTAACTATTGAAACGTTCAGGAAATAAATTAGAATTTCTTAAAGACAGTTTTATAAATGCGTCAAGCAACCTGTAAAGTGTTAATGTATACATCACGTTTTATGACAAAAGAAATCGCGTAAGAAGCTTATCTGAATTAAAACAGTACTTTTCATTGTTTTAGCATTAAAATTTTTATTACGCATCAGGACTGGATACTATTTTTATATTTAATCGCACCAAAATTTACAAAAAACTGTCTTTCTGATAGATTTCATTTAATCTTTGAGGAGCAAGCAATTGCGTTTGTGTAATGCTGAATTCCGACAGTGAATTTGGAAAACAATTATTTCAAAATAAGGAAAGGCAATTTTCCCAATATTTTCCCTCCAAAGCTATAACGCAAAACTTTATTAAAATTTTCTGGTGCAAATCTTAACGCCTTCAGGACGGGAGCCTTTTACGAAATTTTTAATATTTTGTCACCGTTTTTTAAAAACAGAAATTTGTGCCTTCTTGAATCCAGAAAATGCGCTGATTAAATAAGGCAAATTTTACGGTAAAATTTTACTGGTGAGGAAAAACAAGGATTCTGAACGCTTCTTGCGGCACGTATACTTGTCGCTCACCCCCAAGGGGTTAATTAAACTTAGGTGATATATTCCACCACCCCTTATGTGGTTAAATATATTCTAGTATAATTGTATAGCAAATATTCTATTTCAAAAAGTGGTATGAATATAATAAAAAAAATAGATCACTGGTACGTCCCTGGTACTAGTATATTACCCGACCCGTAGTCAAAGTATTACTTAGAATTGAAGTTACAGCCACCGTTCGAATTTATATATATATATTGAATATTTACATACTGTATATAATGGTACCACAAATTACAAAAATTGTCCTTGTGGAAGATTTCTTTAAAAAATATTCCAGTACAAGTGTACAGCAAATACTATTTTTCAAAGTAGTATTAATAGAACTGAAAAAATAATTGCCCACTGTACGCATCCCGTAGTCAAAGGAATACTTAGAATTGAAGTTATAGCCATCGTTCGGATATATGTACATACTGCATATATTCAATCGTACCAAAAGTTACAAAAATTGTCCTTGTGGTAGATTTCTTTTAAAAATATTCTAGTATAAGTGTATAGCAAGTATTATTTTTCAAAGAGTGGTACAAATATAGATTTAAAAAAAGTCCACTGGCACGTATATGTCCCGACCCGTAGTCAAAGGGTTACCGGATATACTCGCGCATAAATCGATCCAAATTCGAGTGCAATAATGGACTAAATACCAGCATTTGAAAAAAAGATTTCTTATTTAATATCAGAAAAATTTTGCTAATTCTGAAGTTAGGTAAGATGAAGATAACTTTTCTAATACAGGTATTTTATTTAGCGAGTTATTCCTGTAGAATTCGGGCTCGCTATTGGGTGGTTTATTATGCGAGTATAACCAATACTTAGAATTCAAGTTATAGCGTTTGTTCGGATATGTATATATATATATACGCTTCATGATTAAATCTTTCGCTTCAAATCATGAACGCTACATGATTAAATCTTTAATAAAATCAAAGAACATAACTAAATGATATGAAGAATAATTAGAGTACGCTTTATTAAAAGCGTCATTGGAGAACTCAAGAAACTTTATGATGAAGCAAAACGCTCTAAGCAATATATATACCTACTGTACACATTACCAAATAGAGTTATATAATATCATTGGGAAAAGGTTGAAAATGCGAAAAAACAAAACTTTATAAACAATCTTTTGTTAAAGAATATGTAATTCCATCATATACATAATTTGAATTGAACCCTCCTAAGTTTTTTAATCTCAAGCAATTATAAACAGAACCCTGTATAATTACATTTTGAACTCAAATTTAATTACAGCTCCAAGCTAAAATATTTAGAAGAGATTAAACTGAAAGATATATTTAACTATTTATGAAACATACTAAGAACATCAAGTAATCACATTGTTCCTGTGGCCAAAGCAAACAGTGATTACTGAACGAAGATGGCTGTAATCATCTAGAAAATACAAGAACGCTTCATGATTAAATCTTTAATAAAATCAAAGAACATAACTAAATGATATGAAGAATAATTAGAGTACGCTTTATTAAAAGCGTCATTGGAGAACCCAAGAAACTTTATGATAAAGCAAAACGTTCTAAGCAATATCAGCATCTGATAATTTTAGCATTTAATTAAATAAACGTTAATTAATTAAACTCTAAATTTTGATAATACTTATTACCATAAGTATGTAAATGTTTCTTATTTTAATCCCTGCATATCGAGTAACAAGGTATGCATGCGCAAGCAACAAGGCAACCAATTCTAACACAATTCGCAATGAGTATTTTTTTATATAAAGTTAATTAAGTAATCTTGTATGTAAACGTAAGATAAACAGTTTCATGATATGTATAATAAAAAATAATTATAAGAATCTTACTTATAAGTAGAATTGGGGCAGTATCGAAAATAACTGCATTTTAAATACATATGTACAATACATTTGTATTTTGTATTTGTGGGTCCTGGAGTTTCCAGGCCAGGAAATTCCTCTGTACCAGTATTTTCTTATAAATTTTTTTTCTTAGATAAAGCGAAATTTCGCGCACTTGTACTTGATTTATTTTTTTAAATTAAAAAATTCTGATATTTTATATGGAACACAACAAGACCCGTGCTAACTCTGATTTTAAATTGATTGAACTAAAATATTTTGGTAATCTATAGCGTAATGATTTTGTCCAAGTATTTTGTATCTTCAAAACACTCAAAATACATTCAACAGGTTTTAAAATTTTGTGTATAAATTTAAACCGCAGAATCAGGGATTCACGACATGTATTTTTTTTTATCGAGAGAAAAGGGGTGATAGTTACCGTTAATTACTTACCCATCATATGTAGTATAGGGCAAGTCTTGTTTTTACTATCAAAATTAAACTAAATGTTAGAAGAGAATTACAGGCGAAACACTGTGACTTGTTAACACTGTTAACATTTAAAGCTTGGAAAAATTAAGAGTCGTGAACTGAACCTAAATTTAAATGATGAGCTTGAGAGATTTATCATTTGAAGTGCTAAGTGGATGAACATGTTAAGTAACAAAAATTACATTTGAAGAAATTTTAAGTGAAAGATTTTGCTGTAAATTTTAATGATTTATTTTATGTTTGATACCATGTGTTTAAAATATTAAAAGGTATGGTACTAAACTCCCTCAGAAAAACTTATTCATATTTAATTTTCGAATATTATAAATTGTTAATATTATTGACATTATTAAGTATTAAAATATTAAATATTAATGAATAATCTCTTAAATATTCAAGCCTAAATAGAATCTTAGTATTTTAGCTTCACCATGTGATAGGATATCTCATAACGCTTTCATACAAAAGGTTAAAAAAAAAAAAAAAAAAAAAATGAAAATGTAGCATAACATGTTCGTCCACTCAGCTCTTCATTTATGAGTGCCCACAGCCCAAGACTGATTACAACATGGGCTAACTTAAATCGTTTTTTTTTTTTTTTTTTTTTTTGTACATGATTTTTCGGCTTATTTAAATGTAGAATTTCTGTTTTAACCCTAGATCTACCGGGAATTTTATTCAAGTTTTAATAAAACGTTCTACACCAGAATTTTTATTTAAAACTATTTAACTTATTTATTTACCTTATTTTTGTCTGGTTTATATACTTAGTTTATTTTAAAGAAATTTCTGGTTTGAATGAATATTTTGTATGTACCTGTCGGGTCCAATGGACCCGTCTGGTAGACGGAGGGTTAAATAAGGTGAAATTCTGTATTATAAAATACTTGTGAAAGTTTTCACTTATGGTGTTTAGGCTTTCCCTGCAGCCATCCTGTGTTTTGGTTACGCTAATTGCCTTTTTATCTAAAAGAATATGGAAACTTTATTCAAAACTTTTAACATTTAACCAAGGTTCGTACGCTTCAAGGACTTTAAAGCACGTTTTATCAGAATTTTCGTAAAGTAATATTAACCATATTTAATTTTGAAAAACAAAATCTGTTTTCAGGTATAGCGACCAGTACTTTAAGAAATTTCTGGTACTAAAACACCTAAATTACCTAAATCCCTTAATGCGTAGGAACCCAGTTAACGGAAGAATGCTGACATATTCGCGACAACCGCTTTGTTTTCTCTAAATACGTTGTTACCACTTACTACTGCTCTGGCACCACTTTTTCTGTTGAACATTTTTTGCATTCTATAATTGCAGAAATTTTCAGATTAGTAACGCGATCTTTTTTCTGTGCAAAAATACTGACTTCAAATTATAAACGACATATTCAGACAATAAAAATTGGTTTTCACGAATATAGCGACATTCGCTCGTTAAGGGTTGACAAATTTTACTGCAAATTGCTTTAGCTTTTGAAAAAATGTATGCTTATTTGGTTCCTAGAGACCTCAAATGCGAAATCAAAAACCCAAGTGTTGGCGGAAATCCAGTTAGTGTCCATGCCTGTCTATTTTTCGATAGCGTAATTTTATTTATCAAAGTACTGACATTATCATTTTAAGGGGACCGTGTAAACTTTATTTGAGCAAAACTCGACCTCAAAATTGGCATTCCTTTTTGTGTGTATTATTATTCTCCAATTTGTTCTACGTCATTCGTGAAAAACCGCATGCAGATGCAATTATTTTACACAAAGTTACAAGTGTTCTTATTCACAAATATTTTTTGCCCTTTTAATGTACTTTAAATCTGTTTTTCTCAATACAGATGTTTAAGCTTTATTACAATTTTTAAAATGCTCCATGCTGCTTAATTTTTGATCAAAATCCATGAAACTGATAAGGAAGAATCCTGATATTGCTTTAACCCCTTGAGTGGCAAGTAATTGTGTTTCTGTAATGTCGAACTCACACCGGAATCTGCAAAAAGATTTATTGCAAAATAAGGAAAAGCAATTTTACGCCTTTTTTCCACCAATGATAGAAAAGTAAAATTTAATAAAAAATTTCTGGTGCAAATCTCCATTAATCGTAAGTGGGATAAAATATATCCCACCGCTCCTCAAGGGATTAAAAGAAACTGTGTATGCATTTTAAAATTCTACTTTATTAAGACAGTTAAATTTTATTTTTAACTTATTATAAGGTAGACTTTTGATGAAAATCGGTATGGAATTCAGAAAAATATGTCTAAAAAATTAACTATATAATGTATTAAAAAATCGATACACAGATTTGTTTGTAATAGAGTTTTATGTGATTAAAATCCAAAATCGGGGAAATTCCTAAACAATTAAGTCTCAAGGAGCATTTTAAAATTAGTATTTAAAATTATTTTTTTTAAAGATCTTAAAATTATAATAAGACTTTAAATTTCTTTTAACCCTTTCAGGGGCAAGGTACTTCTATTCGTAAAATGCTGAAATGAGGAAACGACACACCGCAGTTTAAATACAAATTTATTTTTAAATAAGCAAAAGCTTTTGTTCAAGTATTTAAATGTAAACTTGCATTCTAATATTCTGTGCCAAGGTGACATTTAGGAATTAAAGTAAAGTGGTCCTAAAACGAAAGACAGACCAAGACTTATCTACCTTTCAAAGCAACTCACATGAATCGCTTAATGACTAGAACTGCAAAATAACAGGAGAGAACAAGTTAAAAACTTTATGTCGAAATCCTACAACATTTAACTCTTTTACTTTTCCGGTAGTAATCAATTCATTTTCGACGTTGGATTTCCACTAGACATTTTTAAAACAGAAAACAATAAATAAAAGTGGCATAGATATGTTAATAATAAATTATGATTAGTAGGGTAATAGGATTTCCCTACTTTTAAATGCTAGGGGTTCTGGCCCATTGCAAGTTGGGATCACCAATACACGTTCAGAAACCGTGTTCTCTAAAAACCTGCTAATTTGCTCTGCTTTAAAAAGAAGAAAAAAATGCTTCAAATGCAGAAACTCAACCTCCATTTAAATTTTCTCTTTTGCATTGTTGTCCATGTTCCATGTTTCATTAAAAAACACTTAAACATATAGAAATGCACATATCGTTAAAATAAAATGTTATTTTCTCCAAAAAATGCCTTTCTCGTGTAATAATTTAATCATTTTAAAGTTTTCTTTCTTTTTCAATATTCACTTGTAAAAATATATTTCAAACAAAAATATCGTGGTCCGCCGGACCCACCAATTCTTTACAAAAATTGTCGACTTCTTGAATCGCAGAGATTCGATGGTTAGATAAGGAAACGATAACTATAAAATTTTAGTAGTATCCGGCGTGTCGCAGTTTGACATCCTGTTGTAAATGAACGACAAATCATATGAACACCGTAATTTATCGAAAACATTTTATAGTACACCTCCATGGTCTGTATGAATAGCACTGTGGTTGAAGATCCTGACATCATTAAATTTCACTGTAAACGTTTCTTATCCGTATACCATAATGTAACGGAAATCTTTCGTGTGTCTCTCTAAACTAATTATAAGTATTACATACTTCATTTACAATAACGAACATTCTATAGTACGTACTACAATACGAGAATTCGAGCTAAGACAGACGGACACAAATATGTTTGACAAACAGAGGCCAAGGCGGCAGATAAACAGAAGTTATAAATACTTTTCAACTATGTTGAAAAGTGTGAAAAATACACAGGGCACAAGAAACTTTGAATAAGTTGCAGGATATTTTTAAGGAAAATTGTGGATAAAGTGTACATGAATGATGTAATGAAATGTGTATTTTCACAAATTTTCAAATCTCTATTATGAAAATTAAATGATTTTTTTTTAACGTGTACCTTGCTCTTAAAACCGGGAGATTTTTGGTAGAAATGAGAAGTTTTGATGGTTTCCGCTAATTAATAGGACCATTGAAAAAAAAATACAGTCGAACCCGGTTAAGACGCTCACGGTTAATACGCGATCCCGCTTAATACGCGGATTTTGTCCTTGAACATCGCCCATAAGGATAATGTAAAAAGATCACGTTTAATACGCGAACGGTTATGACGCGATCCCGCTTAATACGCGATAAATTTTCTCTTCTTTGAGGGAAAAATCACGCTTAAGACGCGAATTCATTGATCAAGATGCGAATTCCTTCTTTCTTCTCGAGTGTTACCAATGTAGCGGATTTTTATTATTCAGATAAAAAAAACACTGTTTTCGAATAGAATTTAATTTATTTAACAACAGATTAATTAAGGCGAAAATTACTAAATGGAAATAGTGGTAGACATTTGAATTAAAAAAATCCCTCTAAATTAGCATAACTACAATTCTTCTTTGATCCCATCTCCTAGCATTCTTCGTCTCTCGCTTCGTGTATGCCTTTTCTATAGAAGAGAGAAATAGACGAATTCAGGTTACTCAGATGCGTCATAAAAATTATTGCGATTAGAGATGTTCATACCTATTGTTAGAGAGATTTGAAATGTACTTTATATCGCTACTTTTATAATGCATATTATAGACAGCAAAAAAGGAATCTCGTAAAGATTAAATACGACTCCAATTGGATAATTCTTTTATGTATACATTACTTTTTGCTATAACAATATTTTATACGGATAGTTTTTCTTATTATATTAATAATGAAGAACATATTATAATGGTAGTACTTGTAATAAGTACTTATAATGGTTTAGTACTTGTAATAAACTCACTAAATATGAATTTAAAAACTGGGTTGTGCTTCAAAGATTTAAAATTTTTTTTCTTTCTGTTAAAACATTCAATATAGTAGGAAAATTATTTTTGGTTGCAACGTATTAATCGACAATAAAGTCATGTTGGAATCTATATTTATTTTCTGTTATTATTCCAGTTTGTCCTATAAAAAGAAACAATGAGTTAAAGTGGTATACAATTAAATTTCAGTCGGAAGATATGTAAAAGACACAATTTCCGACCGTAAACGTATAAATGAAAGCTCTGAAGTTCATTTAGACGATTATCTGTGTAAATAAGCGCATTTCCTGCAACATTATACAAATCACGTTTAATACGCGATCCCGCTTAATACGCGACTTTTGACCACACCCTTGAAACGCGTCTTAACCGGGTTCCACTGTATTTAAAAAATGGCCGATGTAAGGTTATGACAAGGGAGGACCAGGGATGAGATTTCCGCGTTTTTGCACACCAGTATTTTGTTAGGGAAAGTGATATTTCATTTAAACGGACCATTTTTGCGATTTGATAGAACTACATTTTCTCTAAGAATATACTGGAGTACTAAAACGCGGAAATCTCATCTCTGGGGAGGACCCACCCATTTTAGTGTATGCAGGCTCGACTTCAAGTTGCACAGAAAGAGGAAAATGTTTCTTCTTTTTCTTTAGGATCATCTGCACAATTGTGTATGTCAGGTCTTAACCCTTTCCAGCACAGTGTGCCCAGTTAGGGGTACCTAATTTTAATTCCAAACTTACGAACGGCACCAAGGATATTTTAGTAAAATTTTTCTTTTACAATGCATATGTAAAGTAACGTGATTTTAATATCTAAAAAGGTCGATTCTAAATCCCAGTATCAGTCAACCATTTCATCATTTTACTATAAAACTTGTCTGTGCCGGAAAAAGTTAAAGGGTTATAGAATTTAAAATTTGATTTCTCAAGAGAATTTAACACGAAAGAAAACTTGGTGAAAATGCCATTATCGTAAAGTTTATGTGTGTTGAATATAGCAATAAATAGTTATTTATAATAACTGCGAAATCGATGTTCAAGTATTCCACAAAACATTTGTATCTGTGTATCTGAAAAAACTAATCGGTTTTTAATCATTATTTTCATGATTTCACTAACATAGTTCTTACCGTTTCTGGCATGAACAAAGCTTTATACCATAAAGATATTTTTTTCAGTAAATAAAACCGAGAGCGATTTTTTCTCCTTAGCAGTTAATACATTGAGGGGCAATTTTGTCATCCATAGATTTGTGAATATGGAATAAAATGACAACGCACCCGGTTCACTGTTAATTATTGTTAAAAGCAAAAATGTAAGTTACTTTACCTGTAAGGAAGCCTATTTATAAAAATTTAAACTAAATCAACAGAGAGACAAAGCAATTTTGATAAGCACCTAGAAAGTAAAATTTTAAAGATATAATAAAAATTCTCCATTAGAGGAGGATAATTAAATTACCATTACTTAAAAACCCTTCCCGACATAGAAAAATTCTATTCGTAAAAGGATGATATAATTGAGTGACACTAGAATTTACATACGAACTTCTTAGAAAGTAGAAACCCGATAATTAAAACTTTCATTGTAAAAGAAAACTTTTACTAAAATATTCTAGGTGCCGTTTGTAAATTTGAAATTAAAATTAGGTGTTATTGCCATGGGATCATCGCGCTTGAAAGGGTTGATAGCTAATATAATTGACTGAAGAAGAGGTTAATTTTTAATAAATTTATTTTGAAGGAAATTATTTTCTCCTAGTATCATTATCTTTCACAGAACGCGAATTTGAAAATGTAATATGTTCTATCTGCCAAGTCTCAGGCAAGTTGGCAACAGTGGATATTGTTTACATAAATTCTGGCTTCCAATTTAATTTGGAAATTACAGCAAGTGGGGAAAAATATATGTAGTGTCTGAATAGCCTAAATACATTTATTACAGTCTTATGAAAAAAACACACAAAGAAATAATAAAAATTAACACTAGAAAAACGGGGAATTTTACTCAAATTTTGTAAAAATATTTGACTTCAGAATTTTTATTTTGAATTATTAATTTATTTATTTAGCTAGTTTTTTTTCTTTGTTTCTTTTAAAGTAGTGTTATAAAGAAATTTCTCGTGTGAACCGGAACATGTTCATTTGGTAGTGGTCAAAATGACCGCCCGCCGTCTTTCTAGTATTATAGGGATGTGCTGTAATCCTTTAAAAAATGTTTATTTTAAAGCAGTATTGAGAAAATCTCTCGATTGTCGAAAATACTCAATACAGACCACAGCTTTGCATATATGCAAAGAACAGTGTTTATAATTTATAATTAATAACAAACATTCCGTTTTATAAATAAAGCAAAGTGAACAATTGAAACTTTCTGGTCTTAAGTCAGATTCTCTGAACTGTACGTAATTTCTAGAGCGTATTCTATCATGGTAATTAAAGTTTTAAAGGTTAAGTTTTATAAAATAAATAATTTTATAAAATAAGGTATTTGTAGACATACTTATTGAAATATTTACCAATTTGCATTCTTTTAGCGAAAAACAGCCACACGACAGTAGTTTGTACTTGTATTGCAGATGTGCAACAGAAGAAATGACTGTCGCATTATATGAAAAATGTATCTCTGATTTTTTTAATTATTTTTCCTGTGTAATAAATCTTTCAGAGAACCATAAATAATTTTTTCGAAATAAAATAAAAAATCGCACATTTAAGGGTTAAACCTTTCGCCATGAATTGAATTTTTTATGCGAAGTATATCGTAAATATGATAAAGTAATCTTTAAATATACAAAAATTCAGCTCACTGTCTAAAACATTCTTTGAGGTTGTGTGATACTTTCTCGTTCCTGTCAAATGATTTTACTCGATCCAACATCATGAAAACTTTTCGAAAAGGATAATATATTCCAATATACTGTATTTTGAAAATGAAAGCAGAAAATAAAGCTGATATTTTGAGAAGTAGCGCGTTACATTTTTGAGCAGAAAATTTTCTCGCACACAGTTCCAAAGCGTATTATCCTAAGACTTTTGCTAGACGAATAATATTTTTAAAAAAATGGTTGCTTATATTTAATCTTCTGAATTTAGCTTTCTACTAAACCAATTACGCTAATTATTTTTTAAATGAAAGCTGCTCATTAACAGATTAGCCAGCACCAGCTATTTAAAACATATTCCCATTTTTACATTTTAATTTTAAAAGATTTTATGAAATTCCTTCAATTGCTTCCGTTGTTACAGAGAAAAGAAAAATAATGGAATTTATTTATCTTTATTGTTTATATCCTAATCGATTCCATTTTCTTACTGCGGTTAAATATAACTTTAAAAAAATTAGACAGAATGTTCTTTAGATTTGTTTGTAGAAAATGATCAGTGTTGGGCACGTTCACAAAAAATACGAACTAATTCAAACTCAAACTCAATTTCTCAAAACTGAGTCAAGTTCACGCTCAAATTCAAAATTTTTCAAACGAACTCGTTCAACTCAAACTCACTTATGAAAGTGAACGAAATTCACTAAAAACTCGTTTTTTTTTTTTTAATGTATTACAATTTTATTGTGCAAATTTACAAAATTTTGTGAACTAATCTTTTGGCTATTCGATGTAAGGGTCTTCATGGGCCCGACCTAATTTTCCTCCTCGACACTCGGCCCGAGCTTGGTTTGGGATTTTCTATTTTCTAGAGGTTCGGACTACAGTCCTGCGCGGGTCGGGTTTTACCCGACCCGAACCCGCAAATTCCATTTTAAGTCGACCCGAACCCGCAAAAATAATTTTCGGCAACCCGCAACCCGACCCGAACCCGCAAAAATAATTTCAGGCAACCCGCAACCCGACCCGAACCCGAAGTATATCAACCCGCACCCGACCCGAACCCGCAATATTTCAACCCGCAACCCGACCCGAACCCGCAATGTAAGGAAAGCAAATCATGTTTTAATACCGTTATGAAAAATTATCTACGTATCTCTAATAGAGGTCTGCACCGGTACGGCCCTCGGGCCGCGGCGGGTCGGCAAAATTTCAAACTGGCCAGGCCGCTTTATTAGGACAGTTTTTTCAACGGGTCGGGTTGATAAACAAAATAAACGGTCCGGGCCGGCAAAAAAAATGAACGGCCCTGCCAGGCCGGGCCGATAGCTACAATTAAGCCGGTCTACCTGCCCGATATAAATATTTAGACGAAGCCGATAAAATTATAAACGGGTCTTGCCGGGCTATGGCCGAACTTTGAAGTTTTACACGGGACGGGACGGGGCGGGCCGTTTCCGGGCCTGGTAATTCCGGCCCGTGCAGACCTCTAATTCTCTAATATCATTTTAACGTTTCACAGAGAAGAATGAACAAATTTATATTATTTAATATTCAACTATAGTAAAACCTTTGACTCGACCCGATGCAGGACTCTAAATGGTATAAAACAAAAAATCTAACCTTTAAATATGCTTTAAAATTAGTTGCGGTTTCAAAAGTTCCATTTATAACGATGCACCTTGTTTTACAACCGCCGCGGCGAGCGGCCCATCTCCGTCCGAAGCCATTTATTCTTACAGTTATTCCGACTCTTTTGCGGAAGCAAGTTTCATAGGTCCCCAGCCACGTCCCGAGTAAGAGACTCTCTAGCAAAAGCGAGATTGGAAAAAAATATCAAAAATTGAAACCGGACAAATTTAAAAGGGAAATTACACAAATTAAAGACACCGTAAAGCGGGAAGGGTTGGTCTCGGGGCGATGAAGCTACCAAAAGACTCCTAGCTACTTCTAGCTTATTATTAGTCTCGGTCACAAGTGGTCATCTGCCTCTAGTTTATCAGCAGTTATTATTTTGAAAATTTTCCCGTCTAACATACTGCATCGCATATCACAACAATTAAATTATTCACTTGATAGACAGAAAGGACCATTTAGCGTTTTGCTGCGTATTGTATTTTTAAAATACGATAAAAATATAATGTAGTTTGTTATTTCGAAGACTGGTGAAAGGATGACTAAATACAAAACAGACAGGCACACATTTTGTTTTTGTGAAACTTTGATCTACGGATTATATAGGCTTTTAACGCGAAAAAATATTTTCCACATTCTTTTTAAAAAAGCGGGTCAATTCGAACCCGACCCGCAAGAGTAAAAAAGCCAACCCGAAACAATGAAAGCCAACCCGACCCGCACCAAAAAAAATTAAAGTCAACCCGACCCGAACCGCAACGGGAAAATATAGCTCCAACCCGACCCGACCCAAATCGCGGGTCGGGTTGGGTTCGGGTAAAAGCGGGTAACCCGACCCGATGCAGGACTCTAGTTCGGACCGAGATGGGCCAGGACTACATTTATTTTCCAGCCCAAGTCGGGGTTGGACTGCATTCTTCATGAGATCTGAACAAGCAGAAATTTTCAGTTCCGCTTCTAACCCAGCTCATATGAAAATCATTGGACCTGCACGAATCTGGCCTGCCCCGTAAAAATATCAATAAAATTTGGACCGGCACAACTTTTTTTTTTTCTCAAAAAATGCTTGTATTTTTAAATCGCTGGTATTCCCCAATTAAGATTGATATAATTTGTCTTTATTATTTTTTTTAAAGATGGTTAGATGCATTTCTAGGCAATAGAATTAAAGTATCGTAAAACCTGCGGAAAAAGAACCTGAATATGACGGAATCCCGTGTTTAAGAAAAAAAAAATTGTTGTTCTATGGAAATTGAGAATAACAGTACTTGCGAAAAGAATATAAGGCATTTACAACAGACGATGAACCTGTTCATGTGGGAGCCTACCAATAACGGATTTTTCTTCTTTCCTATGCAATTCCGTCTTAAAAGATTTTATTGTATAGAATTTAAAAAAAATTTAAATCTCCAATCCATAGAATGTGGATTAATTATAACTGTGACATTTACATATAATCCGATGCATTTAAAAAACTTTTTTAACATGAAACTTTTTAAAAATGAAGAATATAAACATGAAATAAAACGATAAAATATGTACTTTCTGTTAGAACTTCTCGTACAAGACAATTTTAACCTTACAGAAGTAAAAAATCTATGTTCAGCTTGGTCGGGTCGAGCCGAGCCGATTAATTTTTTGTGCAGGCTGGGTCGAACTTTTAGCTTTTATACCCGGCTGGGTCAATATTCTAAACGGGCTGAATCTGAACTGAAATTTTTCTGAACGGGCCAAGCTCGATTCGGAACAGTTCTGGCCGAACTTTGAACTTTTATACCGAGCTAAAAGAAAAATTGTCTACTGATCACACTCGGCTTGAAAATGTCTTTTCGCCCGCAGAGACTTCTATTTATATTTTGTAATGAAATAATTATATATAAAAAGTAAGAAAAAATAAAATTTAAATATAACGAGCACAGGATATATATTTCCAAACGCTCAATGGTATTAAGAATTTATTTTTATCATTTTGCTTTTTATAATTTTCCATTCATACAAAATGGCGGTCACGGTAGCAGAAAGTTCAAGACGGGAGATGGGCGTCGCAGATTTTCTTTTCTATTTTGCAGATTATCTTTCCATAGAACCTTTATTTCGCTTTCTATTAGGACTTAATGGAAAAACTTAAGATCATTATTAATAAAAATTAATAAAATGCATAAAGACATCACGGGTAAGTGATTGTTTGATTAATTAATCATTCAATTGTAAAATATTTTACCTGGAGATTATTTTCTGCCTCTGAAGTATCTGTCGCAGTCACTTGGGGGATTTTTCTGCTACTGTAATGTGATAATTATAATTATATCTTTAGTTTTCATTGATTATTTTATGTGTACAAATAAGTATTATTTTATAAGTACAAACACCGTCTGGGAGGGATCATGCCGGCCATCTGCATTTTGAAATTTAATTACATTTTATTTGTCACTAAGTTTGAAAAAAAAAGTAATTTTATTCACCTTAAATAACTTAAAATAATTAAACACAAAGAGAAAGAATAGTAAAAAATTCTTTTGTCATAATACACTATATGGCCAAAGGTGACCGGTCAATTGCGATTTTTGACGTTTTGTTAAATATCTAGAAACATACATGAGGAATTATCCTGAAATTGCAGGTGTATAAACAGTATAGTATAGGTCATATATTTTCGCGAAGATTTTTTTCCCGAAACCCCATAGGGGACTGTCAAAAAATTGAAAAAGAGCGAATATCTTTTGGATAACCCTGTAAAAACTAATGGAGGAAAAGCGTTTAAACTCGAGATTATTAATAAGTGGCTTATTGTAATATACTGTGTTCATTTTTATGAGGGTAGCATGTATACTCGTAGAGAAATAATGGTTTTTATAAAAACAGTCTCAAATTTCGCCAAGTTTTTTACTTATAATTTGCAGAGTTCTAAATATAAAAAAAAGTTCTTTTCAGAAAATATGACGAACACCATTGTACACAATACCCCGTAATCAGAATGAAAAAATAATAAAAATTGGATGAAAAATGAGCAGGTTTACTAAAAAATGTTTCACTGCGCATGCGCGAATGCAATCAAAATATAATGTGCATAACGTGTTAGCTAAATGTACAGAGCAACTTTTGTAAAAGTCTCAAAAACATAGTTTGAAAAGTCTGATAATAATCGTTTATAGAATAAGTTCAAAATCCGTTGTTCCCAAAATGAAGCAAAAAGATGAGGGATTGTATCCAAATGCAGTATTACGTGCAATATTGTGTATGCTAAATTGACCGGTCACCTTTGGCCATATAGTGTATTGCTGCTTCTCCGCCTATCCTTAAAGCTGTTCTCAACTGCTCTGCTCAGCAAGGGCAAAACGTTCTGACACATTTACAAATTAATTTTTTAGCGGAAAGATATAAAATTGGAAAGCATGGCCATGGAAGCGATTTGGAATCGAACTGTGTTTTCCATTTTTGGATCTATCCGTTACCTATTGGGTTACAAGCGATTTTGATCACGTGACACGGCATTTTTCTCCCCTTCCTGACTGGATTTTCTTCTTTCGTTCGGAAGTTCAGTTCAAAATGCCAACTTTGACAGTATTTTCTGAAAGATATATTGCGTTTACAAGAAAACGGAAAAAACACTTCGATGACATAGTTTCGGAATAACAACACCTTCTAGTTTCATGCGTTTCCGAACAAAAATGAATTAAAACTTATGTCAGAAAGTTGATTCTTTGGATTTGAGAACAGCCTTGATCCCCCCAAAAGACAAATTTTATTTATTTATTTGAGTTCGTGCATTTAAAATTTATATTATACGGTAAGACGAAAAAAAAAAATGAACTGTTTCACTTGCCAATTTTGAAAAAAAAAAAAAAAAAAAAGATATAAATTTATTTTTTAATATTGTATATTTCTTAATTGTTAAAATTTCTGAAATGCTAATGTGAGTTTATATGTTTAAAACTGTCTTGTTCGAGGAGGTCTAAGATAATTCCTAGTTTAGTTTATTTCATGTGTATATTCTTCATTTTAAGAAACCGACCTGAGCTGCCGGCTACAGCAAGCGCATTTAATCCAAAATTGTTGTTCTCTTTCCCCTGGATTTTGTTCAACCGAGCGCTGATAAAAGTTAAATGTCTGATATAGGGGGGGGGGGGGGGATTTCCCTTTCATTTTTACTTTCTTCTATCTTTACAAGAAGAAAGTATTGGATTCATGAAAATTTTCGAATTCCGGTTTTCGACGGATTTACACGTTTTAGGGGTCAGAGATTCCAAAAAACATGTTTTTACAAAATGTCTGTCTGTGACTCTGTGAGTCTGTCTGTCTGTCTGTCTGTCTGTCTGTGTGTATGTGACACAAATTTTGTGGGCGCTCTATCTCAAGAACTAATGCACGGAATTTAATAAAAATTGATATTCAGTTAGTCCCTAATACAAATTGATGCTGATTAGTTTTTGGTGTAAATCGCTCAACAGGTGGCGCTGCTATGCTGCATTTTTCACGATTTTCGCAATAGCTCTATCTCAAGAACTAATGCACGGATTTCGATAAAACTTTAGATTTAGTTAGTCCTTGATATGAATTGATGATGATTACGTTTTGGTGTAAATCGCCCAACAGGTGGCGCTGTTATGATGAATTTTGCAGGATTTACACGATTTCCCCAATAGCTCTATCTTAAGAACTAACGCACGGATTTTCATCAAACTTCAGATTCAGTTAGTCCTCGATATGACTTGCTACTGATTGTGTGTTGGTGTAAATCGCCCAACAGGTGGTGCTTCTCTGCTGCCTTTTTCACGATTGCCTCAATAGCTCTATCAATAGAACTAATGGACGAATTTTCATCTAACTTCAGATTTAGTTTGGCACAAGTTGTTGGTGTTAATCACCCAATACGTGGCGCTGCTATGCAGGAATTTTCACGATTTTCGTTATTGCTCTATCTCAAAAACTAATGTACGGATTTTCTCCAAACTTCAGATTCAGTCAGACGTTGACATAAATTGTTGCTGATTAGGATTTGGTATAAATCACCCAATAGGTAGCGCTGCTAGGCAGTATTTTTCTGAATTTAGACGATTTCAGCGATAGCCATATCTCAAGAACTAATGCACGGAATTTCATATCGTTAGAATCCTCATGAGATGCATAGATTGCCATTTAATTCTGGCAGTGTGATAGCGGATTTTGAAGTATTAACATGTATGAGATAGAAGAAAGTTTAGGGATTGGTACATCCGACTAGTTGCATATGAATACATAAAATTTGCACTTTTAATTCCTTAAGAATCTAATAGTTTTTCATCTGCCCGTGAAATTAACGTATGTTTTATTATTATAAATTACTGCTCCTCGACCACGGCCCTTCTGAGACTGCCGAGTCTTGAAAATTAGACTTTAACACCTAATTTGATAGCACTTTCTGAAAGATCTTTTGTTATAGAAAAATAAAAAACTGTACAATTTTTTGCTGTCTTAAGGCTGTTATTAACTGCTCTGCTCAACAAGCGCAAAATGTTCAGGTTGGTTGGTTGGTTGGTTGATTTTTTTGACGGCCGATTATCTACTCTAGGGATATAGGCCGGCAAAACGTTCTGATACATTTACAAATTCATTTTTTAACGGAAATATATAAAATTAGAAAGCCTGGCCATGGAAGCGATTTGGAATTGAACTGTTTTTCCATTTTTTGATCCATTAATTATCTATTGAGTTACAAGCGTTTTTGATCACGTAACAAACCCGTTTTTCGTCCGCTCTTGCGTGATTTTTCTACTTTCGCGCGGAAATTAGGTTCAAAATGTGCACTTTGACACTATTTTCTGAAAGATCTATTGCGTTTGCAAAAAAGAAAAAAAAATAATGGAAAAAACAGCTCAATAACATAGTTTCTGAACAACAACACCAGCTAGTTTCATGCATTTTCGAATAAAAATAAATTAAAACTTATGTCAGAAAGTTGATCTTTTGGATTTGAGAGCTCCCTTAACGAGAATTATGCAAATTTTTTGAATTTATAAATGAAAATAAATTAAACATAGATTGAAAAAATATTTATTATTTTAGAAGTTAAATTCTTTTTAAAATCAATAATTTATTTAAAAATGATAAAACTTCCCATTACTAATTAAAGAAAAAAATTTGCAAAACTAGCAATTTGTGAAGGCCCCCATGGTTTTCTCTTCTGTTGCCCTCACATAAATCCGGACTTATGCATCATTTTCTTAAAGCCAGGCCTCTTTCCTTTTCAATACAAAAAGTTACACATCTTGTATGCATTGTAAAAAAATTTCCGGAAAAAGTGGTGGAATTAAGATGCCACGACGGCTTTTTGCTGTTACGTTTACATTTGAATTTTTCAGAAACATTCCATAATATATTGGGGAAGTTGGCCTAAAATGATCCTAGCGGGCAAAACGATCCACGTAGGTTTTCTTCCAGACAGGTCGCGCTATCTACAGTGTAACACTTATACTAGTTGTGTAAGGTGAAGAAGAAGCAATGGCGGTATTTCAGCGATCGCAGTATTACGCGTCTGAAAAGAATTCTTTGAAAAAGTGGTTTTTATAACATCTGTTATAAGATAAGCTCTAACTTTCATATTTATTTAGATAGACAGTCTTTCATGTACAGAAATATGACTTGGTTTACTTAATAGAGTATGTTTCTAGGTATAAATTACACTTGCTAAGTTTGTTATTTTTCTCGGCGTCATCCAGCTATATGACCTAAAATAGATGGCCATGTTGCCGGGTAAAATGATCCATTATGTGGATCGTTTTACTACCATTTCATTAGCTGAAGAAAATCCGGTAATGCGTTCTAGCTATCATGGGAGCCAAATGTGTGATTGCCCCAAATCTTTCTCTTTGAGTCCACATGTTATCCCACCGATCATAATTTTCTAATATTCCATTTTATTATTTTTTCAAAATTATTTCTGAAACTTTATTTTAAAATTTACATAAAATAAATTATGTATGCTATTTGATTGCAAAACTTTTTTTATTTCATTTTGTATTGTCATAATTACTTTTATATCCATTATTTTTCCGATAAAAAATAATTTACAATGATTTTTAAATGAAGGATCATTTTGCCCTTGGGTGAGGGTAAAATAATCCTATGGACACTTTTTCCAAAATCTATTTTTTTCATTACTCAATTTGGGTTTAAAATATTATTAAAACATGTTTAATGCAAAATATAGTGTAAAACATATTAGCTTAGGGTCAAAGTTTCATTTAAACAGTTATGTTATTTTACACAAGTTTTCCCCTTAAGAGGATCATTTTAGGCCACCTTCCCCTACTCCGCAACCTTTCATATGAAAATACTAAAATATTTTGATGTGAAAGGTTTCGGAGTATTTATTATGGAATGTTTCATTTCTTTGTTGTGAAACGTAACAGCAAAATCTTAATGCCACCACTTTTTTCCGGAACCCTCCTTAAAATTCAGATATGAATCTATTATATATATAAAATCCAAACTGAAATTTCGTTCCGAACGCCGAGATTTCGAGTTCTACCACATGGATTTTGACGGAACTTATACCGTTAGATAGGTATCGTTTCAGGGAAGGTTTTAAGCTATAACACATCATTCTACCTAGATTAGTTATAGAATTATTACGAAAAATTCTGTTATTTTGGACTTTGTTACTTCATATTTCCTTAAATATCTGGGCTCCTATTGGTCGTAGAGCTTAGATCTCGCGCCAAAAGTAGCTCCGACGCACCCAAGCAAACTTTTCCCCGCGATTATTTTGCCGTCTACCGATTTCCTCTAACTCTATTAGGGGCCAGCGTAGGGCCCCTTTAAAATATTTTTCGTAGTAATTTCAGCAATTATCTTAAATTATTGGTTAAGACCGCCACCCTCCCGATTCATGCATCTACGGAAAGGTTGCATGAAGGAGTTTCGTTCAGATACGCTTTCGTTAAGAATAGAGTGCGCTCCCTGGTGGTGGAATGTGGAACTAACGTAACGCGATATTGTTAAAATTAGGAAATCTAACAATGCGATCTGTTTTAAACTTTAAGATAGTTCATAACACATAATCTATTATCTATTCTATCTATTATACATATAAAATCCAAACGGAAATTTCGTTCCGAACGTCTAGATTTCGAGTTCTACTGCATGGATTTTGACGGAACTTATATTGTTAGATAGGTATTGTTTCAGGGGAGGTTTTAAGCTATAACACATCGTTTTACGTAGATTAGTTATATAATTATGACGAAAAGTTCTGTTATTTTGGACGATAAGTTTACCATTTTATTTCTTGGCGATGTTTTTTGTTGTTGAAAAAATTGAAACGTCTATTACACCTAGAAAAATAAATGACAAAAACTGTTACTAATTTTATTTAAAATCTTAAAAAAAAAACAATCCATTTTAATGAGTGATAATATTAAAAAACGAAAATATTTAATTTATACATGAAAGAGAATGTTCGTAATACTTAAAAAATTACTCAGTTGAAATATTGCAATTGAAATAATATTTGGCGATTTATCTTTTGCATCAGGTTAAGAAAAATGCATCTGAAAAAGTGATAAAATGATATCAAGGAAGTTCCCCATAAGCGCATGCTCAGAATTATTTGAAAAAAATTATGGAATATTCTTCTCATAAGTATATAGATCCATAAAAAAATTGGCAAAACCTCTATTTAGTATTCCTAAAAAAATAATGAAAATTTCATTTTTTGCGATTTAGCGCCGGATGGCGACACGATAAAATTTTGAATAATACTATGATAAATATTTTTTAAGAAAAACTTTTTCAACTCTCGATACGAAGTTAGTTTAAGTAAGTTTAACTTAAATAAATACTTATTTATAACTGCAGTTTTGTCATATGCATTTATATATGTAATAATGAAATTTAACGATCGTATGTATGCGTTTACAACGAAATTTAAATGGATTAAAAGTGTTTCAAACTCAAATTAAGGTCCGATTCTGAGCATTGGCAATTTGACTTCGATATTATCAGAATATTGTCGATTAGTCAGAGACAACAAGAGAGTTTTATTGCCATGGAAACAACAATTTAATATCGAAATGGTTAATGATAGCATTCTTAATTAAAATACCCTTAAAACTTATCCAGCCGGTGACACCGTATAAAATTAAATAGTTTAATACAAATAACACGCAATTTACTTCTATTATATAAGCTTACAGCAAAAATAGTAAACTAATCCACAGTTTAAATTTAAATTCATTGAGAATTAGACATTTAATTACTTATTTAACAAGTAATTTATAAATGCATTTCAATCTCTTGCATTTGGCGAGGAAACGTATTGGTTCGCCAAAGAGCATGGAGCGTTCGTCTTTTCGCGCCAAATACTCGCAATTTCTTTTTTACTTTCTTCTATCTTCAATAGAAGAAAGTATTGTAATCGAAATTTTTTTCGACTTCCGGTTTTCGACGGATTTACATGTTTTAGGGGTCAGAGATTCCAAAAAACATGTTTATAGAAAATGTCTGTCTGTCTGTGTGTCCGTCTGTCCGTCTGTCCGTCTGTCCGTCCGTCCGTCTGTCCGTCTGTCCGTCTGTCCGTCTGTCCGTCTGTCTGTCGCCATTGTACCATCAAAAAGTGTATGAAGTTATCCATGGAATTAAACCAAAATTTTATTTTAAGTTTTTGGATATGGCAAGCAGGTCCTCCCTGAATTTGGAAAAAATTCGCCGGTAGGGGGCGCTGATATAGCAATTTTTGTGCGATTTTGAATATTGTACCATCAAAAAGTGTATGGAGTTATGCATGGAATTGAACCAAATTTTTATTTTAAGTTTTTGGATATGGCAAGCAGGTCCTCCCTGAATTTGGAAAAAATTCGCTGGTAGGGGGCGCTGATATAGCAATTTTTGTGCGATTTTGAATATTGTACCATCCAAAAGTGTATGGAGTTATGCATGGAATTGAACCAAATTTTTATTTTAAGTTTTTGGATATCGCATGCAGGTCCTCCCTGAATTTGGAAAAAAATCGCCGGTAGGGGGCGCTGTAAATGCGATTTTTGTGCGATTTTGAATATTGTACCATCCAAAAGTGTATGAAGTTATGCATAGAATTGAACCAAATTGTTATTTTAAGTTTTTGGCTATGGCAAGCTGGTCCTCCCTGAATTTGGAAAAAATTCGCCGGAAGGGGGCGCTGTAATAGCGATTTTTGTGCGATTTTGAATGTTGTACCGTCCAAAAATGTATGAAGTTATGCATAGAATTGAACCAAATTGTTATTTTAAGTGTTTGGCTATGGCAAGCTGGTCCTCCCTGAATTTGGAAAAAATTCGCCGGTAGGGGGCGCTGTAATAGCGATTTTTGTGCGATTTTGAATGTTGTACCGTCCAAAAGTGTTTGAAGTTATGCATAGAATTAAACCAAATTTTTATTTTAGGATTTTGGATATGGTAAGCAGGTCCTCCCTGAATTTGCAAAAAAAATCGCCGTTAGGGGGCGCTGTAATAGCGATTTTTGTGCGATTTTGAATATTGTACCATCGAAAAGTGTATGAAGTTATGCATAGAATTGAACCAAAAAATTTTTTTAAGTTCTTGGCTATGGAACGGAGGTCCTCCCTTAATTTGTAAAAAAATCGCCCGTAGAGGGCGCTGTAATAGCGATTTTTGTGCAATTTTTGTGCCATTTTGAATATTGTACCGTCGAAAAGTGTATGAAGTTATGCATAAAACTGAACCAAATTTTATGTGTTTGTTTTTGGTCATGTCACGAAGGTCCTCCCTGAATTTGGAAAAATTCTGCTGGTAGGGGGCACTATAATTGCGATGTCTGTACCATTATCATTATTGTACCATCGAAAAGTGTATGAAGTTATCCATATAATTGAACCAAATTTTGTGTGCATGTTTCTGGCTATGGCAAACAAGTCCTCCCTGAACTTGAAAAGATTGCGCCAGAAGGGGGCGCTATAATTCCGATCTCTGTGCCATTTTCATTATTGTACCATCGAACAACGTATAAAATTATGCATACAACTGAACCAAAATTTTTGTGCTTGTTTTTGGCTTTGGCCAACAGGTCCTCCTAGAATTTGGAAATATTGCGCGGTAAAGGGGCTCTGTGCTAACGATTTTTGTATACTTTTCTTGATTTTTCATAGTTCTATTGTGCATCGGCGGCTCATGCAGCGGCGGGAACTCGCTTCCTGCTAAGCCGGCTATTCGCAAACAGCTGATAACAACAAAATAAGGAAAAATTAATAATTTTAACAAATATCATGATATAGATTAACTCGTTTTTAGTCCATTTAATTGACTTTAGCAGAAATTTAAGATGAAAATCAAAGTTGGTATAGTATTGAACTAATAATATTGAAGTATTAACATGTGTAACTAGGTTTTGAAATATTAAGATGTATAAGATAGAAGAAAGTTTTGGGATTGGCACATCCAACTAGTTTTTTTTTTTTTACATATTTTCTACTGGGATTCTACCGCAATATTTTTACCGATCTTTTTTACATACTTGAGTAATTTTATTAGCATTTCTTTTTCAAAATATTTTGAGTATGCGTTTTAAGGAGACCTTCCTTGTGAGTAACAATTATTATTATTATTATTATTATTATTATTATTATGTATCTCTTACAGAGAAAACTAGCAGATGTAATTATAAAAATGACGATATTATATAAATAGCAGTTAATATTATAAAAGTGGGGTCAAATATTTAAATTTTAATGCATACGTTTGCCCCCTCCCCCTCCCCCCACACACACATATTATAAATAATTTAATTTCAGATATTTAAAATATTTTTCGCGTACTTTACTACGGAAACATGCTATTTTGTTTTTTCCCAAACTTATGACTTTTATAACCTCGAACTCAGATCAACGAATATTGTCCACTTTTTTTTTTTTTTTTTTTTTTTTTTTTTTTTTTTTTTTAACATATATCGCCTATTTCCCTTTTAGAAAAGTCTAATGTTTCAAATGTTAAGTACTAAAGATTATTCTTAAGAAAATTTATGCAATTTTGTGTTATTAATACCACAAAAGAAAATATTTTACAATAAAAATTGCTTACTGAAATAAATTTTCGATTATCTTTTTAATTCGTCATCGCTTTTTCAGTTTTTTTTTTTAAGGTTTTTGATATTGGATTAATCTTCCGTAATCAGGTTACGCTAATTAGTGTATTTACTGAACTATTTGGATGTTTCTTTTATATTTGAAAGAGTCTCTGGACAGTGATCGCGATTGCAGAAGATTACATAAATATTGTACTTACCGATTAGTAAATTTATGTTTTTTCATTATGAAGCAAACGGAGAACAGAAGATTTAGTATTATATATTTTTTATTTGCAGTTATTTTACTGTCACTAAAAAATAAATACTTGGAAAAAAATTTTGAAATTCCAATGGTGGCTGGTGGAACAATATTTGTTGATTTATCATTTTAGCCTAGATAAGAAAAAAAGGTACCTGAAATGCAGATAAAATTGAAAATAGAAAGCATTATAAAGCAAGTTCTTCTGACGCACAATCCTATTCGCTAAACTGAGGAAAAAAGTAACGATTTTAGGTTTATTTAGGCAGCAGACTGAAGAATAATGTAATTTTGAAAATAAAACGTGTATTTAATTCTCCGTGTTATTGAACTCTTTAGAGAAATGAAAAAAGGTCTTCGGTACATCAAAAAGATTATTTCGCTATATTATAACGTGTTAGGTTATTCTGTTTTGTATAACTGACTTTATTTGTCATTTACAAAGACTATTTTTGGCGAAAGATCTATATTTCAGCCAACAGCAATTTGACTTTATTTAATGGAATGTAGTTTGGCGCATAATTACGCATGTTTTACGTGTGTTAACTCTGGTAAATTTGTAACCGTATAGTTTGCAAACACTTCTAATATTTTCCATAAAACTTAGCTGTGCACTCGATTATGGAAGATTGGGAAGATTTTGATTGGATGAAAACAAGAGATTTATTTTTCTATCATAATCAGTTATCGACATTTTTTTTTCAGGTTAACAGCTACATAATTGCAAGTGGTATATACAAAAAAAGGAAATGGTAATGAAAATGAAAATGACATTATTTTAATTTTATTCAAACACTTCATTTTTAAAAATCCACTTTTATGTGATTCACATTTCTTTTAATGAAAGTTAAAGACTTTTTGTGTGCAAACACTTTATTACATTTTTTTTACCGTATTTACTCTGTTGTAATCCGAAGATAGAAAACTGCAGTAGACCTGCTAGAAGACGTATATTACAAAATATAATGCAACGTAGAGAGAAATTGTATTTAAGCTACCAGAACCACACATAGCACCAAGCTGAGAAGCCCGGAGTTCAAGAACTATCAAACGAAAGTGAATAATCCGAACATAATTAATGTTCAATGGTTACTCTCTGCAATCATTGTAATTATCTCTCATTTTAGTAGTGTGGTAACTAGAGAACATTTTAACATTTCTGATTGTCATAACGGCCGTATTTTCTTCCCAACCTCTGCTTTAAATATATACTGTAAAAATAGAGTTACTTCTCAACAGCCCGAATTTTCCCTAACCCATAAGATAATATAATAGCTAAATAGCATTCGCATAGTATTCAGCAAATGCGGAAAGATTTTCGGTGAAGGTCCATATTAATTTAAAATACAAGGTTGAATTCATAATTTTGTTTGATCAAGGATCATTTGGAGAATGGACCAGCGAAGCGGGTGTAGACTGCTAGTACATAATATAATAAACATTTAGATAAATGTATTTTTTATTTCTATCTTATTCTACTCTAAAAGAATACAATATTGATTGTAATCAGTAGAAATTTTTACAATAGATTAAAAATATTAAAAAACTTTTACAAACATTGCATACCAAATCCCCCCCCCCCTCCCACTGGAAAAAAAAATCAAGGAACCCATGTCCATGGCCCATTTGGCCCATGTTTTAATTAATTAAAAAATTCGGCCTTTGATCTTTTTGCATCAAAAAATTACAAAATTTGCATTTTGATCTTTTTTATTTTGATACATTTATAATAATATTTGCAGTTTTTACATTTTTATTCCTAATAAATTCGTGAATGACTCGTATTTCACATCAAAGAAGATGCTTCAACTTTAAACAGCTATTACTCATACTTTTTTAATAGTATAGAAAAATGAAACTTTTTTCTTTTTGTCTTAGTTCATAGGATATTTTTACTAAATATTAATTATAAAACCGGGAAGCCGTATAAAAATTTAAATTTCATGTTATTTTAAGAAATGTTTTTATTGAACCAAATCACTTTTAAATACTTCTGTATCTCATATAAGACTGTTCTCAAATCCAAGAGAGCAATTTTATGAAATAAGTTTTAATTTATTTTTATTCGGAAATGCATGAAACTAGCAAGTGTTGTTGTTCAAAAACTATGTCATCAAGCTGTTTTTTCCGTTTTTTGTTTCTTTTTTTCTTTTTTCTGCGAACGCAATAGATCTTTCAGAAAATGATGTTAAAGTGGACGTTTTGAACCGAATTTCCGCGCGAAAGTAGAATAACCTCTCAAGAAAAGGCGAAAAACGTGTTTGTGACGTGATCAAAATCGCTTATAACTCTATTGGTAATTTATTGATAAAAAAATGGAAAACACAGTTCGATTCGAAATCTCTTCAATGGTCAGGCTCTCCGATTTTATATCTTTCCGTTAAAAAATGAATTTGTAAATGTGTCAAAACGTTTTGCACTTGTTCAGCAGAGCAGTTGAGAACAGCCTTAAAACATTTTTGAAATTGGAACTATATGTCTATGCCTCACGGTTTAGGAATTAGCTATAGCAAACAGTTGAGAGTGGACACCCGTATAGTAAAACCTCCGAATAGCGGACACCTCGGTACCCATGAATTCGGCTGTTATTCGGAGGGTCCTTTATTTAGAAATAAAAACTAAAACATACAAATATATATATAGTTGTTATTGGATTGAAAAGGTGTTCGCTAAATAGTTGTGTCAAGGTAAAGAAGAAAATGAAACAAAGGAATGTTTTATCGTTTTTGTTTAAAAAAAACAAACAAACAAAGTCCCGGAGTCTGCATAAAAAATATAAGGCCCGGGGCCGATCCAACACGGAAAGAATGAAATCTAAGCCCTATTCCAATCGTCGGAACAATTATGCCCAGCCCTGTCACAAATCAAATGATAGAAAATTAGCACAAATTCGTGCTTCGGTCCATTTAGACCACCTCCCTCTTCCCCCTCTCAGAATTAAGAAATATCCGAAAGGAAAGGAATATTTATTTCATATTAGAAATTTTCTAAAATCAATATGATTTCAAAATATTTCTGAAAAGGTACATATAGGATAATTGAAAGACAAACGTTCACAAACTGAGTAAATAATAATAAGTAAAACTGAAAGTCATAGACATATTGCTGAATAGATATAGCGGAATTACTGATGATGATAACTTAGCATCTCCCCTCTCCCCCTCCACATTGAAATATCATCGCAACAATAAAACTGTTTTATTTTCTGTAAAATAAAATCTAAAATTTTTATTAATAAAAACAAATATACTTTCGAATATTGCTTACTCTCTCATACATAATCATTCTGTGTACAAGAGAATGTTAAGCAAAGCAAAATGCTGTATCAGATAATGTCTTTGAGATGAGACAGAGATATATAGCTTCCTAGAATCTATTTTAAAGACTTCTACCGCAAAGGGCCACACAACTTCGCGCTTCAGGCAGTATCGAGACTTTACAGGTTAAAATCCCCTTAAACGAATCAATCTCATATCTGACATGCTTTTAGCAGGCACCCTCCCACACCACTAAATAGTGGCATCGTACATTTTAGGTAAGGATGAAATAACATTACTATAATAGTACTGAATAGCCAACGTCCGGTTCTTTATTTTCTGTTTTTTGTTCTTCTCTTCCTTTTCAAAAATTATCTTGATTCGGTATCAGGGCCGAAACTATGAGAAGGGGCAGAGGAGGCACGTCGTACCCCAGGCGCCAGAACAGAAGGTGAAGATCCAAATGAAAATTTTGTTTGTCGTTTTTTCTCACGCCTGTGTTTACTGTTTAGCAGGATTATTACAATTGTCCTTTCTGGGGTACGTCAAAGAATAGAAAAATCCAAGGATGATATAGAATAAGGATCCTGTATAAAGAAGAATTTTTTTTTTCATTTCATTTCGATTCCGTTTTCAAGGTTTTGATGAATCAATATTTGAGATAACTGATAATGTAGTTCAGTTTTGCGTATTTTATGATTACATATTTTAAATTTTAAAATAAGTCGGATGTTAAAAACAGTAAAATTCTCTTTGAAAAAAGCTTAGCGGAAGAGGGGGGAAGGGGGCGCCAAAATACCAGTTTGCCCTGGGTGCAAAAAAGGCTAGTTTCGGCCCTGTCCTTTATAACTGCTCTTTAAAAATTCGTAGGTGTGCAGTCGGAGGTCTGGGGGTTCATTATCCCCCCTGGACTCCCCTTCCCGCGTCCAAGCCCATGTAACACACATGTAACATGTGTGTACATAAATTATCACAAATATAATACGTGTGTGTGTGTATCAAAAATGAAATGCTGGCAATATTTTTCATATTCCGAGAAAAGAAAAAAACAAAGTTCTTAACTGTACCGTATAGAAAAAATAATCTATGATCACATTTCTTAGACATTTTATTTCTCATGTTGTAATTTGAATATATACTCATTGATACATAAAAACGTATTTATTTTCATCGGAAACATAGATGTGCTCAAACTCTTGTGAAAATCCAAACAACCCGATTTTGAAAAAAAAAAAAAAAAAAACTATGGAAAGAAAATTAAAATCATTAAGACCGAAAACAGGGGGTAGCCGGCAGGTTCTTCTCTCAAAGCTGGTAGACGGAAGGTGCTGGTTTCGAACCCAATCGCGCCCGTTGGCCCAATCGTTCGGAGTTTTCTTTGGTCTTCGAACCTTCGATTTCCTTGCGTAAGTACGGGTTAGATTCCCTTAAAAATACATCCCCGGAGGGCACCCCCCTTTTACCGGGCATCCTCCGTGTAGATAATCGGCCGTCGTAAATAACACGAACATAACCGAAAACAGAAATTTATGGACAACTTTACCCGATGAACTCTATTTAATGATCCTGAGGTGTCCACTATACAAAGGTTTTACTATACTTGAATATTAAAGGATGAATTTTATGAATATTTGAATAGTAAAAACTTGTTCTTTTTTCTATAAAAATTATAAAATTGGTATTAGGGACATAATTGTAGATTACTTTTCATAACTGGATTAAAACATATTTTACTTTCCTTTCATTTCGAGTTCGGGTCGGGTTGCAAGTAGAGCTTATTCTTTTCGTGGGGTTCAGTTCGGGTTTTGGGTTGACTTCAAATAGAATTTTCGGATTCAGGTCGAGCTGTACCTGACCCGCGCATGACTATCTCTAAACATCTGAAAAAAAAAAAAAAAATAGTAAAAATTATTCGTCGTAAGTGACGCAAAAATGTTAAGACTGGTCTTAACTACTCTGCCCAACAAGCGCAAAACGTTTTGACACATTTACACATTCATTTTTTAACGGAAAGATATAAAATGGGAAAGCCTGGCCATGGAAGCGATTTTGGAACTGAACTGTTTTTTTTTTCAATTTTTGATCAATTCATTACCTATTGAGTTATAAGCGTTTTTGATCACGTGACAAACTCGTTTTCGCCCGCTCTTGAGTGCTTATTCTCCGTTCGCGCGGAAACTCCGTTCAAAACGTCCACTTTGACACTCTTTTCTGAAAGATCTATTGCGTTTGCAAAAAAAATGGAAAAAAACAGCTCGATGACACAATTTCTGAACAACAACATCAGCTAGTTTCATGCATTTCCGAACAAAAATAAATTAAAACTTATGTCGCAAAGTTGCCCTTTTGAATTTCAGAACAACACCCTTACCAAGAATGTGAAGTTTTCGACACGGCGCTTTACATTCTGAACAACACCACATGGAAGACAATTTTTATTTGTGTTTTTCTTTTTACGTTTAGCCGTTCGAAATTTATTTTAAATATTCACTTCAGGAGGCCAAGTACAGTTCTGAGCCGATCGGGTTGTACCCGGCCCGAACCCGAAAATTCCATTTGAAGTCAATCATCAACTCTACCCGAATCCGAAAAAAAATTCTTCGTCTCATAACCCGACAAAAAATTTTTCGACGACCCACAACACGACGTATTTCAATCCGCATTTGATTCGAACCCGAAATACTTCAACCCGCAACCCGAACAGAACCCGAAATGAAAGGAAGGTAAATCATGTTCTAATGCAATCATGGAAAATAATCTATAATTATATGCCTAATACAAATTTTATCCTTTATATAAAAAATGTACATATCTATTTTCTTTAATATTCAAATATAATAAACTTAGGAATAGCATAGACCTCGGGGTCGTTGAATACAGTGACTGTAGATTGGGCTCGCTCTTCAATAATACATATCGGTCAAATTAAAATTGTTTGCTAATCGGGTTGTTGAGATCTTCAAAAAGTTTGAGCAGAGTTATGTTCTAGTAGAAAATCGAGTATATATTCAATTTACTGTTTGAGAAATACAATGTATATAAGAAATGGAATCATAGATTATTCTTTATTTGCGGTACAGTTAAGAACAATATTTTCTTTATATAAAAAATATTATTAACAATTCGTTTTCGACACACACAAAACACATGTATAATGTTTGTGATAGTTTCTGCACACGTAGACATATTATATGTGTATAGATTGTAAGATGTCCCGTATTCAGCGGTAAAAGCAGTACAATGAAAATATATAATTGTGTTAAAAAATTGAAAATTGTTTGCTAAATAGAAGTCTCCGCTAGCCCTTTTAACGACTACATAGGTCAAAAACAGTGTTGCTAAATCTGGCGAATTTTTTACTCAAAAATTTCGAGTTAGCACCATAAAATTTTTAATACTTATTTTCTTTCATTTTATTCACGAAATATTTATACTTATAATAATCAAAAAGTTCTACTAAAACTTTTTGGGAAGTATTTGGAATTTCATAATAATAGTTTTTATAAATAACGCATAAAATGCATCAACAGGCTGTATAGATATTTATTTTTACGTCGATATGTTTAAAATTTTGTCTTGTGCTAGAAATTCTGACAAAAAAAATTTATTAGTCTATTTTCCATGTTTATATTGTTCATTTTAAATAAAAGTGTCATAGACTGCATTGTACAGGGACCTTCGTTCCAAAATACTGTTTCTCCTACATTTCTTTTTATCTATCCTATCGTAAACTATATTGATTTTTTAATGAATCGCTATTTGTATGTAAATACACGATTATTATGAATACCATTAATCCATTTACATGGCTTGGAGACTTAAAAATCTGAAAAATTCTATATCGAAAAACCTTCTATGACGGAATCACATAGGAGAGAAAAAAATCCTTATAGTTAGGTTCCTTTTATACCAAATCTGTCGTCTCTATCGAATGTATTATTTATTTTCAAACGGATTATTATATCCATTTTACACCGATGAAGAAATTTTTCCGTATGAAACAGGCTTTCGTTATACACAAATTCTTATAACAGGTTTTACAGTACTGTATCACCCTACCCTAAAAAATGTATATGTACTACTATTCTTCAAGGAGAATTTTAATCGTAGAATAATGGTAATTTAAAAATATATGCATTTTCGGCAAAAATTGCTGACCCAAGGAGGTTGTTCCTTAAACAGATTTTTGAACGAGTCAGACAGTGACGGGTCAATGATTTTCATAAAAGCAGCGTTGTGACCGGACCAAAAATTTTTGGTCTTCTTTCAATCGGAAAGTTCGCAGACTTCTATAGAACGAATAAAGAACAGGCCCAGAAATAAGTCCAGTTCGGCCTGACCCGAGCTTCCAGTGAAAGTAAGACCCAGGCACGACCCAGAAAAACTGATGATCAGACTCGACCCGTCCCGAATCTATGTAGACCTCTGAATTGCATTTGAATGGGAAAAACATGTTCTTAACGGCTAGAAAAATTTTAAATAAATTATGAAAAAAATTGAGTTTCAGTTGGAAATTTCGTTCAAACTCACGGATTTTTTAAACTTTCGTTCAGCTCACGTTCGTTTATCAAAAAGTGAGTCAAGTTCAGTTCAAAGTTCACAGAAATTGAACTAAGTTCACGAGTTTTCGTTCAGTGAACGCGCTCATACCCAACACTGATAATGATCCTGTTTATATTCAAAAGATGCACTGCTTAGAATTATACTACATTTACAAAACTAAAAATAAGAAAGAAAGACAAGAAAAGAATAGAAAAGAGAAGAGAAGAGAAGGGAAGAAAATGAAAGAAAGAAATCTATTCGATTTAAATACATTATCAACTGATTATGCAACACCGATAATTAAAAAAGTGATAGTATACAATGCAATGCGATTTAGGTTTATGTTTGTCAAAAGATAAGAAAAATTATTGTATATATTTGAACTCTAACACTGTAGACTTCTTTATGTAACCAATGAGCAACTGTACAACATTTTAAAGAAAATATTTCGAATAGTGTAGGCGCGGTTTGTAAAGAATAAGGTTTTACTACTAACAATTTGAAAAATTTTTCAATACTAAATTCTTGTAGAGTCGGAGAAAAAGAACATATGAGACATTTTATTCCTCCAAATGTCAAAGAAAAGGAAATCGTAAGTAGCCATTTGACTAAAAATTATGCCTTTTCAATTTATGTCTTTTTTTTCTAGAAAAAAGCTCAGTGGTCGTATTCATATTGACATAGCAACAAATTCTGAAATTTTTAATGTTACCATCGAATTTTTACATCAACAGTTTTACATTTTTAGCTTTTTCGGTATATTTTACCTTAGACTATCAATTGGGAAGTGATTCGGTCATGTAATTTAGGAATAGTAGAGATTTAAAGTTTAGAGCTCCTAATGTTAACCCTCTAATGCTCATGGTAGTATTTATGCTACCGTCAATCAGTGTTATCAGTTCAGTGAATAATTTTATTCACATATTCCGAATTCTTACTAGAAATTTTAACTAAAAAATTTTGCTTTGTTTAATAAAACACATTTTGTTATTAAATTAAAAGAAATTTATTATTTAGATTTTCTGGTATTAATTCCGATTTTTTTAATTATGCAATATCTAGAACTCATTTTACCATGGGTATTAGAAGGGTTAAATTCATTTGCAATCGTTGCGAAAGAGATTGCGATGCGTGTTGTTTTTTAAGTGTAACTCATTAAATACTTGACGGTATGAACTGTAAATTTGGATTCGAATATTGCAAGCTTCTAAAAATAGATTTGTTTTTTTTTAAATCATAAGTTATAGTTCATAATATTATTTTTGATTTAGAATATTATATTGAAAAATATATATTTTCGAAAAAAATTATGAATTGTAAACTATGAAATTTTTAACAAAAATCGATTTCTCGATGCTTCAAATATGCGATTTTTAAATTATCCTTTCCATCTAATCACTTCCGTAGTAATACATGGATTTTGCGTTAACTCTGATTATTGAGGATTAATGGCTGATTTATGCTCGGTAGAAAGCACGAAATAGAGAATTTATATTTAAAAAATACAATTTTCGCACTGTTTCCTTTTTATGATAGGAGAGAAGGAAAAAAAGCATTATTTAAAATATCTACTCAGGATTTTGTAAATTATTTTTTATGTTTCATGTAACCATAATTTAATTAATATTAATATTATACTCGGAAGTTTCTGTAGTGCAGTGGTGGCCAACTGCGGCACGACACACACCACTAAAATTTTAAAGAAATAGTCCACTTCTTGAATCACAGAGATTCGATGATTAGATAAGCCAATGATTACTATAAAATTTTAGCGGTGTACAGCGTGCCACAGTTGGCCACCCCTGCTGTAGTGAATCCCCACATGTCGGGGAACTTACCGGGTAGTGCAAATAAGGTCTACACCGGATCCTAGTTATCTGGTGATTTTGCTCCACTTAGGCATAAATAGCTATTAAAATTAATTGATATTAGCGTATTTTTTGAAAATAGATTACATTCTTTAATTTTTATTCATATTTTATTTTCAACTTTTTATAACTTAAAAAATTTCATTGTTGCGGTTTCATAGCCAATTCGTATTTTTCAGCGAGCGTGGTTTTGCACATTCCTTCATTGTTGTTGTAACTGGTATACAGCTGTAATCATAAGGAATATATGGTGATTTATCGCCTGCGTCTGCCTAATGAAAAAAGTCCCATAAAATTATTTTTTTAATTTATAATTATTGAGTTATAAAAATATAAAAGTTTGTACTGTCATCATAAACGCACCCCTATGTATATAATTTTGACATATCAAAAAGAAAAAAAAAAGTGTAAAATATCGATTACAAAATTGCATCTTTACATACATAAATCAAGTTAAGCTAAATAAAATAGTATAATAATTTAAATTTCGTAATTTAAAATTTTTTTCAATTTGCTTCAGAGGCGTAAAAACTAAAAGATTTAAAAAGTGCCAGAGCCTGGTATCAAATCAGAGTTATTGACATTAAACGCCAATGCTGCTCCACTGAGTTACCTGAACGATACTAATCCAGGGTTGCCAGTTGGACTCCATTTTCATTCCGAAATTCCGAATTCACACCGGAACAATCCTAAAGAAGAATATCTACTTTAATTAATCACGAAATGTCTGTCATTGGCCCTTAACCGGAAAAGTAAAATTCCCATGCCAAAGTGCTATAAGTAAGCGTGCAAACTTAATACTGGAATCGGGCGTAAATTAACACGGCTGCGTCATCGTGTGGACGGAGTGATAATTCGCATACGCGGTCTTTTAGTGTGACGCGTATTTTCTAATTCTTTAGTCACTCATGGAAATGAGTTTTGTTTGCCACATTTATAGCAAAATAATGGCGTGGCGAGAGGGGCCTTCAGATGCACTTGACACCACGAGGTTTTTTTCGACTTGTCAGGGTCACTTCAGTTATTAATCAAAGTGAAAAAAACTTTACGAATTTAGTGGTGTGAGTAAGAAAACAGTTATGTATCTACCTTTAGTTCACACTCCCTCCGCTTCGTGGCGCATGACCTTGATTGATGTGACCTCGCTTTTAACCTTGCTGTTACTTCTCCCGTTCAAGATAGGACGCTTACTTATATCGCTTTGATTCCATGCACCAGCAGAACACTTAATAATTTACCAACTAGTGTACTTAAACATTTAATCTTTAATAGTAATGCATTAACAAGACCAGTTTTTTAATATAACAGCATAAAAATAAGTTTGGAATGTCGGAGAGAGAAAATATTAAGTGCAGCTATGTAGACGCAACCATCTCACAGACGTACGTTTCCAGGTAAGGGCTAAATAAGTCAGAAAATAATAATTCAGAAAATACTGCTTGTATTTTCTGGTATAAATACGAAATTTCAGAATAAAAACGGCGGCCGAGCTGGTAACGGCTGTGCCAAATCTAGCGCTTCTCACTGTTATCTGTTAGAAGGCTGTAACCACCACAGCAGAAGATGATGAGATATTTTTCATGAACCCAGAACCCTGGGGCAAACAAGAAACGAAAGATAATCCAGCATCGATGAAATTGAATAAACCTATGAATAAGTTTGGAATTTTTATAGAAATTTTTTTCTCTGTTGGTTTTACACCTGTTAACCCTCTCAGAGGCAAGGCGTTCCAGCTTCAAAAATGTTCAATAATGAATTCACACCGCAATTTACGGACAAATTTATTTCAAAATTATCAAAAGCTTTTCTTCACGTATATTATAAGGTCGAAATTGTAATAAAAAAATACTCGTGCCAGTTGGCAGTTTGGGCACTAAAATTAAACGTTTGGAGACTGCAAACGGCGCCCCTGAAAGGGTTAAGCAAATTGAATAAAAGTTTATTTTAAATTACTAAATTAAAAATGCAAGTGAAATTTTCTAGAAGAATTTTCAAAATTATATATAGATTATGAAGAGTTTAATTTTAAAAAGAAGAAGAGGAAGTCTTGATTTAAGTACTTTAATACGATCATTTTGTTAAAGTTGAGTAATTTTAATAATTTTCTGTAACTATTCTTTTCGCCCGAACATACATAAAGCATGTATTAACAACCAGGGCTGTCAGTTTGGCCTTTCTCTTTAATACGAAATATCATACCAGAAATTACCTTTAATATTCTTTTCTTTATTTAATGACAAACATTTCGAGATTGCTTAAAGTTACAATTCTTCTTTAAAAATTTTTGGTTTGAATTCGAAATTTTTGCTTTAAAAAAAATTCAAACTAGCAACCTGTTTAACAATGTATTAAAAATCCTGACCGCCAACTTCTACGCTGTTTTAAAGTAAACACATTAAAACCAGAATTTATACCTGATAAATAAATAATGTACATATATATATATGTACAGTAGAACCTGGATTATCTGAAGTAATTGGGACCGACCCTCTTTCGGAAAATTGAAATTTTCGGATAATCGGGAATGCTTCAATTTTAATATTAAGGAGAAATATAATATGCAGTATTTTTTTGGTGACATGTGTTTAATAAAAATAAAGCAATAGCAAAATATAAACAAGAATAAATTAACTGAATTTTAATTTTGAAATAAAGTACCTTTTATATATATCACCAAGATTTGAAACAATGTTTGTTTGTCGCAGTTTCGATTGCCTTTGCTTAGAAACTCTCTCACGGAGTTTTTTAATATTATTAGTTCACCAGTATCACGGTCTTTCTACTACTCCAGCCATGCCAAATTTTGCTAATTTGTTCGTTTTCTTCGTTCTACTCCGCAGCTTACGATAGCTCAAATTTAATTCATAGAAATTCTAAGAAAAGGGATTGAAAATGTACTTGTACTTCGGAAAGGATCGCTTGCACACAAAAATATGTTAGTTTAAAAAAAAAAAAAAAAAAAAAAAAAAACTTTCAAAATGGATTTTGCACACAAGGAATGTGATAGTAAAAAAAAAATAATAATAAACTTTCAAAATGGATTACGTTTCGGTTAAAAGAGTTTCGGATAAAAGAGGTTCTACTGTATATAAACACATGACTATTTTTATTAAACATTTTTTTTATGTTCAAATACGTTTCTATAATTTAAAAAGGCGGAGTCACAGACAGCTATCAAAAATGCATGAAACATTTTTTTTTTTAGAAGTCCATTAAACCGTATTATATAGATCAGTCCATATATTATTACATATACATATTCTTTTGAAAATTAATTAAAATGACAAAAAATCATAAGTAAACTGTAATTAAATAATTAATATCCCCATCATATGAAGAATCTGAATTAAACCCTCCAAAGTATTTCGCATCTCAACCAGAATGAAGCAGAAACCTGTGTTATATTTCGAACTAAAACTATCACTGCGGGTTACCTTGCTTCTAAAATATTTAGCAGAGATTAAAATAAAAGATATGATTATACTACTATTTGCAGATCATACTAATAGCTTCGTGTAATTACATTGTTCCTCTGGCCAGTGAAAACACTGATTACTAACTAAGATGACTGTAATTATTTAGAAAATAAGAGAACGCGCTATGATTAAATCTTTAATAAGCGCAAAGAACGTAACTAATTCAATATGAAGAATAATTTAGAATATGTTTTATTAAAAGTAACTTAAAAATCATTAATATTTAATATGAAATAAAACACCCTCGGCAAATCCCAAGGCGACAAATTTAATACAAATTTAACGTTTAATTAAATAAATTCTATTCAATTAAAAGTTGAATTTGTATAATATTAAATATATGACTGCTGACATTTCCGCTTTTTTTAATCACGAAATTGCTACAACAAATTCTTTACAAAAATCTGCAATTAAAAAAGGCCAAATTCGTTACTAAATTTTAGTTGTAACTGATAACCCAAAAGCGTAACGTTTGTAAGCGATGTTAATATTATGAATAATTATTTCAGGTTTTATTCTTTGCATCTCATATACTGCTCAAGTAATAAAACACCAATTAGACACATTTTGCAATGACTTTTTTTAAAGGTAAATGTAATGATTTTTTATTATATTAAATAATGAGGTAATTATTTATGAAGTTTTATGGATGTTAATATTTTAATGTTTCATTTTATTTCAAAATTTAAAAAATGAATAAATTCCTTGATGACTTATACAAATGTTCCTTGTGTTTGGACTTCTAACAAGTATAATAAAAGAAAAAACAATAAAATTCGCAAATGACTGTCCGAGTTATTTCTAAAAAACAGATTTCTTAACCCCTTGAGGAGCGGTGGGATAAAATATATCCCACCTAATTTAAACAAGATTAACACCAGAAAATTTTAACTTAATTTTATATTTTTATCTTTGGGGATAAATCGTTAAAAAATTGCTTTTCCTTATTTAAAAATAAAATTTTTCGATTTTTCCGGTGAGAATTCAATATTTAGAGACATTTTTGCTTGCCCCCCAAGGGGTTATAAACTCTTTCACACTGATTAGTTAATTTTTCAATAATTTTTATCCAACTGACTTCTGGTTCAAAATTCATGTAAACTTGTATTATCTTTTGTCACGAGGAACGTAAATATGAAATTAAATCATGGTGTTGCTATTGAACTTTTAAAAGTTAGGATCAATATTAACATTACACAGGAAGCAAACAGTACTGCCAAATCCGGCGGGTATTTTTAAATCAGATATTTTGAGTTCACACCAGAAAATGTAAATATCTACTAATTTTAGAATATTTCCTTCACGAAAATCTTGCCATAAGAACAACCAAAAGTAACTATTGAAGTGTTCAGGAAATGAATTCGAATTTTTTAACGATAGATTTATAAATGCGTCAAGCGGCCTGTAAAGTGTTAATCTATACAACACGTTTTATGACAAAATAAATCTCGTAAGAAGCTTATATGAATTAATACAGTACTTTTCATTATTTTTAGCATTAAACTTTTTATTTCGCATCAGGACTGGAGATTATTTTTGTATTTAATTGCACCAAAATTTACAAAAACGGTTTTTCTGATAGATTTCATTTAACCCTTTGAGGAACATGCAATTGTGCAACACTGAATTCCCGCAGGGAATTTGGAAAACACTTCCCAACAAACACAGAACTTATGGGCCGCTCACGGTAAGTTAGCCTTGGCCCCAAGTGTTTGATTGCGGCCCGCTATCATATTCCGTTACGGCTCCGTCAAAAAAGTGTCACGGCGGACATAATGTGGCCACAATGTAATTGGCCGTAAATACATGAATATGGCCACAATCACACCACTAACTTTTAGCCGAAACTGTTAAATAGCCTCAAACTAGCCACATTTATTCTTTTAATGGTCATTAAAAATAAAAGCTAGCCAGAAGCTAGCCATAGCCCTGCCATTTGTGGTTGTCAATAATTAAATGTAGCCCAAAGCGGCCCATAAAAAAGCCTTATATGATTTTGTTTCCTTAAAATGTCAAATTTTGTTCTGTAAAATACACTTGTTGGAAGATTAATTAAATGATAACTGCTTTTGCATGAAAAAAAAATATTAAGGTACACTTTTCAAAAAAATTATAAATTCACTTATCTTGAACTTTTTCAAAAATTTCCAAAACACAATATTTAACAGTGAATCTATTAATTTATTTATTTATTCAATTATACATTTTAAAAATTTATATGTAATGCGATTTTTAAATAGTTGCATTTCATATACATTTTTAAAGTATTAATTGCAAAATTAATTAATTAATTCACTATGCCAAGCACTGTGTTTGGGAAACTTTTGAAATAATTCAAGATAAGAAAATGTATAATATTTTTTAAAAGTGTACTTACATGATTATTACTAAATATTTTTTTAATGCAAAAACACTTAAGCAATTAAGCAATCTTCCAACAAATATATTACTACAGAACAAATTATAAGTTATGTATGTTATATTAAATAGAACGTGTTTGTGTTTGTGATTTTTTTTCACTTTTTTTTCATTGGTTTTTACACATTATGGTAAGTCCGTTACCAATATGTTATGTTTTTTCATTAAAGAATTATTAAGAAACATGTTGAATATTTTTTGCATCATTTGAATATATTAAAATTTCACATTTAGATTTTATTCTCATAGTTTAAAAGTTAAATATTACAAAAATATATTACTTTAATATTTTCAAAATCCCTGAGAATCCTTTGCAATAACTAAAAATGTCATCAAAATTTTGAATGATTTCTCTAAATTTTATTGCATTTTATTCTGATTTTTCAGAATTTCAGTTGCTTAATGAATCAATTTTTTTCGACGGTAAACTGTTAAATTTCTTCGCTCAAAATACGAAAAGAAAAATATTTCCTTCACAGTTACGTTTTTTATTATTACGCTAAAACAAACTATTTTAAGAATCTAAAATGAAACGAATAATCATAATATCTAAAATAATTCAGCGAACCTCTACAAAAAGATTTTTTTAAAGTTAAACAAGTATCTATTAAATGATATTTTGCACAATTTTACACAAGACGATGATCACATACGAAAACACTCTCACATCCAATATGTGAAAAGAAAAGTACATTTTATCTTTAATATTAAAAATAAACTTTACTTAAATTAAACTATTCAAGCTTTTGCGACATTTTTAATGACATGCACTGTCAAAACAACAATCGTTATTTGAAAAATAAATAAATAAATAAATAAACTTTCAAACTTTACAATTTTCAAAAAGCGTTCTTTATTTCAAATTAGCTATTTTTCCTAATTTGCACAAAATTTTAATATAATGGATAATCGGTGAATAGCATAGTATAAAGTAAATATTGTTTTGCGTTTGCTGAAATTAAAATATATTTAAATATACGTGTGATTCCATAAAGACAAATACATTTCTTACATCATTCTATCATATTTTCTGTAACAAAAAAGCCTAATATTGATGCAAAAAAACTCAACAGATTATAATGAAATAAATTAATAACTCTTTAATGGATCAACATAATAAGACTTACCCATATTTTGAAAAATCCAAATCGTACAACCATTATTTTGAATACTTGTTCGCGCACTGACTGATATCGTCTTATCAACAGGGACAAAATGAATGGAATGAAGGGTACAGTCTAATTCTCGGAAAAATTTCCCCTACTTGCTGTCCTTGACCTTGAACAAGGGAGACTTTTCTTTATCTCAGAACACGAAAACGATTTTTAACCAGGCGAGAAAAAAAAAGCTTCTAAATAGTTTTCTGTTTTTCATTGTATAAGGCAACGAAGATATAGTTTTACTTTACTACAGCTAAGGAAATATTTCATATCCATATTTTGCACAAATCATAATTTCCACTTATATCTACATATGTTGGAATGGCCGAATACAGACACATTTTCTTTTCAGATTTTAGTAAAATCTGAGAACATAATACACTGCAGAACTCGATTTAACATAAGGAAATTATTTTTTCTCATAATAAATGGCAAAATACATACATACATATCATATATTTTTCGACTTATGCTGACGAAATCATTTTCATTTATAAAAACATAAATTTGAATATATTCTTATTCAGATGCAAGAAAAATCGAATAGCATTTCTCATTTTTGTGGTACAAGCAAATGAACACCCAACATGTTCTAAATTTTATAAGAATTAATTTTTCATTTGAATGAAAATGAGTAAAGACCGTGACACGAACCCAGATAATAATAATAATAATAATAATAATAATAATAATAATAATAATAAAAGAATTTAATTTATTCTACAATCCTATCGCTTTATTTAACATCGGTTTTCATGTGTCCGATATTGAGTTTACTATTTTTATACATATGGAAAACAATATATGGCTTTATCTGTAATTTTTATTAGTAAAATGTTGATAATAAAACAAATAAATATAACTAAATTGCTAGGAATTTAATTTTAAAAAAGTTTATTTTTTCCTTTATACTGAACTCAGAACTTTAAATTCCTTTTCCAATTATTTTACTTTTTATGAAAATATATTTCAAATGCTATTAAAAATTTATGAGCTTAGTTTCAGTTTTTTTAACTCTCTCACGTTCAACAATAAATGATTGTTGGAACAATTAAACTGATATTTTTCTTCTTTTGTTTATGAAAAATACTTTTTCATGGAACTTGAAAAAAATATAAATAAATTCACACTTATTATTAAATACCTAGTATATGTTCTGTATAATATGCATTCTCAATGGATGCATCTTACTGTAATTAAATATTTTGTATTGTTCCGATTCAAGTGTATTTACTGTGAATTTGTATTCTGTTTATTTCAGCAATTAAAATCAATAGAAATTGAAAAATAATACATTCATTGTTTCTAGCGTGACAATAAAAATATGTCCATGCAAAGATATAGAACCATATTTTGGAAATATTATTTTATTATTTATAAAAAATACTTTAAAACTAAATAAAAATAACTAATCTATATTACTACTTTAAATATAAATCATAAGGTATCTATATTTTCACTAAAACCCACATTTAAAATAATTAAGCTTACTTAAAAAAAAAAAAAAAAAATGAAGATAAAAAGTACATTTCCTCTTTTAAAATAAATATTCGAGTTAGGTAATATTAGCCCTCTACTTTCTAAACAATGGTGGGCCATTACATTTTTACCAGAAACCGGCCCTCAGTAATTTGCGGGCAAAGTAAACGCAACAGTTTTCTTGCTTCCGTTCCGTAATCTTTTCCGCTAAAAGCAGCCGTAATTAGCGGCGCGTCACTTACGGCACAGTATTGTTTGGCTACAAATGGCCTTAACTCACGTTGACCGCAACGATACCGCCATGCGGCCCGAAGTCGAGTGTTTGTTGGGTTACTTTAATTTAAGGAAAAGCTATGTTACAACATTTTTCCTCCAAAGCTTATAAGGCAAAACTTTATTAAAATTTTCTGGTGCAAATCGCAATTAAGCTTAGATGACATAGCCCACCACCCCTTAAGTGGTTCAAAATATTCTAGTATAATTCTATAGCAAATATTCTGTTTCAAAAAGTGGTATGAATGGAATAAAAAATATAGATCACTGGTACGTCCCTGGTACTAGCATACGTCCCGACCCGTAGTCAAAATATTACTTAGAATTGAAGATACAGCCACTGTTCGGATTTATATATATATTGAATATTTGCATACTGTATATATTCCATCGTACCACAATTTACAAAAATTGTCTTTGTGGTAGATTTCTTTAAAAAATATTCCAGTACAAGCGTACAGCAAATACGATTTTTCAAAGTAGTATGAATAGAACTGAAAAAATAATAGTCCACTGTACGCACCCCGTAGTCATAGGAATAGTTAGAATTGAAGTTATAGCCATCATTCGGATATATGTACATACTGCATATATTCAATAGTACCAAAAGTTACAAAAATTGTCCTTGTGGTAGATTTCTTTCTAAAATATTCTAGTATAAGTGTATAGCAAATATTATTTTTCAAAGAGTGGTACAAATATAGATTTTAAAAAAGTCCACTGGCACGTATATGTCCCGACCCGTAGTCAAAGGGTTACCGGATATACTCGCGTATAAATCGATCTCAAATTCGATTGAAATAATAGACGGAATAACAGCATTTGAAAAAAAAATTCTTATTTAATATCAGAAAAATTTTGCTAATTCTGAAGTTAGATAAGATGAAGATATCTTTTTAAATACAGGTATTCTGTTCAGTGTGTTATTCCTCTAGAATTTGGGGTCGCTATTGGGTGGTTTATTACGCGAGTATAACCGATACTTAGAATTCAAGTTATAGCGTTTGTTCAGATATATATATATATTACACATTACCAAATAGTGTTATATAATAATCATTGGGAAAAGGTTGAAAATGCGAAAAAACAAAACTTTATAAACAATCTTTTGTTAAAAAATATGTAATTCCATCATATACATAGTTTGAATTGAACCCTCCTAAGTTTTTTAATCTCAAGCAATTACAAACAGAACCCTGTATAATTATATTTTGAACTCAAATTTAATTACAGCTCCAAGCTAAAATATTTAGAAGAGATTAAACTGAAAGATATATTTAACTATTTTTGAAACATACTAATAACATCAAGTAATCACATTGTTCCTGTGGCCAAAGCAAACAGTGATTACTGAACGAAGATGGCTGTAATCATCTAGAAAATACAAGAACGCTTCATGATTAAATCTTTAATAAAAGCAAAGAACATAACTAATTGATATGAAGAATAATTTGAGTACGCTTTATTAAAAGCGTCATTGGAGAACTCAAGAAACTTTATGATGAAGTAAAACGCTCTAAGCAATATCAGCATCTCATAATTTTAGCATTTAATTAAATAAACGTTAATTAATTAAACTCTAAATTTTGATAATACTTATTACCACAAGTAAATGTTTCGTATTTTAATCTCTGCATCTCGGGTAACAAGGTATGCATGCGCAAGTAACAAGGCAACCAATTCCAACACAATTCGCAGTATTTTTTTAGGTAAAGTTAATTAAGTAATCTTGTATGTAAATGTAAGATGAAAAGTTTCATGATATGTATAATAAAAAATAATTATAAGAATCTTACTTATAAGTAGAATTGGGGCAGTATCGAAAATAACTGCATTTTCATAGCTGCCAACCTTTTACGCTTTTTTGCTATCAATAAAATTTAGAAGAGATTTCCACCTTCTTTAATCGTGAGGTTCCGACCATTCAATAAGGCAATATTTACAAGAAAATTTTAGTGGTAGGAAGAAAGCGTAAAGGTTGGCAGCTATGCATTTTAACCCTAGATCTACCGGGAATTTTATTCAAGTTTTAATAAAACGTTCTACACCAGAATTTTTATTTAAAACTATTTAACTTATTTATTTACCTTATTTTTGTCTGGTTTATATACTTAGTTTATTTTAAAGAAATTTCTGGTTTGAATGAATATTTTGTATGTACCTGTCGGGTCCAATGGACCCGTCTGGTAGACGGAGGGTTAAATACATATGTAAAATACATTTGTATTTTGTATTTTCGGGTCCTGAAATTTTCATGCCAGGAAATTCCTCGGTACCAGTATTTTCTTATAGTAATTTCTTCTTACATAAAGCAAAATTTCGCGCACTTGACCTTGGTTTATTATTTTTAATTAAAAAATTCTGATATTCTATATGTAAAACAACAAGACCCGTGCGAACTCTGATTTTAAATTGATTGAACTAAAATATTTTGGTAATCTATTGCGTAATGATTTTTTCCAAGTATTTTGTATCTTCAAAATACTCAAAATACATTCTACAGGTTTTAAAATTTTGCGTATAGCTTTAAACCGCAGAATCAGGGATTCACGACATGTATCTTTTTTTATTGAGGGAAAAGGGTTGATAGTTACCGATAATTACTTACCCATTATACGTAGTATAGGGCAAGTCTTGTTTTTACTATCGAAACTAAACCAAATGTTAGAAGAGAATTACAGGCGAAACACTGTGACTTGTTAACACTGTTAACATTCAAAGCTTGGAAATATTAAGAGTCGTGAACTGAACCTAATTTTAAATGATGAGTTTGAGAGATTTGTCATTTTATGAATGCCCACAGCCAAAGACTGATTACCGTATGGGCTCACTTCCATCAGTTTTTTTTTGTACATAATTTTTCGGCTTATTTAAATGTAGAATTTCTGTTTTAAATAAGGTGAAATTCTCTATTATAAAATACTTGTGAAAGTTTTCACTTATGGTGTTTAGGCTTTCCCTGCAGCCATCCTATGTTTTGGTTACGCTAATTGCCTTTTTATCTAAAAGAATATGGAAACATTATTCAAAACTTTTAACATTTAACCAAGGTTCGTACGCTTCAAGGACTTTCAAGCACGTTTTATCAGAATTTTCGTAAAGTAATATTAACCATATTTAATTTTAAAAAGTCTGTTTTCAGGTATAGCGACCAATACTTTAAGAAATTTCTAGTACTAAAACACCTAATATTACCTAAATCCCTTAACACTAGAACCGCCATAGCGGTCATTTTGACCGGTACCGAATAAAAATATGTCGATTTGAGCCAGAAATTACTTTCTAAAATAATTTAAATATGTACCACAGTGAAATAAATAAAATAAATAAGTTAAATTGTTTTAAATAAAAATTCTGGGGTAAAATATTTTTATAACATTTGAGTAAAATTTCCGGCGATTCTAGTGTTAATGCGTACGAACCCAGTTAACGGAAGAATGCTGACATATTTGCGACAACCATTTTTTTTTTCCAAATTTGTTGTTGCCAATTACTACTGTTCTGGCACCACTTTTTCTGCTGAACATTTTTTGCATTCTACAATTGCAGAAATTTTCAGATTTGTAAGGCGAATTCTTTCTGTGCAAAAATACTGACTTCAAATTATAAACGACCTATTCAGACAATAAAAATGGGTTTTCACGAATATAGCTACATTCGTTTGTTAAGGGTTGTCAAATTTTACTGCAAATTACTTTAGCTTTTGAAAAAATGTATGCTTATTTGGTTCCTAGAGACCTCAAATGCGAAATCAAAAACCCAAGTGTTGGCGGAAATCCAGTTAGTGTCCATGCCTGTCTACTTTTCGATAGCGTAATTTTATTTATCAAAGTACTGACATTATCATTTTAAGGGGGCCGTGTAAATTTTATTTGAGCAAAACTTGACCTCAAAATTGGCATTCCTTTTTGTGTGTATCATTAATCTCCAATTTGTTCTACGTCATTAATGAAAAACCACATGCAGATGCGATTATTTTACACGAAGTTACAAGTGTTTTAATCTTGTTCACAAATAATTTTTTGGCTTTTTAATATACTTTAAATCTGTTTTTCCCAATACAGATGTTTAAGCTTTTTTAAATTTTTTAAAATGCTCCTTCCTGCTTAATTTTTGATCAAAATCCATGAAACTGATAAGGAAGTATCCTGATATTTCTTTAACCTCTTGAGGGGCAAGTAATCGTGTTTCTGTAATGTCGAATTCACACAGGAATCTACAAAAAGATTTATTGCAAAATAATTTCCTTATTTTGAAATGAATCTTTTTGCAAATATTCTTTTTGCGTAAAAGCAATTTTACGACTTTTTTCCACCAAAGTTAGAAAAGTAAAATTTAATAAAATTTTTCTGGTGCAAATCTTCACTCATCGTAGGTAGGATAAAATATATCACACCGCCCCTCAAGGGGTTAACACTAAAACGCCCTGAAGGAATCGATTCGCCTCCGATCACATGATTAAATGTCAATTGGGACCAGAAATTCTTTCGCAAAATAAGTTAAATTTTAAAAACGCAGATTTACGTTAAATAAATCAGTGAAATAATTTAAAATACAAATTCTGGTGTAAAATATTTTTATGAAACTTTTTTTATGAAAATTTCCGGGCGTTCTAGTGTTAAAAGAAACTGTGTATGCATTTTAAAATTCTACTTCATTAAGACAGTTAAATTTTATTTTTAACTTATTATAAGGTAGAATTTTGATGATAATCGATATGGAATTCAGAAAAATATGTCTTAAAAATTAAGTTTATAATGTATTAAAAAATCGATATACAGATTTGTTTGTAATAGATTATTATGTGATTAAAATCCAAAATCGGGGAAATTCCTAAACAATGAAGTCGCAAGGAGCATTTTAAAATTTCTTTTTAAAATTTAAAATTTTTTTAAAAATCTTAAAATTTTAATAAGACTGGAAATTTCTTTTAACTCTTTCAGGGACAAGGTACTTCTATTCGTATATTTCTGAAACGTGGAAACGACACACCGCAATTTACATACAAATTTATTTCAAAATAAGCAAAAGCTTTTGTTCACGTACTTAAAAAAAGGAAAACTTGCATTCTAATATTCTGGTGCCGATGTGATATTTAAGAATTAAAATTAAGTGGTCCAAAAACGAACCACCGTCCTCGATGGGGTCAAGGGTTAACAAATCAATAGCTAGACTTAACTATCGTTCAAAACAACCACCAAGAATCAGTACAAAGCACGTTAAAAATTAATTATGTCGAAATCCTAGAACATTTAACTCTTTTACTTTTCCGGTAGTAATCAATTTTTCTTGGACATTGGATTTCCACAAGATATTTTTAAAACAGAAAACAATGAATAAAAAGTGGCAGAGATATGTTAATAATAAATTATGATTAGTAGGGTAATGGGATTTCCCTATTTTTAAATATTAGGTGTTCTGGCCCATTACAAGTTAGGATCCCCAATACACGTTCAGAAACCGCGTTCTCTAAAAACCTGCTAATTTTCTCTGCTATAAAAAGAAGAAAAAAATGCTTCAAATGTAGAAACTCAATCTCCATTTAAATTTTGTCTTTTGTATTGTTATCCATGTTCCATGTTTCATTAAAAAACACTTAAACATATAGAAATGCACATATCGTTAAAATAAAATGTTATTTTCCCCTTAAATAAAATTTTAGTAGTATCCGGCGTGTCGCAGTTTGACATCCTGTTGTAAATGAACGACAAATCAAATGAATACCGCAATTTATCGAAAACATTTTGCAGTACACCTCCATGGTCTGTATGAATAGCAGTATGTTTGAAGATCCTAACATCATTAAATTTCACCGTAAACGTTTTTTAAACGTATGTCGTTATGTAACGGAAATCTTTCGTGCGTCTCTATAAACAAATTATATGTATTACATACTTTATTTACAATAACGAACATTCTATAGTACGCACTACAATACGAGAATTCGAGCTAAGACAGACGGACACAAATATAATTGACAAACAGAGGCCATGGCGGCAGATAAGCAGAAGTTATAAATACTTTTCAACTATGTCGGAAAATGTAAAAAATGCTCAGGGCGCAAGAAACTTTGAATAAGTTGCTGAAATATGTTGCAGGATATTTTAACCCCTTAATTCTCGCTCCCATCATATTCACGAGCTGTGTCTTTTACTCAGATTATTTGATTCCCACCAGTTTTATAAAATAGCGTAATTGGCTTTATTTTAGTATCTTTTTACCTGTCATTCAATAAGGTGAATATTTCTTTTTCAAAAAAGTGGTGCCATTAACCTTCCGTCTACCAGACGGGTCCATTGGACCCGACATGTACATTCAAAATATTTATTCAAACCAGAAATTTCTTCAAAACAAACTAAATGTATAAATCAGACAATAATAAGTTAAATAAACAAATTAAATAGTTTTAAGTAAAAATTCTGGTGTAGAATGTTTTTATAAAACTTGAGTAAAATTTCCGGTAGTTCTAGGATTAAGCAATTTGAATTTTTAAACCGTAATTTAATTCGAGCGTTAACCCCTTGAGGGGCGCCGTTTGCAGTCTGCAAACGGTTAATTTTAATACCAAAATTAACAAATGAGACCAGAAATTTTTTAGTACACTTTCAATCTCATAATATACGTGAAAAAAAAGCTTTTGATTATTTTCAATTAAATTTATTCTTAAATTGCGGTGTGAATTAAATATTTGAATATTTTTAGAGATGAAATGCCTTGCCCCTGAAAGGGTTAAGGAGTTAAAAGAAAATTGTGGATAAAGTGTACATGAATGATGTAATGAAATGTATATTTACACAAAATTTCAAATCTCTATTATGAAAATTAAAAGATTTTTTTTTTTTTTTTTTTTAACGTGTAATTTGTTCATAAAACCGGGAGATTTTTGGTATAAATAAGAAGTTTTGATGGTTTCCGCTAATTAATAGGACCATTGAAAAAAAAATATTTAAAAATGGCCGATGTAAGGTTATGACAAGGGAGGACCCACCCATTTCAGTGGGTGCAGGCTCGACTTCAAGTTGCACAGAAAGAGGAAAATGTTTCTTCTTTTTCTTTAGGATCATCTGCACAATTGTGTATGTCAGGTCTTAACACTTTCCAGCACAGTGTGCCCAGTTTGGGATACCTAATTTTAATTCCAAACTTACGAACGGCACCAAGGATATTTTAGTAAAATTTTTCTTTTACAAGGCATATGTAAAGTAACGTGATTTTAATATCTAAAAAGGTCGTTTCTAAATCCCAGTATCAGTCAACCATTTCATCATTTTACTATAAAACTTGTCTGTGCCGGAAAAAGTTAAAGGGTTATAAACTTTAAAATTTTATTTCTCAAGAGAATTTAACACCAAAGAAGGCTTAGTGAAAATGACATTATCGTAAAGTTTATGTGTGTTGAATATAGAAATAAATAGTTATTTATAGTAACTGTGAAATCGATTTACAAGTATTCCACAAAACATTTGTATCTGTGTATCTGAAAAAACTAATCGGTTTTTAATCATTATTTTCATGATTTCACTAACATAGTTCTTACCGTTTCTGGCATGAACAAAGCTTTATACCATAAAGATATTTTTTTAAGTAAATAAAACCGAGAGCGATTTTTTCTCCTTAGCAGTTAATACATTGAGGGGCAATTTTGTCATCCATAGATTTGTGAATATGGAATAAAATGACAACGCATCCGGTTCGCTGTTAATTATCGTTACAAAGCAAAAATGTAACTTACTTTACCTGTATTTATAAAAATTTAAATTAAATCAACAGAGAGACAAAACAATTTTGATAAGCATCTAGAAACTAAAATGATAAAGATATAATAAAAATTCTCCATTAGAGGAGGATAATTAAATTATCATTACTTAAACACCCTTTCCGACATAGAAAAATTATATTTGTAAAAGGGTGAAATAATTGAGTGACACTAGAGTTTACACACGAACGTCTTAGAAAGTGGAAGTAAAACGTTTAATTCATTATAAAAGCAAACTTTTACTAAAATATTCTTGGTGCCGTTTGTAAATTTGAAATTAAAATTAGGTGTTACTGCCATGGGATCTAGTGATAACACTAGAAAGACGGCGAGCAGTTATTTTGACCGCTACCAAATGAATATGTTTCGGTTCATACAAGAAATTTCTTTATAACACTATTTTAAAAGATACAAAAAAAAAAAAACTAGTTAAATAAATAAGTTAATAAATTAAAAAAAAATCTGATGTCAAATATTTTTTACAAAATTTGAATAAAATTCCCTTTATAGGGATGTGTTGTAATCCTCGAAAATAAATGTTTATTTTAAAGCAGTATTGAGAAAATCTCTCGATTGTTGAAAGTACTCCATACAGACCACAGTTTCCATTAACCCTTTAGTGCGCAGCTTTGCATATATGCAAAGAACAGTGTTTATAATTTAAAAAATTTTTTTTATTCGTATATACCTAATTCACACCGGAAAATGAAAATAGCAATATTTCCCAAATTAATAACAGACATTCCTTTTTTAAATAAAGCGAAATGAACCATTGAATCTTTCTTGTGTAAAGTCAGATTCTCTGAGCTATGTAATTTCTAGAGCGTATTCTATCATGGGAATTAAAGGGTTAAAGGTTAAGTTTTATAAAATGAATAATCATATAAAAAAAGGTATTTGGAGACATACTTATTGAAATATATACCAATCTGCATTATTTTAGCGTAAAACAGTCACACGACAGTAATTTTTACTTGTATTGCAGATGTGCAACAGAAGAAAAGATTGTCGTATATATGAAAAATGTATCTCAGATTTTTTTCATTATTTTTCTTGTGTGTTGAACCTTTCAGAGAATCATAAATATTTTTTCGAAACGAAATAAAAAATCGCACATTTAAGGGTTAAACCTTTCTCCAGGAATTGAATTTTTTATGCGAAGTATATCGTTAAATTTGATAAAGAAATCTTTAAATATACAAAAATTCAGCTCACTTTCTAAAACATTCTTTGAGGTTGTGGGATACTTTCTCGTTCCTGTCAAATGATTTTACTCGATCCATATCAGGAAAACTTTTCGAAAACGATAATACATTCCAATATACTGTATTTCGAAAATGAAAGCAGAAAATAAAGCTGATATTTTGAGATGCAGTGTGTTACATTTTCGATCAGATAATTTTCTCGCATACAGTTCCAAAGCGTATTACCCTAAGACTTTCGCTAGACCAATAATATTTTCTTTTAAATGGCTGTTTATTTAATCTTCTGAATTGATCTTTCTACTAAACCAATTACGCTAATTATTTTTTTAATGAAAGCTGCTCATTTATAGATTAGCCAGTACCAGCTATTTAAAACATATTCCCGTTTTTAAATTTAAATTTAAATTTTTAAAGATTTTATGAAAATCCTTCTATTACTTAAAAAGTTACAGAGAAAAGAGAAAGAATGGAATTTATTTATCTTTATTGTTTATATCCTAATTGATTCCATTTTCTTATTGCGGTTAAAAATAACTTTCAAACAAATTAGACAGAAGGTGCTTTATGTTTGTTGTAGATAATGATCCTGTTTATATTCAAAAGATGCATTGCTTAGAATTATACTACAATTATAAATTAAAAATAAGAATGAAAGAGACATAAAGAGAAGAAAATGACAGAAAGAAAGAAAAGAAAAGAAAAGAGAAGAAAATGAAAGAGAGAAATCTATTCGATTTAAATACATTATTAACTTACTATGCAACACCGATATTTAAAAAGTAATAATATACAATAAAATGTGATTGAACATTTTGTTTGTCAAAAATAAGAAAAAAATATTGTATGTATTTGAACTCTTACACTGTAGGATTTTTATATAATTAACGAGGAACTGTACAACATTTTAAAGAAAATAGTCCGAATAATTTAAACGTGGTTTGTAAAGAATAAGGTTTTACTAAGATTTATGAAATTCATTCAATTACTTCCATTGTTGCCCAGAAAAGAGAAATAATGGAATTTATTTATCTTTATTGTTTATATACTAACTGATTCATTTTCTTATTGCGGTTAAAAATAAATTTAAACAAATTAGACAGAATTTTCTTTATGTGTGCTGTATATAATGATACTGTTTATATTCAAAAAGATGCACTGCTTAGAATTATACTACATTTGCAAATTAAAAATAAGAAAGAAAGACAAGAAAAGAGAAAAAAATGAAAAAAAAGAAAGAAAAGAAAAGAGAAGAAAATGAAAGGAGGAAATCTATTCGATTTAAATACATTATCAACTGATTATGCAACACCGATATTTAATAAAGTAATAATGTACAATACAATGCGATTTAGCATTCTGTTTGTCAAAAATAAGAAAAATTATTGCATGTATTTGAACTCTTACACTGTAGGCTTTTTTATATAATTAACGAGCAACTGTAGAATATTTTAAAGAAAATAGTCCGAATAATGTAAGAGTGGTTTGTAAAGAATAAGTTATACTAAGGTTTTACTGCTAACACTTTGAAAAACTTTTCAACACTATATTGTTGTAGAGTCGGAAAAAAGAATTTATTATTTTTTATGTTTCATGTAACCGTAATTTAATTAATATTAATATTATACTCGGAAGTTTCTGTAGTGCAGTGGTGGCCAACTGTGGCACGACACACACCACTAAAATTTTAAAGAAATAGTCCACTTCTTGAATCACAGAGATTCGATGATTAGATAAGCCAATGATTACTATAAAATTTTAGCGGTGTACAGCGTGCCACAGTTGGCCACCCCTGCTGTAGTGAATCCCCACATGTCGGGGAACTTACCGGGTAGTGCAAATAAGGTCTACACCGGATCCTAGTTATCTGGTGATTTTGCTCCACTTAGGCATAAATAGCTATTAAAATTAATTGATATTAGCGTATTTTTTGAAAATAGATTACATTCTTTAATTTTTATTCATATTTTATTTTCAACTTTTTATAACTTAAAAAATTTCATTGTTGCGGTTTCATAGCCAATTCGCATATTTTAGCGAGTGTGGTTTGACACATAATTAACTTCATTGTTGTTGTAATTGGTATACAGTTGTAACCATAAAGAATACATGGTAATTTATCGGTTGCGCCCGGTTAATGAAGAAAACCAATAAAAATTTTTTTTTAATTTATAATTATTGAGTTAGAAAAATATAAAAATATTGTACTGTCATCAGAAACTCACCGCCATGTATATAATTTTGTCATATCAAAAAAAGAAAAAAAAAAAAAAAAAGAGTAAACATCGATTACAAAATTGTATCTTTACATACATAAATAAAGTTAAGGTAAATAAAATAGTTTAATAATATAAATTTCGTAATTTGAAAAATTTATTCAATTTGCTTCAGACGGATAAAAACTAAAAGTTTTAAAAAGTGTCCGAACGTGGTACCAAATCAGAGTCATTGGCATTAAACCCAATGCTGCTGCACTGTGTTAACTGAACGATATTAAACTAGGGCTGCCAGTTGACCTCCATTTTCATTCCGAAATTCCGAATTCACACAGGAACAATCCTAAAGAAGAACATCCACTTTAACAAATCACGAAATGCCTGTCACTAAATAAGTCAGAAAATAATAATTCAGAAAATACTGCTCGTATTTTCTGGTATAAAAACGAAATTTCGGAATAAAAACGGAAGCCAAACTGGCAATCCTGTGCCAAACCTAGCGCTTCTCACTGTTATCTGTTAGCCAGGCTGTAACCACCATAGCAGAAGATGATGAGATATTTTTCATGAACCCACAACCCTGGGGCCAACACGAAACGAAAGATAATCCAGCATCGATGAAATTGAATAAAACTATGTATAATTTTGGAAATTGTTATAGAAAAATTTTTCCCTGTTAGTTTTACACCTTAACCCTTTTAGAGGTAAGGTGTTCCTGTTTAAAAATGTTCAATAATTAAATCACACCACAATTTACGGACAAATTTATTTGAAAGCTATCAAAAGCTTTTCTTCACGTATATTATGAGGTCAAAATTGTACTAATAAATACTCGTGCCAGTTAGCAGTTTGGGCATTAAAATTAAGCGCTTGGAGATTTCAAACGGCGACCTGAAAGGGTTAAGCAAATTGAATAAAAATTTATTTTAAATTGCTAAATTAAAAAGGCGTGTGAAATTTTCTAGAATAATTTCCAAAATTATATATAGGTTATGAAGAGTTTAATTTTAAAAAGAAGAAGAGGAAGTCTTGCTTTAAGTACAGTAGAACCTCTTATATCGAAACTCTTTTAAACGAAACTCTCCGTTAACTGAAATCCAATTTTTAAAGCTTTTTTTTTTTTTTTCCTTGTGTGCAAAATCGATTTCGAAAGCTTTTTTTTGTGTTAACTATCATATTCCTTCCGTCCAAGCGGTCCTTTCCGAACTACGAGTACATATAAATATTTTCGATCCCCTTTCTTAGAGTTCCTTTCAATTTAACTTGAGCTCCCATAAGCTGCGGAGTGGAGCGAAGAAAACGAACAAATTAGCAATTCTGAAGCTTTTGAATGTTTTGCATGGTTTGGCATGGCTGGAGCAGCAGAAAGAGTGTGATACTGGTGAACTAATAATATTAAAAAACTCCGTGATAGAGCTTCTAAGCAAAGGCAATCGAATCTGCGACAAACAAAACATTTTTTCAAGCCCTTATGATCAGGGTTCGCACAGTTGTGCCACTAAAATTTAACAGCATTTTCAAAGTATATCACAGCAGGAAAATATGGTAAAATCTGTGAATAAAGGTGGTGGTTGCGAATTATGTGTTTTAAAAGTTAAATGTAATTTTTCCTATCATTAATAGTGGTGTCAGAGTACTTGGAAATTCCAAGGAGTGTGCGAACCTTGCTTATGATACATGTAAAAGGTACTTAATTTCAAAATTAAAATTCAAGTTATGTATTCTTGTTTATATTTTACTGTTGCTTTATTTTTATTAAGCACTTGTTACCATAATAAGAAATATTGCATCTATTTCTCTTAATCTTAAAACTGAAGCATTCTCGATTATCCGAAAATTTCGATTTTCCGAAAGATGGTCGGTCCCAATTACTTCGGATAATCGAGGTTCTACTGTTCTTTATTACGATCATTGTGTTAAAGTTGAGTAATTTTAATAATTTTCAATAACTATTCTTTTCGCCGGAACATACATAAAGCATGCATTAACAATCAGTGCTCTCAGTTTGGCTTTTCTCTTTAATCCGAAATATCGCATTTATAGCAGAAGTTACCTATAATATTCTTTTCTTTATTTAATGGCAAACATTTCGAGATTGCTTAAAATAACAATTCTTTCAAAGTTTTTGGTTTCAATTCGAAATTTTTGAATTGAAAAAAAAAGGCCAAACTGGCAACCTTGTTTACAATATATTAAAAATCCTTACCGCCAACTTCTACGCTGTTTTAATGTAAGCACATGATATATATATATATATATATATATATGCAGCTAAGATAAAAGGGCGAAAAAAATATTATATATACGTATATATATATATATATATATATATATATTATATAAACACATGACTGATTTTATGAAATATATTTCGGTTCAAATATGTTTCTTTAAGTTAAAAAGGCGGAGTCATAGACAGATATGAAAAATACACGAAACATTTTTTTTATTAGAGCTTCAATAACCATATTACATAGATCACTCAATATATTATTACATACACATATTCTTATGAAAGGTTAGTAATTAAAATAACAAAAATCACATATAAACATTAATTAAATAATTAATATCCCCATCACATGAATAATCTGAATTAAATCCTCTAAATTAATTTGCATCTCATCCAGAATGAAACAGAAACTTGAGTTATTAGATAAAGCTACCACTGCAGGTTACCTTGCTGCTAAAATATTCAGCAGAGATTAAACTAAAATATATGGTTATACAACTATTTGCAGAACATACTAATAGCTTCGTGTAATTACCGTAATTTCTGGTGTATAGCCCGCAGATCAAACAATTCAGTTTGGAACCAGAAATTTTATTCAGTATTTGAAGACCAATATTTACCGTGATCCAAACAGTTACATTTTATTTAAAAAAAATTCTGGGTCGAAACACGATGGTTTGATCCGCGGGCTATACACCGGAAATTATGGTACATTGTTCCTGTGGCCAATGCAAACACTGATTACTGAACGAAGATGACTGCAATTATTTAGGAAATAAGAGAATGCGCCATGATTAAATCTTTAATAATCGCAAAGAACGTAACTAATTCAATTTGAAGAATAATTTAGAATGTGTTTTATTAAAATAACTAAAAAATCATTAACATTTAATATGAAATAAAACGCTGTCGGCAAATCAGAAGCCGATAAATTTAATACAAGTTTAGCGTTTAATTAAATAAATATTAAATACATGGTTGCTAACATTTGTGCTTTTCATATAATTAAAATGTTATAATATATATTACTAGCCAAAATCTGCAATTAAATAAGTCCAGAATAAATTTTAATGGTAACTTGTAACAAAAAAGTGTAAAGATTGCCAGCTATGTTAATATCATAAATAAATCTTTCAGTTTTTTTTTTTTCAAATAGTACACATGTAATAAATCACCAACAATTTTAGCGATGACATTTTTTAATGGTAAGTGTAACGGTTTTCTATTATATTAAAAATGAGTTAATTGTTTATGAAGGTTTGTGGATGTTTGCCAAGATTGCCGGATCTCTCGTGCTTGGACGTTTTCCGATGGGGCCATATGAAAAGTTTAAGTACGAGTGACCGGCGATATTCGGTAAATGCCTGGTGTCTTTAGAAATATGCGTCAGTCCCTTCAGGTGTGAAACTTGCATTACAGCTGGCGGGAGACCTTTTGAACAATTTCTTTAAGCATGTACATTAATTACATTCCTGTTAATAAAATGTTTTCCTAAATATCAATTCGCATTCTTGTGTTAATTCTTTACTGCGACATTGGAAAACTACCCTTTAACTTCTCACGGCTTGCGTTCCGACCATACATTGTATGATGAAATTTGCTCATATAGGTGCGTTCTATCACACCGTAAAGTTTTTCTCTGTGTTTAAGATACACTCTGTATATTATGTTTCATTAAGTAAACACAGCGCAAATTTTATTAAATACATTTTTTGTTTCAAGTATGTTTTTTGAATAAAAAATGGGTGGTGTTCGGCAGCTATGAAAAATGCATTGAACATTTTTTGTTAGAATTGCATCGAACCGTATTGCACAGATCACTCAATATAATATTACGTATACATATTCTTGAAAGTCTGGGAATTAAAAGAAACAAAAAATCATAACTAAACTTTAATTAAGTAATTAATATTTCCAACTTATGAAGAATCTATATTAAATCCTCCAAAGTAATTTAAATCTCAACCAGAATGAAACAGATGCCTGAGTTATTACATTTCAAACTAAAGCTACCACCGCAGGTTACCTTGATGGTAATATATTTACCAGAGATTAAACTAAAAGGTATGATTATACAACTATTTGCAGAACATATTAATATCTTCGTGTAATTACACTGTTCCTGTGCTCAATGCAAACAGTGATTACTAAGATGATTGTAATTATTTAGAAAATATGAGAACGAGCCATGATTAAATCTTTAATAATCGCAAAGAACATAACTAATTCAATATGAAGAATAATTTAGAATATGTTTTATTAAATGTAACTTAAAAATCATTAACATTTAGTATGAAATAAAACGCTGTCGGCAAATCATAAGCAGATAAATTTAATACAAGCTAAGCGTTTAATTAAATAAATTCTATTCAATTAAAATTTGAATATTTATAATATTAAATATTCAGCAGATGATATTTCCGCCTTTTTTAATAACTAAAATGCTACAACAAATTCTTTACAGAAATCTGCAATAAAATAAGGCCAAATTTGTTACTAAGTTGAATTGTAACTGATAACCCAAAAGCGTAACGTTTGGTAGCTATGTTAATATTATGAATATATACTTCAGGTTTTATTCTTTGCATCTCATATACTACTCAAGTAATAAACCACCAATCAGATACATTTTGAAACGACTTTTTACAAAGGTAAGTGTAATGATTTTCTATTATATTAAATAATGCGGTAATTATTTATAAAGTTTTGTGGGTGTTAATATTTTACTTTATTTCAAAATTAAAAAAAAAAATTATTAAATTCCTTGATAACTTTTATGATACAAATGCGCCTTATTATTGGACTTCAACAAAGTATAATATAATAGAAGAAAAAACAATGAAATTCACAAATGACTGTTCGATTTATCTCTAAAAAGCAGATTTATAAAAAAACTCTTTAACACTGATTAGTTAATTACTTTCTTCTATCTTCAATAGAAGAAAGTATTGTAATCGAAAATTTTTTCGACTTCCGGTTTTCGGCGAATTTACACGTTTTAGGGGTCAGAGATCCCAAAAAACATGTTTATAGAAAATGTCTGTCTGACCGTGTGTCCGTGTGTCCGTCTGTCTGTCGCCATTGTACCATCAAAAAGTGTATGAAGTTATAAATAGAATTGAACCAAATTTTTATTTTAAATTTTTGGCTATGGCAAGCAGATCCTCCCTGAATTTGGAAAAAATTCGCCGGTAGGGCGCGCTGTAATAGCTATTTTTGTGCGAGTTTGAATATTGTACATCCAAAAGTGTATGAAGTTAAGCATAGAATTGAACCAAATTTTCATTTTAAATTCTTGGATATGGCAAGTAAGTCTTCACTGGTTTTGGAAAAGATTCACCGTTAGGGGGCGCTGTAACAGCAATTTTTGTGCGATTTTGAATATTGTACCATCCAAAAATGTATGAAGTTATGCACAGAATTGATCCAAATTTTTATTTTAAGTTTCTGGCTATGGCAAGCAGGTCCTCCCAGAATTTAGAAAAAATTCGCCGGAAGGGGGCGCTGTAACGGCGATTTTTGTGCGATTTTGAAAACTGTACAATCCAAAAGTGTATGAAGTTATGCATAGAATTGAACCAAATTATTATTTTAAGTTATTCGCTATGACAAGCAGATCCTCCCTAAATTTAGAAAAAAATCACCTGTAGGGGGCGCTGTAACAGCGATTTTTGTGTGATTTTGAATATTGTACCATCCAAAAGTGTATGAAGTTATTCATAGGATTAAACCAAATTTTTATTTTAAGTTTTTGGCTATGGCAAGCAGATCCTAGTTGAATTTATAAAACAATCGCCGGTAGGGGGCGCTGTAATAGCGATTTTGAATATTGAAACATCCAAAAGTGTATGAAGTTATGCATAGAATTGATCCAAATTTTTATTTTAAGTTTTTGGCTATAGCAAGCAGGTCCTCCCAGAATTTTGAAAAATTCGCCTGTAGGGGGCGTTGTAACAGCGATTTTTATGCGATTTTGAATATTGTATCATCCAAAAGTGTATGAAGTTATGCATAGAATTAAACCAAATTTTTATTTTAAATTTTTGGCTATGGCAAGCAGATCCTCCCTGAATTTGGAAAAAAATCGCCGCTAGGGTGCGCTGTTATAGCAATTTTTGTGCGATTTTGAATATTGTACCATCTAAAAGTGTATGAAGTTATACATAGCATCGAGACAAATATGTTGTGTTTGTTTTTAGTCATGGCACGAATGTCCTCCCTGTATTTGGAAAAATTCCGCCGGAAGGGGGCACTGTAATTGCGACATATGTACCATTTTCATTATTGTACCATCGAAAATTGTATGAAGTTAAGCATAAAATTGAACCAAATTTTTTGTGTACGTTTCTTGCTATGGCAAACAAGTCCTCCCTGAATTCGAAAAAAATCTGCCGGAAGGGGGCATTCTAATAGCGATGTTAGTGCCATTTTTTTTTATTTTACCATCGAAAAGTGTATAAAATTATGCATACAATTGAACCAAATTTTTTCGTGCATGTTCTTGGCTTTGGCCAACAGGTTCTCCTTGAATTTGGAAATATTGCGCGGTAAAGGGGCTCTGTGATAGAGATTTGTAGGTATTTTTTTAAATTTTTTTAGTTCTGTTGTCCATCGGCGGCTCGTGCAGGGGGGGGGGGGGGATCGATTTTTGCTAAGCCGGCTATTCGCAAACATCTGATAACAACAGAATAAGAAAAAACTATTAATTTTAACAAACATCATGATATTGATTAACTCGTTTTTAGGCCGTTTAATTGACTGAAGCAGAAATTTAAGATGAAAATCAAAGTTAGTATAGCATTACCTAAAAATATTGAAGTATTAAAATGTGTAACTAGTTTTTGAAATATTATGTATAAGATAGAAGAAAGTTTTGGGATTGGCACATCCAAATAGTTTTTCAATAATTTATATCTAACTAACTCCTGGTTCAAAATTGATGTAAACATGTATTATTTTTTGTCATGAGGAACGTAAATATGAAATGAAATCATAGTGTTGCTATTGAACTTTTAACCCTTACCACTCCGTTGTCTCCGCTGGGGAGACATAATATTTCTTTGCAAAATTTATTTTTGGCACCAGTAATAAAGATAAGTAAAATTTACCTTATTTAATCAGAGCATTTTTGAAATTATGTACATAGAGGAAACTTCTTTAAAAAAAAGTGGTGCGAACGAATAAAATTTGTATAAGAAACTCCGGAGTGCAAAGAGTTAAAAGTTAGGATCAATTTTAACAGTACACAGGCAACAAACAGTGTTGCCAAATCTCGCGGTTTTTTTAATCAGAAATTTTGAGTTTGCACAAGAAAATTTTAATACTAATTTTACATTATTTTATTCACGAAATTTTTATCATTATAATAACCATTTTCAGCCATTCCAGTGCACATGAATTTGTAAGAAATTCCACATATTGCTCAACACCTATGCATTATGAGAAATCGACTGATCACCATCTATGGAAGGTAAACTAGAACATCACGACTCTAGTAGGCCTTTCATAAAAACTGCATTGGTCACTGCTCATAAGAACCAAAAATGACTATTGAAATGTTCAGGAGATAAGTTAGAATTTCTTAACTATAGTTTTATAAATGCTTTAAGCGGCCTGTAAAGTGTTAATATATAGATCACGTTTTGTGACAAAATAAATCACATACAATCATTAAGATGCTTATATGAATTAAAACAGTAATTTTCATCATTTTCCGCATTAAACTTTTTATTACGCGTCCTACTATTTTTATATTTAATCGTACCAAAATTTCCAAAAACTGTCTTTCTCATAGAATTACCTTTAAAATATTCTAGTTTAATTGTAAAACAAATATTCTATTTCCAAAAGTGGTATAAATAGAATAAAAAAATAGTTCGCTGGTACGTCTCTGGTACAAGTATACGTCCCGACTCGTAGTCAAAATATTACTTTGAATTGAAATTACAGCCACCGTTCGCATATATATATATATATATATATATATATATATATATATATATATATATATATATATACATATATATATTTACATACTGTATGTATTCAATCGTGCCACAATTTACAAAAATTGTCCTTGTGGTAGATTTCTTTAAAAAAAACATTCCAATATAAGCAAATACTATTTTTCAAAGTAATATGAATAGAACTGAAAAAAAATAGTCCACTGTACGCATCCCGTAGTCAAAGGATTACTTAGAATTGAAGTTATAGCCATCGTTCGGATATATTTACATACTGCATACATTCAATTGTACCAAAAGTTATAAAAATTGTCCTTGTCGTAGATTTCTTTTTTAAATATTCTAGCATAAATGTAAAGCAAATATTATTTTTCAAAAAGTAGTACAAATAGATTAAAAAAAGTCCACTGGCACGTATATGTCCCGACCCGTAGTCAAAGGGTTACCGTATATACTCGCGTATAAATCGATCCCAAATTCGAGTGGAATAATAGACTGAATACCAGCATTTGAAAAGAAAAATTGTTATATAATATCAGAAAATTTTGCTAATTCTGAAGTTAGATAAGATTAAGATAACTTTTTAAATACAGCTTTTCTATTCAGTCTGTTATTCCTCTAGAATTTGGGGTCGCTATTGGGTGGTTTATTACTCGAGTATAACCGATACTTAGAATTGAAGTTATAGCGTTCGTTCGGATATATATATATATATATATATATATATATATATATATATATATATACAAGCTCCTCTGAAGATTCTGTGAATTATTCATAGTTTCTTATTTTACATACTGGATTCCTATGTTCATATGTAGTTCATCTTTAGAATTTTGCCAGCTTGTTCATACATTTGTGATTTCAAATTTATTATATACTAGGGGGCTCGGCCCCCTACGAGCTACGCTCGCCAACCCCCGTCCAGACACCGCAGACTCTAAATGCACGCTAATTTGATCGGCTTTAAAAAGATTTCGAAAGATTGAAATATAATTTAAAAAACAGTGGCAATCTCCCTATAAACGAATTTCTATCCATTTCTCTTTGATTGGGGAATTTTAACGCCAAATCCGCTGCGGTACTACTTGATTATCCTGTCGACCAATTTCGCCAAATTATATAAGTCGCCAAACCACTCGCCAAGTTATACAAATTGATATAATTTTTATTTTAAATAACGAAAGAACAAATAAATTCGTACAACATTAATAAAAATACAAATAAAACGTCGAAATAAAAATAACTTGATGACGTATACACGCTTAACAACATTTCAAAATAAGCTAATATAAAAGGAATTAAGTAAAGAGAGTCTTTGTCTCCTGGTATTTTTTAACAAAGCGAAAAGAAAGTTCTTTTAAATGAGACATTTTAAATTAATTCGCAAAATATCAAATAAATGTCTAGCGCAATTTCTAAATTTAAACTTTTTTGCAATATTATTTTGTGTTCATTTTATGTAATAACTATAATGTGACGTAAATATGACGTAATTTCTCCTAAGACTTCTAACGCATGTTAATGAATTTATTATTTTACAATATCCTTTCTCTTTTAAAATTCACGTGTATACTTTTTATGACGTAATTTTTAATATGTTCCTGCTTTTTATACGTAATTATTTAATTCTAATTTGAAAGTTTTTTTCCTGTTTATAATAGTCACGTGTAAATAAATTTTTAATTTGAAGCAAACATTATTGCTTGCGCTTTTTATACAGTTGGCAACAGTTTAAATTAGTACAATTTTCTGAAATCTGTAAAAAATATCTCTAGAAATGCTGAAAATTTGAATTTAAAATAGAAATAAAACCTGAAAAAATGAGTCAAAATAAAAAAATTAATGCAATCTGCACTCCGGCAAATTCTAACGCATAAAATGATATAAAAATGATTACACTGCCATCTATAGTTTTTGCTGCTATAAAACTTTTTTAGTGGAACGATTTTGTCCAACTTTAGCATTAAATAACTCTGAAAATAATTCTTCGATTTGAAAACTGTCTGCATCAGCGTGTTTATCAACCATTTCTGTATACAACCACCGATTTTCATATTTTTGTATGCATTATTTTTGTTAATATTAACGAAGAAAGGCCTCCGGTCACAAAAAAATCAAAACCGGCGGCGGCGGTGACAGCGGTAGTTACTTTTTTTAGAATAGAGAGATATGTAATATATATACCTACTTTAAACATTGCCAAATAGTGTTATATAATATCACTAAGAAAAGGTTGAAAATGCGAAAAAACAATACTTTATAAACAATCTTTTGTTAAAAAGTATGTAATTCCATCATATACATAATTTGAATTGAACCCTCCTCCGTTTTTTAATCTCAAGCAATTACAAACAGAATCCTGTATAATTACATTTGAACTCAAATTTAATTTACAGCTAGCTCCCAGCTAAAATATTTATAAGAGATTAAACTGGAAGATATATTTAACTATTTACGAAACATACTAATAACATCACGTAATAACATTGTTCTTGTGGCCAATGCAGATACTGATTACTGAACGAAGATGTCTGTTATTATCTAGAAAATACAAGAACGCTTCATGATTAAATCTTTAATAAAAGCAAAGAACATAACTAAATGATATGAAGGATAATTAGAATACGCTTTATTAAAAGTATCATCGGAGAACTCAAGAAACTTTATGATGAAGTAAAACGCTCTCAGCAATATCAGCATCTGATAATTTTAACATTTAATTAAATAAACGTTAATTAATTAAACTCTAAATTATGATAATACTTATTACTATAAGTAAATGTTTCATATTTAAATCCCTGCATCTCGAGTAATGTGCAATTAATAACGTAACCAATTCCAACAAACTTCGCAGTCAGTATTTTTTTTTTTTTTACATAAACTTAATTAAGTAATCTTGTTTGTAAACGTAAGATAAAACGTTTCATGATATGTATAATAACAAATGCTTAACTTACTTATAAGTAGAATCGGAGCAGTTTCGAAAATTCATGCATTTTAAATACATACCTAAAATACATTTGTATTTTGAAATTTTAAGATTCGAACAAATCCTGGAATTTCCAGACCAGGAAATTCTTCGGTACCATTATTTTCTTATATAAAACTAGGGGGCTCGGCCCCCTACGAGCTATGCTCGCCAACCCCCGTCCAGACACCGCAGGCTCTAAATGCACGCTAATTTGATCGGCTTTAAAAATATTTCGAAAGATTGAATTATAATTTAAAAAACAGTGGCGATCTCCCTATAAACGAATTTCTATTCATTTCTCTTTGATTGGGGAATTTTAACGCCAAATCCGCTGCTGTACTACTTGATTATCCCGTCGACCAATTTCGCCAAATTATATAAATCGCCAAACCACTCGCCAAATTATACAAATTGACATAATTTTTATTTTAAATAACGAAAGAACAAATAAATTCGTACAACATTAATAAAAATACAAATAAAACGTCGAAATAAAAATAACTTGATGACGTAGACACGTGTAACAACATTTCAAAATCAGCTAATATAAAAGGAATTAAGTAAACAGAGTCTTTGTCTCCTGGTATTTTTTAACAAAGCGAAAAGAAAGTTCTTTTAAATGAGACATTTTAAATTAATTGTTTTTAATCTGACGTAATTTTTACCAAGCTATTCTTTCTCTTTTAAATTATCGCGTGAAAGTACTTTTGTTAGCAATGAAATATTATTTGCGCTTTCCTAAAAAAAATAGTTGAAAATATTTTCTCAAAATATTAAATAAATGTCTAGCGCAATTTCTAAATTTAAACTTTTTTGCAATATTATTTTGTGTTCATTTTATGTAATAACTGTAATGTGACGTAAATATGACGTAATTTCTCCTAAGACTTCTAACGAATTTAATGAATTTATTATTTTACAATATCCTTTCTCTTTTAAAATTCACGTGTATACTTTTTATGACGTAATTTTTAATAAGTTCCTGCTTTTTATACATAATTATTTAATTCTAATTTGAAAGTTTTTTTCCTGTTCATAATAGTCACGTGTAAATAAATTTTTAATTTGAAGCAAACATTATTGCTTGCGCTTTTTATACAGTTGGCAACAGTTTAAATTAGTACAATTTTCTGAAAACTGTAAAAAATATCTCTAGAAATGCTGAAAATTTGAATTTAAAATAGAAATAAAACCTGAAAAAATGAGTCAAAATAAAAAAATTAATGCAATCTGCACTCCGGCAAATTCTAACGCATAAAATGATCTAAAAATGATTACACTGCCATGTATAGTTTTTGCTGCTATAAAACTTTTTTAGTGGAACGATTTTGTCTAAGTTTAGCATTAAATATCTCTTAAAACAATTCTTCGATTTGAAAACTGTCCGCATCAGCGTGTTTATCAAACATTTCTGTATAAAACCACTGATTTTCATATTTTTGTATGCATTATTTTTCTCAATATTAACGAAGAAAGACCTCCGGTCACAAAAAATTCAAAACCGGCGGCGGCGGTGACAGCGGTAGTTACTTTTTTTTAGAATAGAGAGATTACTGCTTACATAAAGCAAAATTTCGCGTGTTTGAACTTTTTTATTTATTTATTTATTTTTTTTTTTATTAAAAAACAAATTCTTATATTTCACATGGAAAATAACAGGACCCGTACGAAGTCGGATTTTAAATTGATTGAACTAAAATATTTTGGTTATCTATTTCGTAATGATTTTTCCAAGTATTTTGTATCTTCAAAATACTCAAAATACATTCTACAGGTTTTAGAATGTAGTGTATAAGTTTAAACCGCAGAACCAGCGTTTAACGACATGTATCTGTTTTTATTGACGGAAAAGGCGTGATAGTTACTAATAATTTTTATGATTGAAACTAAACTAAATGTTAGGAGAGAACTATAGGTGAAGCACGTTGACTTATTTACAGTTTGCGTTGGCAGATTGGGGGCTGTTTTAACCCCAGATTGTTGCTTGGCACCGCTTTTTTTAAATAGGAATATTCGGCCTAATTAAAAATAGATTAAAAATTCCGAGAAATAAGGTGAATTATATTATTTTAAAAAATTGGTGAGAGTCAAATTATCTGAATTAAAAAAGTCCCCAATCTGGCAACACTACTTTCAGTTAACTTTTAAAGCTTGGAGTAGAATTTCTGTTTCAACCATTAGCCCCTTAACGCTCGAATTCAATTATGGTTTCAAAATTCAAATTGCTTATTAGCACCACTTTTATGATAAAGAAATATTAAGCTTATTTAACGACAGGAAAAACGATACTAAAATATAGTCAATTTCGCTATTTAAAAAAACTGGTGGGAATCAAACAATTTGAGTAAAAGACACAGCCCGTGAATATGGCGGAGCGAGAATTAAGGGGTTAAAAGCATAGTAATGCATATCTGCATCACTTTTTATTTAACTGTTAGCAACCACAATATTTAAATATAAATATTAATCCAGTATAAGGTACAAAAAAAAAAAAAAAAAAAAAAAAAAAACATGCTACTAAATTAGGTTAAAATATATATTAAAAATTCTGGTGTCTAATATCACTGGTCAACAAATTTGAACTTTTGCTCTGTCCTAAAACAGAAATTAGTTGTTTTGTGTGCGCTTTTTTGTGCTGAGTCCGAATCTTGTTTTAGATTTATTCCAGCACGTCAAGTTTAAGAGATATTTGCATATTTCATTTTATGCAAATTTAGTCAATTTTATACAATTATTTGCAAATTTAATGTATAAAGCTATATCAGACAGCGGTTTTTGTTTTATGTTATGATTACTACCTAATTTACTTCACAAAAACGTTGTTTCTGAGATTATACTGACATATGACTGTGAAATATTGTACCTAATTTGTATATTTTTCATGTTTTTCTAATAAAGTTTCTTGATGTTCAAATATTTCAGCCGCACGAGTACGCTAATATGTTTCTAAACCAGTTTTCTGAGCTGATTTCAAATCTTGTATCTGTTTTCTTCTATCACGCCTAGTTTTTGAAGAAAGTGAAATTTTAGTTTTGGGGCAGAAAAGCCAGAAATAGCTTTTTATGATACTTTGTATGATAAACTTCAACTAGTTAGGATAGATTCTACTACTTATTTTTTTCGATTATGTAAATTTTATTTTATATTTCTGATATGAATCTGACCCTGTTCACCTTTTTGTCAATGAATTACACACCCCTAAAAAGTATCTTATATCAAACCTGTGTGAATGCCGTGCAAAAGTAGGAATTCATCTTACTCAAAAACTAGACATGACATAAGAAAACAGACTGCAGATTTGAAATCAACATAAAAATCTAGTCTAGAAAAACATTACGTCAATCCTGTGGCAACTATTTTAAATTTGATAGTGATGTAAACATTACACTTTTGAAAATATGAAAATTGGGCTTAATAACTGATAAGTAAATGTTAAGAATATGCAAATCGTAACATCTGAAGCAAATAGTCAAGTAGTCATTATCTAGAAAATGTAATTAGATGTGACATATATTGTATCTAAAATTTGCATAAAATAGCACAAAAAAATTTAAATTTGCATAAATTTAAATATGCAAATTTCTCAAAACCTGGACCACCTAGAGATAAATGGAAAGCATATTCGGAATCAGCGCCAAACACTGATATAGAATCAACCAATTTTAGTCCTAGGACAAAACCACTGTTGTCCAGTGTATTCAGTATGAGAATAAAAAACACAATTCTAAAAGAATAATTCATGCATTTAAGGATTAAGTTTTACAAAATAAAATATTATATAAAATATGGTATTTAGATTCATACTTATTAAACTATTTACTAATTTTCGATATTTTAGTGTTTACTTGTACATAGTTGCCAATATCCCGATTTTTTTCATACCAATATTTTTATTCAAAAATACTTGCTTTATGCAATCACACAATTTATGTGATTGAATAAAGCGAACGTTTTTGTAAGATTTTACTGGTATGAAAAAAATCGGGAGATTGGCAACTATGCTTGTATTGCAGATTTGTAACATCAGAAAAGGTGAGCGTATTATATGAAAAATCCATCTCTGATATTTTTCAGTGTTTTTTTTTTTTTTTTTTGTGTGTGTGTAATAAACCCTTTTTAGAATCATATATAATTTTGTCAAAACAAAATAAAAAAAATCATGCATTTAAGGGTTAAATAAGGCGAAATTCTCTATTATAAGATACTTCTGAAAATTTGCAACTACGGTATTTTAGGCTTTCCCTGCAGCCATCCTACCTTTTGGATATTGCCTTTTTTTCCCTAAAAGAATATGGAAAATTTATTCTAAACTGTTAACACTTAACGGAAGAATGCTGACATATTCGCGAACAACCTATTTTTTTCTCCAAATGTGTTGCCAATTACTACTGTTCTGGCACCATTTTTTCTGCTCACCACATTTTGTGCATTATATAATTGCTAAAATTTTCTGATTAGTAAGGCAATTTTTTCTTGTGTAAAAATACTGACCTCAAATTAGAAACGACATATTTAGACAATAAAAATTGGTTTTCACGAATATAGCGGCATTTGTTCGTTAAAGGTTAACGAATTTTATCGCAAATTGTTTTAGCTTGAATAATGGTATACGTATTTGGTTCCTAGAGACCTTAAATGCGAAATCAAAAATAGGTCACATTTTTCCGTTCTAAAATTCTGGTAGCCAAAAATCATAGCATGTGACTTATACTACAAGTGCTCATGGAAATAGCCACTAGATATCAATGATAATTTATTTATCCTCCTCTAATGGAGAATTTTATTATTTTTCTTACTAAGTGCTTATCAAAATTGTTTTGTCTCTGTGTTGACTTAATTTAAATTTTCATAAATATGATTTGTTATTGTTTAAAATAAGTTATACATTTGTAGATCGCATTTTTGTTGCGGAAGGATAATTTACTGCCAACCAGGGGCGTTGTCCTTTTGTTCCATATTCATAAAGACAAAATTAGGCGACAAAAATTTCTCCCTCTATATACTAACTACTGCCTTTTACATTACAATGTGTTGCGGAACCAAATCATCCCAACAAAGTTTTGGGCGAAGAGAAAGAATCACACTCCATTTTATTTACTTCAAATAAAATTCCTTTATGGTATCAATTGGTGTTTATGCCACAATATCCTGAGAAATATGTTCATTAAAACACAAAAATAATGTCTAAAAAATGTCTAAATCTTTGCGGAAATCCAGTTAGTGACCATGCCTGTTTATTTTGCGATAGCATAATTTTATTTATCAACGTACTGACACTTTAAAGACCGGGAGATTTTTGGTAGAAATGAAAAGTTTTGGTGGTTTCCGCTTTAATAGGACCATATTTGATTGAAAAAGATATTTAAAAAATAGCCGATGTAAGGTTATGGTTATGACCACCCATTTCTGTGAGTGCAGGCTCGACTTTAAATTGCAAAAGAAGAAAATGTTTTTTCCTTTTTCTTTAGGATCACCTACACAATTGTGTATGTCAGGTTTTAAAGGGTTATACACTTTAAAATTTGGTTTTTCAAGAGAATATAACAAGAAACCAGGCTTGACGAACCTGCCATTATCGTAAAGCTTATGTGTGTTGAAAATATCAATGAATAGTTATTTATGATAACAACTGTGAAATCGATTTTCAAGTATTCCACAAAATAATTGTATCTAGGTATGTAAAAAAGCTAGTCATTTTTTAGTCATTATTTTCGTATTTTGATGGCCATATTTCTTAGGGTATTGTGGCATGAAAACCATATTATACCATAAAGACATTTTATTTCAAGCAAATAAAAGGGAGAGTGATTCTTTCTCCCTGCCTAAGACTTTCTTGGGATGATTTGGATTCCGTAACACATTATTGTGTAAAAGGCAGTAGTTAGTACATAGAGGGGGAAACTTTTCCATCCATTGCTTTGTGAATATGGAACAAAAGGACAACGCTCCGGTTGTCAGTAAGTTATCGTTCCGCAAAAAAGTGTTTTCTACAAAAATATAACTTATTTAAAAAAATAAGAAAGCATATTTATGAAAATTTAAATTAACCCTCCAGCCGCAGTGAGACTTTTTTAGTGAGTTACTTTTTTAAAATTAAGATTGTTTTATTCCCAACACTTTTTTGAAGTAGAAATAGTCAATTTATTTAATTACAGATTAAATAATGTGCGAATAAGCCGGATTATACGCTTTTTAAAAAAATATTGGAAATCAAGCAATCTGAATTTTTAAGAAGTAACCCACTGTAAAGCGAAAACAGCGTTTTCCTCGGCTTGAGGGTTAAATCAACACAGAGCCAAAACAATTTTGAGACGCACTTAGTAAGAAAAATGATAAACATTCTGCATTAGAGGATGATAAATAAATTACCATTGATAGCTAGTATAACTGATTGAAGAAGAGCATAATTTTAAATAAAATTATTTTAAAGCAAATTTTCAGTTCGTATTATTTTTACACTCAGATACCCAAACAACTTAAAAAGAATCTGAAAGTGTAATATCTTCTATTTGCCACATTTCGGAGAAGCTGACAACAACCGATATTGTTTACATAAATACTGACTCCGAATTTAGCTTGAAAATTAAAGCATGTAGGAAGAAAAAAACAGTATACGAATAGCCTAATTACATTTATTACAGTCTTATAAAAAATGCAAAGAAATAATAAAAGTTAAAGGGACCGTGTTGTAATCCTCTACAACAGATTTCATACGTTTACAGGGTTCGTACGCCTCCTGGAATTTTGCAGACCAGAAACGTCTTCAGCACCAGTAATTTCTCATAGGAATTTTCTACTTAAAATAAATAGGAATTTTGCTCAGTTAACTTAGATTTCTTCTTCCATAAAAAGATATTGCTAACTCTCCTGGAAAATTCCCTAACCAGTACGAGCCCTGCGTTTACTTTAAAGAAATCTACTGAGAAAATATCTTGCTTGTTAACCCCTTAATTCTCGCAGCCGTGATATTCACGGGCTGTGTCTTTTATTCAGATTGTTTGATTCCCACCAGTTTTATAAAATAGTGTAATTTGATTTATTATGGTATCATTTTACGTGTAATTAAATAAGGTCAATATATTTCTTTTTCAAAAAAGTGATGCCAATAAGCAATTTGAATTTTTAAATCGTGAATTAATGCGACCGTTAAGGGGTTAAAATACTCAAGATAGACAACAGTTTACTTCCAAATTCTTCATCATGAGCTGCATTTTTTATGCAAGGCATACCGTTCAATATTATAAAGTAATGTTATAAACATACAAAAGTTGAGCTCACTTTCTAAAAAATTCTTTGAGCTTGTGTGATACTTTCTCGTACCTGTCCAATGATTTTACTCGATCCAATATCAAGGAAACTTTTCGAAAAGGATAATATATTTAAATATACTGTATTCTGAAAATGAAAGTAGAAAATGAAGCTGATATTTTGAAATGCAGCGTGTTGCATTTTCGAACAGATAATTTTTTCTCATTCACTTTTACAGCTTATTTTACTAAGACTTTCTTGGCATTATTTGGGTTCCCAAACACATTATAATATCAATGGCAGCGGTTAGCACACATAGGGGGAAATTTTATCATCAACATCTTTGTGAGTACGGAACAAAAGGACAACACCCCCGGTTTGCTGATAATTATTTGTTCCAAAACAAAAATGTTATCAGCAAAAATATAAGTTACTTTAAACGATAAGGAAGCACCTTTATAAAAATTTTAATTAAATCAATACAGAAGAAAACAATTTTAAGAAGCACTGAATGAGAAAAATGATAAAGAAATAATATAAATCATTCACCATTAGAAAAGGATAAATAAATTACCATTACTTAATTAATAGCTAATATAATTGATTGAAGACGAGCATAATTTTAAATAAAAATATTTTAAAGCAATTTTTCAGTTAATATTTTTATTACGCTCAGATACCCAAGCAACTTAAGAAGAATCTGAAAGTGTAATATCTTCTATTTGCCACATCTCGGAGAAGCTGACAACAGCCGAAATTTTTTACATAAATACTGACTCCGATTTTAGCTTGAAAATTAAAGCATGTAGGAAGGAAAAAAACAGCATCTGAATAGCCTAATTACATTTATTACAGTCTTATAAAAAATGCAAAGAAATATTAAAAGTTTAAGGGACCGTGTTGTAATCCTCTACAACAGACTTCATACATTGACTTTAAAGAAATCTATTGAGAAATCTCTTGCTTGTTGAAATACTCAATATAGACAATAGTTTTCTTCCAAATTTTTCGCCATGAGCTGCATTTTATAGTCATTATTGCAGTCTTATGAGGAAAAAACCCACAAAAATTAAAGGGGTGTGTTGTAATCCTCTACAAAAGACTTTATATGTTTACTTTAAAGCAGCCTATTAAGAAAATCTCTATATTGTTGAAGTACTCAATATAGACAACAGTTTTCTCCAAACTTTTCGTCATGAATTGGATTTTTTATCAGAAGTACTGTATCGTTCAATATGATAAAATAACCTTTTAAACATACAAAAATTCAACTCACTTTCTAAAAAATTCTTTGGAGTTGTGTGATATTCAGGGCTCGCAGCGTTCCTAAAATTTTCGCACTTTGTTACCAGTATTTTAAATAAACATTCTTCTTGGTACATTCCTTTAACATTTATAATAGAATAATACAATAAGGATTATCGTTTTAAAATAGTGGTAAGAAATTGTGAAAATTTTAGGAACGCTGCGAGCCCTGGATATTTTTTCCCTCCTGTCAAATGATTTTACTCAAACCAATATCAGGAAAACCTTTCGAAAAGGATAATACATTCAAATATACTGTATTTTGAAAATGAAAGCAGAAAATAAAGCTGATATTTTGAGATGCAGCGTGTTACATTTTCGAGCAAATATATTTCTCGCATTTAGTTTTGAAGCCTATTTTTCTAAGACTTTTCGTTATATCTATAATATTAAACACGAGGCTCTTTTTTTAGTCATCTGCTCTGAGCTTTCTACTAAAACAATTTTATTAATTATTTTTTAAATTAAAGTTGATCATTTGTACACGTGGCCGCACCAGCAATTAAAAAAAACATTCCCCTTTTTATATTTTAATTTTAATGAAAAAATCTTTTTTATGAAATTGAGGGATGTGTTCAGTAACCTGTTCAGATTGGCACGTTGGCAAAGGAATTCGAAATGGCGCCAAAGGGTCGTTTTAGCATGTTACCAAATTTTTCAAGATGGTGTAAAAACATGCCTTTTAAATTTTTATATTATAACCGTTACATTTGTATTATTTTTATATATATTATACATGCAATTATATATATATTTATATATATATATATACAGGGTGTTCCGTTAAAGGGGTCCAATATTGATAGGGGTAATAGAGGAGATCACACGGAGCATAAATCAGTATATAATGCCTGGCCGGATCTCAATAATTTTCAAGTTACAGCAAATAGAATGAAAAATCGGAAATTTGTAAAAAAACCCTCATTGCTAAACTATAGATAATGCTACATAAAAACGAAGCACATATTTAGAAAGAGCAGAAAAAATCCTACGAAATGACATAAGTTGTTTTAGAATATTGAGAATTAATGGCGAGTTACAAGCTCTGAAACAGTGAAAAAATACAAAATCAAATATTTAGCAAAATAGTTAATCGTTAATTCCAAAAATGCAACTCTACCTACATCAAGAAAAATGTTATAAAATTTGGTCCATTCCGAAAGCTTTCGAAGAAGCTGACAATAAACCATATCAGTTTAATTGTATCGGAGAAATCAAGCAGTTCCCTAGTTACAACTCTGTACTGTTGCACGCTCGGAAAGGGCGAAACTCCGCCCATGACGATTGTAAACACCCCGTTTTAATATCTTTCAATTATACATTTCTGATCAACCTCTATCAATACCCTTTCATTATTCAGTCTGGTCAAGTGAATGACATATTGTGCAGCTCTCGCCTTGTCTTAAAGCAAACTCCGTGACTGCTGCGTTTCCTCCATGAACTTTCAGGATGATGAAGAAGAAGTACTTTTTATGCAAATTTTCTATGTGTATAGGAAGAAAAGTGTAATAAAACAGCAGTCATCAGTGGGCGTTATGTTAAAGGGAGGCTGTTGTAAGTGGGATTGTAGTAAGTTGATGTATAATAATTATGCCGGAATACTCTAACGAAGAATATGCGGACATGCATCTGATGTACGGGCAAGCTCATGGAAATGCATGTCTAGCACAGCGCATGTACCGTGAGCAATTTCCAAGGAGACGTTGCCCAAGTTCGAAACTCTTCATAAAAATCGATAGACGATTACGGAAGACTGGATCGTTTAATACAGCAAGCATTGATGCAGGGAAACCTCGACATGTACGAACACCTGCAATGGAAGAAGATGTACTGAATATTTTTAAAGATAACCCCTCCACGAGTACACGAGCTGCTGCGTCTGAAGTCGGTGTTTCTCACCAAAGTGTGTGGCGTGTTCTGCGTGCAGAAAACATGCACCCCTTTCATGTGCAGCGGGTACAACTGTTATCAGTAACAGATTGTGCTCAGCGGACAGAATTCGTACGCTGGTTGCTTAATGTAACAGAAAATAATCCACAATTTCTGGAAAATATTTTATTTACTGATGAAGCAACATTTACGAGAGAGGGCGTGGTAAACACGCACAATATGCACACATGGTCATATACAAATCCGCACACTGTTTTCCCGTCGAACGCACAACAAAAGTTCAGTGTGAACATATGGGCAGGTGTCCTCGGCGATTATCTCATAGGGCCATATTTACTCCCAGATGTACTCAATGGCAGTACGTACTTGGTTTTCCTACGGGATATCATATCCGCAGTTACTGCAAAATGTGCCAGCAACATTGCGCCACAATATGTGGTTTATGCACGATGGCGCACCGGCATATTTTTTCATAGGTGTTCGCAATCACCTCAATTCAACATATCCTGGGAAATGGATTGGACGCAGTGGACCAGTTGCTTGGCCTGCACGGTCTCCAGACCTCAATCCGTTAGACTTTTTTGTTTGGGGACACGTTAAATCGCTGGTGTATGAAACGCCTGTGGATACACCGGAGGATTTACTAGCGCGAATCGTTGTCGCTGCAGGAGACATTCCCAACTCCGTCGGAGTTTTTCGGCGTGTTCGCCAATCTTTACGACGTCGCTGTCGGCTGTGCGATTCTGTTAATGGGCGCAACTTCGAACACCTATTATAATAATGTCCGTTCGTCTGCCTTCCGACATTGAACTGTGCAGCGCAGGCCAGAAGACTATGCTTCACATATGTCATAAAGTACGTGGAATGTAATTCTTTATTTGTCATTTTTCTTTTATTTTCAACACTTTTTGGCACAGTATTTTGTAAGTCACAGACTGTGGTGTACTCAAATTGTAAATTACAAAGTTTGTATGAATTAATTTAAAATTTAGTGTCTTTTTTAAATTTATAATTAATAAAATTATTATGCTATTTGTTATTATTATTTCCTATCATAAATTATGATGCACATATACATACAATAATTGTCCATGTAAAACATGTACTGAAACTTCTTGCATAGTTACAAATCGCAATATTTTTAATTATTTCCGAATTTTCACCACCAGTTTAATTTTAAAGAATTTAACTTAAGCTTTATATCAATAAAAGACCACTTTAAAATGTAGACTATTATTGTAAAGTTATTTTGGTTCATTCAACTCTTGAATAATTAAAAATGTTGCATCTCAGAAGAAGCATGATCGAAAATGTATAGTTGAGAGTAATTAAAAAGGCGGTGTTTCCAATCGTGATGGGCGGAGTTTAACCTTTGCTAGTGTCAAAGAAAGCGGAGTTGTAACTAAGAAACTGATTAATTTCTCTCACACAATTAAGCCGATATGGTTCATTGTAAGCTTTTTCGAAAGTTTTCGGAATGGACCAAATTTTACTACATTTTCCTTGTTGTAGCTAGAGTTGTCTTTTTGGAATTAACGATTAACTATTTTGATGTATATTGGATTTCGTACTTTTTTCACTGTTTCAGGGCTTGTAACTCGTCAATAAATATTGCTATTTTGATACAATTGATGTCATTTTGTAGGTTTTTTTCTGCTCTTTCTAAATATGTGCTTCGTTTTTGTGTAGCATTATCGATAGTTTAGCAATGAGGGTTCTTTTACAATTTTCCGAATTTTCATTCTATTTGCTGTAACTTGAAAACTATTGAGATCCGACCAGGCTTTATATACTGATTTATGCTCCATGTGATCTCCTCTATTACCCCTATTAATATTGGACCCCTTTAACGGAACACCCTGTATATATATATATATATATACAGGGTGTTTCTAAACTCATGGTGCAAACTTTAAAGGTAGGCAGAGCACACAGTAACAATCAATTATGGTATAGAAATGCATGGGACCAAGTGACGCATTAATGTAAAAACACGAGGGGGGCAATTAGGCCCTTTTTTTAATATTCAAAATTTCTCATTCATACCAGAAAATTTTTATGCTATCCTTTTCTTGACATTTAATAATTACTTAACAATAAAATTCTTCTTCGAAGATTTTTGGTATGAAATCGAAATTTTTGAATAAAAAAAAGCTCAAAACTGGTAAACTTATCAAAAGAAATACACGAATAAAAAAGATAAAATGTTTATTTACAATGTAGTTTACCAGTAAATAATAATGCATAGAATAATATTACAATAAGTGCTCAAAATTGCGCCCATCAACTGTGATACATGCTTGGCAGCGTCGGTGGACCGATTGGCGCACACTTCTAAAGATTTCAGGCATTTCCCGCACACGTGCAGCAGCTTCGGATATGCGAGCTTCTAGATTTTCGTCTGAGTCAACTGGAGTCTCATAAACAAGACTCTCCAGATGTCCCCATACAAAGAAATCAAGGCTCGATAAATCGGGAGATCGCGGTGGCCAAGGAACTGGTCCACCACGCCCTATCCATCACGTCCCAAATGTGGCATTCAGGTAACTGCGCACATCAGTGGTGAAGTGCGCGGGCGCTCCATCAGGTTGAAACCACATCTGGTTACGAATGGAGATCGGAATATCTTGCAGCAGTTCTCGTAAAACCTGTCGCACAAAAAATAAGGTAACAGCGACCATACAGCCTCTTTGGTAGTAGGTATGGGACAATCAAATAATGATTAACAATAGCCGCTCACAAATTCAAAGAAAATCATTGTTGTTAAGCATGTGACGGCAGCGTTGCAGGTGGATTATTGGTTGCTCAAAGATGGAAATTGTGCGCATTAAATACACCCTCGCTTGTAAATACTGGCTCATCTGTAAATAGGATATTAGCAGTAAAGTTTGGCTGCAACACATGTTGCTGCAAAACCCGCTGGTAAAAGTTCAACCGCAGAAGATAGTCTTCCGGATTCAAAGTTTGTACACGTTGAAAACGGAAGGAATGAAATCGATTTTCAATTAACATTCTCCAAACGGTCGGATGACTCTCACTTAAATTCTGTGCAACAGCTCTTGTACTTGATTCGGGCCTTTCACTCACAAAATTCAAAATAATTTCTTCCAGATTTGTACTGCGTATAGCTCTTTATCGCCCAGGTTTCTGTCTGGTGACACGGAAAGAACCTGATTCAGAAAGCTGACGGTGTAAGCGCTGAAACATTCTATGATCAGGCATTCTTCTGCGAGGAAACTGCACCTGATACATTCGTAGGGCAACTCTGGCGTTGCCATTTGCACGACCATACATGAAATGCATGTAGGCTTTTTTCGGAATATGTAAAGTCTTCCAAAACGAACGATAGCACAATTAAAAATGGCGATTTCTTCTACTTGAATGCATGGTATTGAACGGCGACCAGTCACTTACTGCCGTCTACCGCCAGTGGAATCAACCAAAAACTCCATTTCCAATTTCAAAAATTTCTATTTTTATTTCTATTTTCAATTAATAAAATTTCGATTTCATACCAAAAATTTTCAAACAAGAATTTTATTATTAAGTAATTATGAAATGTCAACAAAAGGAAAGCATAAAAATTTTCTGGTATATGAAAAATTTTGAAAATTAAAAAATGGGCCTAATTGCCGCCGTGGTGTTTTTACATTAATGCGTCACTTGCTCCCATCCCAGATAGCATTTTTAAATTGCATTGCCGCCGTGGTGTTTTTACATTAATGCGTCACTTGCTCCCATCCCAGATAGCATTTTTAAATTGCAGAAAATTTTCAACAGTCTTCTTGCTTTTAAAACCTGCAAAGTTGCAGCAATCTCAACATGACAAGACTGAAAGTTCATAACAAGACTGCAGCAAGATAATGCAAACGCCGAAGTTACCATACTTTGAACTTGCAGCTAGCTTGTCGTGCAAGTTAAATTCATGCTGTATCAAATTTATTGCAAATTAAAGGCAAACAAGTAATCAAAAATACTGCAAAGCAGTAATCATTCCACGCCCCATCATCTGTTTACGGCTATTACACTATAAGTTTAACCCCTTCGGAGGCTCCTTAGACCTGATCAGGTCTACTGATGCAAACACACCGGCAGAAGGTGCATGCATCGTTTTCATCAACATAAACGAGCTACGGTAATATCTGTACTCTTCAACGCGAGACTTTTTCGGTATTTGATAAGTATAGCGTTTAGAAAAGCGGTGCCAGCCGAATAAAATTTCTGCAATTTCTGCGTATGTGCTGATTGTTCATTCTCTCAAGAGAGGGAGTTTTTGATTTCGTCACTTTCGTGAATTAAAGACAGTCTTGCCATCAGTTTCACAACAAACTACTCATGTAAGTGGGAAATGGTATACCTTGCGGAAAATTTGCTGCGAATTTCTAAATTCAAATTTGTCACGGCAAGATGGTGTCAGAAAAAATCAAACATGCTGCTAATGTTCATGCTATCTGGGATACATTCCTATACAATAAATGATTGTTACTGTGTGCTCTACCTACCCTTAAAGTTTCTAAAATGTGTTTAGAAACACCCTGTATATATATATATATATATATATATATACTTATATATATATATATATATATATATATATATATATATATAATTTGATATATTTCATTTCATATTTTATATAGAGGGTGTATCTTTAAGAGTAGGTGAAATTTTACGGTTTGATAGAACGTAGCTATGCGAGCAAATTTTGTCATAGAGTGTATGGTCGGAACGCAAGCGGTGAGAAGTTAAAACGTAGTTTTCCACTGTCCCAGGGCGATGGGTTGGTCCAGGTGGTCCCATAGCTTAGCCACCAAGATCCTCGGATCTCTCGTGCTTGGACCTTTTCTTGTGGGACCATATGAAAAGCCTAATTTACGAGTGCCCCATTGGAATCAATATGGATCTAGTCGCCCTGATTGCCGTTGTCGCCTACGATATTCGGAAAATGCCTGATGTCTTGGCAAATGCGCGTCAGTCCCTATCCCGCAGATGTGAAGCGTGCATTACAGCTGGAGGACGATTTTTTGAACAATTTCTTAGAGCATGTACATTAATTACATTCATGTTAATAAAATGTTTTCTGAAGTATCTCCTCTCATTCTTGTGTCAATTCTTTAACTGCGACAGTGGAAAACTACCTTTTAACTTCTCATCGCTTGCGTTCCGACCATACATTCTATGACGAAATTTGCTCGTATAGCTGCGTTCTATCCCCCGTAAAGTTTTATCCCGTTTTTCAGATACACCCTGTTTATTACGTTTCACTAAGTAAACACAGCACTAATTTTATTAAGTATATTTTTTGTTTCGGGTCTGTTTTATGAGTTAAAAATGCGTAGTTTTCGGCAGCTATGAAAAATGCATTAAACTTTTTTATTAGAATTACATTAAACCGTATTGTACAGATCACTCAATATAATTTTGCATATACATATTCTTATGAAAGGCTGGGAATTAAAATACACAAAAAATCATAAGTAAACTTTAATTAAGTAATTAATAACTCCAAAATTTGAAGAATCTGTATTAAATCCTCCAAAGCAATTTGAATCTCAACTAGAATGAAACAGAAATCTCAGTTATTACATTCGAACTAAAGCTACCACTGCAGGTTATCTTGATGGTAAAATATTTAGCAGAAATTAAACTAAAAGATATGATTATACAACTATTTGCAGAGCATATTAATAGCTTCGTGTAATTACATTGTTCCTGTGGCCAATGCAAGCACTGATTACTGAACTAAGATGACTGTAATTATTTAGAAAATACGAGAACGCGTTATGATTAAATCTTTAATAAACGCAAAGAACGTAAGTGACTGAATATGAAGAATAATTTAGAATATGTTTCATTAAAAGTAACTATAAAAAAACATTAACATTTAATATAAAGTAAAACGCTCTTGTCAAATCAGAAGCTGATAAATTTAATACAAGTTTAGCGTTTAATTAAATAAATATTCAATTAAAAACTGAATTTGTATAATATTAAATACATGGCTGCTAACATTTCCGCTTTTTATATAATCAAAATGTTATAATAAATTACTAGCCAATTCTGAAAATAAATAAGGCCAAATTTTTTATTAAATTTTAGTGGTAACAAGTAACAAAAAATCATAAAGGTTGGCAGCTATATTTATATCATAAATAAATCTTTCAGGTTTTAGTTAAATAGTACACAAGTTATAAACCACCAATACATTTTGCAATGACTTTTTTTTAAAGGTAAATGTAACGGTTTTCTATTATATTAAAAAATGAGTTAATAATGTATGAAGTTTTGTGGTTATTAATATTTTAATATTTTAGTTTATTAAAAAAAAAATGAATGAATTCCTTGGTAACTTTTATGAGACAAATGCAGCTTATGTTTGGATTTTTACAAAGTATCATATAAAAGAAGAAAAAATGAAATTCCCAAATGACTGTTCGAGTTATTTCTAAAAAACAGATGTCTCCGTTATACTATAACACAGATTAGTTAATTTTTCAATAATTTATATCTCCCGAACTTCTGGTTGAAAACTGATGTAAACTTCTAGTCTCACTTTTTCGTCATGGAGAACATAAATATGGAATGAAATTATGGTGTTGCTATTAAACTTTTAAGAGTTAGGATCAATTTTAACACTGCACAGGACGCAAACAGCGTTTCCAAATCTAATATATTTTTATTCAGAAATTTTGAGTTCACACCAGAAAATTTTAATATTAATTTGCTAGTATTTTATTCGCGATGCATTTGTCATTGCAACACTGAATACGTAACGAAAAATAACTACTGAAACTTGTAGGAGAAAATTTGGAATTTCTTGATGGTAGTTTTATAATTCTTTATTCTCTTAGGGGACGGTGGGATAACATCCCACCTAATTTTAAATAAGATTTTCGCCAGAAACCAAAGCGATATAAGTAAGCGTCCTATCTTAAATGGGAGAGGCAACATCAATCTAAGTCACACGCCACGTAGCGGACGGGGTTAAACTACAGGAAGATGACTAACTGTTTTCTTACTTCACACCACTAAAATTGTAAAGTTTTTTCAGGTTGATTAATAGCTGAAACGTCTATGACAAGGCGGAGGAAACTTCGTGGTGTCAAGTGCATCTGAACGCTCCTCTCGCTACGTCATTATTTTGCAATAAATGTGGGGAACAAAATTCAGTTCCATGAGTGACTAAAGATTTAGAAAAGATGCGCAGATGGTAGTTACCCTGCCATATATGACGCCACACTAAAAGCCCACGTATGTGGATGTTAACCTCGTCCACAAGATGGAGCAAATGTGTTAATTTACGCCCGATTTCAGTATTAAGTTTTTACGCTTACTTATATCGCTTTGGCCAGTAAAGCCGCTTTCTACTTTCAGAACTTTGCCTTATTTTGAAATAAAATGTTTCCAAAATTCAAGTGGGTATTCAACAGTACAGAAATACAATTGCTTGCCTCTCAAAGGGTTAAGATCTGACCTGTGTAGGGGATCCTATAGAAAAAGAAAACATATTTTCCTCTTTTCTGTGATTTAAACCCGAGCCTGCACCACACAGTTTATAAATCTATTCTTGACGTTGGAAATTTTAAAAAATATTTTTTTTCAATCAAATATATTCCTAATATTAGAGTTAAACACCAAGACTTTTAATTTCTACGAAAACACTTGAGGTCCTAAAGTAGTGTTTCTCAACCTATTTGCCGCGGCACACCAGTGTGCCGCATGAGATTGTCAAATGTGCCGCGAGGTTTTATGACAAATAATTAAAACTGTATGGTGTCATATCAACGGTACGACATTTTCTATTTATCACGTGCTTAATCTACTCGCTGCGTAAGTAAGTCTCCGCGATGAGCGTTTTTTACAGAATTTTTAATCTTTTATCACCGGCTCTTTAAAGCATAAATTTTTGACTATCGTAGTAGGAGAAACTGTCCTGATTAAATCAGACAAAGTTTTCGCTAAAAAATAACTGGTGGGAATAACCAAATTGTATTAATTAGACGGAAAAATGCTTGTACGAGAATATCTCGGGTTGCGCAGCGAGAGGGTTAACACTTAAAAACTACCTTCCTTCGCTTTCAATAGACGAATTAAATGGTTAATGAACCCATTTGTAATGTGCAAGACACCAAATTTGACAACAACAGAAAAAGAACAGCTGATTGATTTGAGAAACGAAACGATAAGTTTTACTGCTCAATAATCTTCGAGAAAAATTTTGATGGTTTTTGGCTTTTTGTCAAAAATGTGTACCCCGCAATCAGCTTGAAAGCTATGAAACCTAGCACCTTTCTTTTGCACCTTCATGATTCTGTGAATTTGGATATTCAGTCAGTGTTGCCAGATTGGGGACTTTTTTTATACAGATTATTTGACTGCCACAACTTTTTTTAAATTGTATAATTCACCTTATTTTTCAGAATTTTTAATATATCTTTAAATAGGACAAATATTTCAATTTAAAAAAAGCGGTGACAATCAACAATCTGGAGACTTTAAAGTCCACAAACAGCACTTTTTTCAGCAATGACAGAAATCAAGCCCAAAAAGCTAGTAAGACTTTTAAAAGTTGACGATGGAACACGAATTTATCTGACGACTTTAGAACCTTTTGATTTAATTTATTCTAGAAAATACGCTGAGGCCTCTCATTGAATAAATTTTATAAATAAATATATAACTTTTTTGTATGATATAACTTTCACATTTATTATATTCAGGTGTGCCGTAAATAATTCCTGATATTTTTAGTGCGCCGTCAACGAAAAAAGGTTGAGAAATACTGTCTCAAAGGGGAAAATGGTGTATAGGGGACACTAGGGACGGTTGACCATACGGGAGGCTTGACCCACCCATCAATTTTCACATTTAAAGCAATTTCAGAGTTTTATGAATAGGTGTCAACCAACGCCACTAGAATTCTCAAACAACAGTCCGTGTTTCATAAAGATAATCGAAATAGGTGTGGATAGGTGTTCAATTGTGAAGCGCATTCAACCTAAAAATTGCGTTTTTTAGAAATATTTTGTAAGCTTTTTTCAGATAAAATATATCATAGAAAATTATTAAGTAGGTTTTAAGTAATTCAGAAATATCGAGCTTTCATTCCAGGCATAAAGATTGTACAATAAATTAGGCTTAACATAACAATGTGCTATTCTTTAGAAAAGGTCTATGTAGGGAGGCTTGACCCAGTCAATGTGAGGGAGGGTTGACCAGATTCTCAAGGCTTTCTCAATTAAGTGAGTTTGGAAATATTTTTATTATACACTGTGCATAATGAAAACTTAATGGTTATATATATATATATATAACAATGTAAATTTATTCTGAAAAGTTACAGTAAAATGGTTTGATTGGAAAAGAATGTTTAAAACTGAAGAAAGATGTGAAAATTGCTAGATAATGGAAAAGTTGATAGGAACTTTTTTCCATTTAAATATTACTTACAGTAGGTAAATAGAAACAGTGGGAAAGACTAGAAAGGATGAAAGCAGCAGTCTTAACCCTTCCAGGGGCAGTGGTATGTTTATAAAACCACTCAATTTTAATTCCGACACTTCTTGATACACCAGAATTTTGCTAAAATGTTTTCCACTTAATATGTATGTGAAATATAGCATTTTTCTTATTTCCAAATAAATTTGTTCGTAAATTCCGGTGCCAGTTATATATTTCAACATTTTAGTACTGAAAATACTTTGCCCCTTAAATTTTTAAATCATGTTATTGATAAGTTAAGTGCTCATGCGGCTGCAAAAGGACATAACATCGATCGAAAAACTTTAGAAAGGTATGAAGACAAATTTTACCCGGGTGAATACAGTGAAATGAAGCCAAACTATGTGACAACTAGAGTTTTCAGGTCGAGTGTCACAAAAAAATAGGACAAGGAGACAAAAAAATTCGGGACAGTGGCTCCTAAATTCGGACACAATAACATGAAACTCTATGAAAATGGAACCTATCTCTAACAGAGTACTGCCTTAAATGTTAAAATTTAATTTTCCCTGCTGTACAATTATATCTGTTCAGACAAAATCCTGTTTAAAACCAAATTTTTCTCCTCTGACTTGCGATTGCGTCTCAACAGGTTTATTTTAGCATCATATATAGAAATATGTATCTTTTCATAATAATTAAGGCATGTAGCATAAACTTATTTCGCTTTTTTAAAACTGATTTTATTTCACTTCACAAATATTGCAATATAAAACAAAGTGGGTCAAGCCTCCTGTATAGTGGGTCAACCCTCCCATATGTGGGGAGCCTTGACCGATTCTTTTTTCATCATTAAACTCAATCATTTTTCAAATTTCTTATATGTTACACTTATGTAGCAATTTTATTTTGATAACTGATTGTATAACGAATAAAATGATATATAAAACTTTACTCAACTTTCAATATTTAAAAAATAAAAAATCATTTTGCAAAAAGTGAGTCAACCCTCCCTAGTCTCCCCTAAATGCGTCAAGCGGCCTGCATAGTGTTAATATATAGATCACGTCTTATGACAATATAAATCACACACAGCCATAAAGAAGTTTATACGAATTTAAAAAGTACTTTTCATTCTTTTTTTGCATTAACCAGTTGCGCTCTGACGCTATTAGACGATGTATGTCATTAACCACCAGTGTTGCCACATATGGCTTTTTTTTTTTTTTTTTTTTTTAGAAATTTTGAATTCACAACTCAAAAATTAAATTTGTAATTTTCTTTTGTTTTATTTATGTAAAATCAATTATATTATAGAGCAAGAATAATAGTTAAAAATTTTTGGTGAGAATTTGTGGTGTCTAATAAAAAAATCAGCTACATGTCATGATTTACGTCACGTTACCAAAATAGCATGATATACGTAGCGTACGTCATACAGAGCAGGAGGTTAATTTTTTGATTATGTATCAGAATTGGCGACTATTTATAAATTCAGACTTTCCAAATGGTCTCCATTCTGAACACCAGTATTTTTATAGAAAAAAAAAATTATTTTTTGATTTTTCTTGCAAACTTTATAGAAACAAACCTTGAAGGTTCATTGTATTATAAATGTTGTAGAAACGAATAATGAAGTTTTATTTAAGAAAATGCTGGTATTTCAATAGAGGACCAATTGGGAGCCCTGTTTATATTTAATCGTACCACAATTTTCAAAAATTGTCTTTGTGATAGATTTCATTTAAAAATATTCTAGTATAAGTGTATAGCCGATGTTAGTTTTAAAAAAACCGCCCTTTATTACGTATATGTCTCGACCTGTAATCAAAGGGTTAATTAGAATTGCATTTATAGCCATCGTTCAGGTTGACTCTAAATCATGGTACACATTTTAAGGTTCGGTAGAGGACACTGTAACAATCATTTATTGTATAGGAATGTATGGACGCAAGTTACTTGTTGAGATACAAACACCAGGGGCCCAATTTAGCTCTTCTTTTATTTAAAAATTTCTCATTCATGCCAGAAAATTCCTATGCCAGTCATTTCTTTATTTAAGACAAAGATTTCATAATTACATAAAGAAAAAATTCTTCTTCGAAAATTTCCGGTATGAAATTGATATTTTTGAATAATCAAAATAATCCGCTAACTGGCAAATCTGTCAAACACAGGAAAAGAATAAATGTAAATAGAAATGGAGTTTTTTTCTAATCCAAAAACTTCGATTTCATACCGGAGATTTTGAAGGAAGATTTCTTTTCTATATGTAATCATGAAATGTCTGTCTTAAATAAAGAAAAGAATATCATTTGAATTTTCTAGTATGAATGAGAAATTTTGAAATAAAAAAGGCGGCAAATTGGCCGCCTGGTCTTTGTACCTCAACGCTTCATTTGCGCCCATACAATAGATGATTGTTACAGTGTACCAACCATAAAGTTTGTACCATGAATTTAGAATCGCTCTGTATATACGTATATTTACATACTGAGCGACTTTCAAAATAGTATCATTATGGAAAAGTTGAAAATACAAAAAACAAAAGTTTATAACAATATTTCGTTAAGCAGTCTGTATTTACATCCTATGCATTATGTGAATTGAACTCTCCTAAGTTTTTTCATCTCAAGAAATTACAAACTGAAATCTGTAGCACATTTGGAGCTCGGATTTAATTACAGCTTCTAGCTAAAATATTTAGAAGAGATTAAACTGAAAGATATGTTTAACTATTTACGAAACACTCTAATAACTTCACGTAATAACATTGCTTCTGTGTGAATGCAAACACTGATTACTGGACGATGATGTCTGTAATTATCTAGAAAATATAAGAATGCTTCATGATTAAATCTTTAATAAAAGCAAAGAACAGAACTAAATGATATGAAAAATAATTAGAGTACGCTTTATTAAAAGTATCATCGGAGATCTCAAGAAACTTTATGATGAAGTAAAACGCTCTCAGCATTATCAGCAAATGATAATTTAAACGTTTAATTAAATGGACGTTAATTAATTAAACTCGAAATTTTGATAATACTTATTACTATAAGCAGGGGCCGTACGCTTCAGGAAATTTTTCAGGACAAAGATCAGTATTTTTTTAAAAGATAAATAAATTTTGGTTAAACGCGCGAAAATTCGCCTTTTATAAGAAGAGATTTTCTATAAGAAAATATCGGTACAGAAGAATTTCCTGGTTTTGAAATTTCAGGACAAGTACGACCCCTGAATAAGTAAATCTTTCACGTTTTAACCCTTTATCTACTGACGGTACTTATAAGTACCACTCACCTTAAACTTTCATCCCATAGTGAATATTAATAATATTTTAATTGTCTGTTTCCAAAAACCCTCTATTAACTTCACTTTAGATACATGGTAGCAGTAGTTCTAGGTTTGTTAGTTTAGCGAGGAAGGAGGCTATCTTTGACACAGACAATGTTTTTTGTGCAGTCATTTTGTACAGATTGTCACGCTCGTATTTTTTCTTGCTGCAAACAGAGTAAAGGGTATAAGATAAGTGTTGGATTTTTTTTATGTGTTCATTATGATTTTAGAATACAATTTGACAAGCTTTTTTAAGTGAACGGTGTATGTATTTGATTTAAAAGTTGAATTACTCTTAGGTACTCATAAGTACCGACAGTACATTGGGTGTTGGAGAAAATCTTTGTGTTTACTTTTCGTCTGTGTAGCTATCCATTGTTTTCTTCTGCTTTTAAATGTAATTATACTAAAATGTAGTGCAGTAATAATATTCCTAGCACTTCTTTTCTGTTTCATTATTATTTTTTTTTTATAAGAAATCAAAAAAGTTGTCGCACCGGCTCATTTTTGCTATTCTAGAAATGACATATGTAAATTCATATATTGCATATGTCGAGATCCGAGATAACATGTTGTCCCTGGAATATAGACGTCGCATAACCAAAGAACTGCTAACAAGATCGAAAAAAAAAATTTAACCCTTTCAGTGGCAAAGCATTTTCAATGCTAAAGTGTTGAAATAAATGATTAGCACCGGAATTTGCAAAAATATTTATTTATAAATATGAAAAAAAGCTATATTTCACATACATATTAAATCGAAAATATTTTACCACAATTCTGGTGCCATTTGAAATACCTTGTGGGTTTTTTGTTACGATATTTTACTCATAGTGTACTGGCGTTACTTTAACCCTCTCGCTGCGCAACCCGTGCGTTTCTCGGGAAACGTAAAAGTAGCAAAATTTGCGCAACCCGAGATTTAATCCTTTGATACATTTTCTCCGTCTAATTAACCCGTCTTCATCATTCCCACAACTTACCTTTTTTTGAAAATTTAGCCTTATCTAATCGGAGCATTTTCCCGATTAAATCAGATGAAAATTTTTGTTTTGAAAAACCAGTGGCAAAATAATAAAATTTCTTAAAAGATGCTCGTCGCGAAGGAATTAAGTACGCAATTTTTGAAACTATTTTGATAAAACAATTACGCAGCAAGAGAGTTAAAGTACCACTTTAATTAATTAGCTCTAACAAATTAAATTTCTCACGGGAGCGTATTTTTTTATGAATATCCTTTAATTTCCATTGTACTAACAGAAAAAAAATTACATGAAAAAAAAGTTCAGTAGATCATAATGCAATAGATAAAGGGTTAATAGCTGCATCTAAACTAATACACAAGAAACGAGGCAAACGAATCCAACATACTTCGCAGTGATTTATTATTATTATTATTATTATTATTATTATTTTTTTTTTTTTTTTTTTTTTTTGCTAAACATAATGTAAGTAACCTTTGTAGGTAAACTTAAGATAAAACGTATGTATCATGCCATTTATAATAAAAATACTTATAAGAATATTAATTTTAAGCAGAATTCTGCCGTCTCGAAAATACATGCATTTTAAATACCTTTTTAGAGCCTTAAATGTTAAAATTTCATTTTTCCTGCTGTACAATTATATCTGTTCAGACAAAATCCTGTTTAAAACCAAATTTTTCTCCTCTGACTTGCGATTGCGTCTCAACAGGTTTATTTAAACATCATATATAAAAATATATATCTTTTCATAATAATTAAGGCATGTAGCATAAACTTATTTCGCTTTTTTAAAACTGATTTTATTTCTCTTCACAAATATTGCAATATAAAACAAAGTGGGTCAAGCCTCCTGTATAGTGGGTCAATCCTCCCATATGTGGGTAGCCTTGACGATTCTTTTTTCATCATTAAACTCAATCATTTTTCAAATTTCTTATATGTTACACTTATGTAGCAATTTTATTTTGATAACTGATTGTATAACGAATAAAATGATATATAAAACTTTACTCAACTTTCAATATTTAAAAAATAAAAAATCATTTTGTAAAAAGTGAGTCAACCCTCCCTAGTCTCCCCTAAATGCGTCAAGCGGCCTGCATAGAGTTAATATATAGATCACATCTTATGACAATATAAATCACACACAACCATAAAGAAGTTTATACGAATTTAAAAAGTACTTTTCATTCTTTTTTTGCATTAACCAGCTGCGCTCTGACGCTGTTAAACGATGTATGTCATTAACCACCAGTGTTGCCACATATGGCTTTTTTTTTTTTTTTTTTTTTTTTTTAGAAATTTTGAATTCACAACTTAAAAATTAAATTTGTAATTTTCTTTTGTTTTATTTATGTAAAATATATTATATTATAGAGCTGTTAGACGATGTATGTCATTAACCACCAGTGTTGCCACATATGGCTTTTTTTTTTTTTTTTTTTTTTTTTTTTTTAGAAATTTTGAATTCACAACTCCAAAATTAAATTTGTAATTTGTTACAATTTAAATTGTTTATTTATGTAAAATCAATTATATTATAGAGCAAGAATAATAGTTAAAACTTTTTGGTGAGAATTTGGGGTGTCTAATAAAAAAATCAGCTATATGTCATGATTTACGTCACGTTACCAAAATAGCATGATGTACGTAGCCTACGTCATACAGAGCAGGAGGTTAATTTTTTGATTATGTATCAGAATTGGCGACTATTTATAAATTCAGGCTTTCCAAATGGTCTCCAATCTGAACACCAGTATTTTTATAGAAAAAAAAATATTTTTAGATTTTTCTTGCAAGCTTTATAGAAACAAACCTTGAAGGTTCATTGCATTATAAATGTTGTAGAAAAGAATAATGAAGTTTTATTTAAGAAAATGCTGGTATTTCAATAAACGACCAATTGGGAGCCCTGTTTATATTTAATCGTACCACAATTTTCAAAAATTGTCTTTGTGATAGATTTCATTTAAAAATATTCTAATATAAGTGTATAGCCGACGTTAGTTTTAAAAAAAAACGCCCTTTATTACGTATATGTCTCGACCTGTAATCAAAGGGTTAATTAGAATTGCATTTATAGCCATCGTTCAGGTTGACTCTAAATCATGGTACAAATTTTAAGGTTCGGTAGAGGACACTGTAACAATCATTTACTGTATAGGAATGTATGGACGCAAGTTACTTGTTGAGATACAAACACCAGGGGCCCAATTTAGCTCTTCTTTTATTTAAAAATTTCTCATTCATGCCAGAAAATTCCTATGCCAGTCATTTCTTTTTTAAGACAGATATTTCATAATTACGCAAAGAAAAAATTCATCTTCGAAAATTTCCGGTATGAAATTGATATTTTTGAATAATCAAAATAATCCGCTAACTGGCAAATCTGTCAAACACAGGAAAAAAAATAAATGTAAATAGAAATGGAGTTTTTTTTTAAATCCAAAAACTTCGATTTCATACCTGAGATTTTGAAAGAAGACTTCTTTTCTGTATGTAATCATGAAATGTCTGTCTTAAATAAAGGAAAGAATAGCATTTGAATTTTCTAGTATGAATGAGAAATTTTGAAATAAAAAAGGGGGCAAATTGGCCACCTGGTCTTTGTACCTCAACGCTTCATTTGCGCCCATACAATAGATGATTGTTACAGTGTACCAACCATAAAGTTTGTACCATGAATTTAGAATCGCTCTGTATATACGTATATTTACATACTGAACAACGTTCAAAATAGTATCATTATGGAAAAGTTGAAAATACAAAAAACAAAAGTTTATAACAATATTTCGTTAAGCAGTCTGTATTTACATCCTATGCATTATGTGAATTGAACTCTCCTAAGTTTTTTCATCTCAAGAAATTACAAACTGAAATCTGTAGCACATTTGGAACTCGGATTTAATTACAGCTTCTAGCTAAAATATTTAGAAGAGATTAAACTGAAAGATATGTTTAACTATTTACGAAACACACTAATAACTTCACGTAATAACATTGCTTCTGTGGCGAATGCAAACACTGATTACTGGACGAAGATGTCTGTAACTATCTAGAAAATATAAGAATGCTTCATGATTAAATCTTTAATAAAAGCAAAGAACAGAACTAAATGATATGAAAAATAATTAGAGTACGCTTTATTAAAAGTATCATCGGAGATCTCAAGAAACTTTATGATGAAGTAAAACGCTCTCAGCATTATCAGCAAATGATAATTTAAACGTTTAATTAAATGGACGTTAATTAATTAAACTCGAAATTTTGATAATACTTATTACTATAAGCAGGGGCCGTACGCTTCAGGAAATTTTTCAGGACAAAGATCAGTATTTTTTTAAAAGATAAATAAATTTAGGTTAAACTCGCGAAAATTCGCCTTTTATAAGAAGAGATTTTCTATAAGAAAATATCGATACAGAAGAATTTCCTGGTTTTGAAATTTCAGGACAAGTACGACCCCTGAATAGGTAAATCTTTCACGTTTTAACCCTTTATCTACTGACGGTACTTATAAGTACCACTCACCTGAAACTTTCATCCCATAGTGAATATTAATAATATTTTAATTGTCTCTTTCCAAAAACCCTCTATTAACTTCACTTTAGATACATGGTAGCAGTAGTTCTAGGTTCGTTAGTTTAGCCAGGGAGGAGGCTATCTTTGACACAGACAATGTGTTTTGTGCCGTCATTTTGTACAGATTGTCACGCTCGTCTTTTTTATTGCTGCAAACAGAGTAAATGGTATAAGATAAGTGTTGGATTTTTTTTATGTGTTCATTATGATTTTAGAATACAATTTGACAAGCTATTTTAAGTGAACGGTGTATGCATTTGATTTAAAAGTTGAATTACTCTTAGGTACTCATAAGTACCGACAGTACATTGGGTGTTGGAGAAAATCTTTGTGTTTACTTTTCGTCTGTGTAGCTATCCATTGTTTTCTTCTGCTTTTAAATGTAATTATACTAAAATGTAGTGCAGTAATAATATTCCTAGTATTTCTTTTCTGTTTCATTATTATTTTTTTATAAGAAATCAAAAAAGTTGTCGGCTCATTTTTGCTATTCTAGAAATGACATATGTAAATTCATATATTGCATATGTCGAGATCCGAGATAACATGTTGTCCCTGGAATATAGACATCGCATAACCAAAAAACTGCTAACAAGATCGAAAAAAAAAACCCTTTCTGGGGCAAAGCATTTTCAATGCTAAAGTGTTGAAATAAATGATTAGCACCGGAATTTGCAAAAATATTTATTTATAAATATGAAAAAAAGCTATATTTCACATACATATTAAATCGAAAATATTTTACCACAATTCTGGTGCCATTTGAAATACCTTGTGGGTTTTTTGTTACGATATTTTACTCATAGTGTACTGGCGTTACTTTAACCCTCTCGCTGCGCAACCCGTGCGTTTCTCGGGAAACGTAAAAGTAGCAAAATTTGCGCAACCCGAGATTTAATCCTTTGATACATTTTCTCCGTCTAATTAACCCGTCTTCATCATTCCCACAACTTACCTTTTTTTGAAAATTTAGCCTTATCTAATCGGAGCATTTTCCCGATTAAATCAGATGAAAATTTTTGTTTTGAAAAACCAGTGGCAAAATAATAAAATTTCTTAAAAGATGCTCGTCGCGAAGGAATTAAGTACGCAATTTTTGAAACTATTTTGATAAAACAATTACGCAGCAAGAGAGTTAAAGTACCACTTTAATTAATTAGCTCTAACAAATTAAATTTCTCACGGGAGCGTATTTTTTTATGAATATCCTTTAATTTCCATTGTACTAACAGAAAAAAAATTACATGAAAAAAAAGTTCAGTAGATCATAATGCAATAGATAAAGGGTTAATAGCTGCATCTAAACTAATACACAAGAAACGAGGCAAACGAATCCAACATACTTCGCAGTGATTTATTATTATTATTATTATTATTATTATTATTATTTTTTTTTTTTTTTTTTTTTTTGCTAAACATAATGTAAGTAACCTTTGTAGGTAAACTTAAGATAAAACGTATGTATCATGCCATTTATAATAAAAATACTTATAAGAATATTAATTTTAAGCAGAATTCTGCCGTCTCGAAAATACATGCATTTTAAATACCTTTTTAGAGCCTTAAATGTTAAAATTTCATTTTTCCTGCTGTACAATTATATCTGTTCAGACAAAATCCTGTTTAAAACCAAATTTTTCTCCTCTGACTTGCGATTGCGTCTCAACAGGTTTATTTAAACATCATATATAAAAATATATATCTTTTCATAATAATTAAGGCATGTAGCATAAACTTATTTCGCTTTTTTAAAACTGATTTTATTTCTCTTCACAAATATTGCAATATAAAACAAAGTGGGTCAAGCCTCCTGTATAGTGGGTCAATCCTCCCATATGTGGGTAGCCTTGACGATTCTTTTTTCATCATTAAACTCAATCATTTTTCAAATTTCTTATATGTTACACTTATGTAGCAATTTTATTTTGATAACTGATTGTATAACGAATAAAATGATATATAAAACTTTACTCAACTTTCAATATTTAAAAAATAAAAAATCATTTTGTAAAAAGTGAGTCAACCCTCCCTAGTCTCCCCTAAATGCGTCAAGCGGCCTGCATAGAGTTAATATATAGATCACATCTTATGACAATATAAATCACACACAACCATAAAGAAGTTTATACGAATTTAAAAAGTACTTTTCATTCTTTTTTTGCATTAACCAGCTGCGCTCTGACGCTGTTAAACGATGTATGTCATTAACCACCAGTGTTGCCACATATGGCTTTTTTTTTTTTTTTTTTTTTTTTTTAGAAATTTTGAATTCACAACTTAAAAATTAAATTTGTAATTTTCTTTTGTTTTATTTATGTAAAATATATTATATTATAGAGCTGTTAGACGATGTATGTCATTAACCACCAGTGTTGCCACATATGGCTTTTTTTTTTTTTTTTTTTTTTTTTTTTTTAGAAATTTTGAATTCACAACTCCAAAATTAAATTTGTAATTTGTTACAATTTAAATTGTTTATTTATGTAAAATCAATTATATTATAGAGCAAGAATAATAGTTAAAACTTTTTGGTGAGAATTTGGGGTGTCTAATAAAAAAATCAGCTATATGTCATGATTTACGTCACGTTACCAAAATAGCATGATGTACGTAGCCTACGTCATACAGAGCAGGAGGTTAATTTTTTGATTATGTATCAGAATTGGCGACTATTTATAAATTCAGGCTTTCCAAATGGTCTCCAATCTGAACACCAGTATTTTTATAGAAAAAAAAATATTTTTAGATTTTTCTTGCAAGCTTTATAGAAACAAACCTTGAAGGTTCATTGCATTATAAATGTTGTAGAAAAGAATAATGAAGTTTTATTTAAGAAAATGCTGGTATTTCAATAAACGACCAATTGGGAGCCCTGTTTATATTTAATCGTACCACAATTTTCAAAAATTGTCTTTGTGATAGATTTCATTTAAAAATATTCTAATATAAGTGTATAGCCGACGTTAGTTTTAAAAAAAAACGCCCTTTATTACGTATATGTCTCGACCTGTAATCAAAGGGTTAATTAGAATTGCATTTATAGCCATCGTTCAGGTTGACTCTAAATCATGGTACAAATTTTAAGGTTCGGTAGAGGACACTGTAACAATCATTTACTGTATAGGAATGTATGGACGCAAGTTACTTGTTGAGATACAAACACCAGGGGCCCAATTTAGCTCTTCTTTTATTTAAAAATTTCTCATTCATGCCAGAAAATTCCTATGCCAGTCATTTCTTTTTTAAGACAGATATTTCATAATTACGCAAAGAAAAAATTCATCTTCGAAAATTTCCGGTATGAAATTGATATTTTTGAATAATCAAAATAATCCGCTAACTGGCAAATCTGTCAAACACAGGAAAAAAAATAAATGTAAATAGAAATGGAGTTTTTTTTTAAATCCAAAAACTTCGATTTCATACCTGAGATTTTGAAAGAAGACTTCTTTTCTGTATGTAATCATGAAATGTCTGTCTTAAATAAAGGAAAGAATAGCATTTGAATTTTCTAGTATGAATGAGAAATTTTGAAATAAAAAAGGGGGCAAATTGGCCACCTGGTCTTTGTACCTCAACGCTTCATTTGCGCCCATACAATAGATGATTGTTACAGTGTACCAACCATAAAGTTTGTACCATGAATTTAGAATCGCTCTGTATATACGTATATTTACATACTGAACAACGTTCAAAATAGTATCATTATGGAAAAGTTGAAAATACAAAAAACAAAAGTTTATAACAATATTTCGTTAAGCAGTCTGTATTTACATCCTATGCATTATGTGAATTGAACTCTCCTAAGTTTTTTCATCTCAAGAAATTACAAACTGAAATCTGTAGCACATTTGGAACTCGGATTTAATTACAGCTTCTAGCTAAAATATTTAGAAGAGATTAAACTGAAAGATATGTTTAACTATTTACGAAACACACTAATAACTTCACGTAATAACATTGCTTCTGTGGCGAATGCAAACACTGATTACTGGACGAAGATGTCTGTAACTATCTAGAAAATATAAGAATGCTTCATGATTAAATCTTTAATAAAAGCAAAGAACAGAACTAAATGATATGAAAAATAATTAGAGTACGCTTTATTAAAAGTATCATCGGAGATCTCAAGAAACTTTATGATGAAGTAAAACGCTCTCAGCATTATAAGCAAATGATAATTTAAACGTTTAATTAAATGGACGTTAATTAATTAAACTCGAAATTTTGATAATACTTATTACTATAAGCAGGGGCCGTACGCTTCAGGAAATTTTTCAGGACAAAGATCAGTATTTTTTTAAAAGATAAATAAATTTAGGTTAAACGCGCGAAAATTCGCCTTTTATAAGAAGAGATTTTCTATAAGAAAATATCGATACAGAAGAATTTCCTGGTTTTGAAATTTCAGGACAAGTACGACCCCTGAATAGGTAAATCTTTCACGTTTTAACCCTTTATCTACTGACGGTACTTATAAGTACCACTCACCTGAAACTTTCATCCCATAGTGAATATTAATAATATTTTAATTGTCTCTTTCCAAAAACCCTCTATTAACTTCACTTTAGATACATGGTAGCAGTAGTTCTAGGTTCGTTAGTTTAGCCAGGGAGGAGGCTATCTTTGACACAGACAATGTGTTTTGTGCCGTCATTTTGTACAGATTGTCACGCTCGTCTTTTTTATTGCTGCAAACAGAGTAAATGGTATAAGATAAGTGTTGGATTTTTTTTATGTGTTCATTATGATTTTAGAATACAATTTGACAAGCTATTTTAAGTGAACGGTGTATGCATTTGATTTAAAAGTTGAATTACTCTTAGGTACTCATAAGTACCGACAGTACATTGGGTGTTGGAGAAAATCTTTGTGTTTACTTTTCGTCTGTGTAGCTATCCATTGTTTTCTTCTGCTTTTAAATGTAATTATACTAAAATGTAGTGCAGTAATAATATTCCTAGTATTTCTTTTCTGTTTCATTATTATTTTTTTATAAGAAATCAAAAAAGTTGTCGGCTCTTTTTTGCTATTCTAGAAATGACATATGTAAATTCATATATTGCATATGCCGAGATCCGAGATAACATGTTGTCCCTGGAATATAGACGTCGCATAACCAAAAAACTGCTAACAAGATCGAAAAAAAAAACCCTTTCAGGGGCAAAGCATTTTCAATGCTAAAGTGTTGAAATAAATGATTAGCACCGGAATTTGCCAAAATATTTATTTATAAATATGAAAAAAAGCTATATTTCACATACATATTAAATCGAAAATATTTTACCACAATTCTGGTGCAATTTGAAATACCTAGTGGGTTTTCTGTTACGATATTTTACTCATAGTGTACTGGCGTTACTTTAACCCTCTCGCTGCGCAACCCGAGCGTTTCTCGGGAAACGTAAAAGTAGCAAAATTTGCGCTCCCCGAGATTTAATCGGGGATGCATTTTCTCCGTCTAATTAACCCGCCTTCATCATTCCCACAACTTACTTTTTTTTGCAAATTTTGCCTTATCTAATTGGAGCATTCTCCGATTAAATCAGATGAAAATTTTTGTTTTGAAAAACCAGTGGCAAAATAATAAAATTTTTTAAAAGACGCTCGTCGCGAAGGAATTAAGTACGCAATTTTTGAAACTATTTTGATAAAACAATTACGCAGCAAGAGGGTTAAAGTACCACTTTAATTAATTAGCTCTAACAAATTAAATTTCTCACGGGAGCATATTTTTTTATGAATATCCTTTAATTTCCATTGTAGAAACCGAAAAAAAAATTACATGAAAAAAAAGTGCAGTAGATCATAATGCAATAGATAAAGGGTTAATCGCTGCATCTAAACTAATACACAAGAAACAAGGCAAACGAATCCAACATACTTCGCAGTGATTTATTATTATTATTATTATTTATTTATTTTTTTTTTTTATTATTTATTTATTATTTTTTTTTTTTTTTTTTTGCTAAACATAATGTAAGTAACCTTTGTAGGTAAACTTAAGATAAAACGTATGTATCATGCCATTTATAATAAAAATATTTATAAGAATATTAATTATAAGCAGAATTCTGCCGTCTCGAAAATACATGCATTTTAAATACCTTTTTAATATATATTTGTATTTTGTATTTTAAACTTATTAAAGTAAAATATTTTGGTAATGTATTTCGAAATGATTTTCCTTAGTTCTTTGTATTTTCAATGTAATTTTACAATAATTTTTACTGTCAAAACTAAAGTAAATGCTACCGGTGAAACACTGCCATCGCCTACTTTCAGTTAACATTGAAAGCTTGGAAAAAGTGATGGGTCATTTATTGAAATTAAACTTCGATGATGAGGTTTGGGGATTTGTCTTAGCTAGTTGCCTTTAGCCAGACCAGAAAGCTTAAAGGAAAAACATCCATCACTATTTTTATCGATATTTTTTCGACTTAAATAAACGGAAAATTTCTATTTTAAATAAGGCGAAAATTTTAATTATAAAATACAAGTGGAAATTTGTTCGGACGTGTACCAGGTTCATGGAACTATTGATAAAGAGGAACTGCCATAGCTTTAAAATAGTGAAGCTTCAACTGTAACCGCTTTCGTAAAGGGGGGGGGGGGGGGAGGCGGACTCGCAGAAGTAAGTTTACATAGAATTTTCTACCTATTTAAACTCCTGACTACTGCGAAATCTCAATGATAAATAATGGCAGAAACAGCTATTCATTTTTACTGGTGGATGTTTACTTCGGCGGTAGTCCGTCCCTGCGTCTCGCCCTTATTGTGACAACCTAGACAACTTCCTGTCAGTATCAATGTAAAAAATTTTATTACCTGCTTAAACTAACATCAGTAAAAATAAATTGAAAATTTTACCCTATTTCTGAGAAAATCTTACCATAAATATATTACAAAAAACTTAAAATTTTTTTATATAATACAAAAATATATCTTATTGTTTAAGGCTATCCTTAAACTATCTTCTATACTTTTCCCTTTTTGTTTTGTTTTTATTTTTCATTTGAGCTCATGAAATTAGTTTTTTTTTAAATATATATAATTAGTATTTTTAAGTTTTTCTTCCCAGTGCTGCCATGATTCAGTTCCTTCTAGTACTTCCATTGTATTTCTTTCGGGGATGTGGGGCAATAGGCCCCAGGCTCCTTCGTAAACTGTCAGAAGTCTCTCCATGAATAATACACTTAAATAACAAAACATGTTCTATTAAAATTTATTGGTGGAAAGTTAGCCCCAGCTATTAATCCGATAAAAAAAAAAACAGCCACCATCTTCTGACAACTTCCTCAGTTACTTCACTAGCAACTGGTAGAAAGTACATTATATGTCTCATCCTCTTTGTTCGTAAATCCATTATCAGACTCTGCCTCAAATAAAGTTATGAATAAAGAGGAAAAAGCATACAGCGTTGAGTCAACCAGTTGCAAGTGAAGAAACTGAGGATTTCATAAAAGGTTGGAGGATGTTTTTTTTTTTACATCATATTAACAGTTTCTGATTACAGACGAAGCAAACCTCCAACAGTAAATTTCAAGTAGGAAATTTCCTCTTATTTTAGTGACATATAAACCAAAAATTTCTCTCACAAATATGTTAAAATTTCTATTTGTTTTTAATGGTGGCAGTTGGCCCTGGTATTATAATGTTTTTCGCCGACACCGACAGGCAGTGTTGCCGTATCTGACAGATTTTTTATTTATAAATATTGAATTCACACCAGAAAATTTTGGATAGCAATTTTCTTTTACTTTATTTATGAAACAATAACGAAACAAACATTTTTTCAGCCAGACATCATATCAGTCATATCACTCTCATCATTTCGGGTTGTGAGGTGGTCATGTGAGGTGATTGCTCCATCGCATGTTATATTTTTCGCAGTGTGAATGGCAGGTGTGGCGGTTCGTTAGAATAGTTTTCGCTCGCTATTTAGTGCTGCATTATGACGGCTACTGATGATCAAGATTACTATATCAAGGAAGTTATCGACAAAATATGTAATGGAACGTTAAACAGTAATTTCAAAGACCAATTTGATAGATTTTCTTCGAACTTTGAGGACTATTCTAAGACTATACTGGGTGATTTTTACACCTTCGTAGACCAATATATCTTGGATATTAAGGCTAAAGCTGGATATTCTGACTCTGCCTCTGAACAGGAAGAGGTAAGAAAAACTTGCCATGATGTTTTTACTTTGCTTGGGGAGCCAACCCATGATACTTTGTTAAATTCAGCTATCTTTAGTTTTTTTTGCTCTATTAAGTATAAGAAAACTCCTAACTTTTTTCTTACTAATACTAACCTTAAAAACGAAATTTTCAATGCAGTTAAGAAAGGCGTTAAGCGTCCTCTTTCAGAGGAGAGTTCACCTATCCCTCTAAGTAATAAATATAAGAATATCGCTAATGAAGTTACCCTTACTGAAAATATAGATATGGATGAGTCAAATGTTAGTGATAATACTCAGAATACTGTCAAAGTTAAAAAATCAGTTAACCCTTTCTACGTCGAAGTCGACAGCAATTGGGCGGCGGTAGCTCATGAAATTACGGTGTTAAACTTGGAAAGACCAAAAATAACGCTAAAAGGCGAACGCATTGTTATACAATGTAACTCTGATAAGGACTTTAAATCTACTCAGAAATGGCTAGACCAAAACAAAAAGAAATATACAACTCTTGATCCTAAAGAACTTCGACCCAAAAAAATATGCATTAGGGGCCTCCCCTGTTACACCGATACTAAAATTATTGAAGATAGTCTCAGGGAGCATGGTTTCGCAGTCACTAGGGCTGCCATGCTTAAAAATCGTAAAACTGGCCAACCAATGCCAATATACATGGTAAATGTTATTCCTCGTAAGAACTTTGAAGAAATTTACCAAATTAACAATATACATTATATTTCTGTTAAGATTGAAGCTTTTACTAGCAAAAATCGTGTAAAACAGTGTTACAAATGCCAGGGTTACGGTCACGCATCAGAAGTGTGTGGCTTCGATGCTAAATGTGTAAAATGCGGAGATCAACATTTAAGTACAGATTGTCACCACAAGGGGCGTATTAAACCCACTTGTGCCAATTGTGGACTGGGGCACCCAGCGAATTTCCGTGGTTGTCCAAAAAATCCTTATAGACTCGAAAATAAACAGAACCGAAAAACAAGTAATAGCGTCAGCAATCTATCCCAAGAAACCCAAATCTTAGCGGATATATTTAAGAATTATAATTATACCAAAAATACTAAAGACTCTGAACCCTCTACAAGTAATGTAGAATTAAACTCTGATAACAATGATAGTACTACCGCAAACACCCATTCCTCCCCTACTATTGAAAATTCTAATGCTCCTACTAATTACACCAATGATATTAAAGACATTCTTAATACTTTCAACGAAGACAAACAAATCTTTCAAATCACTAAATTCCTAAAATGTATAAAGAACATCTCAACTCAGACTAAGAACCTCGATAATCCGATGCAAAAATTGATGGTTATACTAACTGAATTTGATAAACTTGCAAGTCATATCAACATTAACGAAGATTAAGCTCTTCATTTGCTAAACTTTTTCCCTTCTTTTTATTTGTGTTGTTTGTTTAAAAATTATAAAAAAAAACTTCTATTCTAGTATTTTATGCTCTTCTCATGATATTACTCTTATTTCTTTCATTCCCATGTTTAATTTACCTCAAATTACTAGACTGGGTGGACGCCGTCTTCTTGCTGTCGTTTGATCCCCTCGGCTTTTGCATTTATCTGTTTTTTTTTTTTTTTTTAGTTTGAACTCTCCTCACTGTAGCTTTTTCTTATATTTTTATTCTTTTTTACTTATAGTAATTTAAATTCTCTTGTAATTATGTATATATTTAGTTTTGTTTCTTTTCTGAACTGTGTTAAACTTTTTTACTTATCAAGCTATATTAAATGTATGGTCTCTGAATTGAGTCTTTTTTTTATGGGGCTTCCTTTGGTAGCTTTTTCGCCTGTCCTGGACATTTATGTGGATCATATGGAACTTTTTTTTTTTCCTACTTGTTCTACTAACAACTTTTTCTTAAAAATTGTCTATCTCTTTAGCTTTTACTCTCCATTTTTTCGTGGCTACTAGCCGCGTTTAAACGCTCTTTTTTCCAAGGCTCCCATTGCATTGTAACACAATATACTCTTAGCCTGGATGTAAAGTTGCCATGCAACTAGGGAATCCACACACCTGCTTGATTGTTCCATTGTTCCATAACGAAACAAAGCAAGGCTTCTCGATGGCTTACCTTGTTGCAGCTTTACAATGTTCCATTATTGTTCTAAAAGTAAAATAAAATGAAATTGTTATTCAAAATTTTCTGGTGCGAATGCTATATTTCTATCTAAAAAAAATCCGCCAGATGCGACAACACTGCCTGTCAGTGTCAATGGAAAATATTATAATACCCGGGTCAACTTCCACCAGTAAAAATGAATATCTATCCTCTTATAAACGAAAAATATTAAAATTTACTGGTGAGAATTCGGATAAAATAAAATTCGGATACTAAATAAAAAATCAGTCAGATGCGGCATCACTACTGACAGGGAAACACTGTTTAGGTTGTCAAAATATGGCGGAAATGCAGGGTCTAACTACTGCCAAAGTAAAATTCCACCGGCAAAAATAAATATATCTTTTTGGCAATAATTATGATTGAAGTTCTGCATTAATAAGGCGTTTAAAAAAGAAGAAAATTTCTATTTAAATTTACTGCTGGAAGTTTGCCCCGGTGGTAATGAGCCATTGTGAAACGGGTTATAATTAAAGCATAACCATTTTGAGGACATGTCAGTTCCTCTTTATTTATAGTTCCATGCTGCCTCCAACCATCCAATGTTTAAGATGCACTGGTTGTTTTTTTTTTTTGTTTTTTGTTTTTGTTTTTTTATAAAGAAAATGGAAAACTTATTCAAAAATTTTAACATTTAATGAAAGAATGCAGAGATATTTGCGAACACTAATTTTTACTGTCCAAACATTTAGTTTCCAATTATTATTGTTTTTTCCGACAAACTCTTTTTGCATTATTAGATGATTAAATGTTCAAAATTTGAGAAAGCGAAATTTTCTGTTCTAAAATACTGACGTTCATTTGGAAACATCATTTCAGGACAATAAAAATTGGTTGTCGTTAATATGTCGGTATTCGTTCGTTAAAGATTAACAGTTTCTTCGAAATCAGACGAATCTGATGAAAAAAAAAATTGTAGCAGATAATGGCTGCTTCACATATGAAGACTGTACGCCATTTTCGTTGTAATGTTTAACTGATAAATCGATTAATTTAAAAACATCCAATTCGTGTCCTTTACACTGTTGAGGAATGTTATTTATGTTCAATACAAATTTTCCTTCAAGTGCTGCAACCGAGAGGCTTTTTCATCTTTTCAAGGCATTACAAATTCTTATAAAAGAAATTTATTAAGCAATTCACAGTTTGAAAAATTGGTTATATTGCAGATCGGTAATAAATTTAATCCATACTTTTACATTGTACATTGTCTTTGTAACACTTTATTTGTATGCTTTACCTGAAACTGAATTATACTCATGTTTTTTTTTATTATTATTATTACTTCTGTATTCATTTTTTAAATTTTATGTATACGTTTTCTTTGTTTCCTACATTTAAAGCCATCCGGCGTTGACCGGTTCTACAGAAAGGTACCATGTACTGTCTATCCATTTGTATACCTTCTTTTTTTTTTTCTCGTTTTTTCTTGACAACGGGAATGAGAATTCAAAACTACAGTAGAAATTATGAAAGCTATCTCCAAAAAATATCTGTTATGAATTGTAAATAGTAATATTTAAAAAAAAATCTGTAGAATAATGAAGGTAATTTCATCCGAAACCCGGGATTGCGTGCTGACAATGAATGAAAGTCATATATATATATATATATATATGACCATTAAAAATACATTACAAATTACCAACATACATAGTTGCCAATCTCCCGATTTTTTTATACCAATATTTTTTTACGAAAATACTTGATTTATATAATCGCAGAATTTACGCAATTAAATAAAGCGAATATTTTTGTAAGATTTTACTGGTATCCAAAAAATCGGGAGGTTGGCAATTATGCAACAAACATAAAATAAATAAATAAATAAAATGAGCAGAAAAAGAATAATGGATATTTGTAGAACCTAGACAGAATTTTCAGGCCCCAAATGCCTAAAGTTCCAGAAATAAAGTGTGTGGTTTCATCTTCATATTAGCCATAAAAAAGCTAAAGAATATGAATTTGGGACTACAAACATATAAAAAAAGAGAGAAATAAATTATGAAATAAGTTTAAAATAAAACATGATTAAAAAGATTTAAGAAATAAAATACGCATTACCATATTGAAAGCATTGCTGACTGGGAATGAGGAAACTTTAAATACAAGTAAAGGAGATTATATGCACATGTAGCCAAAAAACGTTTTTTAAATGTTGCAGGACCAAGGAGTAACGATGTACAATATGGTCAAGCATATTCCTCAATATATGTGACCAGCGCCCTCTATAGATGATTTAAAATTGAATTTCAGCATGTATTTCAAAGAATCAGTGAAGTGCTTCAAACTTAATAATTATATATTGTTTTGGAAAAAAAATAATATATAATAAAAACCATTTATATCTATTAATGGATTAAGCTTTAATGCAAATACCGTCTGCAGACAAATATGTGTATAAATAAAAAATAAAATAATAATGAAAATGTGTTAATAAATTTATACCATTATATTAGAAAAAATAAGTAATTGATATATTAAATAAAATTTATTTGTAAATTAGTGATATTGATTCATTAATTAATGTTTCACATAAATCAATTTTCCTAGCCATAACATATGAGTATTTAAATTCCATTGACTACAGTGCATGAAGACTTAAACAGATATATAATTAAATGTAAATAAATAAATAAATAAATAAATAAAATTATGATGCTAAGGAATTAATATTATATATATATTTTTAAATAAGAAATATTAATATTTTTTAAATGAAAATTATCACCAGTACCAGAAGCGTACCATGAACACAGATTAATTTTTATTTCTTTCTTTATTAACTTATTTATTGTAACTCCATGGGTCCCACCAATTGTAATTTTAAATTGCATATAAAAAGAACATTTATTACGATTGAGTTTATAAAACTAACTTTTCACTATAATTTAGCAGAAGGCATCATAACGCAGTGAACAGTGGAAAATGCAACACATTCGATAGCGTAAGACTTGGGTTTTCAATTATTATCTCGACTAACAATTAAAACATGAAAAAGCTTAACCCATAGCTGCCAACTTTTACGCTTTTTCTTTACCACTAAAATTTAACAGTAAAATTTCAGATATTTAATCGGCGAACTTTGTGATTCAAAAACTGAAAAATTACTTTTAAATTTTAGTGGTAAGAAAAAAGCGTAAATGTTGGCAGCTAAGTATAACCTGGGATGCATTGAGACCAATCATTGTCTGTTCAGGAACCAAATTTGCAGACATCTACGAGCAGTAGAAATACCTAGTTACCACACACAGACAGACAGGCTCACAATCACCTTTCCTTTTTAATATAGCTATAAAATTTCTCTCTGATAGATTGTATATTTTGTTTCTTTAATTTGACAAAGTTACAATTTCCAGAAATGTAATTAGTTTAGCAAAAGCACTTACCTTTCATTGAACTCAATTTAATACCGACGACTATTTTTTTTTTTAATTTCCAAATGCATTTTTATTTTAAATGGTTTTTGAAAATACACGTGTTTTGTACTTGGAATTTTTACAAGAACAGTAGAACCTCTTTTAACCGAAATTAACGGTTAACCAAAATCGATTTTTAAAGCTTTTTTTTTTTTTACTATCACATTCCTTGTGTGCAAAATCCATTTTGAAAAAATTTTTTTTTTCTTAACTATCATATTCCTTGTATGCAAGCGGTCCTTTCCGAACTACGAGTACATATAAATGATTTCGATCCCATTCTTAGAGTTCCTTTGATTTCAAATTGAGCTCCCGTAAGCCGGGGAGTGGAACGAAGTAAACGAACAAAGTAGAAATTCTGAAGCTTTTGAATGTTTGCAAAAAGTTCGGTAGGGCTGGAGCAGTAGAAAGACTGCGATACTGGTGAACTGATATTATTAAAAAAATCCGTGATCGAGCTTCAAAGCAAAGGCAACCGAAAGTGCGACAAACGAAACATTTTTTAAAACCCTTCTGATTATGTAAAAGGTATTTAATTCAAAAATTAAAATTCAGGTAATTTATCCTTCTTTTTATGTTGCTATTGCTTTATTTTTATTAAGCACTTGTTACCAAAATAAGAAATTTTGCATATATTTCTCCTTAATCTTAAAATTGATATATTCTTCATTATCCGAAAGATGGTCGGTCCCAATTACTTCGGTTAACCGAAGTTCTACTGTATTTTATATTAGATGATAAAACTGATGTATTTTGAGTTTTTAAAATTATTTAAAATTAGATTCTTAAACTAATGTATTTTGTAACTTTGATTATAAGAATATTTTATAAGAATATTGCCTTTAAAAAATAGTAATCTTGAATGTGTGTATAAATGTAATATAATGCATTATATTGTCATTTTGGAGAGTTTAGAAAAAAGAACAACAAAAATTTCGAAATCATCTTTCACTAATCAATTACAATTCCCATCATATAACAATTCCAAATGCTGAGACCTTATAATTTCAAATAACGCCAAATAGAATCTTCTGTAATTATATATGAAAGCAAACAGTTCAGTGCACCTGTCATGCTGAAATATTGAGCAGAAATTAAACTGAAAGATATGATTATATAACTGCTCACGTAATATATTAATAACTTTGTGTAATTGTATTGTTTTGTAAACAGTGGATATTGCTTTAGGATGACTGTAATTATTCATAAATCATGAAAATGCGCCATGATTAAATCTCTAATAAGAGCGAAGTAACTTACTGAATATAAATAATAAGTTAAATGAATATAAAGAATAAGTTAAATGAACATCTATATTATAAAGGAAAAACATATCCGTGCGTAATGCATACGTCATTCTGCGAATGGAAATACTTTGAAATTTGAAATGAAATTTCGGTTTTGCAATTTTCGGTACTGCAAATTTTTAAACTTCTAAACATCGCGCAGTTTTAATTTTTACACCATTGCATAGAAAAAAAAAATGTACTTTTAAATGCAATTTGTTTGAAAGCTCTATCTCAATTTGAGATATATGAGCTTTTTTATAGTTTTTAGTACCAATTTTGTAATTGTGGCAACTGAAGTACTCCATTTCTATTAAAAGTAAAGGGAAAATTGTCATAGTTTATTTATTTTTATTGATTATATCCTCATTGATGCCATTTTCACATTACAAATAAAAGTAACTTTTTTCTAATTTTTGAACAGAAAATGACGTCAGCCACTAAAAAAAACACGCATTCTTTTCATTCATCAAAAGATTGAAGAAGATATTTCAATATTTTTACATTACGCTGATACTGAGTTTGAGACGCTAGGCAAAATGATTCATTGAGTAAAAATGATATTGTATTTAAAACAAAACTATCATTTTCTTTCATAAAAATAAATATTTGACCAATACTAAATGGCCAATACTATGGCAACTAAAGGCAAATTTCTGAATGGTAAATTTTCGCGAGTCTGAGATTAGAACTTAAAGTTTTTGCGAATGTTCACATGAAAAGTTGTATCGGACAAACGTGACTTTAAGTTTGGAAATACATTCATTAATAATGCATTGCGCCTTAAAATACTTTTAAATTTTGAATTTGAGTGGTGCGTATGCAAATTTTGAGAATGTAAAAATAATGTACAGTTTAGGTTTATGGGGGGGGGGGATTTTATGATGTGACAAAGCGAAATCCTTTTTACTGATTCTTCATCCCGTAAAAACAAACATAAGAGCCTCAATTGATAACTTCAAACATAATTACTCATCTTGATTACGTATTCTAATACAGTTTAATTTTTCAATAATTTAAGCAGTTCATGTTTGTAGAAATGATATTTTGGTAATTTTAGGTTAAAAGCATTTGTTTTAAGAGTTAGACAACCAATGCAAGATGAATTTTTTATTGTAATTATTCTTGTAGATTTATTATAAATTCGATCTAACAGTTCCATTCTAAACATTTTAACTCGTCGAATTTCGACGGGTTCCAACTCGTAAATAATAAAGTAAATAAAACGTATCCTCGAAAAAAAAAAAAAAAAAATCGGAAAAGAAACTGTATGATGGAGAGCAACGAAGTGTATGCCACGCAGATTGGTATTCCGAAGGTGTAAGAATTTTCGTAGTGGAAGATGGCCACATGCGTTTGATCAGGTCGTGAACTGTCGTCAGTACTACTCCTTCCATTACGAAAATACCTACACCATCTGAATACCGATCTGCATGACATACACTCCGTGCCATACACATTTTGCATTCCACGATAGATTTTACTTGCACTCACGTTTTCCGCTGTTAAAAATTGTACGACCGCACATTGACACCGTTTGTAGGCATCCATGATGCGAACGATGCCTTTTAACGTGCTCCCACGCTACCAGACACGCATCTGCCGGGATCTGACGATATTGCATGCGTTCTCAGCACTCTGCGCCTGCTATAGGAAGATGTGCAGTCATCTTTCTATTCAAATAGCGGAGCTATTACAGCAATGCCACTTTCATATGGGCGACCCTTATAATATAAAAATCGTTTGTAGTTTTGGGAAACTGGCTTTTAAAATGAGAGTTTGAAAGCAATCATCCAATTAATGAAATAATAATAATTTCTAAGGCTTTAATTGAGAAACCGTGAAGAAATTTACATATCTGAAATCAGCGAAACATTCTACATCCAGATGCATAAAAATTAAATCTATACATCTAATATTTTATTTGTTTTTTTTTTATTCGAAAATGTCCACTATTTAAAGTCATCGGTGGTTTGCAATGAACACCTGGCATCCATATGAGAAATTTCGAACCTTTTTTCGAAGGAAATAAAAATATATTTTAGAAAGTGATTTTTCGTGATTTTTTTACTTCCTGCAGCAGTACCGGAATAATTTTAGAATTTCTGAATGGGATTTTTTTTTTCGTCTGCTTATACAATTTTAGAGTTTTTAGGCGCAGTAGAATTTAAGATACAGCCCTTTTTAACCCCTTAACAGTGTGACCCGAACTGGATTCGGGCAAGAACACTTTGCTTTCTTCATTATTAAAAGCATTTTGATACCACTAATTTGTAACTGTAAATTTATCTTTATTGATTGTCCGATATTTTTCGATTAAGTAAGGTAAATATTTTAGTATGGAAAAAGTGGTGTCCAGCCCCAATTTAAATTTTTTTTTGTAAGAAAACAAATGTCACTGTTAAGGGGTTAGTGAGTCCCAGCACATTTATCATCCTAGCACCGCGATAATTCTATTAACCCTCCTCCTGTCTTCGGGTTTTCGAATAAATTGTCTGTGGTTTGATAAAAATCTATGCTTTTGTTGAATTATGAATACTTTTCCATCCTTTTAATTTGGGGTGTTTAATTAATTTCTCAACTAATTATTAGAAATTTAAAATTCTGAAACTCAGGTGCACCAGGAGAGGCCTTCAGCTATCCTCACAAAACTTTTGAGCCTCGTACGTGCCGTAGATTTTACTAGCCATAGCGAACAGATAGACAGACACGCATATAGAGCAAAACATTCTTTTATTAGTATAGATTTATTTATTGTCGAATATTTTAATTTCATTATGAAATATAAGCCGCAAAGAAATGGTGAGTTATTTATATTAATTTAAATGCAAACAGGTTTATTTTTCACAATCGTTTGCCTGAAAATAATTTTTAAACAAGAAAAAATGAGTAAATTTCGATACATTTTTCAAACAAATGACGATAAAATTTTCAAAGATATTTCATTTCAAAGTACATTTTTTCCCTATTTTACGGTGAAAAAAATTTAAAATGAATGATGTTTAGAAGTTTATAAAAATTGCAGTAAAAGTTAAATTTACTCACCTGGTGTTGCCACTGTCAAAATGAAGTCAGGGTTACGCACGGACACGTTTGTCCTTTATAATGTAGATAGATAGAATAATTAAGATACATCCATATAAATGGAAGGCTCCAATAAAATTAAAATTAAATAAAAATTATTAAATTTATATGTATAAACAAATATGTAATGATGACACGTTAGTCATAGTCATAGTCATAATTATGAATGGGATAATTGTGGGATAATTAAGCTAAAAATACAAAAACGTTTGAGATTAATGTCCCATATGCCTTACTTGGTGATTAGTGAATTATACAATTCTCTCAAGAGACAATATTTGTAATTTTTCCCAGTAGTACGAAGAATATTAAGCAATTTATCACTGGGCACATAATTTAGAGACTCATTTAATTCTACTTCAGTGTGAGAGTTGCGATGCTAAAAATGATCTTGGATGAATTATTCATAACATGTTTAGGCCTACATACTTCAAATATTGTGTGCAGTTGTTAACAATGCAGAAAAGATATTTTTATGAAGTTGTAATCTCACTCCACAATTTTAGTTAAAAAGTCACATTTTTACCTCATTTGCGTAAAAGTTAGAAAACAACCAAAATGTCTTTTCTTGTATCTTCGCTTTACTAATGTAATTTTAATGCTATAGGCGTGATAAATATATGCTTAAACAAATGTAACATTCTTATTTAATTACAAAAAGCTATTTCTGAAATACCACAAAAAGATTATAATAATTTTCTATTTTAATCTACGAAGAGCGAAATTTTGTTAGCTGAACACAGTGGTGGAAAATTGGCGCAGAGGAGGAGCCTATTGACACCACTAATATTTTATGGTATTCTTCATCTTAATAAAAAACTGTCATTAGATAAAACGAAAAATTCTACTAAAATTTAGTGGTGTCAATAGGCTCCTCCTCTGCGCCAATTTTCCACCACTGGCTGAACATAATAACACATATGACGAATAACTGCATGTTTCACATTAAAAAAATATATATTTCTTTTCAATACATAATCAGAGTTTATTTAACCTATCTACATCATGAACGGATACATGCGCGCATTCCAGGAACGTAATTAGTATTCACAAACTTCGATGGAAGAATTTTGACTTTACGTATTCACGAAACGTCTGTCTTTAAAAAAGAAAAAAATTAGAATTTAAAGTTAAAAAGTTTTTTTACAGTAATTTTCGATATTAGTTCGAATTACAAACAGTAGATGGCGCTGTAAGCAAAAGGTTCTAAATAAAGGTTCGATTTTTTACCTTTCTCTACTTCCATGCGGAAAAAGGATGTTAAAATGTATTGAGTGGGTCCCGAAGTACCAAAAATCGAACCTGAATTTAGCGTCTATTGATCGCAGCGCCATCTATCGTTTGTAATTTGAACTAAAATCGAAAATCATTGTAAAAAAAACTTTTGACCTTATGCATAACCCTCCTGCAAGATTTTTTTAAATATCTGTGACCGTTTGCAAGTTATTAAATTTTAAATTCAGTCAGTCCTTTTCAGGCCACCCGGTACATACCGGGTAAGCCAAAAGTTCGTTGAAACTTTAAAAACTCATAAAAAATGAAGACAATATGATAAAGGAGTGCGGTTCGCAAGAGAGGACTCACAAGGTAGTCGGGTTTTTTAGCAGAAGAAAGAAAAGAAAAAAAAGAATTAGTTAAAAAATCACATGTAGAGGGTGCTGACGACCCGAAACACAATTAGCAAGACAACAGTTGTGTCGAAAATGTTCTGGAGGCCATGTCGAACATTTGTTATTGGAGAGACAAAGGAATGGAGCGTATTTTTGTCCTCGTCATTGTGTTTCGGGTCGCCAGCTGCCTCTACATGTGATTTTTAATTAATTTTTAACCATTTGGAAAAATGGTTATTGTCCTCGGTCAGGGTAGGAAATCAAAAACCTATCTGAAGCGTTTTATTAGTTGAATCCCGCATTTTATTCGTTTTCTGATTGGCCTATACAGTAATCTGTATTTTCCCTTTACTTTCAACAGAGATGGATACTTCTGTTGCCACTATGACAAAAAAGTAATAAAAACTACAAAAAAAATTAATAACTCAGAAACAAATTGAGATACAGCTTTCAAACAAATTGCATTTAAAAGTAAATTTTTTTCTCTACACGGCGGTGTAAAAAGTAATATTGGGGATGTTTAAAAGTTTAAGAATGAAATTTCATTTAAAATTGGTCCAGGAATATTAATGTTTAATACGTGGCGTACGTAATGTATGACCAGCTCCGTAGAAGTTTAAAAATTTTACAGTACCGAAAAATGTAATCCATGGCGTACGTAAAGTATTAACAACTCCGTGCGATTTTTAAAAATTGGTCCAGGAATATTTTAATGTTTAATCCATGGCGTACATAATGTATGACCAGGTCCGTAGAAGTTAAAAAATTTACAGTACCGAAAAATGTAATCCATGGCGTACGTAATGTATGATCAATTCCGTGCGATATTTTATGTCTTAAATTTTAGTCTTTGAAAAAATCATTTTCCAAATGGTCGTTGTAATTTGTTAAATTGCATTTTTTTTTCTCCTAAAAACATCCGAATACCTTGTAAGTCCTTTCTTGCAAACCAAACTCCTTTATCATAATTTCTTCCCTTTTTATGAGTTTTTAACGTTTTAACGAACTTTTGGCTCACCTGGTAATATGTGCTAATGATGTAAATACAGGGCTACCACGGGCTATTATGTTTTAATTCTGTTTCGCACCCCTTTTTCTAAACAAAAATCTTTAACCTATGCTTTGACAAGATTTATAAAGGAAATATACTTCAAAATGTACTTTTTTTAAGTATTGCTGGGAACAGAATATAAAAAATAGCTGCCTGTGGCAACCCTGCAAATAAGTTAACCGCATGGATGGTTCAGTTCCTCTGACTGCACCACTCAGTGAGCAGTTGCGAATTACAAAATAATTACGTAATTAACATTTGAGATTCATTTAAACTATTTCCAATGAGTCTTCAACGTTCAACCAATATTTTAAAATGTAGTTTGCGATATTTTCTCATGGTTTTCATAATTTTTATTGGTAGATCACCAGTGGCGTACGGAATATACCATGCATTTTTGTAATTATATCAATTTCTTTTCTTAATTATTATTTTTTATCTATATACATGTGACTTCTATTACATCTTTATTATTACAAGACATTAGACATTGTTTCAAAAGTCGATTTTTAAGTTTAAAAGGACGTTGCCAAATGCAGTATGTCGCCGTATCTTTATATTACTACAAACTGCCCGTGTTACATTAATTCTAATTAAAGTAGTCTTTAAAAAATAAACAATCTTATGTTTATAACTTTTATATTACTATTGGCCAGCTTTTAAACAAGGATATCATTAAATGTCGTTATTTAGTCTTTTAAATTTTAAAATCTTTTAAGGATTGGCATGCTTAGTACGCCATCCGCGTTTTTGTTATATAACTACAAACTGGCGTATATTTAAAGGTTAATAACAAAAATCTACGGTACTGTAAATTATTTGGAAAATTTAAAAAAAAGTGCATGAACATATTTTGCACGCTAACTTATCTGCCACGATAATTCATATGTTTGTTATTATAAAAACTAGCCGCCCTTGGCGACCAGTTTGGTCTCCTCTAAATGTATGCTAAGCATTGCATAACTTTACTTTTATGCATAATTTAATTTTTTTTGGTAAATCCTTCGCCAAATTGGAAGATTCTGATACAAAAATCATGAACTTGGTCTTTTTATGTTAGCTGGGCGCAGGTGATAAATCGCCAAACATTGTTCCCCTCGAATTTTTTTGTATTTCATTTAAAATATAATACTTTCCCACATTTTATTTGAAAAACATAAATTTAATTTAAAACTGAAAACTTCAAATTTTATGATTCTCAATCATTTCTTTAGAAAGAAAAAAAGTAATAAATAATACCATAAATCATGATATTTAATTTCAACATCAAAGCTTTGTTTTAATTTACCACGCGAAAAAATGTTAGTCGCATGAAATGGACTATTATAATACTGATACATGGCGTTGGAACAATATTTGGCGATTTATCACCTGCGCCTGGCTAACATTAAATTACCAAATTCGCCGCCTGGCATATAAGAAGCGAAGCGGTCAACCCGGAATTATTGATGACAGTCACATGACTTAGGTTATTATTATAAAGATTGTTTTTTTTTTTTTTTAATCTTTATAATACATAACCGAATTACCTACCGTAATTTCGCGCATATCCGCCGCACCTCAGATAACATAAAATGTGATTTGCTTATGTTTAGGCCTTATTTGACTTCACTTTTTCAATAAAATTTCCGGTCGGAAAAAGACTTAACTAAGCCGCGGCGGATGCATGGGAAATTACTGTATTTAACCTTAGCCCCTTGGGGGGCACCGGTATATATTATATACCACCTACGATTAATGAAGTTTTACACCAGAAAAATTTTATTAAATTTTTCTTTTATAACTTTGGTGGAAAAAACGCCATAAAATTGCTTTTCCTTATGTTTAAATAAAATTTTTCTATTTTTCCGGTGGGAATTCAGAGTTACACAAACGCAATCGCTTGCCCCTCAAGGGGTTAAATGCATAGTGGTGCAAATTTGCATAATCTTTTATTTATTTTTTAATAAAAAAATTAGGTTCTCTTTTCAACCACTATATTTATATAGAAAAAAAAAAAAAAAATCTATCTTAAAATTTCCGGTGTCTAATCCTTAATATGATAATACAAAACAGAATTCCAAACGAATAATTCATGCATTTAAGAGCTAATAAATTTGGCATTCCACATGCAAGTTTTAAACATTTGCGGTTGATGATTCAGTCGTCTGGCGAGCGGCACAGCGAAAGAGGCTAGCGATAATCAAAGAAAACTATTTGGAGTAATTTATCTCCTCAGGACGGTTTGGATGAATATCTCCCACGCACGGTGCATATGAATTTTATTATTTTGTACCAGAATATTTTAGTCGAAAACTTCTACTTGTTTAAAAAAAAAACGTAATACTTGAAGAATATTTTAAGAAAATTAAACCGAAAAGTACTGTACGGCATTACTGGTAATAAAAATGTTGTTAAGGTTTCTGTATGCCATTAAAACGTCATTTTCGAAGAAAATATCAATTTTTCATTTTTGCAATAATATTAAAATTTTATCTGTCGAATACTGCTTAAACTGTGTCTGTATCTTAAATGAAACCAAAGTTGCAGCAGTTTAAAGTTACAGTTATTCAGGTGTTGAATTAAGTTTCAGAGATAATTTTAGCTTTTTCTCAAAAAGAAATTCTTCAAATTTCTACTATACGCAAAACATCCTACAGCAAAAGATTATGCATGAAATATCTTAAAATTTTGTGTGCTTCTCTTACAAATATTTATTGAGGAAACAGACTACACTCATAATATATTAATTACTTTTTGGTATATATGACAAAGTTGCAACAAATTTTACAAATTTTTCATTACGTTAGTACTTTAACTGCTACAGCCTCTGACTGAAAGGTCCTATTATGATGTGAATATATCTATGTAACGGAGAAAATTATTCTCTTTATTATGCAAGTTAAAAAATGTCAATCCATTTTGTTGGTTTCTTTCTGAGTTTCCGGAAATGTTAATTTTTCAGAAATTTTGAGTATTGTTTACTTAACCCTGGAGAACTCGCTGCATGAGATTTTCTCTCACAGTCGTACTTTTTTAAGACTCTTATTTAAATCATTTTTCATTTTAATTAAAATTTCCAAATTTTTTTCAATTAATTTACCTATTTTGTGAATAAAAGTACTAAGCTAACCAAAAAAAGTTGATATTATATGAATGTAAAGTAAAAGCAATTGGGCATTCTCATTTGCGAGTTCTCCCGGGTTAAAAAAAAATTACTGCGTAACTGCTGAAATTTGTACGTATTTTTCAAAGTTTTAACTTAAATGTCATCATAAAAAATTGGTATGCAGAGAAAATTTCAAAAAATTGAAGCAATCACATCCGAAGGTGTACACATACCTTAAACCCTTAACGCTCGAATTAAATTACGGTTTAAAAATTCAAATTGCTTATTGGCACCACTTTTATGAAAAAGAAATATTCACCTTATTTAACATGTTCACGCCGACGCTTATATTCAGGTTTTTCTCTGTGAGGCGGCGCTCGAATTCATGTTTTGCTTCATCTGGCGGCGCGGGACTTTCGCTTATTTCGACTCTATATGTAATGACACGCCCCTCTCATATTTATTAAATTGAACTCGAATATAATAAGTAGAATTCATTGTGAATGTCTGAAAGTTGGTAAGGAGTAAGTAAATTACTTAGTGACATAATTTTATTTACTACACTTAATACGTTCACGCCGGTGTGCATCGCCGGTGGGTCACACTTGAATGTACGAAAATTCAGTAGAAAGAACAATTCAGTATTGCAAACTTAACGTAATTATTTATTTCGATGCAGTTTTTTAAAGCATTTTAAACAGAGTGCTGGCTGGCCCTTACAACGGTTACAATACGTCGTTACATTTTTAATTTTCTTCGAGGCATACTGTATACCTTTTTTTTTTGGATAATCATTTATAACGTTCTTTACATCTTTTTCTCGTTTTTCTTGCGGCCTCTTTGTACGAATAAAGAAAATGCGAACATTTATGTGATGGTCATTTTGTGTTTGTCCTTCCAAATGCATAGCTGCCAACATCTTACGCTTTTTCAGACCACAAAAATTTTATAGTAAATTTTATCTTTTTAAATCGCCGTTATCTGCCGATTAAATAAGGCAAAAATTTCTATTAAATTTTTGTGGTCTGAAAAAGCGGAAGAGTTGGCAGCTATGCAAATGCCATTTCTTCACTGTGAGTAAGATACTGGTAATTTTCCTGGAGAAATAACGGTATCCGTACGAACCATGTGTCTGTTCTACCGGCTCGTGGTCTATTATCAAAGTTAACATAAAAAACTAGCTAATAAATGTAATTAATATTTTTTTAATTCAGGGAATAAATTATTGATCACCTTTTGATCAATATTCAACACACTGAAAATGACAATTCGATGGCAAATACCGTGACAAAAGGATTCACGTTTTTTCCTTCGTATAAAGAGTCTGCAAGAAAAAAGACAAAGATACAAAGAATAATACAAACGTTTATCTAAAAGAAAAGGCAGGCAGTATACCTCGAAAAAAACATAAAAAGTAACCGCGTATTGCAACCTTTCTAAGGGACAGCCAGCATTCTGTTTAGAATGCTTTAAAAATTGCATCGAAATAAATAAATAGTATATTAACACATTGACGACGGCCAATTTTTATCAAATCTGAATTTTAAAAGTGTAGAAGCTCCTCTAAAGCATCTTGAGATTAGTCCTTAATTTTGGACATCAGTGTATTAATAAAGAGGAACTAACATATCCTGAAAATGTTGAAGCTTCAACTGTAACTGCTTCTGTAGAGGTTGAGTAACACCGGGGAAAACTACACCAGTAACTTTAAATAGAATTTTTTTCCTTATTTATACGTTTTATCTATGTAAAATTGTATTGTTCTAGACTGGTTTCCCAAGTTTATGCATTGGTAAATATCTTTCAATGTACGAATTTAATATAAAATGTCTTACAATCTAAAGAAATATAGACAACATGATATAAATGTATTTTCTGTTAGGTAGAAACCACGCCTTCAGTGGAAAAGTTGAGTGTGACCCACCCACCGGTGATGCACGCCACGTTACCGGCAAAAGTGTAGAAGCTCCCTCTCTGTTATGAAAGTCTTTTGTAAATTGGAGTTCTAGATTGGTTTTCCAAGTTGATACATCGGCAGATATCATTCAATTTACGAATTTAATATAAAATGTCTTACAATCTAAAAAAAAATATGGTCAACATGATATAAATGTATTTTCTGTAAGGTAGAAACCACGCCTTCAATGGAAAAGTTGAGTGTGACAAACCGGTGATGCACGCCGCATGATGGCACAGTCGAGCGTGACCCATCGGTGATGGACGGATGCACCGTTCACGATGACTTTGAAATTAATTCTGCAGATGACAGTCGCATGAGAGTCACAATGTAACTACATTGTAAAGTCGCATAGTGACTCGTTACAAAGCAGCAGTCACAGGGACGTTTTAGTGGAGTCACATATAGTTATCATTTGAGACCCATAATGAGATGTATGGAATTCCCTATGTTTTTGCTTCACCTTAGTGACTGTGACACGTGTGACCATGTGTGACATGAATGAGATGCTATATGGACTAGCTGTGCTGTAGGGATAGTAATTATTCGAATTATATTATTTCCTTTTGAATATTCGCGTACTTGAAAATAAGCATCTTGTGATTGGTCCTTAATTTTGGACATCAGTGTATTAATAAAGAGGAACTAACATATCCTGAAAATGGTGAAGCTTCAACTTTAACTGCTTCTGTAGTGGTTGAGTAACACCGGGGAAAATTACCACCAGTAACTTTAAATAGAATTTTTTTCCCTTATTTATACGTTTTATCTATGTAAAAGTTCAGTCATAAATAATGGAAGAAACGGCTATTAATTTTTACTGGTGGAAGTTTAGTTTGACAGTAGTCAGGCCCTGCGTTTCCGCGATATTGTCACAACCTAGACAACATCCTACCAATGTCAGTTGAAAAGATTACAATACCTGGGCAAACCGACTCCAGGAAAAACAAACAGAAAAATTTTACCATATGTCTTGCGAAAACATTTCCATGAATAAGGCCCTAAAATAAGGCGAAATGTTCTATTCAAATTTACTGTAGAGATGTTTGTCACGGTGGTAATCAGAAATTGTTGATCCGATTAAACAAACAAACAAAAAACAGCTGCAATCTTTTCACAACCTCCTCAGTTACTTCACTCTCAACTATATGCCCCCTCCTCTTTATTCATAACTCCATTGTTTAAATTAACTGCAAGATAAACACAAAAAGGAAAACAACATATGGTATTATATTCAAGTAATGCTGATTATCGCGGTTTTTTATACAACTAGGGATCTCTGCTCTCTACGAGCTGCGCTCGCTAACACCGTTTAGAGCTGTAAACTCTAAAAGCACGCCAATTTGATCGGCTTTAAAAAATTTTTGGAAGGATGAGTTATAATTGAAAAACAGCGACGATCTCCCTGTAACGAGTTGCTTTCGTCTTTGATTAAATCAGATTAGCGAAAAATTTCAAATAAGCTAATATAAAATTAATGAAGTAAACAGAGACTTCGTCTCCTGGGATTTTTTAATAACGCTACAAGAAAGTTCTTTTAAATAATACATTTTAAATGAATCGTTTTAAATCTGACACAATTTTCACCAAAGTTTTCGTTTTCTTTTTAATATTCACGATATTCACTTGAAAATACTTTTGTTTTTAGAAAGGAAATATCATTTGCGCTCTTTTAGAATTCACAACAATAGCTTTTTAAAGATTATCTCAAAATATGAAATAAATGTCTCGCGCAAATATATTTTTAAATTTCAACTGCTTGCAATATTATTGTTTCACCATTTTAATTATGACGTAATTTCCTCTATTTATGACTTTTAACGCATATTAATGAATTTATTATTTTAAAATGTTCTTTCTCTTTTAGAATTCACGTGTAAATATAGTTTTTATGACTTAATTTTCTATATTTTGCCTGCTTTTGAAACGTAATCATTTAATTCTAATAGAATAGTTTCTTTTGTTTATAATAGTCTCGAGTAAATAAATTTCTAATTTGAAGGAAATATTATTATTTGTGCTGTTTTAAAAATTGTCAATTGTTTAAAGTAATACCCTTTTCTAAAAGTTGTAAAAAATATTTCTCAAAATGCTAAAATTTTGAATTTAAAAAGGAAATAAATCCTCAAAAAAGAATCAAATTAAAACACTAAATACAGTCTGCACACCGCGAACATTTAACGTATAAAGTGATATAAAAAAAAAAAAATTTCCAATATATAATTTTTGCTCCAATAAAACATTTTTAATGGAACGATTTTGACCAAACTTAACATTAAATAACTCTTAAAATAATTATTCTATTTGAAAACTGTCTGCATTAGCGTGTTTATTAAGCATTTCTCTATAATACCACCGATTTTCACGTTTTGTATGCAATATTATTCTTAACATTAACGAAGAAAGACCCTTGTCACAAAAACTTCAAAACCGGTGGCGGTGACAGCGTTAGTTACTTTTTTTTTCAGAATAGATACAATAATAAGATAAAATTTGCCTTGTTTTCGCTTTAATTAATATGTCACTAAAAAGGGGGAATTTTACTATTTCAAAAAAAGTGGTGCCAATCAATATATCCGAATTAAAAAAAGATTGACAACTGGTAACACTAGGGGGGGCGGGGGGGGGGTGATGTTAGTATCTGAATCATAGTGATGACAAATTGACATTTAAAGACCATAAGCTTAACATAACTCGCGACTTTCCTGATAATGAAGTTGTCCGTTGTTTTGTAATGTATGAATGAATGTATGTATATAATGTATGAATTCGTAACCTGGAATCTCGGATGTTTTGAAATACGGCGTGCGTGTTTCGGACATTTGCGGCAGCAACGAATACGCGAACTACCTCAAACATGCAAAATTGTAGATGGTAAGAACAAGGTACGTAGGCAGAAAACTTCGAGGAACTTCATTATCAGGAAAGTCGTGACTTTTTTTAAGCTTGTGGTCTTTAACCCCTTGAGGGGCGGTGGGATAAAATATATCCCACCTAATTTAAACAAGATTCTCACCAGAAAAATTTAACTAAATTTTATATTTTTAACTTTGGAGGAAAATCATTGAAAAATTGCTTTTCCTTATTTAAAAATAAACTTTTTCGATTATTCCGGTGAGAATTCGATATTTAGAGACATTTTTGCTTGTCCGTCAAGGGCTTAAATGTCAATTTGCTTTCACTGTGATTCATAGCCTAACAACCCCTCCAGTGTTGCCAGTTGGTCTACTTTTTTTAAACTCACATTTATTGATTGGCAACACTTTTTTTTAAATAGCAAAAATCGCCTTTATTAATGACCATATTAATTAAAGCGAAAACAAGAGAAATTTTACCATTTCAGAAAAGTGGTGCCTGTGATATCGTTTGATATCACATATATTATTCTTTAAAGGTAATTAATATGATCCCTAGATAGTTAAAATATAATATTAACTATCAATATAAAATTCGCCTTTCTATTTCTTTTTGTATATCTAAGTTTTAAATTAATCTACTTCCCTTTTCACATTACTTTAACGTTCCCAGAAAATTCTCTCTGCTCTTTTATCTAAGTAAATAAAATAACTAAAAGAATATTATTCACAGCCATTTCATTTCGAAAGAGTCATTCTTTTCGCGTTGCATCTGCCTATAAAATTTCTCTCTGTCAGATTTTTAATTCGATCCTTTACTAAGAGATAGTCAAAACTTTGGTTAAACCAGCGGTTAGATAACAACCGCAGATGTACTTTTCCTGATGTACTTTTAAACTCATGTTGCCTTTCAGTTTACCGCACTCATTCCAATGCTATTGACAGCTTTCGGATTCTTTCTTACTTTCTCACGTACGAGCGTTTGAGTAATTATCCCCTATTAGGCTTTTCATCTAAATTCAGACTGCCCCATGTATTCCAATGTAACGGTCATCCCTTGGCAAGATCTGTGTCTTACTCAATATCTATATATCGCCAAAACTTTACGAATGAAAATGTGAACTTGATCACTCTTTTCCTGTACTTGATCATGTAAAGATCAGGATTTTATCTCGTGTGTCAGCGGGGTCACTCCCGAGACACATATGTGTGTTTTCGATTCTTCATTAAACCTCTATTTACACTACAAGTATGTATTTTAATCTTCTGGACCTGTGTCGTTATTTGCTACACGCAATTGTACTCCAGCATGGAAATACTCAACTTTATTTAATTAAGTCAAAAGACATTTCCAACTACTTTTTTATATCCGAAGTTCTTTTATAAAAGACGAACAACCCCCGCAACAAGAAACATCTCTATTACAAACTTTGGTGCCTAAGGAAGAAGATTTTTTTTAACTTGTAGCTGGGAGTGACCCTCGCTTTTATTCAGCATTTTACTATAAAAAAATTACGAGACTTCGGATTAATTAACTGCATGGAAGGACTAGATGAAAAGACTGTAACTAAAATCATGTGATTGAGAAACTTTTTTCCCTCCGTCTCATCCGGGTTTTTGGGCCCTTTCGTTCGACCATTAATCACCGTCGTGCTGCTGTGTGGTCGACCGTTGGTCAAATATCGCCGCTGTCAACTTGTGAAGTCGAAAAATATGTTTGTTGTTTCCGGATATTGTTTCGTTTTCTCCTGCGCTCGCCTGATAAGGGTATAATAAGGAAGCGGAGTTTACTTTCGATATGGAAAGCGGAGGATAAAAGAATTTTCCACTCGTGCGTCATTGTATCTGATCGGAGGATCGTTAATTTTCGAATGAAGACTGTCCGCGCAATGCGTTTTAGTGCATCTCTTTTTGATCAAGAACTGGTTAGAGATTTTGTTAAATGATCAACATCTCAAACAAGTGCTAGTGTGCTTTCAAAAAAAGTGTACAAGAAGGTCGACTGATTTCTACTATTGAAGCTATTTCGCAGATATAATTATCTTCTGTGGCAATGATATGAAATAAAGCGAAATAAGCGTTATTGACCAGCAAAAAAATAGTGTGAAATAGTCTGAATTAAAAAAAAAAGTTGCCCACTGGCAACACTGAACTCCTCTTTCTTACTAGGATTGCATTTCCGATCCTGCATTGCTACAGTGTTGGCAGATTGGGGACTGTTTTGTCCCCAGATTGTTGATTGTCTTTTTTGAAATAGAAATATTCGGCCTATTTAAAAATAGATTAAAAATTCTGAAAAATAAGGCGAATTAAACTATTTTTAAAAAGTGGTGAGAATCAAATAATCTGAATTAAAAAAGTCCCTGGCAACACTGCATTGCTATGTGATTCCGAGTCGTGTCCGTGTCCCCTACACCTCCTGCAATTTTGTAGACCTGGTAGTGAAACACCCTGTATATATAAATATATATATATATATAGGATGAGTCGAAATTGTTCTTAAAAATTAAGAGGTGTGATACTACCCATCCAGACGAGCAATAATTGCTATGGAACATAGGGTCGCAAACCACATGTTTAGTCACAAATACAGAGTGTTTCGTCATAACTGGAGTCTGTTGCATGGTAATAATTAAAAAATATATAAAGATATTGCAATGAAAATATAATGGTATGCACCTTGTTTTGTATGAAATGTGATAACATCACAAAAAGTTCTTGAAAAACAGGATGTTCAAGCATTTGATGATACCGTATGGACTCGTAATCAAAGTTCAAAATGTGGAGCGTCAAGTACATACTTATGGCCCTTATAATTGAAACTTCTACAATCTTTCTTTCTGTTTTCATAGTTACAACGAATACGAGTTTGTATGTTAAAAGTTTCATTATAATATACTTCAGTTGTCTGAAAGTGGTTAATCTTTTGTTACACTCGCCCTCACAACCTTTAACACTATTTTTCGATTTTCTCCAAATAAAACGTGGTTTGCTATCACCTGTTCTATTGGCAATTTTTCATCCTCTTGATGCCTACTATCAGCCCTCTGATTATGCAAAAACAATTTAGATTCACCCTGTATATAGAAACTGAAAATTGATATTGTTAGTTTCGATGTTTTAAAGCACATAAATTGAAAAAAAAATGATTAAAAACGTCACCAACATTATAAATTATTATTCAACACGTTCGCTGCCAAAGCTGAGATGCTGAGTGTGTCTGTTCATACACGCCTAGATCATATCTGCAATTTAGTACTTTTAAATTATTTTCTGTTTTATTATTTAAATACTATATATATGACGAATTACTTTTAGCAACAAATAAATTCACCCGGTATGCTCGTTGTTGGCATATAAAACATTGCAGGTAATTTCTATGGAAGTGCTCGTAATCGGTGAGTTAGATAAGCAGATCAATAACGAGCTATCTCGTAGCTGGCAAGGAAATCCAGTTTGCCAACTACGAGTATTCTCGTAGATAGCAACGAACGTGTTTAACCATTAAAATTTTCAAAACGTTAAAATTTTAAAATTCTCAACAAAGATTTGAAATAAACAAAATTACACTTAAAAATTAAAATCTTAGTTAAATTTTAAATAAAAAAATATGTTCTGCACCCAAATTATTAAGTTCTTGCCTTTTATATACATTATTGCAACCAAACTAACTGCTTTTTTTCCGAGACGGAAACTAATTAAATATGTGGACTAGCAACAAAAAAATTTAATTATTCCCAAACCAATTTAAACTCAAACAAAGAGAAATTCAGGATTTAATCTAAAATATTTCATTAGTTTGTTTTCTTCTAAAATTAAATACTTTTATTCGTTTTAATTATCAAAACTTAACTGATTATATTTTTTCACTTTTTAATTATAAAATGGAACATTTAAAATTGAATAAGTTTAAATTTTAAGTTATTAAAATTAACTTTTAAAATTGGATAATTTCATCCGTTTATATTATCAAAACTTCACTGACTTATATTTTTTCAATTTTAACATTTAATTGATATTTTATAGACAAAAATGCTTTTTGGTGTTGTTTTTTAGCAATCTAAAAATATATATTAAATGTGAAAAGAAAAAAAAATAGAATTTTCGCTACAGAATAAATAAATAAATAAATAAATAAATAAATAAATAATATATATATAATGGAATTCAATTTTTAGCTTATTGCTGGATTCTATTACAGAAATCGACTATGCTTTTGCTTATATTTGTATATCATGTACCCTTGAAAAAGTGAAATGCTATATAAGCTTCCGGCTACTTCCATCCAATTGATCTGTTATTTGTTTACGATACGTCTTTTAATGGTTCAACAATATTTCGCTGGTTATTTGTATCTTTTGTCTTTAATAGGTTATTTTATCAAAATTTCGTGATTTTTCATATGTTTTATATGGATTAATTGTACGCAATGTGCTAGTGAATTGGTGGTATTGTGCTTGATTTGTATTACTAGTTAAAGGTTCCATATTCATTTTGTATTATGTCAGAGTTATGAACTGAAGCTTAATTTATTAATTTAATTTTAGTAATTGGAAATAGATGATGATTTGTAATTATATAACAATTATTTATATATATATATATATATATCCTAAAACTGTACCAAAATATACAAAACCACTGAACTGATACAAAATAAACATAACTAAAGTGAATAAAATGACAACTACTAAATTAACTTAAAAACAAACCCGTCATCTCACGACAACAAACCAGCAAACTTTAAACAGTATGAAATATCCAAAAACATAAGAACTTAAATCAATCGAGGCAGGCGGCATGGCTTGTGACATGCTCAGCGGTGTTAAACATCTTTTATGTGCACAACGCTTCTCCATATATACCTGTCAAAACCAAATGGAATATCCAAAAACATAAGAACTTAACCGCTTAATTCTCGCTCCCGTGATATTCACGGGCTGCGTCTTTTACTCAGATTATTTGATACCCACCAGTTTTATCAACATATCATTTCACCTGTCATTAAATAAAGTGAATATTTCTTCTTCAAAAAAGTGGTGCCAGTAAGCAATTTGAATTTTTAAACCGTAATTTAATGTGACCGTTAAGAGGTTAAACCAATGAAGATAGGCGGCATGGCTTGTGACATGCTCAGCGGGGTTAAACTAGTTTTATGTGCACAACGCTCCATACACTCACACTCACATATATATATATACTATATATATCGAACAACACACACGTATATATATATATGTGTGTGTGTTTATATATATCACCTGTATTCTGTAACCAGGGAAGCCCGAGTAGGTTGCCCTAGTTTATTTAGTAACTCTACTTATTTTTCAAAACTTATGCCAATTAGATATAGCCCGCTATTGGATTATTGGCATGAGATCCAGCCTCTGAGTTACAAAAAATTACCAATCATTTGATTAGAAGATACAAAAAGAAAAAAAAATGTGATGTGACGACGCACTTCATGTGTGTTACATGTGCAGAAGTATTTTCAGCAGTGTTGTTTTTTTGAAGTAAACACCTACCAGATTTTTCGAAAAGTAATCATTTGTTTATTTACTGATAGCCATTCCGAGATTTAACACTAGAACAGCCACAGCTGTTCAATTACACATAGCTGCCAAGTCTTCCGCTTTTCATACCAGAAAAAATTAATAGAAATGCTTACCTTACTTAATCCGCAGATTATGGAGATTGAAAAAGGTAAAACTTACTATTAAAAAAAATTTCTTCTATTGTTTCCTTTCTATTTCTTTTCTATTTTTTTTTGTGTGTGTGTGGGGGGGTCTAGTAATTCCCACTGAGTGAGAAGTATAATCCAAATATTATAAGTAGATCAGTCGTGAGAAGTTAGTAGTGAGAAAAGTAGTGAGAAAGATTAGTAGTAAGAAGTAAATCCAAATATAAGACTTCCTCAATATACAGGGTGCAAAGGAAAGTCTTTTAACCTGAAAATACTTGCGAACGGAGAGAGCTACAGCTATGAAAGTGAGGTAACTGTATAGTAAAGCGACTACGACCGATTTAATGCAAACGACAGCAGCGCCCTTAGTAGCGAAATTTGGAAGATAGCCATTGCAATTCGAAAACGAAAAGAGATAGCGCAAAATTTCCAATGAGAAAGTTTTAGAGCATCAATTAATTAGTACGAAATGACATTTGTTATATATATATATAAGATAAATTTTCACCTGTATACCCAAAAAATATCCGAAATCGATGCATTCTATTTTGTATAAACTTTTGAATTGAATAGCCAGAAGTATGACGAAATACGCACAATTAATTATATAAACACGTACTTATCACAATAAATTTTGATAACATCACACAAAAAAATAAAAAAGACAATCTGTCTCACAGTGATAAAAAGTTAATATCCAGTATGTTCGAAAAGTTCGCCATTGCTCACAATGCACATTTGTATTCCTGAGAGTAAATTTGCATGCACATTTCTCAGCCTGGAACGTCTATTGCCAGCCTCTTCAATACGACGACATAGATTTAACACTTTCAAGGGCAGTGGCTAGAGGTTCTAGCCCAAAGCAATATACGTAAGCGTCCTATCTTAAATGGGAGAAGTAACCGCAAGATTAAAAGCGAGGTCTCATCAATCAAGGTCATGTGCCACGTAGCGGATGGAGTATGAACTACAGGTAGATACCTAAATGTTTTCTCACTCACACCACTAAAATTGTAATGTTTTTTTTCACCTTGATTAATAACTGAAGTATCTCTGACAAGGAAAAGAAACTTTGTGGTGTCAAGCAAAGCGATATACGTAAGCGTCCTATCTTAAATGGGAGAAGTAACCGCAAGACTAAAAGCGAGGTCACATCCATAAAAGTCATGGGCCACGTAGCGGATGGAGTAGAACTACAGGTAGATACCTGACTGTTTTCTTACTGACACCGCTAAAATTGTAAAGTTTTTTTTACCTTGATTAATAACTGAAGTACTTCTGATAACGCGAAGAAAACTTCGTGGTGTCAAGTACGTCTGGATGCCCCTCTCGCTACGCCATTATTTTGCAATAAATGTGGCAAACAAAATTCATTTCCATGAGTGGTAGAAGATTTACAAAATACGCGCCACACTAAAAGCCCGCGTATGTGAATTATCACTCCGTCCACAAGGTGGCGCAACTGTGTTAATTTACGCCTGATCCTAGCATTAAGTTTGTTCGCTTACATATAACGCTTTTGTGTCAAGTGCATCTAGATGCCACTCTCGCTACGCCATTATTTTGAAATAAATGTGGCAAAAAAAAATTCATTTCTATGAGAGACTAAAGATTTGGAAAATACGCGCCACGCTAAAACCCCGAGTATGTGAATTATCACTCCGTCCACAAGGTGGCGCAACTATGTTAATTTACGCAAGATTCCAGCATTAAGTTTGTTCGCTTACTTATAACGCATTGGTCTAGCCACCTAATTTTAATTCCAAAACTGACAAGTGACACCAAGGATATTTTAATAAAATTTTGGTTTGTAATGAAAGTGCAAATTAGCGGTTTTTTATTTTGTAAGAATTTCGTTTGACTATTCTGGTTTCAGTCAATTATTTCATCATTTTACGAACAGCATTCTTCTGCCCCTGAAGGGATTAAACTAAAATTTTAAATGCATCGTAAATTAAATTTTTACAGACATTGCAGTACAGTACAATGTCACAATTTGAAATTGCGCACTGCTACATTTCCGAAATGTGAATATGCAAAGTAGAATCGTCACTCATCGATTTCGGACATTTTGGGGTATACAGGTGATGATTTATCTTATCTGCGTGAACCAAATGTCGTTTGGTACTAATTAATTGATGCTCTAAAACTTTCTAACTGGAAATTTTGCTCTATCTCTTTTCGTTTTCGATTTACAATAGCTGTCTTCCAAATTTCGCCTCTAGAGGCGCTGCTGTCGTTTGCATTAGGTCGAGCGTAGTCGCTTTACTATACCGTTATCTCACTTGCATAGCTGTAGTTCTCTCCGTTTGCAAGTATTTTCAGGTTAAAGGGACTTTCCTTTGCACCCTGTATAGCAAAATATCAATCGATTTTTCGTTTTAATAAGATAATTTATTTAAGTTTTTTTTTTTTTTAACCGCATTAGTAATTAATTTATTTTTTATATACGAAAAAAGAATTTACAGGGTTCTTACGCCTCACGGACTTTCAAGGACCTATTACTAGAATTTTCGTAAAGAAATATTTGTGTTATTTAAGGGGAAAAAAATTCTATCTTCTCATATCGTTGGTATCATGTCAAACTATCCAATATGAAAACAGTGTTGCCAGTGGTCTACTATTTATAATTCAGATTTCTTGTTTGGTACCACTTTTCTGAATGGTAAAATTCCCCTTGCTTTTGCCTTAACCTTCTAATTCCCATAGTAGAATACGTTGTACAAATTACGTAATTTCGAGAACCTGAATTAATATCAGAAAATTTCAGCAATAAATTTCTCTCTATCTGAAAAAAAGGACTATCTCTTGTTAAAAAAATCAAACGTTCCTATTTGAAATTTCTAATGTGAATTTGGAATATCACAATTAAAAAAATACACTATATTCGAAACATTGGTGGTAGCTTATGTGCTTCCAAGGGTGCAAAAGTGTTAATTAGTACGTCATTAAATAAGGAACTTTACTAGTTCAAAATCCAATCAAGAAATCTGCATTTAAAAAAAAAGTAGCCCACTGGCAACACTGTTTTCATACTGGATGGTTTGACATGGTACCGACGATATAGCTACCAGTACTTTACTAAATTTCTGGTAGTAAAACACCTAAAATCCGCTGGATTCCTTTATGCGTAAGAACCAGTGTTGCCAGTGGGCAGCTTTTTTAAATTCAGATTTCTTGATTGGCAAGAGTTTTTTGAAATAGTAAAATTCGCCTTATTTAATAACATATTAAGGCAAAAACAAGGGGAATTTTACCATTTCAGAAAAGTGGTGGCCATCAAGAAATCTGAATTTAAAAAGAGTAGCTCACTGGAAACACTGATACGAACGCTGTTTTAATTACGCCATCAATTTTGAATAGGAAAAAAAAAACGGTCATGCGAAATTTAGATACAGTCCATAAACACTAAATACAATTAAAAAAAGTAATTAGTCACACTTTTTTTTATAAATTATATCTATTTGTTTTACTTATTTTACCCATCAAAAAGAAATCTGCAAGGGAAATAAGAATGAAACTAAACATTGTCTGGAAATACATTGTATTTTCAAATAAAAAAATTATTTTACATTAAAATCACGTTTTCTTATTATGGTTGATAACCTGTTTGGAGGAATATCAAATGTTAAAGCAGTATTCTTTTTCTTCATGCCTTTATTCACCTCATCAAGAATAATTTTTATTTTTCTTTAATGCTCAAGCACTTTTGCTTTGACATTTTCGAGCTACAAAAACCGAAATTACCGACACGATTGATCATGATTAACAATCTATAAACGGGAAACTATAGTTTAAGGACACAGGGCACAGTTCCATTGAGGGTTAAAAGGGGATATTGAAAGTTTGCTCTTCTTGGATGGAAAGCAAAGAATCAGAACGATTTTACTGTTCTCGGTGAGTTAGGTGCCTGGTAAGACCTGTTCATGGTCACTAATCATCATAAAATGTGTTAAAATAAAGAATAAGTTTCAAATGTCCAGTAATATTTTAAGAAATAGGGAGAAAAAAAATTAGATCCGAAGGAAAATTTCGTTAAATAGAGAATACACTTCGCTATTTAGAGGTTATTTTACGAAGAAATTTGCAAAATGTTCTTGGTTCCAAGTAAAAGTTCGCAAAATAGAGGTTCGTTAAATAGAGGTCCGACTGTACTTCAAATTTTACTGCACATTATATGGTTTTTGTATAAATATCTATCAATACCACCAGCATGATACGCGAAAAAAATCATTCAGCATTAATAAGCGTGAATAAACTCACTTATCATTAGTATTTATTTAAAAAACAAGACAAATTAAAATCATACTTAACCCCTTAATTTTCGCTCCCGTGATATTCACGGTTGTGTGTTTTATTCAGATTGTTTGATTCCCACCATCTTTATAACATAGTGTAATTAGCTTTATTATGCCATCACTTTACCTGCCATTAAAAAAGGTGAATATTTCTTTTTAAAAAAAGCGGTGGCGATAAGCAATCTGAATTTTTAAATTGTAATTTAGTGCGACCATTAAAGGGTTAAGAGAATGAGAAAGGTGCAGCTTGGAAGTTACCGAAATTTTCTCCTTGTTTTGAACAGTATTTTAAAAACTTTTATCTATCGACGTACTTTCATTCACAGTTAAATTTTCGTGGTACATTAAATTTTGGCGATTAAAAAACACACGAAAATCGTATACCGTTTAAACTTATTTATCAACAAAAATATCATGTTTCATTTCATCATAAGCTAAAGAATATGTGCAAATCTGTTTATTTTAATTTGAAAAAAAAAATAATAATAAAATTTCCAAAAGGCCTCCCTTCTCTTTTTTTTAATACATTTACATTTGATCATGTAGATAATCTGGGTTTTTTTTTTATCTTCTTTTTAAAACTTCCCAACAAAGTTGAAAAGAGTTTATGCTTTCGGTTTGTCTGGCCGTCTGTCATCACTCTAAATCCGGAAAATATACTCGGGTTTTCATGCAACTCATAAAGGTTATTTAGGGTCACCAAAGTATGTGTTGCATTGTATATGAAGTATGTAGGATTAATCGTACATTTACAGGGACACTCAAAAGTACTCCATTACATTATGGTATATGGGGAAAGTCGTTTGCAGAGTATTTTAATGACATTATGCTATTTCAAATGTATTGAAACTGATATAAATCACTAAATTTCACTACGATCCCGTTAGAGAGGCCATTCATAGCATTTTTCATTCATTTACAGGGACACACAAAAGAAATCGGTTACAGTAGATTTTGAGTGATAGTTGCTGGAGTGTACGGTTTAAAATTTGGTATGCGCTTTTAAATTTAATTAATTGTTTGCATCTTACTCGTTATATATAAATTCTATACCTCAAATACAGGGCTGCACAAAAGTATTCATGTACCGTTCTCCTTATTAGAGGAAATTGCTGAAGGTAAATTTTTAACTGAAGTATATGTATCACTTAAGTGAATTAAATTTTGGCATGCATGTAGTTAATAGATTCAAATATATATATCATATTCAGGGCTGCTGAAAAAATTCGCATAATTTCCGATTGTGGATGGGAACAGCTGAAAAATTGGGTTTTGAAATGTATTATGCGTTTCTATATGGTTGAATAGACGTAATATTCTATTTTTTTAAACGGTGCAGTTTTGTTAATTATTTTTAATGTGTTGGACAATGTTTCATAATCTATGCTTGACGCATGATTTTTTACTCACTTGTTTTAATACTTTACGTAAGACAGTAATTTTCAGGTAGTTTTAGTTTTTAATACTTTACCGAAAACGATGCTTGCTGATATTTTTACGAGATTAAATCATACTTTTTATATTCTTCATAGCAAAAGAGCTTACATATCACGCATATAAAGCCTAAAAGTAAAGATTTTTTTCCGTGTAATATTTGCAAATTGACAGCTGAGATAAAGCCAATAGATTGTGATAGTCGTTGTTGATTTTTTTTCACTGCATCCTCTGGCGTTTCTCATTTCAGGGAAATCTTTTCACTGTTTAATAAAATCTTATCGTCTGGAGTATATCAGGGTGAACGTACAGTCGTGGAAAAAAAAGTAAACACCCCCTTACTAACTCTGCAAAAAAATATCGCAGAAGGAAGTTACTGGTACCACACGATTGGTAAAAAACAAAGTCTACTTTCAAATGATATATATAAAATTTGCTTAGGGCGCCATCTACATATTAAAATGAACCATAACTTTGTTTTCTTTCAAAAGCCGTACACAATTCTGACTGTTCAATGACACAAATCTGACACAATTCATAAATGAATTCTACACCTTTTAATTAGCTTAAAAACAAATTTTTATGGAATTCGTACGATAAGTTTCCAATATATTATATTAAAACGAGCGTATTTTAGGGTCTGCATCCAAATTGAAGTTCATACTCGAATTTTGGACGAGAGAGCCCACTTCTTGATCAAGGCATCTTAAGCGCTACTCAAGCAGTCATTGAAGACTGCTAGATTACAGAATAGCATAAGAAATTTCAAAATATCTAGTCACTTCTATCATAGATGGCTCCTTAAATCTTCATTTTGCCGTGTTTAAGCATAATTTGAAAACTACTTGAAAGAAAAATGTGAAATTTTGGATTTCCATAAAGCAGGACTTAATAAATCTAAACCCATCAAAAACATTGTAGTTTGTAATTCATAATTTTTTCGAATATTAATTTCGTAATTCATAATTCATATCACAAAATTATAAAAATTGCAAATTCAACGTATTTATGTTCGGGTATTTTAGTATTATTCCTACACAAAAAAATTAGCACATTAGGAATATAATTTCAGGCGATATTAATAAAAATATGAAAATGTAATTTAACATAAGAAGCACTTAACTTTGAATACCTATACTTCAAAAACTTATTATTCAAATGATTTGAAATTTGGTGTCTAGGCAAAGTTTGAACCGCACATTTGAAATATCGTATTAAAATTGGGTATTGCAACTGAAAAAATGAAATTTGAGTTCGTTTTAATATGTAGATGCCCCCTCAGCGAATTTTATACACATCATTTAAACGTAGACTTTATTTCCAATCTTTTGGCGCCAGTAACTTTCTTCGACGATAATTTGTTAAAGAGTTAGTAGGGGCTGTTTACTATTTTTTTCAATGATTGTACATTAGGTTTTTCGAGACGAACATTTAGCTAATTTAATTACAGATAAAAATTACAAATTCTTCGATTAATCGTAGAACGATTTATTATTTCCAGAAAAATATTAGCCAAACTAAGCTAAAAATTGCTAAAATTGATAATAAATACACTTAAAAGGCATATACCGTTATTCAGATCGACATATGTTTCATCGCTCAAACGGCGATATTCTCAAGATCTTTGTTGATACAAATATTTTAGTTTTTTTTTAAAAACAAGAAATTGGTAAATGAAATCACGAGACAACTTGTATAATCAGGCGTACCGTTATTTTCGAGCTAAATATCAGTATTTTTAAATAGAAAATAAACCTAGTTCAAATGCGCGAAATTTCGCCTTATTTATGGAGAGATTCTCTATAAAAAAAAATACTGGTACCGAAGAATTTCTTGGTCTGGAAATTCAAGGACCCGTACGAACCCTGATAATGCAGGGGTCGTATGCTTCAGGGATTTTTTCAGTACAAATATCAGTATTTTTTTTATAGAAAAATAAATCTAGGTTAAACGAGAAAAATCTATTGCAGAATTCTTATTTATAGCTTTTTAACATATATATTTATCTTAATTTTCTAACACACACACACGCATATATATCATCTATTTATATAATATACTAAGGTGGCGATTCCGGTGCTGATTCATCGCTGATTCATCCTCGACAAAAGCAACTCATGGCGGCCATGTTAAGCATAAGTATTCAGGAGGTTGTAAGTTTTCCGATTGTTCAACTTATGGACATATATACATAATCTGCTTTGTATCATATCTATTCGTCTTCATTTTCTCTAAAACATTCAAAAACTATTCAATTATAATGTTTTAAATTCTAAATTAAAAATAACGGATAACCAGCTATTATAATTAACGGATCATGCAAGATCACTAGTTGATTATGCTAAAATACCAGTTATGACTATGCGAGGTCCAGTTTTTTAATGTTTTCAGATTTGTCATCAGCATGCTGAGTATTGGTTCTGTGTACATTTAATATGAATTTTTAATGAATTTTAACAATTTTTAATTAGTCAGAACCAATATTTAAATTTAATTCTAAATTTAAAATGTGATTTATTAAGAAATCACATTTTTTTAAATTTATTGCGTAATTAAAAAAAAATTAATCTTTTGTTTCAGACAAAGACATTCTACTAAAGTAATTGGACAGGTAGTCCTCTGTAGTTTCACATATTGATCCAAACTCGACAAATACATGATCGTGTTTGATCAGCATTGAATAGAATTCGCTTGAATAGCAAGCCTTATCAAAAACTGCATCAGGATGCCATGCATGGCAATCGTAAATATCAAGCATTTCTTTGAATATTACGAAGCCACTAATATAACAGGTGCCGTTTTCTGTATAATCGAAATTGTACAGCAAGTACGCGTGCTTTGCAGGGTCAAAAACAGGCTCTGAGGGGTCGGCATTTGAGTTCAAAACCCAGCGTGAACACAATATCATGCTACTTCCAAATCACAAAACTCGATTGAATTTAGCTGCTTTGGATGTAGAATTATATACAGGGTGTTATCAGCACACTCAGTCTAACATTACGCAGGCGCTCATCAGTTTTTATGCAAGCGAATCAAACATACTATCAGCACAGGTTCGATTGCGCCTGACTAAGCAGAACTACATTCCAGAAACACTCGAAACAGGCACACTCAGCTAATTACAAGTGCCAGATCAATTTAATCACAGAGCAAGACTACATTATAATATCCGCTACAAGACGTGTTTACACTCTTGTCAGCTTTTTAACAACGACCCGTTTCCAAATTCCTGTGGAGTCTGGATTTGCGGTCCGCCCCGGGTCGGTAAGGATTACGCTGTGAGGCATTTTAGTACTTTGTTTATTAAAAGTTTGAACAAATGGTGGGATGGATACGTCAACCTGTAGTGATATAACCGGACTATGTTCTGATAGCTGACGTAGACACTTCCCACTGTGTCTGGCTTGCCAGTTTTTTGAAAATTTGGGCTGATATGTACCCCTTCAGCGCGGAAATTAAAGGGGGTACTATTCTTATAAGGCCCAAGCGCATTATAGTAACTTCTGATTTTCAAATGCAAGAATGCTTCACAGGCATTGCGTTAGATGCACTTCGGGCTAGGTTTAGTATATACGATTTCTTCGGTCCTGAACCGACATATACAGAGAGACTTGAACCGACATATACAGAGAGACTCACACCCCAGCAAAAACAACACTGTACTAGACATGTTGATAAAGCATGAAGGTCTAAATCTGAATGCGAGTGCCACCACACACAACGAAGAAGTAGAGGAGGGTGTGGTGGTGGAGCAGAGAGTACAGAACACCAAGCGAGTAATTCTAAGTGTACTGTTGCGTGTGAGTCTCGTACTGCAGTCGTCCGCTCGAGATCTCCTGTTCCTGGCTGTTCCCATTGGCCCGTATCTGAGGGTCCGTGTGAGAATGATGACAGCGAGGACGACTTTTTGCCTAGCCCGAAGCGAACCAAATAGCTTGGAGATGTTCGACCAGTGCTTGCACGTAAATATACCAGTTATTTTACAAAGCCTGCTTTTTTTCTAGAAAAAAATATGTAAATACTTAAATTTCTGTACATAGTAATCTGATATTGTAATATTTATATATATCTCTGTGACATTTATTTAAAATAAATGCGTGCAGCAGCACTTTTAAAACTTAAAATTTGTTTTTTTCTTATTTAATTAACAAAAATTTTAATTTTCAGATACTTTTTAGTTAAAAAACTTGTGTTTTTCATGCGTAGATGGACTTTGGACATCCGCCATCTTGGATTTTATACCCCCCATGGACAACCAACGTGTTATATGGCCGCCATCTTGGACGTCCGCCATCTTGGATTGCATAATCCCTGGACGTCCGCCATTTTGAACGGCCGCCATCTTGGACGTCTAGAGAATCTGATAAGCGGCTTGGACCCCTTCTTCCAACTAAGATTAGTATTACCTTAGTTGGAAGACGTCCAACGTCCAAGTGACCTTTGCACCGTCCAGATTCTAACGTCACGCCTGCGTATCCCGTCCAATTTTCAGCCTGCTGATCACGTGACCACTGACTGGACTTCAGTTTCTTTTCAGATTTATTCGTGACGTAGGCTTCTGCTATTACGTAATCGCGATAAAGGGCGGGAGGTCTGCGGGATAGTCTTGCTCTGTGATTAAATTGATCTGGCACTTGTAATTAGCTGAGTCTGCGTGTTTCGAGTGTTTCTGGACTGTAGTTCTGCTTAGTCAGGCGCAATCGAGCCTGCGCTGATAGTATGTTTGATTCGCTTGTATAAAAACTGCTGAGCGCCTGCGTAATGTTAGAGGGTTATGTATGTGGCAATTATACGACATTATAATCTTAGAGGACTTCTCACGAAATAGGTTTTAGAAGAAGAAAACCTTTCCTTGAAAAATTGTGAAATAATGGCGCTGTGTAGCACAGTTCTACTTGGTTTCGTCTGCTTCAATATGCTCTACTAATAATGTCTTTGATCATTGAGATCCAGCCAATGAGCGTTGTCCGCTAGAGGCGCTGGTGTATACACGGTTCTATTCTAACCGTTACCATCGCCTTATTTTAAGTCCAAAGTCGCGACACGATATTAACACTATTTCGTGAGAAGTCCTTCACTATTCTATGTTCATGTAACGTATAACTAGATATAAACAAACGAAGACTGTTGCAATGTAGAACTACAAACTCCAATCTCGAAGGAAATGAACGACTCTTACAACGTTTCATAAAAAAAAACAAAATAAAAATAAAGGATAACATCTCATTCCGCTATTAAAATATTGCTAAAAGCATATTAAAGACTTTAAATATTTTGAAATGCGTTTTTCACTTATTCATACCAATCATGATTTTGTGAAAAATGGAGTTAATTGTCCGGGAGTACAAGCTGTACTCGCTACACCAGCGCCCTCGGCCTGAGCTTTACAGAAAATTACATCTATTATCAAGCATTGTTTTGGCCATCTTACGCCATCTTAAGACAATCAACATAAATGAAAGAATTTTTGACTAAAATTTGAGTTTCTTATAACAAAAAATGCAGGACATAATGATGTAATTCGAGATCAACTTTTAAAACATTCGTTTATATCATTTTAAAATTTCAATCAATATAAATAAAATGAATGTTATTATTACGATTTCTTTGATAGAATTTGAATTTAGTATTATTAATTACTAAGAGCTTAACATCTTAAATTTATTACGCTTTTTTTAAAATTTTGTTTACATTAAAAATGAGTCCCCTCCCCCTTCATTCCCTAGCTATCATTTCTAAAATGTACTCTTCTACAATAGAAACTCTTCAATAATAAAATCTTCATTCTGTTTGTTTGTGGGAAGTCTTATGAAAATGAAACGCAGATCAACATTCCGTCATTTTTGACGGGTGTTATATACTAGTTATATTATACTATAATACGAGCAAAAATCGCGCGTGTGTGTAAATTTTTTTCGAAAACGACTCTAACGATTTTTACTAAATTTTGTATTTTACCATTATTGGGCACGGGAAGACAATTGGGCTAGGTCACATGTTTGAGAAAATTCGATTAGTGGGTCATTTTGGGTCATAATGGGCCAGGGCCAAGCTAATAATATTTAAAAAATGGCTCAATTGATTTTGGCTTAATTTTGTATCTAATCTATTTCGGGTACGAAAAAACTATTCGTCTAGGTCATTTGTTCAAGAAATTTCAATTAGTGGGTCATTTTTGGGTCACTATGGGTTAAGCCACTTTTATCCAAAAAACGGCTATAACGATTTTGACTAAATTTTGTATTCTATCTTTTTGGATTACGAGAAGACCATTGTACTAAGTCACATGTTAGAGAAAATTTGATTAGTGGGTCATATTTTGGGTCACTGTGTGTCAAGCTAATTTTATCTAAAAACGGCTCTAATGATTTTGACTAAATTTTGTAATCTATCGTTTTTAGGCTCGAGAAGACCATTGGCCTAGGTCGCATGTTCAAGAAAATTCAATTAGCGGGTCATTTTGGGTCACAAAGATTCAGGCTCAAGATAATTGTATCTAAAAAACGGCTGAATCGATTTTGACTAATTTTTTTTATCTAAACGTATTCGGGCACGATAAGATCGTTGGGCTTTTAATTCGATTAGTGGGTCACTTTTGGGTCACTACGTGTCAATATAATTTTATCTAATAAACGGCTGTAACGATTTTGACAAAATTTTGTACCCTACCATTTTGAGGTACTAGAAGACCATTTGGCTGAGTCGCAAGTTCGAGAAAATTTAATAAGTGGGTCATTTTGGGTCACTACGGGTAAGGGTCAAACTAACTTTATCAAAAAAATGCTCAAACAATTTTGACTAAATTTTGTAATCTACTGTTTTAGATTACGAGAAGACCATTTTTCTAAGTCACATGTTTAAGAAAATTTAATTAGTAGGTCATTTTGGGGTCACTATGGGTCAAGCTACTACTATCTCAAAACGGCTCTAATGACTTCGACTAAATTTTGCATCTGATCGTTTTGGATTACGACAAGGTCGTTAAGCTAAGTCACATGTTAGAGAAAATTCGATTAGTGGGTCACTTTTGGTTCATTACAGATCTAGGCTAAGATTATCTAAAAAAAGGCTGTAACGATTTTGACTAAATTTTGTATCTTGCCGTTTTGGTTTATGAGAAGATCGTTGGGCTAGGTCACATTTTCAAGAAAATTCGATTAGTGGGAAATTTCAGGGTCACTACGGGTGAGTACCTTTCGTGGGAATAACGGTTGAAACAGATATTAAATTTTTAAACAGTGGGCATTAAACGAAAGCGCGAAGATGGTAAAATTTCGCAGAATTTGGTTGCATTTGACGAAATGTTTGCGACATTGGCGAGATTTGGACAAAAAAATAAACCTACTACCAATGTAAAAATACATGCTTGATGCCAAATGAAAAAAAGTCGCCAAGTTTGCAAGCTTTTGCCAAATTTTGATGACATTTATTTAAAAAGTTGGCTTTCAGAATCTGAAGGAATTTCTTTAAAATTCTCAATAGGAGCCGATATACATGATTTAACCAATCAGAGTTCATAGAATGCTTTCTTGAAAAACAGTGATATTGTTCCGCACAACGCATATCTGCTTCAGAACTACAACTGTCACATCAATGCTGATTTTTTATCGAGTTGAACATAAACATAATTTTAACCGAGTTTAGCTGGGTCTTACCCGCTTGAATTAATTTCTAAATTAATTAAATGGTAAATGAATTTCACGTAGAATCCTGAAATTAAATAAATAAAAATTCGTTAAATAAATTATACACACTGTTCATCTGGGTCAAATTAATCAAATTACAGCGGAAGATTAGTGGCAGCTTGACACGTCTGTTAGTCAGTGTTGCCAGACGAATACTAAAGTTTTATTTTGTATACCACTATTTTCGTACGGCATTATTCGCTTGCTTTAATCAAAACATTTTTGTAAATAAATAAGGTTACTACAGTAAATTTTGTCTAAGGCGGACTCTGTGCAAGCCGGAAATCTGTCTAACGCGGAATTTTTTTAAAGTCCCGGCCAACCCATAGCAAATAACATTAGTTCATGCTGTGTAAGCCGGAATCTGCCTAACGCGGAAACGGAAAGGTTTATAATGTCCCACCGAACCCGAAATTTTGCATAAGGCGGAAAAAATCCTCTTTTAAAAATGAAATGCATTTAATTTATGAAACTTTAAAACTGATATATGTACATAAAATACTTTGCGTAATAGAGTATAATAAAGTTAATTAAAGAACCTTATTTATCTTTAAGATAAAATATTTTTAAATGATAATTTTTAACCATAAAAATCAGTAGCACAATGTGACTTGGAATGCGTTACTGAAGAAGGCTTGGTAAACCGAAAGGAAAAAAAAAAGCATTGATAAAAGATTATTTTCCGACTCTCTAAACTACTATGTTAAAGATGAGGTTTGAATTTGTTAAGGCTGTTCTCAAATCAAGAAGTGCAACTTTATGATATAAGTTTTAATTTATTTTTGTTCGGAAATGCATGAAACTAACAGGTGTTGTTGTTCAGCAACTATGTAATCGAGCTGTGTTTTACGTTTTTTTTTTTTTTTTGCAAGCGCAATAGATTTTTCGGAAAATAGTGTCAAAGTGGGCGTTTTGAACCGAATTTCCGCGCGAAAGAAGAATAAGCGCTCAAGAAAGGGTGAAAAACGTATTTGTCAAGTGATCAAAATCGCTTATAACTCAGTAGGTAATCTATTTATCAAACAATGGAAAACACAATTCGATTCCAAATTGCTTCCATGGTCAGGCTTTCCAATTTTATATCTTTCCGTTAAAAAATGAATTTGTAAATGTGTCAAAACGTTTTGCGCTTGTTGAGCAGAGAAGTTAAGAACTTACTTAATGTTTTTCATTAAATTCTAGAACTGAAGTAATTTTATATCGATACCATTTATTTCAGTTTTCAAATGAAGTTTTTCAAGATTATTAAAGACAATAAATTTAATAAAAAGTTTAAAATTTCATTAAAATCTTAATTTTAAAGATCGATACTAAAGGTTGCGAACGTAAAAAAATATACAATTTGTTCAATTTTTTAAATGTTTAAAATTTTATTTTTCGGGTATTTTGCATAAGGCGGAATATTGTCTACGGCGGAAAATTTCTTCGGTCCCGATCGATTCCGCCTTAGACAGAGTTTACTGTATCTCTCTATGAAAATAGTGGTATCCAAAATAAAATTTTAGTATTCATCTGGCAGCACTGCTGTTAGTAGTAGTTAGTGTTGCCATGTGTCCCGCTTAATTTCACCATCTTTAATCGCAGATAATTCTACCATTAGATAAGACGAAGATAATTACTTTAAAATACTGGTGTCCACAGACTTTGGGGTCTCTATTTATGCAGGACTCTCGGCAATACTAATAGTATTAGTAAACATAAATGAAATCATAATAACCCTTTGCACTTCCCGTTACTTTGAGTATGGTCTACCAGCAACTCCGCGTCGTTACACAAATATTTTATTCGGTCGGCACCACTTTTTAAAAGGAAATTTCCTTCAAGTACACAATTTAAAAAATGCTCTGATTAAATGAGGCAAATTTCCTTTTCCTTTGTTACTGGTGCCGATAACAAATTTTGTAAGAAAAGATGATGTCGCCGCAGCGGCGACAACAAAGTCTTTCATTTACCTTACCATGTCGCCGCAGCGGAGACAATGGAGTGCAAAGTGTTAACAAAGGTATACATAGCTTCCAACTCTTCCGCCTTTTTTGTACCACAAAAATTTAATAGAAATTTTTGTAATATTTAATCGGCAGATTACGGCGATTTAAAAAGCTAAAATTTACTATAAAATTTTTGCGGCAAAAATGCGTAAGATTTTGGCTGCTATCTGTATAGACACATACTATCGTTATTACATGCAAATAATAGTAATAATAAAAATGTTAAATCAAAACAATACGCAAAGAAATGATTTATTAATAGAAAGCGATCTCCGAACCGGTTAAAGCGAAGTTTAAATCGAGCAAATCAATTTTTATCTTAAAATAAAATAAGTAAATAAATGTTATCTGAGTAAGCAAAAACTGCAATTAGTTAAAAAAATAAACATCCAAAGGAAGAAAATATGTTTGAACACCTCAGATTGCAATAAGTTCCTTCTTTCCAATACATTTGCTTTCCTGTTTTCCTACTCTACTAATTAACTCTCAGCTGACTTGTTAACTATACACGAAAAAATTAAACAAGCTCAGTATTTGGCAAAATACCAACCAATTTTCCGTCCTGAAACTTCACGAAACTTACTTAAGATTTTTATGTAGCTTATATTCCGAAGAATAACGTGATCCGATGCATTTCATTCACGTAAACTTTGCTATTTATAAGCAGGGCTTAATTTCTAACAAAAAAAGTACCGGAGCCCTAATTGCCCTATTCTACGGTACCGGTACTAATATCTGTATTGTTCTCCCTCTACCCCCCCCCCCCCCCCCATCACTCCAATCTGCATATTTATATTTTGTACATTATTTTGAAATTTTAAAGCATTTTTTTTTCTTTAGCAAAATAAAAATTCTAAATATATCTATCAGCATATACTTAGCTGTCAACTATTACACTTTTTAGTTATCGCTCCTTCTAAATAGTAATCTTTGCCTAATTATAATGTCAATTGCGATTTTTTGTTAATTCTATGAATAAATATGGTAAGGATTGTGATTCGTAAATAGTGTTAACACAAAAAAGGGTTAATTCTCAGCTATGCGACAGATGAGCTTGAGTCAATTAAAGCCCAAAAACAGAAATAAAAATTGAATCCGTTTTATCTCCATCTCCTATGTGTGCGACACATTACGTCACACATAAGTGTTTTGATAAAAAAGAATGCAAAAACTTGGAGATGGGAAGGAAAGGAAAGGATAACTTAGGCTTCGGTTTTTCGGAAGCGCTATTGCACTGGGCTCCGGAGCCCTGTTTTTATGAGCTCCGGTGAATTCCAACCAATATTTAAATATTTACTGAAAACATAAAAGTACCGGAGCTGGGCTCCGGTGGGCTCCGGCGCAAATTAAGCCCTGTTTATAAGTATATTTGACATATAACGCGCGCATCTTTCTTTGCGGAGAAATCTTCATGAGATAAATATTGACTAATAAAATAAAGATTATTGTGTTTTATCTTATGTGTAAGATTACAACTAGTAAATCTGCAGATCAGGAGCCTTAACGTCAGCTCTGCAAGTCTTTGTTTTTTTAACACTAAGTAATATTGAACTTCCTACAAACTGCAATTTAAAGTTTTTTAATTACTTAATATTTATAAGAATAAAAAGTACTCAGAAGGTTTTAGAAGCGTTAAATTAAATCCATTGCTATGCAAGGATATTCTAAAATTCTAATGAATTGCTTATTCTAGTAAATTTTTAGATAACAAAGTACATCTCTTCAGTGGGGCTCTGTCCCCCTGGACCTCACCTAGACTAATTAAATTTACCTTTTTAATTTGCTAATGATCGTACGAATGGTTATATTATCTCTTGGACTTCGTTTTACACTGTCATTTTTTTCGGATAAGCAACAGTTTGAACAAGAATCTTATGTTATCCTGATATCCAAATAGCAGTATTTACTTCTCTGCCAACCACAAAGAATGCATCAGATGGATAAGGAACTTATGGAAATGTAAACTGTGTCATCTTATATCTAATTTGAAATATAATGTTTTTATAATTTTTGTTTCCAGAAAACAGTTTTTATTGATGTTCTACTAGTGTATAACCCCCGTCAAAAATGACGGAATGTGAATGATAAATCTCCAAAACAATATTGAAAAAAAAAAAAAAAAAAGATGCCTTATGCATTTTGTTAACACAAAAAGTATTATCCTTTGATTTTTGATAATTAGAACGAAGATATTATGCAAACTACAATTCAAAATCATATTTTAAATATTTCAGAATGGAACAGGAAAAGATCAAAGTTGCATTGCATTTGTAACATATGTATCTATACACATACACACATATACATATACTTATATATATATAAATTATTAAAGGAAAAATTACGCTTAATTCTATAAAACTTTTTATAAAATATTTCACATATTCATATTGCATGTGTAATTAAGAATTTTTTTTTTCTCAGATTTGTGTATTTTAGTTTTAAAATATCAAAACACTAAAATATTTTTAAAATTTTACAACATCATAAGTACTTTATAACCTCTCCCCTCTCTCAAACTATTATAACATAAAAGAAATTTACTAATGACATAATTTTCAATTTAAAAAATAGTTAATTTATCCCAAATAACATTCAAAGAAAAATTTATAAGAAACATTAAAAAATATATAAAATAATCTCTGAATTTTAACATTTTCATATTTCAAATCTGGCTGCCATAATTGTAAATATGTATAAAAAACAATATAACATTAACACTTTAGTTTCTAAGGTTATTATTATATTTAAAAAAATCCATCATTAAGCAAGGTAAATAAATTGTATTTTTTAATCAGATTATTAAAATGTCAATTTTCTTCTGTTCTATAAAAAAAATTTAAATGATTGAAAGTAAATATTCAGTAAAATATATATAGGTAAATAAGTTATTTTAAAATTATTTCGCATAAATATGTATTAATAAATACGTATAATCTGTAAAAATATGAATTTACAGATAATAGATGGCGCCACGCCTAGAACTAAATTGTTGGGATTTTGTGTATGAACATTTGCATTTTCTAAATTTTAAAACTAAAAAACACAAATTAGAGTTACAAATAATTTAATTACATTTATGCAAATAATACCTCTTTTATCAATGTATCCAAATCAAGGGATGAAAACTTCAGAAGAAAAAATATTTATTGTATAAGGATTTTTTAATATAACTTCGTAACATTAGCGGCTCAGCCTTATGTAGCCATCATGTAGCTCATCAGGCAAAGCTAAAACAATCCTTAAACTTAAACTATAGAAAAGAACAATAAAAACTGATTTGATTGAATAAATTCAAATCCACCGCGTGTTCAAAACAGCATTTAGAAAGATCAACAAAAATGCTAAAACAGTAAAACACACGTTGCCAATTGGCAATCAGTGCAGTACAAATGATTTTGATGAATGATTCTCAAACGTAAATGACTCACCACATTTTTTTTTTTTTTTTTTTTTGCAACAATAATAATAATAATGATTAGCAAAGTGAAATGTAATTTCTGAAAATTTCACATTAAATTCTAATATGCTAATTATATGAAAATTTTAACTTGTATTTTTAACAAACTTCGATTGTTTATATTAATTGACGATAGATGTCTGCAAAAATATTTTTTGAATGTTTTAAACAAAATTAAAATATTTAAAGACTTTAATAGGCTTCTACAAATATTTTAGGAACAAAATCAGATAATTAACCTGTATTTTTTTTTAAATGAAGCTTTTAAAGAGTCATTCATTTGTTTCATTATTCGGAAATTGTGAATGGCAACAGTGTTCTTTTGTTTATATCTAGTAATCTGATGATTATAATAGCTTATTTTTAATTTGGAACTTAATACATTATAATTGGATGTGATATACCGTAATTTCGGGTGTATAGCCCGCGGATCAAACAATCGTTTTTCGACCCAGAAATTTTTAAAAATAAAATGTACTTTTTTAGATCACGGTAAATATTGGTCTTCAAATACTGAATAAAATTTCTGGGTCGAAACTGAATTGTTTGATCTGCGGGCTATACACCCGAAAGTACGGTACATGTTTTAGTGAAAATATGCTGAATAAACATGATTTCTAGTAGAAAAAATTATCATTTAGCTTACATATATTAAGATATGTTTTTCATTAAGCCTATCATGGCGTTTAGCTACGGTCGATCCGCACACTGGAGTGGTCCGCACCGGCATGGTTCCGACGGTTTCTTGACCTCAGATTTTATTATAAGTAGATAGTATTCACATCTAAGGTCCAGATCTAATTTTCTAGGTGATATATCAGTATTTTTATCATATAAAAATAAAACTAGGTTAAACACGCGAAATTTCGCTTTATTTAACCCTTAAATGCGCGATTTTTTATTTTGTTTCGAAAAAAATTATATATGATTGATTCTCTGAAAGGTTTATTACAAAGGAAAAATAATGAAAAAAATCAAAGATATATTTTTCATATAATACGTCAATCTTTTCTTCTGTTGTACATCTGCAATACAAGTAAAAACTACTGTCGTGTAGCTGTTTTACGCTAAAATAATGCAAATTAGTAAATACTTTAATAAGTATGTCTCCAAATACCTTATTTTATATAATTATTAATTTTATAAAACTTAATATTTAATCCTTTTATTCACATTATAGAATACGTTCTACAAATTACGTAGTTCAGAGAACCTGACTTTACACCAGAAAGTTTCAATGGTTAATTCCGCTTTATTTAAATACGAAATGTCCGTTTTTTTAATTAAAGCAAATATTGCTATTTTAATTTTCTGGTGGGAATTAGGTATATGCGAATTAAAAAAATCTATTAAATTCAAAACAATATTATTTGCATATATGCAAAGCTGCGCATTAAAGGGTTAAGGAGAAATTTTCTATAAGAAAATACTGCTACCGAACAATTTCCTAGTCTGGGAACTCTCCGACCCGTATAAATTCTGTTGTAATTTCCAGAGTTCAACACCGCTAATTAAGATAAGAATTTCTCTGTTAATTATTGAAATTGCATAGGTCGCTGCGGCACTGTTTATTCACATAATATGTAATACTTTTCTGCGGTTAAAATGAAAAATTGCATTAAAAAGTTGTGGTAAAATAACATGCACCTTTTTAAAGCAGTTTAATTAAGCTCGAATTGAACGTAAATATTCAAATAACTTAATTAAATATTTGGTTATTCCGTCAAAATTTACATATTTTACAAAATGAATTCGAAAACCGTGCTGGAAATAATATTTTAAAATTAGTTCTGAGACAGGGTTCAATTACGTGGTAATTTCCCTATCGAAGGAATTTGTAACGAAACTTCCTAAAACAGATGTTTGTTCGGAAATATTTAGAAGTTTTAGTTTATTAAAATTATACGAAAAGCTTTCCTAAATCTAAATAGTCCATTAAAATCGTAAATTGTTGAACATAAAGTAATATTTATTTTAATATGTTCTCCACAATCGTATATGTTTTAAGTGAAGTTTCAATTAAGAGAATTACTTTGTTTCCTGAAAAATAAAGTAAGTAAATATAACCTAAGAAAACGAAAGTGCGATTAGTTGAAAAACAAAAATGCTGTAAGGAATGAAACTTACTTGTAAACTTAAAGTGCAATACGTTTTTCTTTAAAAGACATATGTTCTTCCACTCTAGTAATTAAATCTCTAATGGTAAATTAACTATAATTCAAATATTAAAACAAGCTCAGTATTTGGCAAAAAATCAAACGATTTTATATTCTAATATTTCAGATAATTATCTAAACTTTTTATTGAATAAATAATGATCATTTAGGAGGAAAAATTACACGACATTTTGAGAAAGCTTTTGTCACATTCTAAGTGAAAATGTAATACGTAAATTCTTTAATTACAATTTTATTTTGCATATTTATGACTCTTGCATACACACATTTAAGTCGATGGCTATAAAGGAGCAAGTGAAATCAATAATAATTATATGAAATAAGCATTCTTTATGACGTGAGAATGAAGTGTTGTGTAAAGATATTGTAGATTTTTTTCGTTGCTTATATGTATCGAATTCCCTTTAAAAAATTATAAATGAAGGCTTACTATACAATAGAGCCTCTATTATCCAATTAATTGGGACCGACCCTCTTTCGGAAAATCAAAATTTTTAGATAATCTAGAATGCTTCAATTTTAAGATTAAGGAGTAATATACAATATTTCTTAATATGGTAACAAGCGCTTAATAAAAATAAAGCAATAGCAAAGAATAAATTACCTGAATTTTAATTTTGAAATTAAGTGCATTTACATATATCACAAGGGTTTGAAACAATGTTTTTTTGTCGCAGTTTCGATTGCATTTGCTTTGACGCTCTATCGCGGATTTTTTTAATATTATTATTTCGCCTCTATCACAGTCTTTCTGCTGCTTCAGCCATGCTATACCTTTTGCAAAACATTCAAAATCTTCAGAATTTCTAATTTGTTCATTTTCTTTGTTCTACTCGACAGTTTACGGGAGCTCAAGTTAAATTCAAAGGAACTCTAAGAAAGGGAATGAAAAATATTTATATGTACTCGCAGTTAAGAAAGGATCGCTTGCGCACAAAGAATATGATGGTTAAAAAAAAGCTTTCAAAATGAATTTTGCACACAAGGAATGTGGTAGAAAATAAATAAATAAATAAAAAGCTTTAAAAGTTGATTTCGGTTAACCGAGAGTTTCGGATAAAAGGGGTTCTACTGTAATTACTTCTGATAAATGATTACGACTTTAGTAGACATGTAGAAAACTCAGAACATGTTTTTGTGGTACATAAAAAGTTTTATAAGAACAATGTAACAAATTTTATTACAACGAAGCATGTTCCACATGACGGTCATCATTTTCAGATTCCACCAGGACTCGTAAGATAGCGTGTTACACAATTCCCCGCAGTGTGTTCTGGGAAATGCTAAGAACGCGTCGTGAAATACTGTCTTTAAAATGAGGCGTAAAGTTAATAAATAATTTTTTTCAACTATCGTAAATATATGCTAAATGTGTAATTAATTAAAACTGCTCTCTGGTGGCGAAATTCTGTTTTTTTTTTTTTTTTTTTTTTAAACGTAAACAAATTCCAACCTCTTTATTATGTTTTTCCTAGAATTCCACAACTTACTCAACAATAGTTTTGTCTGTAGGCAACTTTAAAGTAGGCTCATTTAATTATAGACCAGGAGCAGACAGCACAGACAACCACCTCATCGAGTTGGAGGCTCAAATTCCAGAATTAGCTGAAAGTCGATTCCCACATTAAAACGCAGCGATGACCACCCCGGGAACTCAGCTTTCGCTTTAGAGTGTTAGTGCAATCGGACTGTCTTATATTTGTGGAAAACACCTAAAAACCCGATTTTAGCGGTCGATTCATAGGTTTACCATTGCGTTTTGCTGCACCCAAATGTATGAAAACATGGCGGACAGGGAGCAGGAAAACACAATGGTAAACCTACGAATCAACCGATAAAATCGGGTTTTTAGGTGTTTTCCACCAAGATATGACTTTGAAGACCGATTGCGTTTTAATATGGGAATTGAGTTTTAGCTAATTCGCGAATTTCAGCCTCCAACTCGATGAGGTGGTTGTCTCATGATTCGCACGCCTCCTTGAATTTTGCAGACCAGAAAATTGTTCGGCACCAGTATTATCTTATAGAAAATATTTTTTTAAAAGAGGGCAAAATTTTGCGCATGTTACCTAGATATCGTTTTCTATAAAAAGATACTGGTAGTTGTCTGGAGATACAACGGTATCCGTACGAACCATGTGTGTACGCAGCCGGCTCCCGGTATATTATGGACACCTTGTAGATCTTCATTTATCTGTCTAGATATATATCTGTAAGATCTCTTTACCCTACTATTCATTTATAAATTGTCTCAGCATTCATATATCTCTTACTCCGCTTATCAAACTCTGTATCTCTTTTCTCTCTCTTCATATATGAGTTTCAAAAATACATAAATTTCCTTATTAATAATACCACACATATTTTCAATTCTAATAATATTCTCTACATTTAATCATTATTAAATATGGAATCTAAATATAACTTAATTATGCATCAATTTAAAGTATTTTATTAGTAAACAATTAAGTTAATGAAATATTTTCAAGATGCATATTGAAATTTGTATTTACTCCATTTAAATTTATTTGGAATATAATGCAAATTTAAATTATTAAACTCAAATTGTATTCAAATTCTAAAAGTAATATTAAAACTCGAATTTTGCAATCAAGATTTCACAGGGCTTTTTTTTTTCGTTTTTTTTCTTTTACTTGCGGCAATTTGTAATGACAATAAATCGTAAAAAATGTCTATAAAAATAAAGTAGGGAAGTGTACAAAATAAATTTAAAAAATGTTTGTACAGACTACATGTAGAAATATCAGTTTATTTAAATTATGTATTATTTATGTACTAAGTTTTTATCAACCCATATTTGCCGATATGCCATGTGAGGCTTTTGTGGAGCCTCGTAAAGTTTTTGGGTTTTGTTTGCCTGTTTTTTAGTCTGTCTGTATGCTCCGCGATAACTGCCTCAAACAACATAGCTGGTATGTTGGTGTGATATGCGAAATGAGCTGTATAATATTTGGTTATATTTGGTTGATTCGTTCGAAAAATATACGTTCAAAAAAATTACATTTTCTTTAACGGTAAAATGCTTCTCCGTGGATTCAGACGATTTTAAAATTTGATAATTAAACCTATCGGTTTGAAAATTTAAAGATACTTTTATCAGAAATCAGAAAATATTTGTATAGCTTTTTTGGCAATTGTATGCACCTGTTGCAGAAAAACATTCATTTTAATTTCACATTCTTTAAAAATTTTTAAAATGCATATCTTCTTATCTTCCTCTTTGAGTTATTCGTTGCCTAGAAACCGCATTTCAAAGCGTATATATATTTTTTAAAAATCAAGCAAATCGTACAATTTTCACGCAACATTCTATTAACAAATTGCTTAGTTTCGCCTAATTTTAGTATGCCTTTTCTATTGAAGTAGGCGAGGATTTATTTGAATAAAAACTCTCTTTTTTATCTGCGATAGAATGACCGCCGAATTGATATATCCAAACGAAAATTATAAATACGTTTGAGGTGTAAATTTGATATACCGTAATTTCGCGCGTATCCGCCGCGGCTTAGTTAAGTCTTTTTCAGACCGGAAATTTTATTGAAAAAAAGAAGTCAAATATGTTCTAAGCTGAAACAAGTCACATTTTATCTAAAATAAATTCTGGTAGGAAATAGAATTATCTGGGGTGCGGCGGATACGCGCGAAATTACGGTAAGTCTTATAAAAGGTATTTACATTTGTACAAATAGCGTTGTTACTCGAGATATTATTCAGTTCCTGGAACAGATGCTGCTGTTTAGTGGAGGGAAAGTAAGTGTGGATTTAAGAGTAAGAAAACGCCTTCTGTCAATACGATTCTTAAGTTAGTGAAAGCTTAAGTAATAAAGTAGTAAGCGCATTCAAATACTAAATCCTGAAAATAGCACAATTACTGGAAATCGAGAGCATAAAATTAAAGTGACAAGGAAGGGAGGATTCAGCGGTCCAGACCCAAGCTGTATAAATGTACTTTTGATTCTGAAAAATTTACAAGAATAAGCAATTCATCAGAATATCTTTCCATACAACCTTGATTAATGTGACACTTCTAAAATTTTCTAGAGCTTTGAGAAATATTATGTGCTTATGAATATATATTGGACTTAATTTTTTTAAATTGTGTATTTGAAAAGAAATAGGCTGAATGAATGATTTTAAAATTCAAATGAATCAATCGGGCATGCGTAAAATCATAGTTCCCAACCTTTGTATATAGTTTTAATCGATTACCACCAGACATTTTGTAAAAGGAAAAGAAAGAAAGGCATAGTTGCCAACCTACTAATTTCCTTAACCCTTTGAGCTGCGGTGGGTGAACTGCTTAAAAATACCCTAATGTCACATTGGCACCAGTATTTTGCAAACAAAAAATTCGGTTTAATATATATATACGAAAGAAGGCATTTACTTATTTTCAAATAAATTTTGTGGAATATTCCAGTATCATTGTGGCATTTGGAGATTAAAATTATGTGGGATGAACATCACCCATTGGAGCTCAAAGGGTTTTAACACATTCACGCCGGCGCGGTGGGTCACACTCAACTGTCTCGGGGCTGCCAAATCTCCGGCTTTTTTTATACCAGTATTTTAATATAGAAAATGTTGTTTTATTTAATTAGAACAATTGGGCGATTTAAAGGAACAACATTTTCGCTAAGATAATAGTGGTGTGCAAAAAGCCGGAGACTTGACAACTCTGAGACAGTCGAGTGTGACCCACCGCGCCGGCGTGAACGTGTTAATTAATTATCTTCAGACATTTTGAATGTAAAAATGATTTTCATATCTTTAAGAGGTTCAAAAATTGTTTCTAATTAAAATGAGCAACTTCTTTTTCGATAGAAAATTTCTGGTATAAATTGAATTTAAATAAAAGCAAAGTTTGGCTGCTATGATTGTCCGAATGATTCGTTCGAATACTAATATCATTCATTCTGCCTGTCACTAGATTGTAGGTTATAAAATATTACATCGGTAAAATAATTAAACAATGAGCTGAGTTGATGCTCCTGATACGCAGCTTTACTAGTTTGTAGAACTATGGCTTTAAAATATCATACATAAAACATGCAGACATTATTATTTGTTTTTCCCAAATATGATATATTTAGTTTTAATTGAAGAAATACGTTTCTCTTTTTAAAATATATATTGGAAATAACCATACTCAAACAATGCAAAACTGCAATTACTAGTTAAGAAATATATAAAGTATCTCAAAAGAAGGAAAATAGCATTGCAAACCTTTGGTTGGATTAAGGTTTTTCTTCCCAATACATTTATTTTTATAAGTCTAGCTAATTAATTCTCAGATGGAAAGTTAACTACAAACCAAAAATACAAATAATCTCAGTATTCCAATTGGCAGAATGTGAAGCAATGTCATTTCTTATACTTTAGATATTTTTTTACGGAATAAATAATTTTCTCTTGTTTAGTGAAAAAAAGTTTTAAACTGTGTTTCATGATGCCTTTTTTCAGATTTTGTGGTAAAACAAATAAGTTACGATATTTCGTTAATTTTAATTTTATTTTCTTATTTTAAGTCGTTTATATGAACAAATGTTGCACTTATATATTAATAAGTAGAAAAATTTATAATTAGTTAATGTAAATAAAAATTATTATTCATAAAGAAGTAATATGAGTGTCACATGTGTGATATTGAAAATCTGATATATTTCTTAGGTAAATAAGGTTTCAATTATACAATTATTATTTCTGAATGTCTAAAAGATTTTAACAGGCATTTATAAATCACAGAACAAAGCCTTGAGATAAATGAGTATTTTTATTTTAAAAAAAAGAATCATACAATTCTCTGTGAGTATATACCGTGGTATATACTCTGTGAGTATATACAATTCTCAGTGAGTATTAAAAAAATTCGTCTAGGAGTGTAAGTTTTCAGGAGTTTTTATGCTGCGCTTCTCAGTTTTAGTTACAAATAGCATCGAAAGATGGCGCTGCAAGCAATAATAGCTAAATCAAGGCTCGATTTTTCGGCCTCTTTCTTCTTCCATCAGAAAAAAAATGAGATAAAAATGGATCCCGAAGTACCAAAAAACGGGTCTGGACTGAGCACCTATTGCTGTCAGCGCCATCTGTTGTTGGAAATTCGAACTAAAATCAAGAATCACATTAAAAAAACTCGTGACAGCATACATAAGCCTCCTGAAAGAATTTTTTTAATATATGTTACCGCTTGCAAGTTATTGAATTTTAAAATCCATTAGTCATTTTTGGGACACCCGGTATGCAAAACCCTCATCTACGTTATGTATATACATGCTATCTACCGGGTGTCCCAAAAAGAACTGGCTGATTTTAAAATTCAATAACTTCCAAACGGTGACAGATATTAAAAAAATTCTTGCAGGAGGGTTATGCATAAAGTCAAAAGTTTTATTACAGTGATTTTCGATTTTAGTTCGAATTACAAACAATAGATGGCGCTGTAAGCAATAGTCGCTAAATACAGGCTCGACTTTTCAGTCTTTTCTGTTGTTCCATGCAGAAAAAGGAGATGGAAATGTATTATCCGGGCCACGAAGTACCAAAAATCGAGACTGAATTTAGCCTCTATTGATCGCAGCGCCATCTATTGTTTGTAATTCGAACTAAAATCGAAAATCACTGTAAAAAAAACTTTTGCCTTTATGCATAACCCTCCTGCAAGAATTTTTTAAATATCTGTCACCGTTTGGAAGTTATTGAATTTTAAAATCAGTCAGTCCTTTTTGGGACTCCCGGTATTTTCATAGATTATTTAGAGGTAGTTACAGTGGAGTATCACTATTTTTGAAAAGCGTTATTTTCCTTATATAATCGTAAAATTCTGACATTACATTTGGAAATGATGCTACTCTAGACAGAGCCTCCCAACGCGTCATGTTATATTTTTATCCATCGCCTCACCATCTCTTTTAAAAATTAAACTATCTCTTCCTCCCTCTTTCTCTATCTCTCTGTAGGCACACATACACACACATATATATATGTGTGTGTATGTATATATACTGTTGAAGAGAAACTTTTCTCTGCTCTCCATGGAAACGAAGGTCGCGCGATGCGCGCGCATCCTACTTTAGAATGCGATTGTGTTTTGTTGTGGCTGGAACGATACGAAGCAATGTTGTGATTTAAAAAAGCATGATCGCTGTAATATTTTACAGTTTGTTGATGAGGCTAAGCCTCCCTTATTTCGAAAAACCGGATCATTTGTTTGATAATTCTTGCCGTATATATGTATATAATCATGATCTGTAAATAGTCATTAAATATTTAAAGAAAATATCCCAGAAAGCACCTCCTTCTTTGAGTTGATGTTCGACTGTCTTTGAAATTTTTCTTCATGGTGCATCACGCCGGAAAGAAAGAAAAAAAAAAGCATTCGTTACCCTATTAATGTCTTCAAAACACAAATAAGGAAATAGAGCATAGTAAGTGATAAGAAGACGGCAAAGTTAAGATTAAGTTTTTCATATTTATTTCGAAATGTCTGATTTAGAAAAGTTGAAAAAGAACCGTACAGTTTTGAGAACAGCAGTAACAAAGCTGTTTAATAATATAGAAAATGTTATGAAGGATAGTCCAATAAATTTTGATAATTTAGAAGAATTATTTATTCAGTTAGATACTAAACCAGAATTATTGAAGTCAGTTGACGAGAAAATTGAGCCCCTTTTAGGGTTAGACGACTATGAAACCGAAATCAATTCTGTTTATGATTACGTGGATAAAATTTCAGTTGCAAAATTCCGGGTGAAGAAAAAATTAACCGAAAACAAAAAAATTGTTAATGTTGATTTAAATAACAGTCAAGATTTAAAATCGAATGTGATTAATTATGAAAACTCAGTTGTTAAATTGCCAAAACTCAATATACAAAAATTCTATGGCGACTGTACGCAATTTATTTCATTTTTTAATACCTTTAAAAATACAATTCACGAAAATTAATCGCTTTCGAAAATTGAAAAATTTCATTATTTGAAGAGTTATTTATCTGGAGCTGCGGCTAATGTTGTAGAAGGTTTTGAAATATCAGAAGCTAATTATGACGCAGCATTCAAAGTTTTAGAATCGCGTTATGGTCAAAAAGACGTGATAATTAATCATCACCTCAACAAGCTTCTTAATTTATCCCCTGTTTATAAGGCTAACGAAATTCAAAAATTGAAAAAATTGCACAGTGATATAGAAATAAATGTTCGATGTTTGTCCACATTAGGACTCGAACCAGCAAATTATGGCTCCATGCTTATCGCCGTAATTTTAAAATTAATACCGGCAGAATTAGCTTTGGAATATAATAGACAAAATGTAGATAATTTAACACATTTAGATATACATAAATTATTAGATTTTCTGCACACTGAAAAAAAAAGCAGAGAACACACATTTTTTTCGAGAATGAAAGTATTTGAAAATAATAAAACAAAAATCAAGAGTCAAACAACAAAATCTGAATTTAAATCTACTTGTGAATTTATGAACATTTCGAATGATAAATCGACTTCAGATAGGCAGCTGGCTCATTGTATTTTCTGCAACGATAGTAAACATTCATCTGATTTGTGTGAGGCTGTTGATGTAAACACTAAAAGAAATTTGTTGAAATCTCAAGGAAGATGTTACCTTTGCTTAGGCAGGAAACACGTTATCAAAAATTGTAACTCTAAAACTAGTTGCAAGAAGTGTTCAGGCAGACATAATCAAACGATATGCCTAAAATCTAAATTAATAAAAGAAGTAACTACACCCGAATTAAAAGGTAATGAAAGTGAAGCTAGGGAAAAAGTGATTTCGGCTATTTCCTCTACAGAAAATAATAAAATTCTTCTACAAACTTGTTGTGTAAAAATAAAATCAAACGGAAAACAATCTCTAATTAGGTTACTTTTAGATTGTGGGAGCATGCGCACCTTTATATCTGAAGAAATAGCAAATAAATTGAATTTACAGGCAATAAGAAAGAAAAATTGTCGGTTTTTACATTTGGAAATAAGAACCCCATTGAAAAAACCTTTGAAGTAGTTAAACTAACTATTGAAAATAAAAATGTACCTAATTCAAAATTAGATATAGAAGCGCTAGTCACCAATCAAATATCAGCTACTGAAATCCCCCCACCTGAAATCAATGATTTGATGAAAAGTAAACAATTTGAAAATTTAACCCTTGCGGACACACCCACATCCAAAGAACCCATTACATTACTTATAGGTGCAGACTATTATTATGAGATTGTTACTGGAAATATAAAACATTTGAATAAAAAATTAGTAGCTGTCGACACCATTTTTGGTTGGTGTCTACAGGGAAAAACAACTGACAGTTATACGCCCTTAGCATTTAACCCCTTGGGGACGAGCGACACGTATACGTGCCGGAAATAGGCCTAAGGATCCTCGTTTATCCTCACCAGTAAAATGTGACTGTAAAATTTGCCTTATTTAATCCGAGCATTTTCCCGATTTGAATAGGCACAAACTTCTGTTTTTTAAAACTGGTAGCAAAGTAATAAACATTTCGTAAAAGGCTCCCGTCGCGAAGGGGTTAATGTAATAGTAGAAATAAATTTTATTTCTGAACAGATTGAAAAATTCTGGAATATCGAATCATCTGGCCTTTTTAATACTAAACAGGATTCAGATTTTTCAGAAAACAATGTTATGAAGCAGTTTGAGTCAGAAATTAAATACAATGATAAGCGATATACAGTTCGATTCCCGTGGAAGCTTGAAAGGGAACGTTTAAATGACAATCGGAAAATTGCAGAATATAGATTTTTTAAACTCAAACAAAGATTGATTAAAAACCCTGAATTATTTTTTGAGTATAAGGAGGTGTTAGCAGATTATTTGAAACAAGGTATTATTGAGTTAGTTACAGAGCCTGAAGAAAAACAAAATGTAACTTTTTATTTGCCTCATCGAGAAATAATTAGAGCTGATAGGACAACGAGCAGATTACGCATAGTTTTCGATGCCTCTGCTCATGACACAGGATCACTGTCTTTGAATAATTGCCTGCATGTAGGTCCAAATTTGTATCCTGAAATATTTGATGTTTTGTTACGGTTTAGATTTAATCCCATAGCTTTTACAACTGATATAAAACAAGCTTTTCTACAAATAATTATAGATGAAAAAGATCGTGATGTAACAAGATTTTTATTTTCACAAGATTTGTTTGATAATTCTAAACCCTTTGAAGTTTATAGATTCACCAGAGTGTTATTTGGAATTAGTAGCAGTCCCTTTTTATTGGCTGCAACAATTAAACACCACTTGAAAAAATACACCGAAAAATATCCAGACACAGTAAAATTTTTAAATGAAAATATATATGTCGATGACGTTATAGGAAGTCATGAAAATATTGATCAAGCCCTATCCACTAGTTTACAATGTATTGATATATTTGAAAATGCAAGTGTGCATTTACACAAATGGCATACGAACTCTTTACCACTTAGTGAACTATGGAAAGAAAATGGCATAACTTCAGAAGTTAATTCTGAAGCTTTTGGAGAACAAAATCTCCCTTATAAAGTTTTAGGAATCGCTTGGAATAATTCCAAAGATTTACTTTATTTTGATGTTCGAGGTTTAGTTGATTTCGTTTCAAGAAGAATAGACACCAAAAGATTTATTCTACAAGTTTTAGGTAGGATTTTTGATCCACTTGGATTCCTAGGACCATTTACATTAAGACTAAAATGTATAATTCAACAAAGTTGGAATTTGGGTCTAGATTGGGATGACACCTTACCTGAAGATTTACGTATAGTTTGGAGTAGCTGGTGTAACGAACTCCCTCATTTGAAAAACTTTTCAGTACCCAAACACTATTTTTCTGACATCACCGATTGGCATGATTATGACCTACAATTACATATTTTTGCCGATTCGAGCATGAAGGCTTATGGTACGGTTGCTTATTTACGTGTAGCAACAACCACCGAAAATGTTCGAACAGTTTTTGTTGCTTCGAAAAACAGGGTTGCTCCACTGAAAGCGCTTACCTTGCCAAGGCTTGAATTGATGGCCGCATTGTTGTCGGCCAAGCTAAGTAGTAACAATTTGAAAGCTTTAAAATTGAATGTACCGACTTATTACTGGACAGATTCAAAAATATCCTATTTTTGGATAAAAGGATCCCCTAAAAAGTTTAAACCCTTTGTCAGAAACAGAATTGAAGAGATCCATAAATTGACCTCACCTGATAACTGGTATCATTGTCCTGGTACTGCCAATCCAGCTGATATAGTTTCTCGAGGATCAAAAATCTCTAGGATAATAAATGATACAACTTGGTTACAGGGACCAGAATGGCTATGTTCACCTCCTGAGTGTTGGCCAATATCAGAAAACAAAGAAATCGCTTACTCAGATGAATTAGAATACAAAAAAAAAATCCTAACGATGTTTTTCAGAGCGAGTGCTTAGTCAAAAAACTCGAAAATCCCATAAACATTTCAAAATATAGTAATTTAGAGAAACTTTTGAGAATTACCGTTTGGGTAAAGAAATTCATTATGAAGCTGAAAAAAATCAATTGAAGTGCAAGACGTAGTAACAACCGAAGAATTACTCGAAGCTGAAAATTTTTTGATACAATCTGAACAAAAATAATTCTATAAGGAAGAAATAGAATCTCTAAAAAATAGTAAATCAGTGGATAAGACGTCATCCTTATCAAATTTCATGCCCTTTATTGACAAAAACGGGTCGATGAGGTTGGGCGGAAGGCTCGAATTTTCTAACCTGCCCGCAGAAGAGAAAAACCCAACAATTCTCCCCAAACATTCTTGGTTAACTACTCTAATAGTTCGTCAAGAGCACGAGAAAATTATGCATGGAGGGACAGCCAGTACTTTGGCAAAAAATAGATCTCGTTTTTGGATACCTAAAGGTCGTCAGTTGGTCAAGAGTGTTATCAAGAATTGTATAATATGTAAAAAAATATTTCTCCAAACCAGCAGACCAGATCACCGCACCATTACCAAAAGACAGAGCTAGTGAAGCACCGCCATTCGCAATCTGCGGTTTAGACTTCGCCGGTCCGATCTATATCAGAAATTTTAAAGAAACACAAAAATCTTACATTGCCCTGTTTACTTGCGGTGTGACTAGAGCCATTCACCTGGAACTCGCGTCTGATATGACAACAAATTCCTTTTTGATGGCATTCAGAAGATTCACAGCTAGACGAGGAAATCCCAAAATTATTTATTCTTACAACGCAAAAACCTTCAAAAAGGCCAAAGGTGAACTCGAAAATTTATACAACATACTGACAGACAAAGTATTTCTAAATTTTATCACAAAAGAGAGAATTGTATGGAAGAATATTATAGAAAGAGCTGCATGGTGGGGAGGTTTTTATGAGCGACTAGTAAAGTCAGTCAAAGACTGTTTGAGAAAAGTAATTGGTAGAGCACTCTTAAGTTATAATGAATTAGCGACTCTGTTGACAGAAGTGGAAGCAGTTTTGAATACGCGACCATTGACGTATGTATATAGCGACAGCAATGAACCAGAACCTCTTACTCCAATGCACTTTTTAAATTTTGGAAAAGAACTTTCATTTCCTATTAATTTTTTTGAAATAATTGAAGATTGTTCGAAGAGATCAACACTCCTGAAAAGAAAAAAATATCAATCTTTACTATTGAAACAATTGTGGACCAAATGGAAAAAACAATATTTGATGGATTTGAAATCAGCCCATTCCTTGAAAAATCCTAATGCCCATACGCCACTGAAAGTGGGCGATATTGTTTTAATTCAAGATGACGCAAAAAATAAGTTTCTTTGGAAACTTGGTAAGATTCAGACTGTCATTCCTGGAAGAGATGGCAATATTCGTTCATACGAAATAAAAACAGCGAGTGGAATCTTAAAAAGATCCATTCAGCACTTGTATCCCTTTGAAATACAAAACGACTAACAAGTGACTTTTTGCAGACTTTTTATGAACATTCATAAACTTTTATAGACATTTATTTAGTTTGTTTTTTCTGCATTTAGGACTCTAAATATTTTCTTTCTCTTTTTTAATTTTTAGTGTTATTTATATATAGAATCTTTTTGAATTTTGGTATAAGTAAGTATATGATTTAACTGCAAAAAAAAAAAAAAAAAAAAATGTGTGTGTTATTTAACAGTCATTATTTTTACTGTGTAATTTAAAGTGTTTTATTTAGAATTTATTGATATTTTGAATTTGACTAATTAAGTGATTAATTAGATATTGTTTGAATTCTTACATTTAGTATTTTGTATTCGAATTTTAAAAATTGTATTAGATTACTGAACCACTGATACGAAAAATTGAATTTTTATGATTTTATGATGGAATTCTGATTTGTGAACTCTTTAAGAGTTCAGGTGGGGAGTGTGAAGAGAAACTTTTCTCTGCTCTCCATGGAAACGAAGGTCGCGCGATGCGCGCGCATCCTACTTTAGAATGCGATTGCGTTTTGTTGTGGCTGGAACGATACGAAGCAATGTTGTGATTTAAAAAAGCATGATCGCTGTAATATTTTAAAGTTTGTTGATGAGGCTAAGCCTCCCTTATTTCGAAAAACCGGATCATTTGTTTGATAATTCTTGCTGTATATATGTATATAATCATGATCTGTAAATAGTCATTAAATATTTAAAGAAAAGATCCCAGAAAGCACCTCCTTCTTTGAGTTGATGTTCGACTGTCTTTGAAATTTTTCTTCACTGTATACATACATATGCCATGTATCCAGTATTGTAACGCGTTTTTGCTCATAAGGCGCACTTGCAATTTGAGACTATTTTTTTCCTATTTTTTGTCTTATTCAATACAGGGTGCAATAGGTTATCTATCGCCGACCTTTAATTTCTCAGCCTTTGGTCGTAGACATATAGGTCCAATTACAAAAACGTTTCAAATGAGATAAATATTCATGTTGTGGCCTTATTTAAAGTAAAAAATGAATTTTATAAAAATTACGAAATCTAACTTTTTATACGGTCCCCCAGTCCCTACAGTTATATTTAGTAAAAGTTTACACATATCATAACAGATATAACACAAAAAGTTTGACATCTGTACTACAAAAATTGACACAGTTATTAAATGTCAAAGTTTGAGATTTTTGCACATGATTTTGTCTTTCATTGAGGGATCAGTTAAAAAATGAATTAAAGCAATTCGCGATCAAAATCAGGCTGCAATTCCGCTGCCATTTATCTAGTCCTTAGTGAGTATATTTTATTTTCCGGTTGTCGATTTCACCTACTTTGACATTTGAATGTTGTTCGATCCATAAAAGTTAGTTCAAATTTTTAAATGAAATTTGGTGATTCCCCGATTTGGCGATACCAGCTAAAGGTGGTTTCGCCATAAAAAGGACATTGCACCCTGAATTTCATCTCGAATTACTTTAATTCATCTTTTAACTGATCCCTCAATGAAAGACAAAATGATGTGCAAAAATCTCAAACTTTGAAATTTAATAACTGCGTCAATTTTTGCAGTACAGATGTCGAACTTTTTGTGTTATATCTGTTATGATATGTGTAAACTTTTACTAAATATAGCTATAGAGACTGGGGACCGTATAAAAAGTAGCATTTCGTAATTTTTATAAAATTGATTTTTTTTTACATTAAATAATACCAAAACATGGATATTTAGCTCATTTGAAACGTTTTCTTAATTGGAACTATATGTCTACGGCCAACGGTTGAGAAATTAAAGGTCGGCGATAGATAACATATTGCACCCTGTATAACGCGTACCCTCCTTTGTAAAGAAATTTTTATGACATATGTACTTAGTATAAAAAATAATAAGAAACACAAGAAAATAGCAACCGAGAAAAAAATACTAAAGAAAAATTGATCAAATGAGATGCAAGTATGTATGAAACTGCCAAGCCCAAATGTTAACATGATTTTTCAGAAAACGCTGGGAACAATATTTCTAGTTTATTCATTCAATCACGTCTTTTATTCTTGTTATCCAAACTTATCATTAATAATAAAAAAATCTCAGTGATTATACGTATTTTTTTTCATTTTAATATTTAATTTTTATACATACCCTAATATTTAATTTTTGTAACGCGCATCTGTAAATCATGATCAGTTTTCTTGTTATATATATGAACAGAGTGTTCCATAATTTGACCTACAAATTAAGAGGCATCAAGAGCATGGAAAATTGCCATAGAGCATGGGGTGGCTAACCGCTCATTTAGATACAGACATAGTGCGTTTCAACCTAACTGAACTTGAGTTGACGGCAATAATTTTGAGAAGAAAAAAATTGCAATGAAAATGCGACGATATATACAGTCGTGGAAAAAAAATGTAAACACCCCTACTAACTCCTCAACAAATTATCGTAGAAGAAAGTTACTGATACCGAACGATTGGAAATAAAGTCTACTTTTAAAGGATGTATATAGACTGGATAGGATGTATATATTTGCTTAGGGAGCCATCTCTATGTTAAATCGAACCCAAACTTCATTTTTTTCAATGGCAATACTCAATTTTAACACGGTATTTCAAATCTTCGGTTCAAACTATGCCTAGACACCAAATTTCAAATCATTTGAATGACAAGTTTTTTAATTATAAACATTCAAAATTTTGTGCTTCTAATGTTAAGTTACATTTTCATATTTTTATTAATATCTCCTGAACTTATATTCCTAATGTGCTAATTTTTTGTGTAAGAATAATACTAAAATACCCAAACATAAATACGTTGAATTTGCAATGTTCATAATTTTATGATAGGAATTATGAATTATGAAATTAATATTCGAAAAAAATATAAAATGCAACCTACAATTTTTTGATAGATTTAGATTTATTAAGTCCTGCTTTACGGAAATCCAAAATTTCACATTTTGCTTCCAAGTAGTTTTCAAATTATACTTAAAAAACGGCAAAATGATGGATTAAAAGACCGTCTATGATAGAAGTGACTAAGTATTTTGAAATTTCTTATGCTATCCTGTAACCTAGCAGTCCTCAATGACTGCTTAAGATGCCTTGATCAAGAACCGGGCTCTTTCGGTCAACAATCGAGTACCGAACTTCAATTTGGATACAGCCCCTAAAATACGTTCGTTTTAAAATAATTAATTTCTCCAAAACTTATCGTACGAATTGCATAGAAATTTCTTTTTAGGCTAATTGAATGGTTTTGAGTTACTTTATGTATCCAGAATTTTGTACTGCTATTGAAAAAAACAAAGTTATGACTCGCATGACTCGTATGTACGTATACTATATGTAGATTCCCCCCTAAGCAAATTTTATATGCATCATTTAAAAGTAGACTTTATTAACAATCGTGTGGTCAGTAACATTCATTTACGATAATTTTTTGCAGAGTTAGTAAGGGGTGTTTACTTTTTTTTTTCCACGACTGTACCTTGTTTTGTGTGAAACGTCATAACATTACGATAAATTCTGGAAAAACAGAGTGCTCACGCAATCGATGATATCGTGTGAACTGATAATCATATTCCAAAATGTGGACCATCAGGTATATACTGTGGCATATAATGGAAACTTCTACCACATTTTTCTAGTGCGGTCGTATTTATAACAAAAGTGAGCATTTCAATTAAAAATTTCATTATTATATACTTCAATTTTCTGAAAGTTATTACAGTCAACCCAAATTTAATTAGGGTAGAACACCCTGCATTTAGGATTAAATACTTGGTTTGCGACCCCATATTCTATGGTAATTTTTCATCCTCTTGATGTTCTATCACACCTCTTAATTTGTCGTTCGAATTTTGGTACTCTGTACATGTACTAGGGAGATGTGCGAAACGTTAACTTATTGATATTTTTAAATAATTACAAAATGGTGAACAAATACAAACTTGAATTCAATACCTTGAAGACACTTAATTTTACAATGTGCTATAACTAGCTTTTTCGAATACACCAGGATTAACACTTAAAAACAGAAGTTATACGATATTTGTGAAACATTGCAATTACTTAGTATAACTAATTTCTTTAATGACCACTTCCGGTCCAATTATTTATGAATGATGAACATAAAGAGACTCCTCTTTTCTGATTTAGAAAGTGTAACGCCATTGTGCTCGTGAATCGTGAATTTTACTTTGATATCTCATACGTTCAAATTATAGACAATAAAAAAATAACAGAGAGTTCATTAATGTGCTGATCACACACGTCATAAGTGAGGTACACGATGCGATCTAAAAATTCAAATCCTACAGATAAATAGGGATGTATTTATATATATATGTAGGAGTAAAATTGTTCTTACGCAGAAAATGTAAGCTATGGGAGCAACGAGTAGTTGAGGTGCGGCTGTAAAGTTACAATCGCAGCAGAATTTATCTGGGAGCATCTGCGAACAAAATTTTTGAACGAACAGACGTAGCTGGGTCGAGGCCAGAGAGAAGTGGTCTCTCTGAAGTAGGAAATTGTATCTGATGACGGGAACGATGTCCCTTTCTTATAGTAAATCTTATTTTAATCGTACTATCTTTTTTATTAATGCTGACGTCTGTGTAGTGCTTGTATTTAAATATGTTATATAATTAAGAGTAATTAAAAGTTTGTAAAAATTCACTAAAGTTGTTTCATCGTATCTAAGCCTCCGACTCAGTTTTTCTACACACATATATATATTTGGAGCTGAAGATTGTGTCTAGGTTCTACAAATATCCATTATTCTTTTTTGCTCACCTTTTTTATGCATATTGGTAATCTGTAAAGTATTTTTAATGGTCCTATATATATATATATATGTATGAGGACCGTAGGTGCCAAGGGCTATAAGTGACAAAGTTGAAAAAACTGAGCTAAGTGCACAGGCTATCTGGAACTAAGGTTATTGTTTGGATACAAAGAAATATAAGTGATTTTCTAATTATGTGCTGCGTTCTAGAGGTCAGCTACTCAAGCTCTTTAAACTATTTAACACCTTAATCTCTTTAATCTCTACTTAAATTTTAAAAATATTGTGCTCCAATTTTTTTCACAATTATAGTTGGTTGTATTTATGACGGCCAATTATCTGCACGAGGGATATGGGCCCAGGGGGGTGTGCCCTTCGTGGGGGTCTTTCTAAGGGAACCTAACCCGTATTAACCCTTGGAGAACCAAGGTTCGAAGAAAACCACGAAAACTCCGAACGATTAGGCCGACGGGCGCGATTGGTATCGAACCCAGCACCTCCCGTCTACCAGCTTCGAGAGCAGAACCTCTCGGCCACGTTTCACAATTATAAGAGTTCAAAAACTGCTATGAAATAAGCGACTGTTTCTTATTTTAATTCAGTCAATTACTATTGGTGTTCAACTTTGAATTCAATTTACTCCAAGTCGAAATTTTTTCATTTGTTTCCCTTGGCTTCTGCGGTCCTCATGAATATACAGAAAAGAGACTGGGGATGTACAACCTACTTTTTAATGAATTTCTCGTAATTTCTGATTGACATAAAATAGCAACTTAGTTTTCAAAATATAAATAGCTTATTATACAGGGCGTGCATAAATGAATATCCCAACTTCGCAGGGCTATTAATATAAAACCAAAAAAGGACAACTTTGTGGTTCATCAGAAATCAAAAATAACATTTGAAAGTTTAAATTCAACACAGTTATAAGTATTTAATGTGAGCCCCTCCAGAAACCCAAACGATATCGATGTGGTACGATATCTCATCCCACACATTTTTCAGCATATCCGGTAGTACTCTTTAAATGGCTGCAGATATACGTGTCCTAATTTCGACAACGACAGTGGTTGCAATGGAACAAACACCTGATCTTTGATGAGGTCCCACAAAAAAAAAATCATGCCTAGAAGAGTGTGGATGAGTTATCTACGAGGGCAAGTCAGTACGTAGGTCACAAAAGCCAATAAAAAAGGGAAAGCAAGATATTACTACTTAAAAGGCATGTTTATTTATCTATATAATCGTCATTTACATTGATATATTTGTCCCATTTCTTTATGGGTATTCTAGTACCTGCTGCATAAAAGTCTTTGAACTGCACTCTCAGCAATCGGTGTACCATATTCAACGTCTGCATCAGTCGGCTGTAGGCTAAATCATGCGAACACCCTGTTTCAGTTGCTAATGCTGTCTGTTGTTGTTCTCCTGTTAGCTCTAACCATTTCCTCAACCTTCCGCACTATTTCTTCTGTCGCAATCTCAACAGGACGACCATTTCGTTCTTCGTCAACAACTTTTGAATACCCCTGTTCAGCGTTGCCAGTGGGCTACTTCTTTAAAATTCAGATTTCGTGATTGGCACCACTTTTATCAAATGATAAAATTCTCCTTATTTAATGACATTAAATAAGGCGAAAACAAGAGGATTTTTACCATTTCAAAAAACTGCTGCCAATAAAAAAAAAACTGAATTTTTAAAAAGTAGCCCACTGGCAACACTGTCGTTACTCATCATGTACAACTGTTGTCTCATAAATTCGAAATTGACACTTTACAGTTGGACAGTGCTGCCACATATTGGCATATTTGGAAATAATTTACAACCAATTTCCGCCTCTCATATCGGTTAGTGACCTACTTACTGACTTTACCTCGTATATCGTTCGTGTTTCTAGAGAAGCTCACATTGAATACTTATAACTGTGTTGAATTTAAACTTTCATCTGCTAGTTTTAATTTTCGATGAACAACAAAGTTGTACGTTTTTTCCTTTTCTTTTAATAGCCCTGTAAAGTTTAGATATTCATTTATGTACACCCTGTATATTGTACCTATCATTATCTCCAAAGTGTAAACGTATCAAAAATGTATCACTGTATCAAAATTTCTATTTTCACCAGAAATATTTCTTTATGAAAAGTAACTTTCATATGTCGGTATTTTTTTCACTTATTTTACTAAATAAAATTTTTCGTAAACATATTTATCACTGGGAAAAGTAAATGTTGCTAAATACCTTAATATCTTACATTCGCTATATTTCTATTTAATAAATATTTTCATATCCAGGGAAGTCAAATAACATTTTTAAAGTTATGCTTTTAAAAATACATCTGGTTATTAGATGTGGTGTTTTAAAAAGATTCGGAAAGGAAATTAACGCAATATCTTCAGCAGAAGTTGTGGTACATGCATATTATGCATAAAATATCGATATTTAAGATTTAGGAAGCTGCATTCTGAATATTTTTTTTTTTCGAATTGCAAAACACTTTTGTTTCAATTTACGTTTCACGTCATTTATTAACAGGTATTTTCGAATCCAGTTTCAAAATAAATATTGCATTACAGTCCTTATTTGAATGTTTTGTACTGAAATAAATTTATTATTATTACTTTTGTATGAAATAAAACTCAATTATTAAACTATGTTTAACTACACTAACCGAAAGACGAGCAATATTACGCGTGACATATATTCCCCAACTGCTATTAATATACAGTGTGTCCACGTATAACCTGACCGACCTTTATTTTCGTAATCGTTGGTCCTAGATGCATACTTCCAATTACCAAAATGGTTTAAATAAGGTAAAGAATTATTTTTAAAGCGATTTGGGTCAAGAAAAACATTTATTAAAAAATTACGAAATTTAAATTTTTATACGGTCCTCCGTTCCTATAAGTGATATTTACTAAAAATTTTCTGTGACACTAACAAGTAAGACAAAAAAAAAAAGTCCCATTCATCTAATACATAGGTGCCAAGTTGCCACTAATCCTCCGTAATACGCGAGTTAATTTAACCCTGGTTTAATACATTTCGTACCGGAATTTTTTTTCAGAGATGAAATTAAATGAGTTCCACGAAGAAAACTGCAATTAAATAAATAAAGATTAATCAAATAATTTTTCTGGTTCGAAACTTTGTTAAACTGGGTTAAATTAATCCTCGCATTACGGAAGATTAGTGCGAACTTGGCACCTCTGCTAATACTAAAATTGACCAAGTTATGAAACTTTGAAATGCATGACTTATACCACTTTTTTGCATATCAAAACAGATGATTTCGACCATGTTTTCAGGGGTCGTGTATAAAGTACTTAAACTTATTTCAAGGTATCTGCGCTTTGAAAGAAATCGTACAAATATTACGATTAACGTTTATTAGTTAAGTTTCAGATTAGTTAAAATAATTGTATTTTAACATATGTTTTATTTTGTAAGGATTTGAGGCTATGATTTATTTTAACTAAAATTATGTTATTTTCATAAGGTTTTATTTAACTTGGAACGATCGTCTTTCCAGTATAAAATTTGTACACGAACTTTAACACACTTTCAAATGTCCGATCGAAGTTAAATTTTACATACTGACTCAAATCCGATGACAATGGAATATTATTATGATTTTCGACTCTTAGCATCTTATACATACTTATGTTAGAGGATATCACAAAAAAAAAATTCGGATAGAAGTTTAAGAAATAGTTTTAGATTAGATAACATAACCGGCGATGGTTGTGTTTTTTAACTTTTATAATTACATTTTATGTATTTTTTAATGCTGAATCAAAAAAAAAAACATTCACCTTTAACCATCATATCAAGAGTTTTCGCAAATCGTAAATTTCAAAATTAAAAAATAGCGAAAAATCTGATACTATAAAATAGATCTAAGACTTTTTATTCAGTTTAATTTTATTTAATTCAATAATTTATTAGATTTTTTGGCTTATACTGGGTTTCTTACAGCTAAACAGCTCGGGGGTCCGATGAAGTAGGGAGGGGAGGGGATCAATTTTAACTTTTAGCTTTTTAACTTTGAAATTTGCGATTTGAGAAAATTCCTGACGTGATGGTTTAAAATGAAGGTCATTTTCGGATTCAGTACTAAAAAATACATAAGAATCAATTTTCAAAAGCTGAAAAACATGCCACAACCCAAAATTTGAAAGACAGTGTAATCTAACAGCATTTTAAAACATGTATCATTTTGTAAAGAATTGAGGCTGTTGTTTTTCATCCTTTTCTTTTTTAACAAAAAATCTGTTATTTTTATCCTCTTATAATGTTCAGTACAAATTGTACATTTTGCAGTAAAATGTCAGAATTATTAAAGATTTCAAATTTATATTGCAATGCTAATTTTACTCTCAAGCATTTCTTTAACATATCTGACGGAATTATATTTCTACTAAATTTATGAATTACCCCTAATATGCAGCAAAAAATGTACTCCAACTTTAAACAGCTATTACTCGGTCAATTTTAATCGTAGAATAATGGTACTTTTTTTTGCCTTACTTGCCAGTGTAACAGGGAAATTTTACTAAATATAACTTATTGCACCGGGGGACGGTATAAAAATTTAGAGTCTGTAATTCTTCACTAAATTGCTTTTTCGCTTCAAACTTCTTTTATCTTAACCCTGCACCTAATTTTGACCATTTTTGTAATTGGACGTATGCATCTAGGACCAACGGTTGCGAAAATAAAGGTCGGTCAAGTTATACGTGGACACACTGTATGTATATATATATATATATATATATATATATTAAAAGCAAAATATATAATATATAATAGCTAATTAACTATCTTATATTTTAGATCATCGAGTAAAGTACACTGTAACACGAAATATCTTCTTTAACTTTACTTACAACAAGCATAGGACTTGCTTTTTTTTTTTCGTGGAGTGCAGAAAGAGGTGGGCAGGGGGGTGTAACAAAGTTCCATGTTACCTCACTTGATTTTTTATTAGTACCGCAAATGGTTCAAAAAGAGCATTAAATTGTAACTAATAGGCTTCCATCTTGTGTTAATCGGTGAAAAAGATTTTTTAAATGAAATAAAAGCAGTGGAATAAGTCACTGAGTTTTTTGTGGTCTAATGTCTCCAGTTAACCCTAGAATATAAGTTAATTATATATAAGTTAAATAAAAATGCAAATTTTCTTATTAATAATTAAAAATAACACACTTACTTTGGAATTCAATATTATTTTCTAGCTATAGTCAAATGCTTGTTCAACGTAATTTACTCGTGAATCTTATGTACTTAAACAATTTCACGTAATAATTGTATCCTTCATTTATTTTTGCGATTTTTTTTCTCAATAAAATAAAACATAGAAAGTTTTATTTTTATTATGTATTCTAGAACGTTTCATTAAAATGTATTTTTCTTTTTTTATATGGACAGAAATATAAGTTAAATGTAAAAAACACATGCTATTTAACATTTTATGTAAGTATTAAGCGGTATTTTTTCTTTATTCTCAATAAAACAATGTTTTCTAGAACTACGGCTCTGTACTCGATCATACATAAAACAAGTGCATACAATTAATATATTATCCTGAACTCTTATATGTTATAACCGAAGTTTGAATAAACCAACTCACTTTTTTTTTCAAAAAGAAGTACGCAAACAAATATACTCCAAGAAAGTAAAACAATTAGTTCCTTAAAAAGTGCCCTAAAGGGATAAAAGATTCTTGTATTGTAAATCTTAGACAGCAATACGTTTTTTCTTTCCAATGCATTTGTTTTTGCAGCATATTGTAATTAACTCTCAGACGTCAAAATAACTAGAAACACAATAATTAAAAATAAGCTTAGTATCTGGCAAACTATCAAGCAATTTTACGTTCAAATACTTTACATAATGTACGTCAGCTTTTTACTGCTTAAATAATTATTATTTTCATGAAAAAAAATTAAACTTAGTTCAGAAAAAAAAAAAAAAAGAAAGAAAGAAAAAAAAAGAAAGAAAAAGAAAAGAGAAGAAAGAAAAAAGAAAAAGAAAAAAAAAATGTCCTTCCCTGATGCGATAACACTAGCTACAAAATTTCGTAAAATCCACTTTTACTTCCAAGCTTTTTGGCTTTTGTTTAAACTGTGTTAAAACAAGAACACATTCTCCATAATGTGTAAAAAAAAAAAAAAAATACAACTGAAATATTTAAAATAAATAAAAGTCATTTATGAAATGCACAATTCATTTAAATATTTTTATAATAATGGAATTTTGGGGATTTCGAAAGTCTTAATTACCTTGTAATTTGTAGAATAAACGTTGCAAAATATCACACATAAAACACGCATATACATTAAATTTGTTATCGGCAAACCATGTATTTTAAAATAATTTCAAGTTAAAACAAAATAAATTATGTCTCTGAAAAACAAACAAGGTAAATAAATATACCCTGAGAATTACAGTAAACCCTGAGAAATACAGTAATTCATTAAAAAATAAAAAGCGCTAACGTTAAAATAAGAAAACAAGCTTTTAAATGCAGACTGCACTGAATTTGTTACATTTGTTTTTATAGTCTATTGTAATTTAACTCTTAGGCAGCTAGCTAAATTTAAACCAAAAATAAAATAAAATATATTTAGATATATAGCACTATTATTTATTTATTTATATATTTATATTTTATTTTTCCCCTATTTGGTGTTTAAGATATTTCATTATTGCAGTTTCAAAACTATTTGGTCTAATTTACTGATCGGTCTTTCGCGCATAATTAAATTAAATGAGTTAAAAAAAATATGTATTAAAAAAATTTAATCTACAATTTCGCAATCCATTTCTTATTTTCTCAGACAGACGTTTTGAGGCGCTGTTTTTTTGTTTCGTTCGTAGAACAATAATAAATCTAGCAAAGCATGAACACCTGTTCAGAAACGATTTTGTGATTTTATCACTTGCAAACAACACAAGGACAGTCGGCTAGACCGGGGCTTGTTGTCCCAATTTTTTTTTCAAAATTCTTTTTCTTTTTAATAAAATTTTTATTTTCTTTCTTTTATATATTTAGACTAAAATTTAATTCATTCATACATGCAGTGTAATATTAATTTAAACTGAATGTTGTTTTTTTTTAATAAATAAAAGCAATTTACAAAACAGAAAGGGTGTTGCTATCCAACGTACTATTTGTTTACAAATTAAAAGATGTAAAATAAACATATGAATAAAATAAATCTCTGCATTTCGGTTTAATCTTTAAACCATTCATCAGGAGAAAAATTTTCTAAAATATAAATCGGTAAAAAAACTTTATATGCTGCATCTTAAAATCTAATTCAAAATGATAAACAATCCAACGAAAACTTCTTAAAACTGCAAAAACATCTCAGTGGCGCCATCTTTTATCCAAAGTAAACAACGAAGAAATAAGGGCTGTACAAAACATGGAAATTTTCATAGTTCTTTCAATATAGAAAGCCAGATTTCAGGCATGTGAAAGGTGTATAAAGTGATTTTGTTGATTTATATTTTAGAAAAAATTTCTCCTGATAAAAGACACAGCCCATGAATATGACGGGAGCGAGAATTAAGGGGTTAAAGATTAAACCGAAACGTACATATTTTATTCATATGTTTATTTTGCGTCTTTAAATTTGTGAATAAATAGTACGTTGGATAGCAACACCATTTTTGTTTTGCATTCGATATTACAACGTAAAGTCCTTAATTATTAAAAACAATTTAAACTACAATTCCACAATCTATTTACATTTTCTCAGGCAGAATTTTTTAACACTGTTTTTGTGTTCCGTTCTTGGAACAATAAGGAATCAAGCAGGGTGTGAACACTTGTTTTAAAACGAATTTGTAATCTTTATCATCACTTGTAAACAACACAAGGAAAGTCGGGTAGAGCGTTCATTCAAATTAATTTTTTAGAATAAATATATATTTTTGTTTTTAAATATATATTTTAATTCCTTCATATATGCTGTATAACAGGGGTGTCCAACTGTGGCCCGCCGGATACCATTAAAATTTTAAAGAAATAGTTGACAAGTTGAATCGCAGCAATTCAACGATTAGATAAGACAAAGATATCTGTAAAATTTTAGTGGTATCCGGCTGGCCACAGTTGGACACCCGTGCTGTATAAGATTTCTTGTTTTTGACTAAGCAATTTTTTGAAATATGTAAAAACAATTTAAACTAAAATTCGAAGATCCATTTGTCATTTTTTCAGCCAGAATGTTTAACCCCTTAATTCTCACTCCCGTGATATTCACGGGCTGTGTCTTTTATTCAGATTTTTCAATCTCCACCACTTTTATAAAATATTATAATTGGCTTTATTGTGGTTGTGGACATTTTACTTGTCATTAAATAAGATGAACATTTCTTTTCTCAAAAAACTGGTACCAATAAGCAATTTGAATTTTTAAACCGTAATTTAATACGAGCGTTAAAGGGTTAAATAATGTTTTTTTTTTTTTGCTCAGTTTATAGAACAATAATGAATCCAGCAAACCATGAATTGCTGTTGTTCAGAAACGAATTTGTAATCTTTTTCATCACTTGTAAACAAGACAAGGAAAGCCGGGTAGACCGGGGATTGTTAGCCCATTTATTCTTCAGTATATCTTTTATTTTTAATTTAATTTATTTATTTATTTATTTTTAGTTTGTACATTCAGAGTATCTTAATGCAAACCACGTATTTGAAAATTTGGAGAACATTAATTAATAGTTTCTATATGAAGCTGAAAAGGACATCAAATCGCTGGGCCAACCTGCCCATCGAACAGTGTAGGTTGGCCCTGTAAATTGATATGATTTTGTATTATTAGCAGAACTGAAAAAAAAAAAAAAAACATAAAATATCAAATAAAATATGAATTTCGTATATAAAAGATACAAATGATAAGAAAATATATTTTGTTCAACTTTAGCCTAATTGTTCAGATCATTTGAAGTTTGGACGGTGACTGCTATTACAGATGCCAGGACATTAAATGTAGGGATGCCTGTAGGGATGCTTCTGGTTTAACGAAAGCTATTGTTTGGACTGAATTTTTCTTTTCATTTCCTGTATCAGAATCTGGTGAATCAGGTACTGAAAAGTCATTTAAAATTTATATCCTGAGTTTTGAATACAAAAACTACTTCACCTGAATAATTATTTTTGTTCTAAAATATCAAGAACATCACATATAATAAAAATTTGATTTTTAGATAATTTAATTACAACTGATTTAATAAATCGGTAGTTAGAGCTGTGTTTGCAAAATATTTACAAGAATAATTAGAATTATTTAAAATTTTATGAGAAGTGTGTAAATAAATGTATTTTGATCCTATCTGTAACAGAAAAGTGTTTTGTACGAGGATAGGCTGAAAAGTAATGCACACATGCTTGTAGAACACGAATAAAATAAAATAGCAAAATCGGACAAATTCTTAAGCTTCAAAATCATATATTTATTTTCCAACATAGGTACAATTAAGGCTAAAAAATTTCTCCCAACGTGTAAAATGTTTTTTTTTTATTTTGTCACTGAACATTTCTTTCGACTTTTCTCGAATCCAGGGCTTCACAGCTGCCTTCACCTCATCGTCCGAGGTGTAATGATCACTCTTGTGATCTCTCTTGAGTAGAGGAAAAAAATAAAATTAGCAAGGCGCTATATCGGTGAAGTAAGGAGAGTGTTGAATCGGTTCAAACTTCAGGATTCGCAGAGCCTTTGCATTTGCAGATTTTACGGCATCCCAATTTTTCAGTAAGGAAGACGACACGTTCCTTGTATATTCCAATATGGTTTGTGATACGCTTTTGAGTTATTCGCCGGTCATTTTGAATCAAATCGTCCACGAATTTGCGATGTTTATCGTCTGGGCAGTGATCGGACGTCCGATGAATTTTTCATCAACAATTATGGCTTTTCTAGGCTCGCAGTCACAAATGTTTACTGCCGATCGATTTACAGTAGACATATCAAAAGCATCATCATCTTTAACACGTTCACGCCGGCGCGGTGGGTCACACTCAACTGTCTCAGAGCTCTAGTCTCCGGCTTTGTGGCTACCAGTATTTTAATACAGAAAATGTTGTTTTATTTAATTAGAACAATTGGACGATTTAAAGGAACAACATTTTCTCTAAAATAACAGTGGTGTGTAAAAAGCCGGAGGCTTGACAAAGCTGAGACAGTCGAGTGTGACCCACCGCGCCGGTGTGAACGGGTTAAACGACGATGAATCTTAGCACGAGTCACTGTTTCAACAGTTAAAAATTTGATAACAGCTCGCTATTTAACCATAGCTGCCAACATCTTACGCTTTTTCAGACCACAAAAATTTTATAGTAAATTTTACCTTTTTTAAGTCGCCGTAATCTGCCGATTAATTAAGGCAAAAATTTCTATTAAATTTTTGTGGTCTGAAAAAGTGGAAGAGTTGGCAGCTATGGTTTAACTCGCGTTGACATAGCACTAGAACACATCTCCGCACTTCCGCTTCTCAAAACACACTGGATGAATTCAGCGACTTCAAGTCTGCACATATGTATACAGGGGAAATGTTACATTGAAATGCCACCAGGCGCGCGTCTGAAGGTCATTTTGTTCTCGATCTAAAAGTATCTCTGCATTACTTATCAGCCCACCCTCGTAGTTGCAAATTTTTCGTTTACCTTTTTTTTAACACTAGAACGGCGGCGAGGGGTCATTTTGACCCTTGCCGAATGAAAACATTTCGATTCGAACCAGAATTTGTTTTATAATATAAGATTAAACTACGCTGAACAAAAATACCTTAAATAAATATGTTAAATAGTTCTAAATAGAAATTCTGATGTGAAATATTTTTATAAAACTTGAGAAAAACTTCCCGCCGTTCTAGTGTTAATCAGATAGAAGCTGCACCTATGTAAATGGTTGAGAAAATTAAGAAATATTTAGCTTCGACTATTTCACTGTGCTTTCTAAATGGGATTCAGCTGATTATTTTGTACGAAAGGTGCAATATACTTTTATTAGTAGACGAATTAAATAAATTTTATATTGAATTTTCTTTAATGGTACTTAAAAGTACCGTCAGGATATAAAGGGTTAAAAGAGGTGGGTCAACTTGCTCGAAATCGCCCTTTTGGATTTTGATCGTCGTATTAAAATATTCGGCTAATATTTTTAAAAACCTGCAAGTAGAAATATAAGCTTTGAACAATGGTCTTTTAGATTACTAGTTCCCAGAGTGAAACATTAATTTAGAAACAAATCAGAAAAGATTATTTATAAGCATAGCTGCCAACTCGTACAGATTTTCATTATCACCAAAATTTTATAAAAATTTTTGTTTAATTTAATTGTGGATAATCTTAAGATTTCGGTAATTAAATAAGACAAAATTTATTATTGAATTTTAATGGTATAAAAAATCTTTTTTTTTTTTTTTTTTTTTTTTTTTTGCATCTATGTATAAGTGAAAAGAAAAAATAATGTAAATGTTGAATTTAGCAAACGATTTTTAACCCATTTGCTGATATGCTAGAATTAAACAGTTACATCCACATGTATGTTTCCAGTGACAATGCAACTTTTTAATATTTTTAGAATTTAATCATCAATTTTAATACATTTCCCGTTACCCAGACACAGGTGATAAATTGCCAAACTATACATTTGTATATGCGTTGAAACTGTAATGTATTTAAGCATGTTTAAATATACGCTCGGCAAAATATAACCAATGGCTGTGAAACTGCAACAATGAAACATTTTAAAGACTCAAAAATAGAAAATAAATTATAAATAAAAAAAGGAGAGTACAATATTAAAAAAATACGCTTTTTTCAGTTAATTAATTTACGATTATACGTTGAAAAATAAGTTTAGAAATCCTAAAAAGGTAGTTTAAATAATGTTGTATTTTCTTTCTATCGTGTTGCCCTATCCTAATAAAAGAGAAAAAATCAAAGAAGTATATATATTTTTAAATAAATTCACTTGCTTGCACTCTCTACGAAGAGTAAAAAAAAAGTGAATTTTTCATAATCGAGTTCGGTGGCTACAAAACCAGATTAATGTAATGTAAAGGAATTTTTTGGAAAAAAAAACATGGAGTTTTGTCAAACAATCAAGCGTCACTTTCAAGATGAACACTGAATTCTTATAAAGGTGTGAAAAAAAAAAGATATATATATTTACTTTATTAGTTATTTTCATATAAATTGATCAGTTCATTGTTAGACAGAGTTCTATATAAAAATATGCTTGCATGTACCTACTTGTTTGCAGGTAATTGCGTACTTAATTGTACCTACTTGTTTTGCTGTTGCTCGCCATTGCGCCAAAATGTTTCATTTGGCGAGTAAACGGAGGGTTAGACTCGCCAAATTGCAAGCCCTCAATTTTTGCTAATCTTTTTTGTGTGTGTGTATCAGTACAGGTGGCACTACTGTATTTACATTACTGAACGATTAAGGACACTTATCATGTTCAAGCGTATCGTACATTTTACATTATTTTTAGAAATAGTAATCCAAAACCAATTCAATTTAGCGACAGTCAAAGCAACAGTAAGCAAAAATGTCATTTCAGTATGTGTTAATGTGTCCAATAGGCCAACAGTACTACTTTGAAATTGCCTTTGAAATATGGGCTTCAGTGAAAAGACGAAGAATTCTAGAAAAATAAAGTTTTTGACACATTTTGTTGTTTATATTTTGAATTTTTCAGAATTCATTGAATGTAATATATTGAAATCCTGAGTTAACTGAGAACTGGAAGTTTTATTTCATAACATTTTATTGAGTTAAATTAGATTTACATTGCTTTTCTTCATTGCGCAATACATTTAGAATACAGTAATTTTTTAGTTTCTTTGTGGATAATTAAATTTAGATGAATAACTGATCTATAAACAGTTTCAAAAACTTAGGTTATCTTAGAACATATTGAAAAAAGGGGTACACATTAAGGGGTTATACATCTAATTTTCAATGTTTCACAACGAATTTATTTTACTAATTTATTTTTCATTTGGCGAATGTTTCTTACTTCTGATTAGCCAAATAGCTAACGTTCGTAAAAGTTATTGAGAACCCTGCTTGTTTCTATTAGAAATCTAAATAATTTTAAAATAAACTTTGTATCCTAAAATGGACAGAATGTTTTTAATTTCAATAATAAGTAAACCATGACAGCTTATGTTTATGCAGAACAGTAATTTCTCACTTATGTGTCACTCATTGTTCGTTGATAGTCTGTTATTTAACTGATACTTGAAGTTATTTATCTTAGAATTACAAGATGCTATTTGTTCTACCTTTTACTAATCCCAATCGAATTGCTTGTCGATCTAATAAGCAACCTAATGAAGTTGTGAAACGTGACCAGAATTACTCTTAGTTGAAATCCTTTATATGAATTTATATATATATATATATATATATTAAATATAGAAATAAATTTCATACCAAAAACAAGGAAATATAGGTATTAGAACTATATGCAAGGAAAGTATCGTGCCCGCATTTTTTCGGAAAATAAATCTTCAGTTATTTAAAGACGGAAAGCCAGTGATTAAGCTTAAGGCTGCTAGTCACTCAGCTTCCTAATTTCCTTCGGTAATGTTAAGTCTATAGGCGTTTGATATCTTCTTATATTTTAAACATCTCCTCAGGGAATTAATATTTTTAACTTCCTTTTTCAGCGTTTTCTTCTTAGAGGATGTCATTTTTTTCTCAGCTATCAAAATTTTTCTTAAATATATGCTTAATTTAGTATTTTATGTTTTAAAAACTTGCGAACTCGGAGTAAAATTTTAACACTTCATATAAAATTAAGCGTATACTTTAGAAATATTTTGAAAACTAAGAAAAGAAGCGACATCCTTTAAGAAGAGAAAACAGAAAAAAGGAGCTAAAAATATTCATTTCCTCCCCAGTGACTAGCAGCCTTAAGATTGCTATTCAAAATTTAAGGCACTAAAATGCAGGGACCGTTTGTTGTTTAGACATTCATGCATTACCAAAAGTTATGGACTATCGTAGAGATGGATAAACTCGCGTTTTATTGTTTTTTCTCATGGTTTGTGGTAGAAATATCATAAAAATAGTCGCATATTGTACTTTACTTTTATACCAATTATCATGAGAGGAAATTCTTTGAGAACATATTCTTAATAGGCAAAATTCAAATATTTAAATATAAAACATAATTTTCGATATACGACATGCCACCACTTGGCTATATTTGGGTTTAGGCATTGAATGTATTTTACTCCATATAATGGTGAAAAGGCCAATCAGTAAGTAATCATCAAGGTAGAGCTGTGTAGAGGTTTTGGGTTCTATTTCGGTTTTGGACTTTAAAGCACACACAGTCTCGGAATTAATTTTAAATTGAAAGTAACTATTTATTTAGGCGTATTATGAAACAATTGACAGTTTTGCCTTAAAACCAATGAACCAATTATATTTTGGTATAATATTTAAAGATTGAGAACGGAATTGTTTTCATGTAAGCGATTTTCAATTATTTTGAAAACATATTTCAAAGCACTGATAAATAAATTAAAGTTACTTATATGCAGAGCATGGTTAGAAAGTGCGTAGAAGATTTTTTCTAGAACCTAGAGGGAGATGTGGGTCCAGAAAAAATCGAGAACAGCTAGTAAATAGAAATATAATGTTAAGTGTGGTATGAACTTAAAAGTGTTCCAGTAATATTCAAAAAACAAGATACTGAATTTTTTTTTTATTGATAATGAATTTTGATGATTTTTTTAATCTGATCAGTTTGAGTATTTCACCTTTCATTTTTCGTAATATTTAAGACATAAGGTATGAACACGAAACAAAGATATAATACTTTTCACACCAATTACTTTTCTGTGCTACTTTTCCTTTGAAAATAAGTCCAAAATTAAAGATTAACAAAATAAACTAGATTGACCCCCTCCAGTGAGATGAAATTTCCGGAGTGTACATCACTCTATTTGTCACGGAAAATTTCCAACAGCACGAATATATCGGGATGACGACTCAAAAGTTAAAGAAGCGAATAAAAGAACATAAAAGTGACCTGAGATACAATTGACCAGCTGCCGCTCTTTCAAGACTCTAGCAAAAACAGTGCATTAAAATTGACTCCAATAATATTAGAATTATATGCCCTCTGAAGAATTATTATTAATTAAAAATCCGTGAATCTATTGAAATTATAAACAGGAGTGAAAAAACTTGGAATGACGTTCTATCTATAACGCCCCAAATATATGGATGGGCTTGATCAGGTAGCATGGATTTATTTAACAAACCCCTCCCTCCACCCCCACTTCTTTTCTGTTTTCGATGTGTTAGTGGAAGCGACCATGGAACCCGGATGTACCTTTTCAAGCAAAGGTTTTGTGAGTAAGTTATGGACAACTAGCGTTCATAAAAACTGCTTAAATTTTAAAATCCTGATGATGGCTTAGTATTATCTGAAGTACTCGATTTTTAACATATTTTGAATTGTTTAATCATATTTTAAGTATGGAGCTCAAATAACACTCTCTTATAAAATTTAATATAAATTGGACTATATTTTCAGTTGTTAAGAAAAACCCAATTATCATATGTGTATACGGATTACATACATGGTCACAGGGTTAGTACGGGTACAGTTATTTTCAAGGCCAAATATCAGAATTTTTTAAACAGAAAAATAAATCTGATTAAATGGAGCGAAATTTCACCTTATTTAAGGAGAGATTTTCTATAAGAAAATTCTGGTACCCAAGAATTTCGTAGCCTGGAAATTCAAGGACCCGTACGAACCCTGGGTCAATTTTGTTTTAGCGACCTAAATCCTTTTTCTGTTAAAAGTATTTTCCTAACGGTGTTAAATTTAGTTAAGCAAAAGTTTAATAATTTAGATGCCAATGGAACGAAAAACCTCAGAAGATAACATATTTTTTTACCCTATTATTACTTTCTTCTATCTTTACAAGAAGAAAGTATTGGAGTCATGAAAAATTTCGAATTCCGGTTTTCGACGGATTTACACGTTTTGGGGGTCAGAGATTCCAAAAAACATGTTTTTACAAAATGTCTGTCTGTGTGTATGTGACACAAATTTTGTGGGCGCTCTATCTCAAGAACTAATGCACGGAATTTAATAAAAATTTGTATTCAGTGAGTCCCTAATACAAATTGATGCTGATTAGTTTTTGTGTAAATCGCTCAACAGGTGGCGCTGGTATGCTGCATTTTTCCCGATTTTCGCAATAGCTCTATCTCACGAACTAATGCACGGATTTTGATCAAACTTCAGATTTAGTTAGTCCTTGATATGAATTGATGCTGATTACGTTTTGGTATAAATCGCCCAACAGGCGGCGCTGTTATGAGGAATTTTGCAGGATTTACACGATTTCTCCAATAGCTCTATCTTAAGAACTAACGCACGGATTTTCATCAAACTTCAGATTCAGTTAGTCCTTGATATGACTTGCTACTGATTATGTGTTGGTGTAAATCGCACAACAGGTGACGCTTCTGTGCTGCCTTTTTCACGATTGCCTCACTAGCTCTATCTATAGAAATAATGGACGAATTTTCATCTAACTTCAGATTTAGTTGTATGTTGACACAAGTTGTTGTTAATTAGGTTTTGGTGTTAATCACCCAGTACAAAACCGGTTGTTATAGTGCCGTCTTCCGGTGGAATATTTCGAAACTCAAGGAGGACCTGCTGTCCATAGACAAAAAGTATATAAAAAACTTGGTTCTATTCTATGCATAACTTCATACACTTTTCAGTGGTACAATAATGAAAATGGAACAAAACCGGTTGTTATAGTGCCGTCTTCCGACGGAATATTTCGAAACTCAAGGAGGACCTGCTGTCCATAGACAAAAAGTATATAAAAAACTTGGTTCTATTCTATGCATAACTTCATACACTTTTCAGTGGTACAATAATGAAAATGGCACAAAACCGGTTGTTATAGTGCCGTCTTCCGGTGGACTATTTCGAAACTCAAGGAGGACCTGCTGTCCATAGACAAAAAGTATATAAAAAACTTGGTTCTATTCTATGCATAACTTCATACACTTTTCAGTGGTACAATAATGAAAATGGCACAAAACCGGTTGTTATAGTGCCGTCTTCCTGTGGAATATTTCGAAACTCAAGGAGGACCTGCTGTCCATAGACAAAAAGTATATAAAAAGCTTGGTTCGATTCTATGCATAACTTCATACACTTTTCAGTGGTACAATAATGAAAAAGGCACAAAACCGGTTGTTATAGTGCCGTCTTCCGGCGGAATATTTCCAAATTCAAGGAGGACCTGCTGTCCATAGACAAAAAGTATATAAAAAACTTGGTTCTATTCTATGCATAACTTCATACACTTTTCAGTGATACAATAATGAAAATGGCACAAAACCGGTTGTTATAGTGCCGTCTTCCGGCTTAATATTTCGAAACTCAAGGAGGACCTGCTGTCCATAGACAAAAAGTATATAAAAAACTTGGTTCTATTCTATGCATAACTTCATACACTTTTCAGTGGTACAATAATGAAAATGGCACAAAACCGGTTGTTATAATGCCGTCTTCCGGTGGACTATTTCGAAACTCAAGGGGGACCTGCTGTCCATTGACAAAAAGTATATAAAAAACTTGGTTCTATTCTATGCATAACTTCATACACTTTTCAGTGGTACAATAATGAAAATGGCACAAAACCGGTTGTTATAGTGCCGTCTTCCGGTGGAATATTTCGAAACTCAAGGAGGACCTGCTGTCCATAGACAAAAAGTATATAAAAAACTTCGTTCTATTCTATGCATAACTTCATACACTTTTCAGTGGTACAATAATGAAAATGGCACAGAACCGGTTGTTATAGTGCCGTCTTCCGGCGGAATATTTCGAAACTCAAGGAGGACCTGCTGTCCATAGACAAAAAGTATATAAAAAACTTCGTTCTATTCTATGCATAACTTCATACACTTTTCAGTGGCACAATAATGGAAATGGCACGAAACCGGTTGTTATAGTGCCGTCTACCGGCGGAATATTTCCAAATTCAAGGAGTACCTGTTGGCCATAGCCAAAAACGTATAAAAAAAGTTGCTTCAATTCTATGCGTAACATTATACACTTTTCGATGGTACAATAAGGGAAATGGCACAAAAATCGCTATTAAATCCTGTGGAATATTTCCAAATTTTAGGAGGACCAGCTGGCCATAGTCAAAAACATAAAATAAAATTTGGTTCAGTTCTATGCACAACTTAATATAATTTTTGATGGTACAATGGCGACACACGGAGACACGGATAGACAGATATTTTGCATAAACATGTTTTTGGGGGATCTCTGACCCCTAAAACGTATAAATCCGTCGAAAAAATTTTGATTACAATCCTTCTTTCTATTGAAGATAGAAGAAAGTAAAAATCATGTGTTAAAGATTAAATCATTTTCACACATACAGACATACACAAAACAATATCCCAAAAGTAGGCCCCTTGAAAGCAATTTTAAACAATTTCAATTCAGATCAAAAGTATACTGACACTCGTTTCAGCTAGCGATTCACCATCTCAGGGAAATATATGCGAAATGTATTCTACACGTATGTAATCAAATTTTAGTCGCTTGCTGTTGCTTATAACTTCATTAAAAAAAGCCATTTTCAGTTATGAATACTTAAAGAGGATTGGTTGTTTGCTATCTTTTAATAAAATAAATGTATATATAAATATCGAAATGACATTTCAAAAAATGTATGAATTGCAATATTCATTTCAGTACAGCCCAAATTAAATTAATTTTTAATTTTCAAAAAATCCAGATTGAAATAAAACTTATTAAATATGCATACAAATCTTCTCTAATTCTAGTGTGCTATAATCTGTGGTAACAATGCTTTAACAAGAAATTAAAATACAGTAAACGTTGATTGTCCGAAGGAATTGGGACCGACCATCTTTCAGGGAATCGAAATTTTCGGATAATCGAGATTGCTTCAATTTTAAGATTAAGGAGAAATATATGCTCTATTTCTTATATTTTCAATTGCTAAAAATAAAGCAATAGTAAAATAGAAACAAGAAAAATTTACCAGAATTTTATTATGAAATTAAGTACTTTTATATATTTTAAAAGGGTTCGAAAAAATGTTTAGTTTGTCACAGTTTCGATTGCCTTTGCTTTGAAGCTCTATCATGAAGTTTTTAAATATTATTAGTTCACCAGTATCACCAGTTACGGAATCTCAAGTTAAATTCAATGGAATTCTAAGAAAGGGGATCAGAAATATATATGTGTACTCGTGGTTCGGAAAGGACCGCTTGCAAAGAAGGTATATGATAGTTTAAAAAAAAAAAAAGCTTTCAAATTGGATTTTGTACACAAGGAATGTGATAGTAACAAAAAAAAAAAAAAAAGTCTTTAAAAACGGATTTCGGTTAACAGAGAGTTTCGGATAAAACAGGTTCTACTGCAATAGTAATTCCATAGCTGCTAACTCTTCCACTTTTTTGTACCACAAAAATTTAGCAGTAATTTTTGACTTATTTAATTGCAGATTACGGAGATTAAGGAAGGTAAAAATTTTTGTTGCTCAAAAATGTGAAGAAATGATAATTGAAGATAATTCTCTACCTGAGAAAGAGAAATAAAAGAAAATTAATTTCGAAATATACATTTAAAAAAAAAAAAAACATCAATTAATAATTAAAACATAAATTTTCCGAAAATAATGAATTATAAACTATAATTTAACTGAAATCGATTTCTAAGAAAATTCAAATATGCGAAAACAAAATTGCAATTCATTCCGCAGTGTCGTTTTCAATTTATATTTAAAAAAAAAACTGCGATTATAAATGAATTTAGCATTTCAAATTCACTCCAAGCTTTAAATCTACAAAATTTCTAATTCACCTGGCTGAGTGACTTCCAGTTTAAAATCCAAAAGTAAAATTTATTGAAGAATCCAAATATGATGTCAGAATTATGCGTTTGTATCACAAGTTTAAAGTTTTTTACAATTCCTATATGTAGACGACCCTTTGAGCAAAATTTTCGTTTAGAATTTATTATTAAAAATTTCCTCTAATCGATTGATACCTATCACTTTTGCGTCAGAGTTAGTAAATGCGTTCAGCGTTTAAATTATGTATCTACTTACTGTTTAAAATTCAAATCTTTTAATAGATCTAATTTTCAAAAAAGAAAATTTTAAAAGAGTGATATTGTTTAAATATCCATTTGAAGTGTTTTACAAGTGGGTTTAATAGTTTTAATTTGTACAGCTTTAAAATTTTCGGCAAGTGGACATGTGAAAGACACATGATATTACTTAAGAGAAAGAAGATATTTAGTCTTACTTACCAGTCTTTTAAGAATAAGGAAAACTGAAGAAATCTATCATTATGTTGAAGAATAAAGTTCTACATTTTGACACATAGTGGGAACAATTCGAAATCTGCTTTTCGAAAGACAGTTGAACCGGAAGAAAACATTATTTTGTAGATCAATCATCAAAGCTTTAGAACTTAGTTTTCTTTCAGTTTTTCACCCTTAGAGATTACCTACAAATAAATATATTTATGAAATAAGAAACAGCTATTTTGAAGATGTGAAAAACAGATATTTTTACACAATTTATACAAGAAATAAAGTAGCATTATAAAATAAATAGCATTGTTTGTTTAAGGGGACAAGGGACCTTAAAAACCTTAAGAATCAATTTTCTTATTTTTTGTAAATTTCCCTTTAAATATTATTCAAAGGTACATTATATGCATTAAGGCCTGCATTTATCACAAAAAAAAAAAAAAAAAATTATTTTTGAGAAAAAAATGGAATTTTACGCGTCGTCTTAGAAATCTCCGAAATACCCCCTGCGCGTCCCATATCAATGAAAATCCCCAATATTTTTTTTGAAAGTTTGGTTTATATATATAAATAAAACCGGGCATAGAATTTTATAAATTTGAATATAAAGGTAAAAAAAAAAAAAAAAAAAAAATCAAAATAATTTAAAATTTTTTCAAAAAAATTCAAAATTCTTCAATTTTTTTTTATTTTTTATTTTTGTAAATTTTACTTTAAATATTACTCAAATGTTCATTATATGCATTATGTCACGCATTTATCACAAAAAAAAAAGAATTTTTTTTTCGCGTAAAATTTCATTTTTTTCTCAAATATATATATATTTTGTGATAAATGCATGCCACAATGCATATAATGTACCCTTGAATAATATTTAAAGTGAAATTTACAAAAAATAAAAAATTGATTTTTAATGTTTTTAAGGTCCCTTGTCCCCTTAAAACCTCAATTATTAGGTTAAAAAAGAACAACATCGGAATATAATATTGTCAGTAATAGTTATAGCCATTGGTATAAAACTTGATATTACAATTTTGTAATATTTTAAGCTTATTCTTAGTGTGGTAATAAATGCGATCTGTTATATTTTGAGGAGGTAATTATTGTATATTCGTCGCTTATTAATTCATATTCGTAAATCATATACTTTCCATGTTCAAATAATCTAATCTATTTATTGTTAGAAAATGCTCACCATTGATTTTAACACAATCCTCTTATTAATAATAATCTAAATCGTCCATTTCAATAATACCGCTAATTAAACGGAACCACTTCTTCCAGAATTTCCACTTTTCTGTCACCTCGGCTATGTCAGGCAGGATAACCGATATTCAATATTCTTTTAACCCCTTAAAGCTCGAATTAAATTACGGTTGAATAATTCAAATTGCTTATTGGCACCACTTTTATGAAAAAGAAATATTCACCTTATTTAATGACAGTAAAAACGATACCAAAATATACCCAATTTCCCTATTTTATAAAACTGGTGAGAATCAAACAATTTGAGTAAAAGACATAGCCCGAGAATATGACGGGAGCGAGAATTAAGGGGTTAAAGTTAAATTAAGACATTTAAATGTTTTGTTGTACATCTTCGGTGTACTGCTTCCTTGGCAAAAATAATACCAATTGCTAAAGCGCATGTTTATGCACTTACTAACGGATTCACATAGACACAAGCTTTTCCTTTTATTAATATACATTACGATAATATAGCGTGGCCTTCAGTTCAATATTGGTACAGTGTTCATGTTGTACATATCAACAAAGGGTTCTTTTGTCTGTTATATGACTTTTGTTTTCAGCCTCTTTTTCATCAACTATATAATTTCTATTCGTATAATGTAATATCTATGAATTAATTTTTTAAGATCTATTAACATAAATATAAAAATATATAACACGAAAATTAATAAATAATTAACACATTTCTATAACGTAAAAGTTTCATATGTAATGATACAGCATCATTTAACTTACCAAAATTATTGTTGCTAATAAGGATTACGAAAATAGAAACAAACATCCAAGTAAAATAAATCTAGTCCGATATGGCAATACCAAAACTTTCTTCTATCTCATACATGTTAATACTTCCTGAAAAATGCATTATAACAGCGCCACCTGTTGGGTGAAAAATAACCTGAGTAACGTGAAAAACTGAGTGATGGCGTTTCAGATCCTTGCATCACAGGTCGTGGAATTTCAGAATGCTTTTATTTATTTGCCTTGAAAATGACTCGGCTAGAGTCAAAACTTGTAAACAGTCAAATAAAAATATTTTTACTGTCTTAAAATTTTTAATATTACACCATTTAGCAATTAGAAATAGTATATCTAATAACATTTTGTAATTTTATTCATGTAATATATATGGGAACAGTACTTGTTTGTCAATATGTATCTGTGAATAAATAGATAAGTATATCTTTGACGGTAGTAATACATCACTAAGGTTACTGTTAACAGAAGACATCGATTACCTGATTTACTTAAAACGTGTCCTAACAAGGCTGTATAAACTCTGCAGATCTTGGATTCTATTTCGCCGTACATAAAAAAAATTAAAAAGTTGAATGAAATCATAAAAACGATTAAATACCTTTATGATCCTATTTTTTTTTAGAAATCCGAAATGCTTGACCCCCCCCCCCCCCCCACTCATGTCTGGTGTACGGAAATAAAGTGTTGTCAAAATATGAATATGAATTAATGCAAATAAGATAACAAAGGACAATAATAAGAAAATATATTTCCCTATGAGACCATTAATAGAAATTGGTGTATTAAACTTCAGTAGCACTTCTTTATATTGTGTTCACTTTTGTGCATACCACGATAATAGATCGTTGGCTGTAGAACAACTTAATATGCATGTTGGTCGGTTTTGTAATTTTCTTCTTCTAATATGAATATCGTGTGACGTCTAATATGCATTAATTCATTTATATTATAATAAAGTTAAGCTTCTGTAATCGATTAAGATGTAATATTTTTTCTCACAAATTTTCTAAACACCAATGATATTAGAAATATGATTCTTTAGTCATTTTCTAAATACTTTTAACGAGGATTCGCTGTTTGCAATTTATGCAGCTTGGCTAATACCACCTCAGAATTCACGGAGCGCGGCGTTCCGCGTTTCCGTCCAACGTCCTTACCTGCGTCCCTTTAGCCAAGACTCTTGCGGAAGCCAAGTTGAAAAAAAAACAAAAGAAAAAAATCGGAAATTTGATACCGGATAAATTTAAAAGGAAAATTAATTAAATTAAAGACATCGAAAATTTGGAATGGCGATCTGGGAACCCTGAAGCTATTGCACGACCGCTGCTGCTTAGAGCTTGTTATTAGTAAAGGCTCCAAAGAGAGGCGACAATTTAGAGAGTTTGTATTAACCTGTCTGATCATTCACAAATGGCTGCTTTTATTAAGTGATTTTAAGCGAAGTTTTGTGTCGTTGCCATTGGAAGCAGTACTCACTAACTTAACTTAACATAACTAAACTAAATTCATTTGAAATGTATAAATTATATAGTCTATATTTAGAACACTTCTATAGCAGATTTTTTTTTAGTAATTGTAAACAACATATCGCTCACCCGCAAGAAGAGTGACACATCTCGACAAAAGTATATTTCACAGGAGAGGAAAAAGAAGATTTCCATGTTTTTACTATAACATGAGATTATAGCACTTAGTTAGTATCTATTCATCAACCTTTAATATGCAGACGTTAAGGTTTATTTTTTCAAATACCTAATAAAAATATGATAATTATCTTTTTTGTATTACTTGTAGGAAACTAAATCCCATTTCTAGCAAAAAAATATATAATTCCAAAAATAATTTACTTTTTAATTATTTTGTTTAAATTTTTGTACACTGCTTTTTAAATTCATCTGCATATCGCTCACCAGCAAGAAAAGTGACACATCTCGCAAAAATTCATTTTGTGTTTTATTCCATAAATAGCTATGTCATAGGTTCGTCTTGCTGTAGGCAAATTATTATTCGCGTCGTTATACGGAAAACCTCTATATTACACTATGTGTCGCTTTCCCATTACAGGAAATGCGCAGTGATAAAACATGAAAAACGACACATCTTACAAAATGTCTTCCATAAGCTCATACTCGAGAAATTTATAAAACTCTTTACTGCCTTAGTAATAAAAATATAAACATTTCCTTATCTGGCGAAATATCACTTTGTTGGTGATTAATATACAGGGCTATTACAAATGATGAACCCGATTTAAAAAAAAATCATATTTTCGAAACTACTGCACATGTTACAATAAGTGATACATGAATTTAAAGAGAAATATACCAAGTTTTTTTCATTTACAAATGTTCGATGTGTGACCCTCTTGTTACACGGCATACGTCCAATCTGTAATCCAGTTCGTCCCAAACATTTTGTAGCATAACTCTGTCAATGGTTCTGAATTCTGCACAAATGCATTCTTTGAGTTCTGACAGTGTCAAAGACATTGTTTATGTACTACCAATGCCGAAAACAAAGTGTTCAGAACTTAAAGAACGCATTTGTGAAGCTTACAATACCGTTGACAGAGTGATGCTACAAAATGTTTGGAACGAACTCCATTACAAATTGGACGTATGCCGTGTGACAAAAGGGTCACACATCGAACATTTGTAACTCAAAAAAACTTACTATATTTCTCTTTAAGTTCGTGTATAACGTATTGTAATATGTGCAGTAGTTTCGAAAATATGATTTTTGTAAATCGGGTTCATCATTTGTAATATCCCTGTACTGTCAATTGATTAATACCTAGTCCATAGAATAATAGTTACAATTTTACAATTTGCCAGGTAGGTAGTGATGTTGGCGAATGTCATTTTTGGAATGAATATATGGGGGTCACCGTGGAGCAAATAAAGCAGGTTCTTATTTGTGGATGTATAATATTTACAAGACATTGCTTCACGTGTTGCCGGTAAAAATGTGGAATTAACTTTTTATTGTGATAACTGCGGGTGACAAAATAAAAATAAATATATTATTTCATTATTTATGCATGCTGTTAAGACATTAAAATTCTGTAAAATAATAATAAAATTCTTGATCTGTCGACACACATAAAATGAAGGCGATGCTGTCCATTCAGTAATAGAGAAACAAATAATAATTTAAAAAATGCGGCCAAATTTACATCCCTCAAGAGTACATTACATTGATTAGACAGCCCAAAAGACACTAACATTGTCATTTTTCAGTGAATGAGTTAGTTAATTCTGATTTTTTAGGTTTAAAACGATTGAGTGGCGAAAAGGGGTGTGCTCAGAAATTATATGAAAAATAATGAAGGTAACGTTCTTCAGTTTTCCAGAATCAAAATTTTAAAATTCGATGAATCAATACCTTTTTCATTCAACGTAAAATATTCTTATGACTAATGTGATTTTTCTGAGTTTGAAATTAAAGCTAGGTGTAAAAGGAAGCTTTTATCTTTAAATAAAGCGAAACCCTTTTCTTTGAGTAAACGGAAGAAACAAGATTGCTTGTTATGCTCCTTTTTTTTCTACATTATAAAATTCACAATGAAGATAAAAGACTGTGTAGCATCCATATAGAATTTTTAAAATAAATTTTCAGTTTGAGAAAATCCTATAAAACGCTGCAATATTTATTTTTATAAGAATAACAAATTTAAAAAAAAGCAAATATAAAACCACTTATCAAGTTTTTCATTTTAAATTAAGTATTTTTTTTAAAATCTGTGATAGTTATCAGTTATATGTTTTATTTGAATAATTATTTATCTTTTTCAAAAGTTTGAAGAAGCTACAAAACAAACGTAGTAATCTGTTCATACTTTCAAAGAAAATATCTCTGAAAACTGAAAAAACATATTTGTTTTCAAATTATTACTAAACAGCAACCAATAATTATTGTATTTTTTGTTCTCCCAAGTAAGGTTCCTTTTTATAATAATGTAGTTTGTAAATATATAGAAATGTTTTCAACTAATAAATAGTTATTACTATTGAAGCATGAAAAATAACTTACCTACTTCTTCTATTTTTCAATTGTTACAGAAAATAATGTAATGACGTAATTACGTCCATGTGATTTATTAATACCATAATCAGTTCTTGTATACTTAATAGTTCTTGTATACTTACTTTGTATATTTATTTTGTATTAAGTATAATTTTGTTTCGCTGAAATGCAATTGTAAGATTATAGTTGTATAATAACTGTAGAAAAAGTTTTGAAATATGCTTTTTTCTGTTAATTTAATTTCCTAGAAATCTTGTTATGAATCTATGGTTGATTCTTAGATTGATGCAAACTAATATTTTTGATTTATGTGATAATATATTAAAGTTAAAACATTTTGATTTAAAACAGAAACGAAAAATCATACGCCCAGTGTAGATTATGTAGCACTTTCCAACACAATCAGTATACTATAGCAAAACATCACAGTTTATTACAGTGAAATACCGTGTGTAAATAAGCAATTTTAAAAACCCATATCGCATTTGAAAACAAACACAATTTCTGCTATTACAATCAAGTCGGAAAAATATCAGTTTTATTTTTGCAACCTAGTATATGATCTATGGATTTGTAGTATACTACATAGTAAGCTAAAAGTTAGTTCAGTGAAACGCATAGCACAGTTCAAAATTTCCATTCAGCCATTTCCTTGTATAAACGGAAATGTACTTGAGAACTTTTGTGCAGCCCTGTATATGATCTATAGAATGTATCCACACCAAGTAATACTTAAAAAAAAATAGTTAAAAATGCAAAAACGCATGCTACAACAGCAAACGAACTTCAGCAGTTATTGTTCATAGATATCACTAGTTAAATTTCTTCTTCCGCCAAATTCTTTTGTGTGTCCCTGTAAATGAACAATAAATTCTATGCACACCCTATTTTACAGCAAATTCCGTAGTGCATCTCAGTGATATATATACATTTCAGTATGTTTAAAATACTGAGATGTCATTAAAATACACCGCAAACGATTTTTCCCCATACACCATAATGTAACGGAATTCTTTTGAGTGTCTCTGTAAATGAATCGTAAATGCTATGACTTCCTTCACAAACGTCATAATGATACCTAATGACATTTAAGAATTTCAGGGCAATCGAACTATATTTACGCGTTAGAGCTGTTAAAAATCTACATTTTTGCACGTACTATTTTGAAAGGCGACTGGAATTTGGCAAATTGTGCAACAAGAAAATTGTCACAACTCAACACGAGGTTAAATTTATTAGGGTGAGGGGTAAAATTTTACTAAATCCACCCTAACTCTTTTATGTCTTGATTCTTAAAGGTTTTACGCATTTTTTGTACACTTTTACAGCTGCATACAGTGTTAAGTACTATCGTTTTGTGATATATTAAAAGAATACGAAACTTTCCCCATTTGCCTCTCCTGTAAAATATACTTTTATCGAGATGTGTCACTTTTCTTGCGAGTCACCGCCCCCTGAATACTAGGCCCGAGCGCTGACACAAAAATGGCGGCTGCCGAAGGCGGATTTTCTTCAGTGTGTGTACGGTCCCTTAAATATTCGTACCAATAATTTTTAAAGCTTTTTCCGCTTTATTTTTCTCAGATTAAACGATGCAGAGAAATCTTTTATAAAATACTGGTGTCAAAACTTGAGGGACCGTACCTACGTTTAAAAAAATTCGATATGATCATAAGTAGTAATGGAGACGTATAATTAACGCTAATAATCGTTCACTGCATGAAACAGTAACTGGTATTCAACTTTGAGGAAAATGCCTTATGCTCTAAATGTTGTTATACAGTGTGTTGCGGAATTCGGCCGGGAAATTCAGAGGGGTGACAGTAAGCATCAAGAGGAACATGGGATCGCAAACTCCCCATTTAATCAAAAATGCATGGTGTTCTTCCCTAACCCTACTTTGGTCAACGGTAATAACTTTCAGAAAACTTAAGTATATTATTATGGTACTTTTAGTAGACATGCTGACGTTTGTTGTAAATATGAAAACACTAAAAGAAAGTGGCAGAAGTTTTCATTATACACGCAAGCATTATGCATTTTACTCTCCACTATTTTGGACTGTGATTATCAGTTCATAAATCATGATCGATTGCGTGAGCACTCTGTTTTACCAGAACTTTTTTGTGGTATTATCACTTTTCATACAAAACAAGCTACATCTTTTTACGTTTTTAGTGCAATATTTTTATTTTTTGCAAAATTATTACCGTCATACCGATTCAGCTATGGGGATACGCCCTGCTTTTGTGACTAAATAAGCAATTAGCGACCCCATATTGAATGGCAATTTTGATGCATGCTATCACCCCTCTGAATTTGTCAGTCGAATTCGACAACACTCTGTATTTACTTAATTTATATAAAAACCCGATCTTCATTAATGTATATGTGAATAACATTGGAAACTTGGAGTTACTCTCATAATGAGTCATATTTTACTTTTCTCATTGAAGTTAAATCATATATTACATATATTGAAGTTAAAACATATATTACAAATAGTTAAAATTTCCTTCTATGAGTAAAGCATTAATATCTATTTGATATAGCTGCAAACTTTTTCTCACCACTAATTTTCAAAAGAATTGTTTTTTTTTCCTTATTTAATGTCCGAAATAAAACAAAAATAAAATTTGAATTTTGTAATAAAAAAATTGTAAAAGTTGGCAGCTATGCTTTGGGAGTATTAACCCTTTAAGAACGGATAGGTACATAAACGTACCTGTGGGGTTTTTTTCTAATTGTACTAGTCCAGACCACTTCTACATTTAATCTCTGCCATACAATTATACTAGTACATTTTCAAGAAAACTCTACCAGAAAGAAAATTTTCTGTGAATTGTGGTACGATTGAATATGAAAATAGTTACCAGTCCATACCAGAGTCAAACGGTTAAACAGTATTTATACAACTCCTACTGAATTTTCATGTAATTATATTAACCCTCCGTCTACCAGACGGCTCCAGTGGGCCCAACAACTACATTGAAAATATTTATTTAAACCAGAAGTTTCTCTATACTAAACTATTGGGTCGATCGGAAGGTCATCTCCGTTTGGGAAAATCAACTCGTACCGGAAAATTCTATCGTTTAATTTTATAGACGTTGATTCCAATGTCTCATAATTACCAGGCAGAATTTTCCGGTACGAATTGATTTTCCCAAACGGACACAACTTTCCGAACGACCCAATAAATATATAAACCAGACCCTAATAAGTTAAATAAATAAGTTAAACCCTTCAACAACCGTCAAATTCTTGCCGACATTTTCTCAATTTTGGTTTTCTTTCTGTAATTTTCATTTTTAGATGTTTTTTAAAAGTTTTTATTAAAGTTATTCTTGTTGAGAATTTAAATTATATAAAAAAAGAGAAGAAAAGTGCATTGTTCTGGGGCCCCTTTGTATTATCTCCCACATAACCCTCAGTATGCTTGGCAACCTACAAAATGCTGTGGAATTTGCATATAAATTCCTCCAAAATTCTAAAGATTTACTCAACAAAACAAATCGACTAATCGCTGTTGATAGACGGTAAATCCTTTTCCCGACAAGCGACTTTTACACAATTTTTAATGTTTTATCACCGGTTTCACAAAACAGAAACATTTTCCGAATTAAATCGATAAAATGCCCTGCCGTTGGCTAAATGAGACAAAAATTGCAATAAAAAGCAACTGGTGCGAATAATCGGTTCTGAGTACCTTATACTACACGAATACGTGACGCTCATCCAGTAAAATGTTAACAAAAGCAAAACGACTTTCGCAGGAACTTAACCCCTTCGGGATTGGCGGCTTTTACACAAATTTCATTCAATCGACAACATTGTTTTTAAAAAAGTTACCTTTACTTAAATAATCACAAAAATGCTCTAATTAACCCTTTATCTACTGACGGTACTTATAAGTACTATTAAAATAACTTGTTATAAAATCCGTTTAATACATTGTAATAGATGTAATACAGTTTAGAATGGGTTCTAGACACATTACTTTATTTTGTTCCAAAAGCATTATGGGTTATACAAAACAAAAATATTTTTAAAAGAGTGATTTCTTTTGCCTTTGCATCTTTTCAGCTTTCTTGGCGTTGTGGGAGGGGGGGGGGGATTTTTCAATTCGAAAATATTTCTATATTTCTATCGTAAGAACATTATATTTGTGCATTTCCTAATTCTACAAAATACCAAGAAAAATATTTAAAATAAAAGATTTCCGTGGGGTTATAAATATTGCGCAAAATCCCTATAAATTTAAATTTAATTAATCCTTCTAAATCCTTCAATCCCTCTAAAATCCTTCTAAAATTTATAAAATGATTATGTAAATCTTCTAATGTAGTTTAAAAAATTCACGAAAAATGCTTTAGAAGATAAAATTTTCATGAATTCATAATTCAGTACAAAAAGGGTTAAAGAAAGCAATTGCTTGTTTTTTTACTGGTGCCAATAAAAATTCTGCATGCTCTTTTTGACGGTGCATATATACACCCATGGTCCCGAAAGGGTTAAAACACACTGTACTGGTTCATTGGATCGAATTATTTAAATAGTTTAGAATAAAAATTCTGGTGTTGAATATTTTTATAAAACTTGAGAAAAATTTCCTGTAGTTCAGGGATTAATAATTGTTAACTGTTAAATAATCTTCTTTGAAATCTACTGAAAATTACATCATTTATTCTCGACCTAATTTATCTACCCTATATATATATATAATCCTAATGAAACGAATTTATGAAACGGAAGTATGAAACGACTGATTAAACAGCTGATTACGTTTCACGGCGATTTCTCCTAAAATATGGAATACTTTGTGATGAAATTAACACCAAAAATCAATATTCATCCGCAGATTTCAAAACTGGTATTAGAATTTTTAAATTCAAATTAGTTTTCGAAATATTAATTTTTTTTCTAATTTTATATACATTTTTCTAATGATGGCAACTCAATTTTCAATCATAACAGATAATTTTTTTCGCATTTCAAATCTACCCTATATATATATAAAATCCTAATGAAACGAATTTATGAAACGGATGTATGAAACGGAAGTATGAATCGTCTGATTAAACAACTGATTATGTTTCACGGCGATTTCTCCTAAAATATGGAATACTTTGTGATGAAATTAACACCAAAAATCAATATTGATCCGCAGATTTCAAAACTGGAATTAGAATTTTTAAATTCGAATTAGTTTTCGAAATATTATTTTTTTTCTAATTTTATATACATTTTTCTAATGATGGTAACTCAATTTTCAATCATAACAGATATTTTTTTCGCATTTCAAATCTACCCTATATATATATATAAAATCCTAATGAAACGAATTTATGAAACGGAAGTATGAATCGAATGATTAAACAGCTGATTATGTTTCACGGCGATTTCTCTTAAATTATGGAATACTTTGGGATGACATTAACACCAAAAATCAAAAGTGATCCACAGATTTCAAAACTGGTATTAGAATTTTTAAATTCAAATTAGTTTTCGAAATATTAATTTTTTTTCTAATTTTATATACATTTTTCTAATGATGGCAACTCAATTTTCAATCATAACAGATATTTGTTTTCGCATTTCAAATCTACCCTATATATATAAAATCCTAATGAAACGAATTTATGAAACGGAAGTATGAAACTGAAGTATGAATCGACTGATTAAACAGCTGATTATGTTTCACGGCGATTTCTCCTAAAATATGGAATACTTTGTGATGAAATTAACACCAAAAATCAATATTGATCCGCAGATTTCAAAACTGGTATTAGAATTTTTAAATTCGAATTAGTTTTCGAAATGTTAATTTTTTTATAATTTTATATACATTTTTCTAATGATGGCAACTCAAATTTCAATCATAACAGATATTTTTTTTCGCATTTCAAAAAAGTTTATAATTTTAAAATAATTTGGCGACCAAGTTTGGCCTCCCTTAAATCTATGCTAAGAACAATGTTTTTTTTAAAAAAAAAATAGTTATCATTTTATTTAACACAAAATTTTCATTAAGAAAAAAAAACATTTAAAATTAATGGCTTACACTTCTTTCTTTTTTTTTAAACGAAACGAAAAGAAAAATATTAGGCTCAGATGTCATATACGCACCGGAGTACCTAATTGGCGCAACAATGGCGTTATTTTGCGTGACATGGTAACCCGGCTATTGTTGCTTATTCATCAATAAATGTTTATTTACATTTATTTTCTTTTTATTTAAGAAAAAAAAATGTTATAAATTGCTTTGTTCTATAATTATTAATTAATTTATTTTTATTTCATTTTAAAAATAATAGAAAAATAATTTAAAAATACATATATAACTGGTATTCGAAAACAAGGTTTTCGCCAAATTGTCGTAAAAAAAATCACGCCAAACCCGGTGCTTATACAACATCTGTGTTAAATATTAAGCAACAAATCATAAGATTTAATTTCAAATTCAAAGCAAATGACCAATATCGCCAAATTATATAAATCGCCAAACCATTCGCCAAATTATACAAGTTGACGTAATATTTTTTTTAAATAACGAAAAAACAAATAAATTAGTATAAAAACTCAAATACAAATACAGTGTCGAAATAAAAATCACTTGAGGGCGTATACACGGGTAACTTCCTTACAGTCAAGTGAATGTTACATTTTCGATCAACCATTATTATCGTTTAATCTTATTGTCTGGCGATTTATTTTTGGTCAATGGGATAACCAAGTAGTACCGTTTTAATTTACCACTCAAAAAAATAAAAAAATGGTAACTCACGAGTTAAAACTAGTTGGATGTGCCAATCCCAAAACTTTCTTCTATCTTATACATCTTAATATTTCAAAACCTAGTTACACATGTTAATACTTCAATATTATTAGTTCAATACTATACCAACTTTGATTTTCATCTTAAATTTCTGCTCAAGTCAATTAAACGGACTAAAAACGAGTTAATCTATATCATGATATTTGTTAAAATTATTAATTTTTCCTTATTCTGTCGTTATCTGCTGTTTGCGAATAGCCGGCATAGCAGGAAGCGAGTTCCCGCCGCTGCATGAGCCGCCGATGCACAATAGAACTACGAAAAATCAAGAAAAGTATACAAAAATCGCTAGCACGGAGCCCCTTTACCGCGCAATATTTCCAAATTCAAGGAGAACCTGTTGGCCAAAGCCAAAAACAAGCACAAACATTTTGGTTCAATTGTATGAATAATTTTATACGCTGTTCGATGGTACAATAATGAAAATGGCACAGAGATCGGAATTATAGCGCCCCCTTCTTTAAGAATTTTTTCAAGTTCAGGGAGGACTTGTTTGCCATAGCCAGAAACATGCACAAAAAATTTGGTTCAATTATATGGATAACTTCATACACTTTTCGATTGTACAATAATGAAAATGGTACAGACATCGCAATTATAGTGCCCCCTTCCGGCAGAATTTTTCCAAATTCAGGGAGGACCTTCGTGACATGACCAAAAATAAACACATAAAATTTGGTTCACTTCTATGCATAACTTCATACACTTTTCGGCGGTACAATATTCAAAATGGCACAAAAATTGTACAAAAATCGCTATTACAGCCCCCTCTACGAGCGATTTTTTTACAAATTAAGGGAGGACCTCCTTGCCATAGCCAAGAACTTAAAATATATTTTTGGTTCAATTCTATGCATAACTTCATACACTTTTCGATGGTGCAATATTCAAAATCGCACAAAAATCGCTATTACAGCGCCCCCTAACGGCGAATTTTTTGCAAATTCATAGAGGACCTGCTTGCCATATCCAAAAACTTAAAATAAAAATTTGGTTTAATTCTATGCATAACTTCATACACTTTTGGACGGTACAATATTCAAAATCGCACAAAAATCGCTATTACAGCGCCCCCTACCGGCGAATTTTTTCCAAATTCAGGGAGGACCTGCTTGCCATAGCCAAAAACTTAAAATAAAAATTTGGTTCAATTCTATGCATAACTTCATACACTTTTCGATGGTACAATATTCAAAATCGCACAAAAAACGCATTTACAGCGCCCCTTACCGGCGAATTTTTTCCAAATTCAGGGAGGACCTGCTTGTCATATCCAAAAACTTAAACTAAAAATTTGGTTCAATTCTATGCATAACTCCATACACTTTTGGATGGTACAATATTCAAAATCGCACAAAAAATGTTATATCAGCGCCCCCTGCCGGCGAATTTTTTCCAAATTCCGGGAGGACCTGCTTGCCATAGCCAAAAACTTATAATAAAATTTTGGTTTAATTCTATACATAACTTCATACACTTTTTGATGGTACAATGGCGACAGACAGACGGACAGACGGACAGACGGACAGACGGACGGACGGACAGACGGACACACAGACAGACAGACATTTTCTATAAACATGTTTTTTGGAATCTCTGACCCCTAAAACATGCAAATCCGTCGAAAACCGGAAGTCGAAAAAAATTTCGATTACAATACTTTCTTCTATTGAAGATAGAAGAAAGTAAAAAGGGTACTTTTCCGTTTACGGACACCATTGTCGCCAAGCGTAATAGTTGGCGCAAAATGAAAATCATGTGAATTGAAACATTTGAAAAAAAACAAAAAAAAACAAAAAAAAAAAAACCAAACACTGTCGATAGTAAAGTGAGTCTTTTAAAAATATAACATTTGGAAACTACAGACTTTTATGAACTATTTTACTAAATCACAAATATATACTTAAAATAAATGAGCAAATAACCGTTATACAATAAAGTATAGCAAATAATAGCAAATCACAATGTTTCGCATGTAAAAAAAAAAAAAAAAAAAAAAAAAAAAAAAAAAATAATAATAATAATACTTTCTTTACTTTATATAAAAATCCTTTTCGCAATCAGGGTTGAAATAATTGGCGCATTAGCATACATTTTGCCGTGGTGTCCGTATAACGGAAAAATACCAGAAAAATCTATTGGCGAGATTTGAACCCGGCTAACATAAAAGTACTAAGAATTCTTTGCGATCATCGCCACTTTTATGTAGTTTTTTTCGAAAAAATAACTTTGATTCTTTAATCAAAATGGAAAACTTTCTTATGAAAAGAGAAGGAACTGTTGATGATAGTCGCATGACTTAGGCTATTATAATAGAGATTGTTTTCGATTCTAAAAACAGTGCAAAGAATAATATTTCTAACGATTACAAATTTACTTACACATGCCTATTAAAAACAGAAAAAAAAAACTTTAAAATTACTATTAAATGAGTACGAGTTAAAAGCAGGAAAATATTGAAAATTATGTCTAGAAAATTGTATTTACACATGAATATTAAAATAGAAAGGAAACTTTAAAATAATAAATACATTAATATGCGTTTAACAATTTCAGGGGCAAGGTACTTCTATTCGTAAAATGTTGAAATCAGTGAATGGCACCGGAATTTACAAACAAATTTCGAAATATGAAAATGCTTTTGTTCACTTACTTAATAAAAGGAAATTTTTCATTTCAACATTCTGGTGCCAATTTGGCATTTAAGAATTAAAATTAAGTGGTCCAAAAATTAACTACCGCCCTTGAAGGGGTTAAAGCAGTAAATTGTAGTTATTGTAGTAAATTGCATTATGTCAATCGTTTTATAACGCTGTTAAAATGTACCGGTCGGCAAAGACTCTGTTTACTTAATTCATTTTATTTAACTTCTTTTCAAATGTTTAACTGATCTTCTTTAATCAAACACGAAAACAACCATTGAATGTCTTAACAGCAACTGATTTGGCCTAAAATTTTCGCAATCAAAGAGAATTGAATGGAAACCCGTTTACTGGGAGATCGCTGTAGGTTTTTTCATTTTAATTCGATCTTTTCTAATCTTTTAAAAACCGATCAAATTAGCGTGATTTTAGATTCTGCGGTGTCTGAACGGGGGTTGGCGAGCGTAGCTTGCAGGGGGCAGAATCCCCTAGTTATATACATTTTCATAATATTTAAAACTCTGAATATCTTTTTTGTTAAAACTAAAAGTAATATTAAATACCTATACAAATACTTATAATTACCTTCTATTGAAACGGCAATGATATCTCTTTTGTAAGTCTAATGCACCAATTGTGCAATACTTACTGCCTTTTCATACCGTTATGTGAATAAAATATTTTCCGCAAAGAAAGTTTGAATAGTTCCTTAATTCTTTCAGCTAAACTAATTCCGCCGAAGAGTAAATAGCTCCTGAATGAATGGCTGTTTCGTGACTGCGCAAGCCGCAGTCATTAAAGAAAGAGTCGCAATGTAATTTCGAGAAAATCGTCTGGTCACAAACAAACGAAAAAGGTCCTTCAGAATCGTGGCTTCGAGAGATGCTTATTTCTCTTCATAATTCTAAGAAATTCTATAGCAGTGAGAAGACCAAACTATGAGGATAAAATATTTCGGCATTATTTCGTATGATAGTATGAGAGCAGAAGTAGGTTCTAAAATGAAACACATTTATATAAATATTGAGCCACAGAAAAAACAAAAACGAACGTAGTTTGAACACAAAATTGATATTTCATTGATAGTCACTGCAAGGTATTTGTGAAATGTCATTAATTATTAAATTCCTTATTGTATAATATAAATTAATTTTTCTACTAATTTTCAGCAGTAAAATTAAGCCGACAAATATTGAATATTAAATACGTGCGTTATCAAATTGCTAACTAAGCGCAAAACCAACAGAGTGGGAAATGCCCAATCCGGGAATCGAACCCAGAACCTTGGAATAACGCACACATGCTCTATCATTTGAGCTACGATGACGATACCCAGCCTCGCATCTTTCATTCCCATATATAGGTAAGGCTGCAACCGCAGCACAAGATGGAAAACTTTTTATGAGAACACAACACTGTGCAGAAACATGAGATGCAAATAAAGTCCAGCATAAGTGAAGAGATAGGTGTATTGTATAATTTTTCATTAATTTTTCAATTAATTTTTCCTCACTTACGCTTAGTTAACAATGTCATAACATACGTGTTTAATATTCAAAAATTGCGGGCGTAATTTCACTACTAAAAATTAATTGAAAAATTCATTAAAATTATACATATAAGTGTTCACCCATGCTGGTCTTTATTTGAGTCTCGTGTTTCGCCGCATGGTTGTGTACTCATGAAGACTTTTTCATCTTGTGCTGCTGTTGCAGTCTTACCGGCATATGTAAATGAGAGATGCAAGGCTAAGTATCGTCCCGTAACTCAAATGGTAGAGCATTAGAGCGTTATTCCAAGGATCTGGGTTCGATTCCCGGCTTGGACATTTTTCAGACTGTTGGTTTTACGTTTAGTTAGCAATGAGATAACTCACGTATTTAATATTAAATTCATTATTTCATAAAATCATATTTTAGGCAGCATAACATTTGAAATTGAGTCTATTTCTTGCATTACTTGGTTTACTATACGCCTTATGGTATATCAATTAAAATATCTTACTTAAATGCATAAAGTTAATCAGCGTCTTCATAAGAAGCCTTCGTAAAATTCTCGGTCTTACTAGTGTTAAACTTAGTGGTGAAAATTTGGAATCCCTCCTAATAAAAAATTACCCAGATTTGGCAACACTGTGACATTCCGCATCTAGCTTTTTGTTTTTTTTTTATTTAGGGATTCCGAATTCTCACCAGTAAGTTTAAATATTTATTATTGTTTTAAAAAATGATAGATATTCCACAAATAAAATAAAATTGCTATTCACAAATTTCCGGCGTGAATTCCAACACTAGTGAGAAGTCGGTCCACTAGGGATGACTCCACACTCGTGTCCTCTGGCCTTGAGTCTTTCGATGGCAGCAAATAAGCCCGAGGGTAATTCATGTAAAGCAAACCAAGGCTCAAAGCGTTAATAAGGAGATGTTAAAGGAATTTATCACGAAGATTTCTGACTTAAAATAGTGGTATCAAAATGTTAAAAAAAAAAAGAAAAAAAAATAATTAGAAACGCTTCGAGCCCTGGTTTACTTTACACGAATCACACTCGGGCTTAACCCCTCAGGAAATGAGTATCGCGTATAGGTAACGCATAAGGTGTTCGAAATCCTTGATTATTCACACCAGTTATTTTTTATTCTAAATTTTGTCTTATTTTATTCAGGGTATTTTCATGATCCATTTAAGCAAAAATTTCTGTTTGAAAAACCGGTGATAAAAGATTAAAATTTCTGTAAAAGATTATCATCGCGAAGGAGATAGTGCTCAAGAGATTAATGTCAGTTCATAGTATATTTTTCTAGTGAATCAATCAGGAATGTTGTAAGTAAAATATGCCTTACGACTGAATCCAGAGCATGAGTCGTCATTAATGCTTAATGAGTGTGGTTAAATAATTATTCTAAGTACATATCTAATTTAAATAAGTAAATAAAAATAACTATAATGGGCTAAAAGTAAATTGTGTTTCAAACTTTCGTGAATTATGATATTTGCTCTTGTTGTCTGTTTCGGAAAGCATTAAATCATTTTTCGAATGTTTGATATTCTCACGGCCATCAAGAATATTCGGAAATGCAGTAATTTAAAAACTAAGTTATTAGATTTCACGTATGAATTCGTTGAGGAAAATTAAACCCTTTTTGTGAACATTGTTTCATGAACAATGCAACCATGAACTGCATGTTGTTTCAGATTATTAACCTTTAACTAAAGTGTCTAGTAGAAGCATATAGACTGGAAATCCCGTGTACCAGTATTGCTCTAAAATGTATTTATTAAAAAAAAATAATAATAATCTTAGTCGGCATTGCCAACGAATTTATTGCTTGGAAGTGTAAACACTAAGCGTTAGTTGCAGCGTCTAGAAATATGTTGTGCGAAATGCATTTAAAATATTAGGCCATTAAGTATGAAATGTCCGATTTGAGAGCAGCTTTTTTAATTAGAAATTCCTCATTCTCACCAGAAAGTTTTAGTAGTTATTTTTACTTCAAAAGACAATAGATATTCCTCAGATAATATAAGATTACTATTCAAAATTTTCAGGCGTAAATTCCGAATTTCTAAATTTAAAAAATGCTTTCAAATCGGACATTTCATACTTAACCCTTTCGGCCCTGGCGGTCACATATGTGTTCCTTACATTTAAAATTCTTTAAGCTATAAATAACGCCTTGCAGATACGTAAAAACACCATAATCACATAAGTGCATTCCATATTTTGACACTTTTGTGGACAAGTAGCGCCATCTAAATTTAAAATAGTAAAAAAAAAAAGTTGACAAAAGCTTTAATTTTTTTGGACCTTTAAGAAAAAGTCAGGGGCGAAAGGGTTTAAACTTAAATTAGGGACTACTTTTTCGAATGAATAATTTGTAATAAACAATGAAAAATACTAGTATGTTTTTATGTATGTTAAATCTTGTTGAAACACGACATTTTCCAATCATATTCAAGAATTCTTCCTTCGACTATTGTCGTATGCAAAGAACGCGAAATGTCTGCATTCGTTAGGTTTCATAAACTAACATATTCGTTAAATTTCATTAAAACCTCCCTTCTGTGATTTGGTTAGATACTTTTAATTTTACTAGCGCAAAAGGTTTTTTATCCCAAACTGAAAAAAAAATCAGGGCCGAAAGGTTTAATGACCTTATATATTCCTGCACTTTCGGTTATTCCTAATGTATCTCGAATCTCAACATAAATCAATTTAATTCTATTTTTCCCAAAATTTAACTTTCAAAAACAAGTTTCCCGTAGTTTAAATTGCATCATAAATATCTAAACGCACACTGGATTTCTAGTCATTCGGAGCAAGAGACTCGATCATAGCGCCCTCTGGTGAAAATATATTTTTTTGGATATGGTTTCGCTTGTTGATTTCCACTCTATATGCTTCTAGACACTGTACTTTAACATTAAAAGTACTTCTCCCAGGCACAGGCATCTCTTGCACGAATTTATCCGATTGGCACTACTTTTTTTAAAGAAACATTTTTACGTGCATGCTGACAGCAAGTGCAAGGGAAATCGTTCTAGTTATAAAAAAAAGAAACGATTTAGAAATGGACCAATGAAAATCTGTGTAGATACCGCGAAACACATCTGATTGGTGAAACCTTTCTGACGCTATAAGGGTGTTACCAAGGGGGGGGGGGCTCTGTCACTAAATGTCGCCAAGATGGTCGCCAACTTGGCCAAATTTGGGAAGCAAAATTAATCGTCAAAAATGACGTCAACTTGGAGCTATTTCCAGTATTTCGCCTAATTTTCATAGATTCCCATTGAAATCCAATAGAGTTTACTTGCTTGCAGAAAATCAACCTATTGAGATATTTCAATGCAACAAAAACTAATATTAACTTATCAATAGAGCTTAATTGAACTATTTACGTTATTTTTAAGCACAAATACTAACTGTTTACAATATTCGTAATACTATATATATAATTTTATATTTAATAATTCTTATAATTATGAAGCTCTGTAAGCTCTAATGATTATGTGCTTGGAGATAAAGAAATAAAATTGTCAGGAGGAGCTTGGGAGGAGCGCGCTTTTATCAAGTGGAATCTAAAAATTGAATGCATCGAAAATCAGAGATCGCGATGCGATTCAGAATGGAAGCACGAAACACTAGAAAATAGGGAATCGTTCGCGATACCGAATGGAATCGCAAAGCGATTACGCGGGGTGTTGGTAAGTGTAGCGAGCAGGGGGGCAGATCTCCCCTAGTTTATTAAAAAAATGTTCCTTTGAAATACATTGGCGTAAATGGAATGTAAAAATAAAATCATGTAAATAAAACTTGGGCGGCTATTTGCCGACAGTCGACAGCAAAGAGTTAAGAAGATTGCCATATATGTTTAGCTGTTATGAATGATGTCGTCGGTCGTCAAATTAAAAATCCTCCTCTATCACTCATATCTCGAATTTTAAATTCAAATGTTTGTGGGAAACAGTGCGAATCATTTTCGAAAATGTGTGATTTTTCTTCCTTGCAAATAATTAAAAATTGCAGCACTCATGCAATGATAAATGAATTTCATGATGAAAATTCACATGATTAATGTAAACACGCTACTAAAAATAATAAAATTTAAGAGGAAAATAAGGTGAAGTTCACGAATTTCTTATATTTATTTTGTATCTTATTAATGTTTATGATCATATTTAACCGTTTATTTCGAAGAAACTGTTACTGTGTTAATAAACCACTACTATATGTAAAAATATTTTCATGAGAGTATAAGTTTTGCAGTTTCTTCGTTGACAGTGCTTACACTTGGATTATTTTGGCAATCTATTTCGAAATAATATCTAAGATGCTCTTTATATTTTTGGAGCAGAATTATATTCATTTATAAAATAGTTTATTGAAAATAGTCTTCTGCATTATTTTCACATATTTTAAACTCAGTTCAAACTTGATATATTTATTTAAAAAGTGTTCAGAAAAATGGTTTTTAAATTTCATTCTTTCTATCATGCGTTTGATAATTTATTTTTGTTTTAGAGAATGTTATATTTTTAAAAAGTATATTTTAATCAACTTTCCAGCTTATTTGAAACATGTTTAGGTTAAAAAGTTTTTTTTTCTTTAAGATGTTTCTTTAAATTTATCCGCTTTATTGGAGTAACCTACGCAGTATTTATATATTAGCTGAGCTGGCATTGCGCATATTCACCTGTCAAACAAATTTATTAAGAATTATCTTTTTAATAAATTTCTTCTGAATAAATACATTAGTTTTTTTTTTTTTTTTAATTCTTCATTATTTATTATTAACCATTTTATTAAGTATTTTACTCAAACATTTTTGGCAAATACTTGGGTATGTAGTCGCATAATTAAATACCTACCCGCTAGGTATTTACCATTCCCACATCACTGGACATGGGTAGTCAAATTAAAAATCCAATTATAAAAATATTATTCATACCTAAAATTTTAAATTAAATTGCTTGCTGGAAAAACCGCGAGTTATTTACGAAAAAATACTCCAATGCCTAATTTTTCTACCATGCACATATTCATAAATTGTATCACCCAAGCAATGATAAATATATAATATGATAAAATTCACATGATATATATAAAATTGTTACTCAAAATAATAAAATTTAAGAGAAAAATATTGAGAACTTCGCGAATTTCTTACATTTATTTTGTATATTATAAATGTTTATGATCACATATAACCATTTGCGATGAAAACCATTAGTGTTTGTAAAATATGCTCGTGATAGTATCGGTTTTGCATTTTCTACGCTACACTGTTTACACTTGGGTTAGTTTCGAAAACTATTTGGAAATAATACTTAAGAAGTTCTTTTATATTTTCAGAGCTGAATTATACTCATTTATAAAATGGTTTACTAAAAACATCTCTGCATTATTTTCACATTTTTTAAACTCGGTTTACCCTTGATATATTTATTTAAAAAATGTACAGAAAGATGGCTTTTTTAATTTTCCTTCTTTCTATCATGAGTTTGATAATTTATTTTCTGTTTTAGAAAATTTTATATTTTAAAAAGTATACTTTAATTATCTTCCCAGTTTATTTGAAATATGTTTAGGTTAAAAAGATTTTCTTTTTCGTTAAGATGTGAAATTTTAATTTAATATTTAAGATATCTCAAAATTTAATATAAGGATTTTGAAAATGATTTACTCATAAGTAAAAGAAAAGTGTAATTTCTTTGATTTGTTTAATTTAAAAAAATTCAAAATAAAACTTTGCATAAAGAAACTTTGATTTCGTACACATTCTTAAAATAATTATCAATACTAACAACGATTTGAGCCGCCGCAATCGAAATACTCAAGCCAGAGGACACGAGTTGTGACGTCATCACTAATCGGCCGGGGCTAACGGAAAAGACAGGCTAACGCGGTGCACTCCACGTATATTTTTTTACAGACCGCTGGAGTTATGTGATACTCGAATGCAACAATGGAGGTGTCGAAAAAGAGCATCACGTCACTCTAGCGGTCTGTAAAATAAGACACGTTAGATGTACCGCGGTAGCCGGTCTTTTTCGTTAGCCTCGTAATTGACCGGCTTCTCAATAGTGTTGGAATCACACAGGAAAATTTTGAATAGCAATTTTCTTTGACTTTATTTGTGGAATATCTATAATCTTATAAAACAATAATAACTATTGAAACGTACTTGTGAGAAATCGGAATCTCTAAACCAAAATTCAGCGAGATGCGGAATGCCACAGCGTTGCTCCATCTGGCTGTTTTTTTATTGGGGGATTCTAAATCCTCACCAGTAACTTTAAATAGTTATTATTGTTTTATAAGATGATAGGTATTCCACAAATAAAAGGAAAGATAATTGCTATTCAAAATTTCCCGGTGTGAAATCCAACACTAGTGAGAAGGTGGTCGATTAGTGATGACGTCACAACTCTTGTCCTGTGGCCTTGAGTATTTCAATGGCAGCGTTTGAGCACCAAACTTAATATGGGTGGTGCGCATTAATTTTATTATATAATGAGCATCATCATGAGTGCAAAACAATCTTTTATTGTCTTGCGATATTATTAATTAGAGATTAAATTTACAAATACTCTTCAAGGAAATCACATTCGACAAATACACCATTGTACTATAGAACTCATTATCACGCTATTTGATCGAATGATTTCCCATTTGGTATTCTAAGATAAGGCTTACAGAAAAAGCCAAATATGATGTCAAATTCAGTTGTTAATACTGAAAATTTCAAAGTTTTGTACAATTTCAGTATGAAGACGACCCTTATTCTTATTTCTTTAGTAAACACAAATTGAAAAGTGATAATTTACAGTTGAATGGCATTTTCACCCCAGTACAATTTACGATTTGAGGGAGCACAGAACCTTTGAGTTCGTCAAAACGATCAAAAACATCGCCTTTTTCAAAGTACCAAAGCAAAAATTATATGCAAATAAGATTGTTTTTTCTTTTTCTGCCTAAAGTATATATTCTTAGCTATATTATTCAGAAAAATAAATGTTGCATATAAAATAGCATAGCTGTTACCTTGTACGGATTTTTCTTACCACTAAAATTTTATAGAAATTTTTGACTTATTTAAACGTAAAAATTTCTTGATTTTCAGTGATTCTATTAACTGAAATTTTCTATTAAATTTTAGTGGTATAAAAAATCCGTACATGTTGGCAGCTATGAAATAGTAATTTTTAAATTTTAAATTTAACAATTCATCTCACTAATGCATGAATTAAAATCATTAAGTGCTGCACACATGACAAAACTCTAAATTATACATATAGAAAACAATTTTTGAACAAAATAGACTCCTAACACACCTACACTCTAAAACAACGGACTAAAAAACGGAGATTCTATCTAGACGCCAGTACTATTTCCGTATTTTTATGAAAAATTTTCTCCATAAATTACAGAAATTTGTCCGTTTTTCCGATTAAAAACGGAAAATTTTCTGTAATTTATGGGCAAAAATTTTTGTAAAAATATGGAAATAGTAATGGCGTCTAGAATGCCAGTAGAATCTCTGTTTTTTAGTCCTTTTATTTGCAGTGTACTTCTAAATTAAAACCAAAATATAGACAAAAAGTTTTGTTTAAAATTTAATTTTAGCACACACAAAAAAAAAATTCAAACTTTTCAAAATTCTTTTAAAGTTTTTCAACTCCAAAATAAATAAATAAATAAATAACCAAAATATGTGATTCTTTTTTTGTCTTAGTATGAAAAATATAAAGAAACGCATATTTTCTTAAAATTTTTAAGCTGTAGTACATAAGTTTTAAGTAACGGTGCTCGCAAACTCCAAATTTACTAATTTGAGAAAATTTGTTTTAAAATTTCAATATCAATGGGCTCCCCATTGTACTCACCCTCTATAAATTATTATAAGTGAAGAAATAATGCAGATTTTTGAATGGAGTTTTTTTGCATCATGTTGAGAATCTTTAAAAAAAAAAAAAAAAAAAAAAAAAAAAAAAAAAAAAAAAAATCCGAAAACTGATTTTTTGAAAGTTTAACCCTTTCCGGCACACTGTGCCCGAGTCGGGATACCTAATTTTAATTCCAAACTTACGAACGACACCAAGAATATTTTAACAAAATTTTGCTTTTACAATGAATAGTTACAGTAACACGTTTTTAATTTCTGAAAAAGGCGTTTTAAAATTCCGGTGTCAGTCGATCATTTCACCATTTTACAACAAAAATTGCCCGTGCCGAAAAGGGTTAAAGATCCTGTGACCCCTTAAAATATTTCTATGTCTTACGCAATGGAACTGACAAATGAAAGATGTGTCTTATTAGTTATTTTGTGCACGTTAGTGCATCCCAGCATTTCTACTCATTAAATTTCTGCATATGTGTCTTTTTGTGCTATTATGATACTTTAGTATTATAGATCCCAGTGTTGCCAGATTGGGGACTTGTTTAATTCAGATTATTTGACTGTCACCACTTTTTTAAAATAGTATAATTCGGCTCATTTTTCAGAATTTTTAATCTATTTTTAAATAGGTCGAATATTTCTATTTCGAAAAAAAGGTGGCAATCAACAATCTGGGAACAAAAAATTCCCCAATCTGGCAACAATGATACGTCCTTATTTTTAAACGTTCAAAAAATAGTCAGAAAAAAACTGTATTAAAAACAAACTTAAAAATAGCTTGAGCATTAAAGGTTAAGAAAGACGATGTAAATATCTTCCTTATTTAGGAAAAAAATATACTGGAAATTTCAAGGAATTATTTTTTTCGGCAATTTCAGGGAATTATTATTTTTTTTTTTTACCTTTTTCATCTATAAAATGAATCAACAATGCATATAAATTGTTACTATTTTCGATGGGCCTCGTTATGCCAATGCTATTTTTTTTTTTTAATGCTTAATTGACTGGCATCTTAAAATAACAGAATATAATAAATGAAAATATTTGCAAGGCCACTTAATTGGACAACATTCACAACATTCACATATTTTTCTTTAACTAAACTGAAAGCTGCTAAAATATTTGAAACACTCTAATCTATGATTTCAAGAATTTTTTTCAATATTCTGATGTTTTACGCGAAATATGTAAAGACCCAACTTTTGGGTCTTTACCACTGGCTTGGGTAAATCCTTGATATATAAACAAAAAATAAATACCTACACCTTTCCCACATCACTAGTCGTGGGTAGTCGAATTACAATTCCTCCTATATAATCCATAACTCGAATTTTAAATTAAAATGTTTAGGGGGAAAAACGCAAGTCATTGACGAACAAGTCGGAATTTTTACGTTACACGTGGCAAATATGGTGCGTTCGTACCATAACTAGCGTTGTAAATATTCAGGTGTTGCTGCAATAGCTGTTGAACTCTTATGCAAAAAATGCATAAGTACAAAGTTTATTAAGATTTTATATATTAAATTCAGCAATACGGAGTTAATATGATTCCATCTTAAATAGGACGTCATCACCATGCAACCTGGAATCATTACCTATCGTGGGATATCATTGAATTAATTACGTATGATAGGATTTAATAGAATGAAAAAAACTTTTATTAATATCTTTTTTAGTTTTGATCCGATTTTCATAAAATCTGAAATGACTCTACAAAATTCTACAACGATTATATATAATAAATTTCAAACCATTCGGTTAGATAGTTTATACGCTTTTATATGCGGACAGACAGACAGACATATCAGACGATGGCTATAGGTGCTACGCATTTACATAATTACGAACGCACATAAAAAGTACTGAAATGCTTGATTTTTCTACGTGCACATAGTCATCATAAATTACAGCTACCATGCAATGATAAATATACTTCATTATAAAAATTCATAAGATAAATATAAAATCGTTACTAAAATGATAAAAATTAAGAGGAAAGCATGGTGAAGTTCGCGAATTTCTCATATTTATTTTGTGTATTATTAATATTTATGTTCATATTTAACCATTTATTCTTAATAAAAGCATTACAGTTTTTAAAAATATGTTTGTGATAGTATCGGTTTTGTATTTTCTTCGCTATAAAGTTTACACTTGAATTAGTTTGGAAAATTATTTGGAAATAATATTTAAGATGCTTCTTTATGTTTTCAGAGCTGAATTATATTTATTTATAAAATAGTTTACTAAAAATATCTCCTCTGCATCATTTTCACATATTTTAAATTCCGTTTACGCTTGATATATTTATTTTAAAAGTGCACAGAAAAATGACTCTTAAATCTTTAATCAGCTTTCCAGTTTATTTGAAATATGTTTAGGTTAAAAATAAATTTTCTTTTCTTTGAAATGTAATGTTTTAATGAAATATTTTAGATATCTCACAATTTAATACAATGATATTGAAAATTATTTACTCATATCTAAAAGAAAAGCATAATTTATTTAATTTATTTAATTCAAATTATAAAATAAAATTAAAAATAAAAGTTTTCGCAAAGAAAGTTTGGACTTCGTACACATTATTAAATTATTTATCAATATAATAACAACGATTTAAGCACCAAACTTAATGTGTATGGCGCGCAGTGTTCAAAACAATCTTTTATTGTCTTGTGGTATTAGTGATTAGAAAAGTGTACAAACTAAACAATACTAGTGATTAGTAAATTTTAAAACACTATTCTAAGAAATCACGTTGCTCAAAAATAGGCGTTGAAACTGTGTGTATTTTCGCGTGTACTGGAAACACATTCTGGCGCTAAACTGAAATCTGTAAACGAAAAACATATAGCTGCCAACTTACAAAACATAACTGCTTCTTATATATTAGCTGAAATCTTTTTTTTAAATAAGGAAAAGTGTGCCAATGGAACTTATTGATGACCAAAATCTTAGCAGTTGTCAGCTATGACGAAAATACAAATTTTCTTTTATGTTGAACAAGATATTATTATCAAATTAAGTTGCATTGGTTAAAAGCCATTATATTAAATATAATATTATATTCTTTTGTATATTTTTATTATTATTATTAAACTAACACTGACATATAAAAGAAATAACAGTTCGTAACTGAAAAGATATGTCACCTTTTACTATGTATGTCATAATTTGTGACTCATTCAAAATGACATAAGAAGAAGACATACGCAATTAGAAAAAAAAAGCCTCCGTGGTTTGTCGAATAAATAATTTTTCTATTTTATTCTCTTCGATTTATTCTAGTATTCTTTTTCAGGTATTAACTTAGAAATAGCTTTTCTCGAGACAATAGAAAGTTTTTATCTAGATTATAGTTTAGATTAAGTTTACTGGAATAACTTCAAATATGGTCTTTTAAGTCTTCAGATACATCAAAATGCCTCGTAAAATCTATCTAGATCCTTATTTATATTATTAACCACTTCACCATTTGCCCCGAGATAAGTCGGGGGTAAAAGCACTGTTTGCCCATACCTGTCACCGGTCAAATGGTTAATATTATCATCTGCGTTTTAACTTTATTTATTATTATTGTTATCACTTTATTAGATCAATAACAGTGATAAAATAAACAAATTAAATATAAAAATGTGTCAGGATTTTTCTTTGAGATCGGAGCTAGTGAATGTGCTCATTTAAAATGATATAAGAAGATGTAAACGAATACTATTCGGATTAAAGAGTCTCTATGGTTAATAGATTCACTTACTTTTCTAGTTAAATCTCTTCTCCAGATTTAGCTTTCTTCTTCATCTGTATTAACTGAGAAACTGAATTTCTCGACAGAATTGGAAAATTTATCTGAATTATAATTTAAATGAAGTTTGCTAGATTAAATAAAAAGTTTGTCTTTTAGACAGTCGCACATACTGAAGGACTCGTGAAACTAGATTGTCATTTCTATTATTATTATTGCCGTCTGCATTCTCATTTCTTTTATTGCTATTATTATTGTTATTATTATATTACTAACATTGATATTTAAGAGAAGAAATGGATTAAATTTTAAAATGACACTTTTCGTTACATATGTCATAATTCGTTCTTGAGAGCTAAACTAACCTTTGGACCCATTTCAAATGATATAAAAATATGGCACGCGTATTCATATGAAACAGTCTACATGGTTAATAGATTAAATTAATTTTCTAGTAAATTATTTTCTTCCAATTTTGCTTTCTTCTTCACCCGTATTAACTTAAAAATTGAATTTCTCGACTCAATTGATAATTTTATCTAAATTATTGATTAAATGAAGTTTCCTAGATTCATTGAAAAGTTAGTAATTTAGACATTCACACATACCGAAAGTATTCGTGAAACTAGATTCTCATTATTATTATTATTGTCGTCGGCATTTTCATTTCTGTTATTGTTCTTGTTGTTGTTGTTGTTGTTGTTACTATTATTGTTATTGTTATTATTATTGTTATTAATATTTTATCGCTAACAGTAATAAAAGAAACAAATTAAATCTAAAAAAAGTCACAATTTAGTCATGAAAGCAAAACTAGCCAGTCGGATCATTTACAATGATATAAAAAGATAACACACGTATTTAGAATAAAAAGTTTCCATGGTTAATAGTTAAATCGCTTTTCTGTCAATTATCTTCTACCGATTTTGCTTTCATCTTTACCTGCATTACCTTAGAAGTCGAATTTCTCGACTCAAATGAAAGTTTTTATCCAAATTATAGTTTAAATGAAATTTGTTAGAATAACTGAAAATGTAAACATTTAGACATTCAAATATACTAAAAAGACTCGTAAAACTAAATTGTCATTTCTATTATTATTATTATTGTCTTCTGTCTTTTCATTTTCCTTATTGTTAATAGCATTATTATTATTATGTTGCTGACATTTATATTTAAGAGAAGAAACAAATTAAATTTAATAAATTACACTTTATGTATGTCATAATTTGTTTTTGAAAGCTAAAATAAACAGTGGATCCATTTCAAATGACATAAGCGAAAGCAACACGCAATCATAATAAAGAGTCTTCATGGCTAATAGATTAAATTACATTTCTACTAATTCTTTTCGATATATTCTCGTATTCTCATTCAGGTATTAACTTAGAAATAGAATTTCTCGAGGAAATTCAAAATTTTTATTTATATTATACTTTACATTACGTTTGCCAGAATATCTGAAAATATGGTCTTTTATGTCTTCAGATACACTGCTCAGCAAAAGTTTAGACACTGGAGATTTTTAACCTTTAAAGAAAAAGTACGAACACTTGGGTTATACAAATAGCTGTATTTATTTTTTAATATATTTCCAATATTTTAGGACAAAAATAACTGTTTTAATGCAAGATATTATTTAATTTAACTGAAAAAAGTGAAATTTGCATATTGCAAAAGTTTAGACACTTTTGTGATTTTTGGCAACTGTTGACGGAAAAAATTAAATTTTAAACTTATGACGTCACATGTATGAAGTATTTAAGTGCACCTCGCGATAATATCGGTTAGTGAAGATGACGCAAGCTAGAAATTTTCAGTCAGATGAAGTAATTAAAGTATGGAAGCTGAAATCGAAAGAGAAGGCTTTTTCAGAAATTTCAGCCACTTTGAATCGTCCAAAGAAGTATATCTATTAAGTACTGTCTAAGGGTGACTCTTTCAAAGCAAAACATAAATCTGGAAGGCCTCGTGTGGCCAGAAAACGAGATTATAGAAGGAACCATAAACTGGTATCTAGACAAATGATGACTGCTAATCGCATTGAAAGTGAGTCAGAGCTTTCTGTGTCAACGGTAACTTCGTAGATGAATTATAGAAAGATGTACATTAGTTTACATGAAAATGATAAAACAACCAGCCTTGAAATCTCACAACAAATTGACCCCTTTCCGTCGCGGAGTAATTTTGATTATAAAACTAATGAAATAATGGACTGAAATCAGAATTTATAAACAAATTTATTAGAAAGTACGAACTTGCTTATTTTCACGTGTACTATAAAAGGAAAATTTTAATTAATTCTTCTTGGTGCCATCTGTCAGTTTTGGAATTAAAATTAAGTGTGCTTTTTATGGACACCGCCCTCGAAAGAGTTAATGATTTGGGCCTCACTTTGTTTTAATTCTCAAGTATCTCTTGAGTTTCTCAATGGTCGCCAAGCAGCGTAAGACTACATACATACATTGGAAAGCCATTTGGTGAACTTTTAGCTCTTCCAAAGTATGCATTTGAGCAAGATAATGCGTCTATTCATGCTGCATACAAATCAAAAAAAATAATTTAACTCTCAAAATATTACTGTACTCGACTGGCTCGCGTGTAGCCCTGATCTGAACCCAATCGAAAACTTTTGTGGCATCATATCTCATACGGTTTATGCATTTTTTTTACAATACTCCTCAATAATGAACTTCGATCTGCTGTTGAACCTGTTTGGTACGAAATGGCTTACCAAGTGATACAGGATTTAGTTTTTTCGATGGGAACTCACATTGTTGCATTAATAGCAGACAATGTAGGTGCAGTTCGAATTTAATTTATGGATACTTTTCTGTTAACAGACAAATTGTCTATACTTTTGCTACAATGTTAAATTTGTTTTTTTGTCATTATATATTATGTAATGTGTATAAATTAAAATTTATTGTTTGTGTATGAAAGATAAGTCCCCACTAATATATGACAGTTGAGTTCCAACAATTCGTTACATACTTCTCACTACAGAAGCATAAATGATCATTGTCTAAACTTTTGCTGAGCACTGTATATCGAAAAGTCTCGTAAACTATATCTAGATTCTGATTTATATTATTAATATTATCGTCTGCATTCTAACTTCAGTTATTATTATTATTATTATTTTATTACATCACTAACAATGATAAAAGAACAAACTATGTCAAAAAATGTCATAATTTGTCCATGAAAGCAAAACTAGCCAGAGGACACAATTCAAATGATATAAGACGATGACACGTGTATTCATAATAAAGACTCCCCACGGTTAATAGATTAACTTACTTTTCTAGTTAATTCTCTTCTTCCGATTTTGCTTTCTTCTTCACCTGCATTTACTTAGAAATCAAATTTCTCGACTCAGTTGAAAGTTTATATCTAAATTATAGTTTAAATGAAGTTTTCTAGATTAATTGAAAATTTAGACTTTTAGACATCCACGTATACCGAAAGACTCATGTAACTAGATTCTCATTTCTCTTATTATTATTATCGTCTGCATTGTCATTTTTGTTATTGTTATTATTATTATTATCGTCTGCATTGTCATTTGTGTTATTGTTATTATTATTATTATCGTCTGCATTGCCATTTGTGTTATTATTATTATTATTATATTACTAACACTGATATTTAATAGAAGAAACAGACTAAATTGAAAAAAAAATAACACTTTTTGTTATATATGTCATAATAGTCCAAGAGTCGACAGCACAAAAACCTATGTTATCAAGCACAAGAAAAAAAACCTTCATTTTACGGAAGAGTAGAAGTAGGGGAATCTAATGATCCATGTTTGCCGGAAGTGAAGTGGTGCATAAGCCAAAAATTAATACCACTAGTGGTTGACTCGTAGGTTTATCATTGTGTTTGTCCTACAAACAAAGATATGAAAACATGGAGGACTGGGAGCAGGACAACACAATGATAAACCTACGAGTCAGCCACTGGTGATATTAATTTTTGGCTTATGCACCACTTCACTTCCGGCAGACATGGATCATTAGATTCCCCTACTTTTATTCTTCCATAAAATAAAGGTTTTTTCCGCGTGCTTGATAACATAGGTTTTTCTGCTGCGGGCTCGTAGACTATAATTCGTTCTCAAAAGCTAAACTAACCAGTCGACCATTTCAAATGATATAAGACAAAGGCACACGCAATCAGAATAAAGAGTCTTCATGCTTAATATATTAAATTACTTTTCTAGCTAATTTTCGTCGAACTATTCTGCATTCATGTTCAGATATTAGTTTAGAAATAGAATTTCTCGAGGCAATTTAAAGTTCTTATTTACGTTATTTCTTCAAATTCAACTTGCTTGAGAATAACTTAAAATATGTCCTTTTAGATTATGTATTTAGATATAACGAAAAGTTTAGAGAAATGTTTTATTTTATGCAAAAGTCGGTATAAAATAATATCATTTTAAAACAATAATCAAAATAATGTTGTTAGAAAATGAAATGCATTAATACAAGTTGCAGAAGAAAACATTATAATGTAATAACATAAACGTTTCTTCATAATTACAAAAGAATTTATTTAGAATAAGAGTAGATTTTTCGAGTATTCTTCAGAAATATATATATATATTTATAAATTACAAATATGGGCTTAAAGTAGCGTCCTCATCCAAATAAAAGCGACATAGTATTAATTAAGATAGAAATTGATTGATTTAGATTTTAGAAGGAATCATTCTTCAAAATTTGTGTTGACTGAATAAGGAAGGATTTACTAAGTTTCAAAAATATTTAATACGCTTGTTTCTATGTAAAATGCCTTCTAATACTTACTATTTGGTCACAAATTTATTTTAAATCAAATTATACATCTGTTATTGATTTTACTATGCATGCTGGACACTGGTAGGAAACAGAGGAGAAAATGAAACATATTAATAATGGAGTTAGGAATAAAGAAGATAATAACATATAGTGTACCACCTACCAGTTGCGAGTGAAGTAACTGAGGAGAATGTCACAAGATGGCGACTGTTTTTATAAATCGGATCAGCAGTTTCTCACAAACTTCCCAGCACTAAATTTTAATAGAAAATTTCATCTTATTTAAGTGTATTATTCATGGAGATATTTTTTCACAAACATGGTAAACATTTTTATTTATTTTTACTGGTGTCAGTTTGCCCAGGTATTATAATATTTTTCCCTAACACTGACAGGAGGTTGTCTAGGTTGTCACAATATGGCGGAAACGCAGAGCCTGACTACCGTCAAAATACACTTCCACCAGTAAAAAGGAATATCAGTTTCCACCATCATTTATGACGGAAATTCAGCACTAGTAAGGTTTTTAAATAGGGAAAAATTTCCATTTAAATTTCCTAGTGGAGGATTCCACCAGCGATAATCAACCACTGCGAAAGCGGTTACAGTTGAAGCTTCACTATTTTAAGGATAATATTAGTTGGGGTAACTGGACCCACGAGGTAACTGGGTCATAGGCTATTTTATAAAAAAACTGTTGATGTCTTTTAAGTTTTAACTTTTGTGAACAATGCACCTTAATCTCTATTTTCAAAAACAACGTGTGTCAATTCAATTATAACCCTCACTTTGCTGTGATAGGTTGTCAAAAATTTACGTTTCTTTTTTTAAAAACAACGTCAATGTGGTTGAAATTCCTCGGCTTTTTATTAAAATACTGTAAGTACTTTTATTAAACAATCTTTTTTTTTTTCAAAGATTAGGCATATAACTACATTACTATTATTAGGTATCTATACATATTTACTTCATGTTTCAAAAGGAAGCCCGGTGTCCCAGTTACCCCATAAATTTTTCAAGAGTGGTGTAACTGGGACATGTATCCGGGGTAACTGGACCATGCTGGATCCAGTTACCCAAATAATTATAAATAATTTTTCTTTGAGTTTCTCTTACTACGGGAAATAAATTTCTCCATTTTTTATTTTTTTCACAATGAAGAAAATTATGGAATAACTTATTAAAGTTACGCAATAAAATTTAAAAAAACATATTGGGTGGTATCAAACCAAATTTCTTGACCCCTTGAGAGGCGGTGATACCGTTATGGGCATTAATCCCTAATTGCCACATTGGCACCGGAATTTTATAATGAAACTTTCACCTTTATTAAGTGCGCGAGGATATACTTTTACTTCCTTACAAATAGATTATCTTGTAAATACTGGTGTCATTAAATTATTTCAACATTTTTTACGAATGCAAGTACCTTGCTTCTGAAAGTGAGATAGCCAAACCTTGAAATTGTACGATACACAGGGGTCGCATGCTATAGGGAAACTTTTACTGGTCCTACCACTATTTTGAAAAGAATATCTCATCGCACCTTTCTTTAGAATATGTTAAATAAAATGATCATGATGTTAAGTCTTTAAGGGCTCTGTTAATAGTGTTGTTTAACTCTGTTTAGCTCAATAAAATTTTCCCTATAGAATGGGACTCCGGGATACAGATGAAGTATTTAAGTATTTACGTAGCCGTTTGTTCATAGATTTACCTTGCTATTTTTTTCTTTAAAATATTCATGTGACTTTTATATTTATTGCCTATACTAAAGTACATAAGTACTTACTTAATTTTTAAGTTTTCGGCATAAATAAATTTAATATTTTCACTTTTAGTGATTTTTTAGACACATTGACAGCAAAGGTTTCCCTTAGAAAGCTCTTTAGTTGATATATAATTTACCTGATCTGCCTGGATTAATTTTTTTAAAGTTGTTTACACTTTTTCAAACAGGACCTGATATCCCATATGAAAAAAATAAACGCGTGTAGAACATAGACCCTCCTGGTCCACTTACCCCATTTTTATGGGGTAACTGGACCCAAGAAAGATGAAATATGCATATTTTTATATTTTGAAATATTAAAAGTAATTTCGAGAATTTCTGTCTGATAGAGGGAACCTAACTGAACACATTTACAGAAGTTCAGACTTCAATTCAAATGAACATTAGCTTTTTGAAGCTGAATTGTGAGAATCTCCAGAATCACATTGTAAAATCATGGTCCAGTTGCCCCAACTAACCTTAAGTCATTTCCTTTTTATTAATAGATCCAGGATAGTAATATGTATTGTTGGAGAAAATGCTATAACAAAACTATTTCTTCATAATTACCACAAGTGTTTATTTAGAATAAAGTTAGATTTTTTTAACATTCTTCATAAATATGTTTTTATTTTCGAAATATGGGTTTAAGATAGTGTCCTCTTCAAAATATCAGCTATATGGTATTAATGAAAATGGAAACTGACTTATTTAGATTTTGAAAGAAAACATTTTGCAAAATTTGTTGACTGAATAAGGAGGGATTTATTAAGTTTCAAATTTTTATATGCTTGTTTCTATGTAACATGCATCTTAATTCTTCTATTGTATTTTAAATTTATGTTAAATAAAATTGGTGCATCTGTTATTGCTTTTACTATGCTGAGCAATCGTAGGAAACTGAGGAGAAAATTAAACACATTAACACTAGAATTGCCGTAGCGGCCATTTTGACCGGTACCAAATAAAAATACTTCGATTCGAACCTGAAATTTCTTTCTAAAATAAGTTAAATGTGTACCACGGAGAAATTAGTTAAATAAATAAGTTAGATAGTTTTTTAATACAAATTCTGGTGTAAAATATTTTTCTAACACTTGAGTAAAATTCCCGGCGGTTCTAGTGTTAATATGTATTGTCAAAGAAAATTCTATAACAAAACTTTTTCTTCATAATTACAACAAGCGTTTATTTAGAATAAGGTTAGATTTTTTTAACATTCTTCAGAAATTCAGATTTTCAGTTATAATTATTCCCAAAAACATATATTTATTTTTACTGTTGTAAGTTTACTTCGCGGTAGTTATGCCCTGCTTTTCCGCCGTTTTTTGACAACCTTAGCAACCTCCTGTTAGTAAAAGAGGTTATGATGCACGAGCCTACTTCCACCAGTAAAGACGAATAGAAAATATATTTCTGAGAAAAATTATGCACGAATAAGCTGCTAAAATATGGCGAAATTTTCCATTCAAAATTTTCTGGTGGAAGTTTGCTTCAGCGGCAATCAGAAATCCTTGATTTGATGTCAAAAATCAGCCGTCATCTTGTGACAACATCACCGCCCCCTGAATACTAGGCCTGAGCGCTCACACAAAAATGACACAAAAATGGAGGCTGCCGAAGGCGGATTTTTTTTAGCGTAAGTACGGTCCCTTAAATGTAGACACCAGTATTTTATAAAAGATTTCTCTACCTTGTTTATTCTCAGAAAAATGAAGCGGAAAAAACTTCAAAAAATTATTGGTAGGAATATATAAGGGACCGTACACACGCTGAAAAGAATCCGCCTTCGGCAGCCGCCATTTTTGGTCCAGCGCTCAGGCCTAGTATTCAGGAGGCGGTGGACAACATTATCAGTTGCTTCACTCACAACTGGTAGACGCTACACTGTATAAGAACTAAAAGAACTTCTTAAAACGCCATCAAAAACTTTTAAATGCGCTACTAAAACTTTTAACTAAACTTAGTGCATTTACTACTACTAAAACTTCGCGCTTTTAAAAGTTTTTCATGGTGATTTAAAAGGTTATTTTAGTTCTTATATATTTCCACCAGTTTTTATCTTATTTTTATTTCTACGCTCTATGTCTCCTTCTCGTAATTCATAACTCCTTTATATAAACAAAATGCTACTAAATATTGATATGTTCTTAAGTTTCACATTACTATCTCATATTTTTTTTTAGATAGTCAATAAATCTTAGATTTTGTTTTTCTACAAGGATACATTAAAAAAAAAAAAAAGTTATTTACAGCCTTTGTAATTATGTTCCAATTCCTACAAAATTTAAGTACGTCATGAGGTACACAAAATTACTTTGCACTATAGATAGAGTCATTGTATCGTATGTAGTTTTATATAGGGAGACATAGATACTTGAAAACATTAGTTTTTTATAAAAAATATTTATATACTTAATATTTACTTCGATCTGTGTGCCTTTTACAAATATATCATAATTTATACGTAACAGGAATAAGAAAATTCTCTTACCTGTTTTCTCGGTAACGCTACCCCGGTCCCGTCACCAGAGCCTGATTACCCACGGGGCAAATTCCTACCACTAAAAATAAACATAAAATTTTGCCCCATTCATGGCAGAAATTTTACATGAATACGGCGTTTAGGTAAACCGAAATTTTCTTTTAAAATTTATTGGTGTAAGTGTGCCCCGTTGGTAATCAGGCCCTGCCCGTCACCCGTATATATGTCAATATCTTCCTTCACACAGTCGCTGCGCATATTCACAAATTAGGCTAAAGTGTGTAAAATAAAAATAGATTTTTCATTATATTAGGTGTATGTATTTTTATGTGAATTATTGTTGAATTGATCATCCCTTTTAATTGCATATCCGTTTAATAGAGAGTCTTGATTAAAATAAATTGAAGACGGAGGGATAATATTTCCCGCATATCTTCACAAAAACAACTACATGATACAGCGACTAAAAGGAGACTGATACAATATATTAAAAGAGAGTTAAAAGAAAAGAGTTCAAAGTCTTAAGTCCGTGACGTCAAAATAAATTCAACCCGTGCAGTGTAGACGTATGGAAAAGAAGGCGAGGCAACCGCAAGCATTCACATCTTGTTGAAGCTGAGAAAGTTTTAAATCTTGAATAATAGAAAAAGGATTTCTGGTTTTTCACTTTCAGGGGTTACATAGTCCAACAAGTTTGTATTTCCATATGATGTCTTGAAATGATATAAAATTTGAATCTGTTTCTGATATTGTCGGTACCATGTCAAACTCTCCAATATGAAAACAGTGTTGCCAGTGGTCTACTTTTTTTTAAAATTCAGATTTCTTGTTTGGCACCACTTTTCAGAAATGGTAAACTTCCCCTTGTTTTCGCCTTAATTAATATGTCATAAAATAATGTAAAATAAGGCAAATTTTACAACTTCAAAACCAAGAAATCTGAATTTTAAAAAAGTAGACCACTGGCAACACTGTTTTCATATTGGATAGTTTGACATGGTACCGACGATGTGACCACAAAAACAACTCTTTTTTTCAATGGTCATCATTTGTTTTGGTATATTTTAACTACATTATCATATAACACTCTCGCTCTCGAATAAGTTTTATAAAGTATTTTTTAAATTAGTGAAATTAAAATTTTATTTAAGATTGTGTAGAAAAAAAATGTAACACTTACAAGCCATTGAGGTTTAATAGATGCCAATTAAAAGAACGTTCAATCAAAAACTGACATTCCAATGCGGATTTTTATAACTTAAGTGGTTCCAACGTGTGATGGGTTCAAAAAATCGATTTTTTTTCTTTTGCATAAATGGATTCCTTATCATATCTAGAATACGATGGTAAAATAATTTTCTTAAAGTCGAATTCGTTATAAAGATATAGCATTTAGAAGAAGCAGATATTTGGAGCGCCGAGTTAAGTGGTTTACACAGGTATAGAAGGAAATTTCTAGAGTCACTTATTTTGTCGATGCGAAAAATGCCAGAATGGAACAAAGAGCAGAGCAATCCGCATTGAAAGACCTCCAAGAGGAAGAGAAAGGAATGCCCTATGGACCAGCCATTAGAGATTGATGGTAAGTTGAGATTATCATCGTGTTAACCGTACTTGAAACTTTAAATGCGTTTTTATCAAAACGTTGTTTTTCAAACTTTCCATACAAATGACTTTCTTCTATCATATCTCGAGAACGGTTTGACCGATTCACTTAAAATTTAAACAGTAGGCTCAATAGATACATGTAGATGCATGGAGTGAACAAAGATTATCCGAAAATTCCGAATACTTCTGTTTTTTCGTAAAGAAAAAAAAAATCTATCATGGAATTTGAATTTATTTTCAGAAGTCTGATAAAAACCCAATTTTCAATATTTTCAAATGATTCTATTTCATTCAGTGGATTTTGGTTTGCAGATTAAAACGCCGTTTTTTTTTCCCTCTGCCACATAAGCCGATCAGCCGAAATCGTGGAGGTAGTGAGCGTCTTTTTTTTAAGACATGTGTTTTCAGAGTTGTGTAACTTACGTTCTAATAAATATTTTTGCTTGAAATTTGTTTTACATATTCTTGAAATAGCAATGAATGTATAATAAAAAACTCAAAGTTCTATTTTTTTCATTTGTCAAAAAAAAAAAAAAAAAAAAAAAAAAAAAAAAAAAAAAAATCCCCCAAAAATGCTTAAAATACAGGCCGTCACACGGGGGAATGCCCTTAAGAGAGGGACACCAGCTTGACAATCGAATTTAAATCCCTACTTCTGTTCGCCATTAAAACACCAAAAAAAAAATTGTATGAAAAGTTTCAGTTATGTATCCAAAAAAAAGGTTTTTGAAATTGAATAAAAGCTATACTTTCATAATAGCCACATGCCAGGAGTTAGTAGCCAAAGAAATCGCTAAAATTTTTCCATTAACTCCTTGGGGATGAGCGACCGGTACCCGTGCCGCGTAAGGTGTTTAGAATCCGTTATTATTTTCACCAGTAAATTTTTATAGTAAATTTTGCGTTATTTAATCCGAGCAGTTTCCCGATTCATTTAGGCAAAAATGTTTGTTTTGAAAAAACAGGTGATAAAAGATTAAAAAATCTGTAAAAGACGCTCGTCCAGAAGGGGTTAATAGCAGGCTTTTTTATTCTGATAATTTTAGGCGTGTAACCACGTATTTCCATTACATGCATGTTAAATTTATAATGCCTTTTTAATTTAGTTGTGAAATTTTAACTGAAATTAAATGCTAAAGTATTTATCTTGTTATAAGTGCAAGAGGGTTCATCTTTTATTATCAGGATGCATGTGAGAGTGATAGATAAAACAAAAATGCCTGAATTATTTTTAAAAAAAACCATAAAAAATCAGTAAATTGAGACACAGTATTTTAAAGATATTGCACTTGAAAAAAAAATTCCTTTCTGGCGGTTTAAAAATTGATATTGTGCGACGTTTAAAAGTTAATAAATCCCAGTACAAGAAAAAAAAATATTTTCCATGTGCTGCCACCGTCCAATGTATGTCAGCGGTACTTGCGGAAATGTGTCTGTTTTACAATATAAGATTCCATTCTTAGTACGTGGTCTCCATGTAAATAACGGTGTACTAAAATTGCAGTATCAGTTGGCCACTTGCACCTAGCAATCCTGAAACATAAAAAATTAAAAAAAAAATTCATACATTAAATATTTAGCCTATTGGCTATGGCTTAGTTTAAGATTATTTCAAAATTTAAATGTTTATGCAAATTGTGCCATTAAAAGAAATACCAGTTTGACCACATAAAAATGCTAATAATCGGAAAATGAAATAATAAAAAAAAACCTGAAGAATTGGCGAGAAAAATAATTTAATCTATTAACCATGGAGACTCTTTATTCTGGTGGCGTGTGGATTCCTCTTATTTCATTTGAAATGTGTCCAAAGACTAGTTTAGCTTTTAAGAACAAATTCTGACATACATAACAAATAGGATAAGTTTTTAAATTTTATTCTGTTTCTTCTCTTATATCAACGTTAGAAATATAAAAAAAATAATAGTAATAATAGTATCAGGAATGAGAAAATAGACCAGCGTTGCCAGTTTGGCTTCAAATTTTAATCAGAAATTTCAAATTCACATCAAAAATTTTGAAAGAAGAATTTTTTACTTTATGTGATCGCTAAATCTCTCTTATTAAATAGAAATAAAATACTATTTTTTATTTCTGGTGTGAACGATAAATTATTGTATAAAAATGGAAGCTGAACTGGTAACCCTGATACAGACTATAATACTAATAATGTTAGATATGAGAATCTAGACATGCTTCAAGAGACTTTTCAGAATGTGTGAAGGCTTATTCTAAAAGACTAAATTTTCAGTAAATCTAGTAAAATCCTAAGTACATGTAATTCAATTCAGAACGTTTGTATTAAAAGTTAAAGAAAATCGATCGAATGGTTCTCGATCAATCCAAACCAGGGTTTGAGAGTTTGACCTCTATTTTCATACTGAAATTCCAAGTTCATAAAATAAATTCCGAATAGTACTTTTGCTTAGCTAATTAATTGGCATTTCGTGATTTTATAAAGAAAAAAATCTTCTTCAGTTATTTCTGGTATGATTTCAGAATTTCTCAATAGAAAAGGAGGCCAAACTGAATCAGTCTAAGATATGAAACTATTAGATAGGCATTTTTTGTCGGCAGCGTAAGGAAGATGATACAAATTATATATATTTACTGAGGTAGTATTAGACATTAAAAAATTTTTTTTTTAATGCAACAGCTTTAAATGGAAGCACATAAGATAATCTATGCTATTTATTTCAGGAGGTTAAGTAAAATAATGTCGCTTGAAAATTGTAGCAATTGGTTTTTTGGCAGTTTTAAAATTAGACTCCCCCTTCCTTGAAGTTAGGAACCTTAGGCACGGATGAGAAAAAATAAAATTGATGATTAGTTGAATAATTTGTATAATATTTTAAGTTATAATACACATAATGAAATTAATTTCTTAATATGAATACTGCAAAACACATTTCTTGAGATTAATCACTGCATTAGTTTCCTACAATACATTCATTTTTTTAGTACCTTTCATTAAAGCAATTCCTTTTGAAATCAAGTAGATTCTAAATGAACGTCGAGATCGTGACTGGATTGGAAAGTCCTTTTGAGATGATATCAGCAGTTAGATTTACAAAGATACCTTCTTACAATAAAAGGAATGTCATTTTATATAAATGCTTTGAAGCACTTATTCAGTGTAAAGTGAGTCACTCATGAAAGAATATGATTGGATAAGGAATTCGTGTTAATTTATCAACTGGTAATACAGCTCAGAGAATAACTGTAAAATCTTGGTACAAAACAAATTTAAAACAAAATAATAACTTTTGTAAAATATAATATATATATACTTTTATATATATATATATATATATATATATGTATACACAGGGTGATTATAATTGAAGTTTCGCTTTCAAAAGGCTGTAAAAAATAACTACTGGTCAGAATTACCTGATATTTCATGTGAGTATACGTGAAGCAATGAAAATTTGCTTTGCTAAAGAAAAAAGTAGAAAAGTTGACCGATAGATGGCACTGTACTTATCATAAGATGCTAATTAAAAGACGTGATATGCTGTTGTGACACTCTTTGTTCAAAGCATATCCACCACGAGAAGGTGGTACCACAGCCGATAGGAAAAATCCGTTTTTTAATTGTACCTAGGTCAAAACCAGTGGAAACAGCAAAAACAAAAATGAACCCGTCTCTTTGAATTTACAATGAACTTCTTCAGACCGAATACAGTCGCTTCTTAAACCTTTAATTGTTGAAATTTCTTCAATTCAATTGTCGTACAGTCACCATTCTTTTAAAAAAAGCTTCACAAGCAGAGCCAGATCCTTCAAGGGTAGATTTATGACTATCTTCTCAGACGCAGAATAAGAGGAACTGCATGGTCCACGCCATTTTATCACACGTGTAATGTGCAGTGCTCATGTCACTTTTTTTTATTAGCATCTTATGACGAGTGCAGCGCCATCTATCGGTCAACTTTTCTACTTTTTTCTTTCGCAAAACAAATTTCCATTGCTTCACGTATACTCACATGAAATATCAGGTCATTCTGACCAGTGGTTCTATTTTTACAGCTTTTTGAAACTGAAATTTTAATTTTAATCACCCTGTGTATACATATATACATACTTGCAAACTTCGTACTAAACTTCCGTAAAATGGGAGTTAAATTAACCCAGGTTAAACACGTTTCGAACCAGAAATTTTTTTAGGAAATTAATTCAACTAGATTTCATAGACAAACGTTATATTAAATCTATATTGATGCATCAAGTAAATTTTCAGGTTAGAAACATGTTTAACCTGGATCAATTTAACTCGTATTTTACGGAAAATTAGGTGAATGTTGGCAAGTATGATATATATATATAAGTTAAAAGTCGCGTCTAAAAACGGTGTGATATAAATTATCCAAGCGTATATTCTGGTGCCTATTTAACATTTTCTATTAACTGAGTTTCCATATGTTAATAAGTCAAGTGCCTACGTATGATTATGATGATAGAAATCCTAGTGCTCTGTACTAAATACACCGTAACGTGTTTGCCAGTATTTGCTATTGACAACAGCTTGATATTACGAATTTGTTATTGTAAAATTCTATTTGTTATTAAAAATACTTTTCAACAGTTTGAAAATAAAAAACGTGAACTGTTTTATGATTGATTATCCCATTATGCTAGTTTTGCTATAAGCTGAATCGTTATCTGTTCGTTCCCATATTTTCTGGCTGTTTATTTTGCTTTTGATCCGGCTTTGCACTTTTAGTAGAAAAACACACCAAAGAAAAATGGTTTAATTCCTTCGAAATGCGTTGCAAATCTTATACTGCTTTTATATTTTATTTAAGAAGGTTTGTTATTTCCCCACATTATGAAAAATGGCTGTTTTAGTTTAGCGTGTATTCATCTGAATGTTAAAAACCAGCATTGCCGCATCTTGCAGAGTTTTTATTTAGGCATTCCGAATTTTTGTCAGTAGGTTATTTTCCGTTTGTAGGGTGATAGGCATTCCAAAAATAAAACAGAAAAAATTGCTATTCAAACTTTTATGGTGTGAATTTAATATTTCTAAATAAAAAAAATCCAAGAGATTCAGTAACACTGTTAAAAACACAAGCGTAAACTTTAATTAAGTTTCTGTGAAAGTTTGTTATGTGAAAATGAACAAATTTTGTCTACAAAAGGAAAAACAAATACTGTATAATTGCATTAAAATATTTATATTTAACATTTTTTATTATAATTTTATTCAAATACAAATGAGTAATAATTACCAAATGTAAACATAACCTTAAATGCAAAACGCCTTTAATTTACAGTCGGGCATTACCAAATTGGCCTAGAAAAAACTGAATTAGCCATCCTGCTAGAAATTATGTCTTTTTTCACTTTATGTTAAAAAAAAAAAAAGCTTAAGGGTCGTTTCCACAGTGAAATGTCAACAAATTCTTAAATCTTGAAAATGAGCTGTTGACACTATATTTGGTTTCCTCGGTAAATTTTACTTCAGAATAGAAAACAGGAAGCCATTCGCTGAAGGAATTTAGGAATCATGAACAGTTTAAAGTTTTGAAGTAAAACCCTGATGTAAACTTTACCTATGAATCCAAAAATGATATCAAAGTTACATTTTCGTATAGTACATTTCAGAGTTTGTCAGTATGTAGACGGTATCCTAAGCTTATTCTTTTTCGTTTGGCACAATTTGGTAATTAAAATGCATTTATTGAAATAAAGGCAATTCATCCAGTGCCTTATTTACGCCTGTTTACTTATTCAATAAAGGAATTTCCTCAAAAAGAAAAAAAAATGTGTGGAGTGACTGGTCTCGAATTTACGATTACTTTACAGAATTTTAGATTATGTTCAAATAAATAGCAGTATAAGAATAACTAAAAACTTAAATTCTAATTTTACCTAGTTGAAATGTTTCCACTTGCGAAAATGACCTCAAATTCTCAATAAAATGCCACTTTCATTTATAAAGCTCAAACTTTTTTTCCCTAAAATTATAACGTAATTTTCAATGAATTTTTATCCTACCCGTGCGGAACTTAAGACCTGTTAAATAAAAAATATATTGAAATTGAATTTACATATTCATGCTAATGAGAGTTTTATGTTGTTTTAAATATAGATATTTCGCCATTCTACCTCAACCACGTACGATACTTACATTTCAGTAGGTTTTCATCATATTAATAAAACTAGCTGTAATTTTTCTTTTGCTTTTTAATAGAAACAAAAAATATATATATTGCTCAATTCAGGGCTCCTAAATGGTCCGCCAACTGAATACCAATAAATTTTAACAGAAAATTTTATGGTAGGTTTGCGCTAGCATTAACTTTCAAAGGTGGTTCCGGGGCGGTTTATAAGAAAACTCTAAAAAGAAAATTTTTCTAAAAAAGTATTGGTATCCAGTTGGCGGACCATTTCGGATTCTTGTCAATTACGTCCCATTTTAGTGAAATGTGACTGTTGTATCAAAATAAGATGGGCGTAAATTATAAAAATATTTAGTTAAATAATTGAATTTTAAAAAATTTCATTTTTTTGTCACTAAATATTTGAAAAATTGTTTAGGTGGCATACTATTTGACCGATTCCTACGGAAAAAACACAGCTATTGCGACATCTTCCTATAATATATTCATCAAATGGGAACTCAATCGAAAGTATGGTTTGGACGCAATCGTGTTCGCTCACACGCATACATACCTGCATCCTTTAAAAGTAACCAAAAATTGAACTCTGAGGAGCAGACAACAAAGCAGAAACAAAATACCAATATACACGCATACTTACACAAATGCGTATGTAATAGGATTACGAATAGTGAAAACGGATTCAGGGATTCTCCAAATGTAAAATCAGAAACAAATATATATGTATACAGGGTGTTTCATAAAAGATAGACAAAACTTTAAGAGGTGATAGAACACATACAAACAAACAACTTTGATCAAAGAATGCATGGTCGGAAATAAAAAGCAAATGTGCTTGAGGGAACTAAAGATGATGTTGTTATAAGACAGGATTACCAACGCAGGTCTCCCAAATGGTCCGCCAACTGAATACCATTAAATTTTAACAGAACATTTTATGGTAGGTTTGCGCTAGAATTAACTTTCAAATGTGGTTCCCGGGGCGGTTTGTAAGAAAAATCTAAAAAGAAAAATTTTTCTAAAATAATATTGGTATTCAGGTGGCGGATTATTTGGAGCCCTGTCAACGTGATCTCCATTTTTATTCAGAAAATCCGAATTCGTGCCAGAAATTAAAAATAGTCATTTTTGCTTTATTTAAAGATAAAAATTTTATAATTGCATATAGTACAGATTCTTTTTTTTTTAATTTTCTGTTATGAATGTGAAATTTCGAGATAAAAATAGAGACCAAACTGGTAAGCTTGTTATACGAGGCAAAAACACAGAAAGAACGATTAAGTGGCAAAAGCAAGGTTGGAAACCGCTCTCCGTACAATCGCTGAGCCTCTGAGCCATTTTAATTTGTAGTCGGAAATAAAACGCAAATTTTCTGGCGCATTTGAAAGCTTGGTCTATGCGAACGTAAAAGCTCCATTCCTGTTGCAAGTTATCGGGAGAAGAACGACACTAATAGCATGCAAATGTGATATGGGGAAAAATAAGAACGCGTATGAAAAATTTCCCCTCGATTAATACATAGCAGCCGCTGATCCGACTGTGCAACCGTCAATCGCGGTAGGAACGTGTAGAAAGATGCTGCCCATTACTAATAGGAAAAAGGGTGATTTGCATTTTATCTACAAAAAAAAATGGCTCAGAGGCTCAACGATTTTACATAGAGCGATTTCCCACCTTGTTTTTGCCACTTAATCGATCTTTTTGTGTTTTTGCCTTGTGTAACAAGGTTGCCAGTTTGGTCTCAATTTTTATTTTGAAATTTGGCATTCATACCGGAAAATTAAAAAAAAAAAGAATCTGTACTAGATGTAATCGCAAAATTTCTGTTATTAAATAAGCCAAACAACACTATTTTTAATTTCTGGCACAAATTCCGATTTTCTGAATAAAATGGAGGTATAACAACAACATCACCTTTGGTGCCCTCTAGCACATTTGCGTTTTTTTTCCGACCATGCATTATTTGATGAAAGTTTTTTGTTTGGATGAGTACTATCACTTCTTAAAGTTTTGTCCATTATATATATATATATATATATATATATATATATATATCAGGGGTGGCCAACTATGACACGGAGGCCAAATGTGGCGCCTTAAATTACTGGATACCAGTAATTTTTAAGAGAAATAATCAACTTTTTGAATCGCAAAGTTTCAATGATTAGACAAGGCAATGAGTGATTTTAGTGATGTAGAGAGTGCCAGAGTTGGCCTCTCCCTTGTACTTCTGTATCACACTGTTGTCATATGTATTTAACATAAAATATAATTCAATAAACATAATGTAATATATAAACAATCAATTTTTGTGAGCTTTAGAAGTAGTAACACAAACTGAGCTATTTAATATTTGTTTAAAAAAATTAAATAAAAAAATACCCTTTAAAAAGTCAAGTTAAGTATATAACTTTTTTAAGAAAATTTTTGAATAAAAATGGTTTTTAAAACTAAAAAAAATCCCTCAAGTATTACACACAGTTTTTGACACAATAAGTTCTATCATAAATAATTTTCTATAGAAGATCATGAGCAAAAAATTATATTCATATCAAATTATCTAAATCTAATGTTTACTTGCTGACATTCTATTAAAGTTCGTTGAATATTATATCCGAAATATAAACATAAATTCAAATTCAAAAGGCATCACATATAATTTACCCAATACATTATATTTTGAAACAAAATAAATTTGCCCATTCGTTTGTTAATTTCTACTCAACCAGTTCCTTCCCAGAATAAGTGTTTTCTCGATGAACGGCGAGATCGTGACAAGATTTGAAGGAGTCATTGAGATAAGTGCGGCGATTGTATTTCCTAAGATATTGTCTTGTAATAAATATGAAATACTACTGTATGATCACTTCAAAGTGGATATTTTATGTGAAGTACGTTTATTCAGTCATGAATAAAATATGTAAAGATAATGAATAAAGATTTAATTAACAAATAGGAAAATGGAAGCATTAAAGAAGCATAACAGTAAAATAATTATCAAGGTTTATACGCAAATATGTATTTGAATACCAGTATTTTCGTAAAGTATTTGCCGCTATAATTAACCCATTATTCTGTGTAGTTGAATCATTGCGACGCACAGTGAAGTGTTGCCAGTGAGCTCCTTTTTTTAAATTCAGATTTCTGGATCGGGATCACTTTTTTGAAAAAGAAAAATTCCGCTAGCTTTCCGTTTAATTGATATGTCATTAAATAAGGCGGATTTTACCAATTCAAAAAAGTGGTAAAAAATTACGAAATCTGAATTTTAAATAAAAGTAGCCCAATGGCAACATTCTCACAGTGGTGTATTTGACGCAAAAAACTGGCCAAAATTAAAAAAAAAAAATGAAATTTACTCAACTGTAAAATTCCTATTTTATAATAGCAAACTAACTGGTGCATCGTTCTATGTCTATTTCAGTTCAGTAGCATGAGTCATATCCATTATATAAGCATAAATATAAATCCAAATTCAAAAGGCACCACATATTATTTACCCAATACGTTATATTTTGAAACATTAAATTTGCCCATTCGTTTGTTAATTTCCACTCAACCAAGTCTTTCCAAGAATAAGTGGTTTCTCAATGAACGGCGAGATCGTGACACGATTTGAAGAAGTCATTGAGATAAGCGCGGTGCCGGCGATTGTATTTCTTAAGAAATTGTTTTGTAATAAATGTGAAATATTACTGCATGATAACTTCAAAGTAGATATTTTTGTGAAGTACGCTTATTCAGTCATGAATAGAATATGTAAAGATAACGAATAAACATTTAATTAATAAATAGGAAAATGGGAACACTTACAGAAGCATAACGATAAAGTAATTATCGAAGTTTATACGCAAATATGTATTTGAATACCAGTATTTTCGTAAAGCATTTTTCGCTATAATTAAACCTTTATTCTGTGTATTTGAATCGATGGAACGCACAGTGTAAGGTTGCCAGTGGAGTACTTTTTTTTTTAATTCAAATTTCTGGAACAACAACTTTTTTGAAAAAGAAAGGTTCCGCTTGCTTTCGCTTTAATTTATATGTTATTAAATAAGGCGAGTTTTACCAATTCAAAAAAGTGGTGTCAATCACGAAATCTGAATTAAAAAAATAGCCCACTGGCAACACTGGCACAGTGGAGTATTCTGGCCAAAAATTGAAATTTTCTCAACAACTGTAAAACTGCTATTTTATAATAGCTGACTAACTGGTGCATCATTCTATGTCTATTTCAGTAGCATGAGTCATATCCATTATATAAGCATAAATATAAATTAAAATTCAAAAGTAATCACAGATAATTTACCCAATACATTATATTTTGAAACAAAATAAATTTGCCCATTCGCTTGTTAATTTCTACTCAACCAGTTCCTTCCAAGAATAAGTATTTTCTCAATGAACGGGGTGATCATGACAAGATTTGAAAGAGTCGTTGAGATAAGTGAGGCGCCGGCTTTTGCATTTCTAAGAAATTGTCTTGTAATAAATGTGAAATATTACTGCATGATAACTTCAAAGTAGATATTTTATGTGAAGTACGTTCATTCAGTCATGAATAAAATATGTAAAGATAATGAATAAACATTTAATTAATAAATAGGAAAATGTGAACACTAAAGAAGCATAACGATAAAGTAATTATCGAGGTTTATGAACAAATACGTATTTTAATACCAGTATTTTCGTAAAGTATTTTTCGCTATAATTAACCCATTATTCTCTGTTGCTGAATCGATGCAAATACCTGGCCAAAAATACCAAAAAAAGTGAAATTTTCTCAACAACTGCAAAACTCATATTTTATAATAGCTGGCTAACTGGTGCATCGTTCTATGTATATTTCAGTAGTATGAGTCATACTACAGAGTCATACTACTGATATAATCATACTATGAAGGATAATTCACAAAATGCCCTATCAACTGTATCCAGAATATTAAGATATAAACAAAATATATAAAACGGTAAACAAATAAAACATGGTAATACATAACTTTAAAAAAATTAAACAGAAAAAATTGAGATAAATATGATCAGCCAAGCTGAGAAGATCTTAATTTCCATATCAAATCCCGGTAATTCTTTAACAAGGAATATTAATCTTGCGTGTAAATATCATAAAATTCAGGTTAGCAGTTAAAAGTGACTATTTTAAGATTAACAATTTTTTTTTTACTGTATATATGTATATTTATATTTTATTGTGATAAAAACAAATAAAATCCATAAAAATAAAATATATTACGATCTATATACATATAAACATTAAAAAAAAATAAAAAAGATTTTTTGTTTCAGCAAAGAGCGTGCATTCCTCAAGACAACTCAGAGTTATCGGTGTATCCAGGTGTCCAGTTCTGCGACACATGTAGACGGAGTAAAACCTTTTCAACATTATATATATATATATATATAACACGTGTTACTGCATCACATGTAAATATTACTTTATGAAAAAACTGGTATTCAAACTTCCAAAAGTGTACGAATCCTGATATTTTTTATAAGATATTAAATTAAATTGCAAAAGTACTGAAATGCACTATAAAAAATGTAGATTATGCATACACGTTTAAAAAAAATGGCTCTTTCTTTTTTACTATTACTTATTCTGTTTCATTGTCATATTTTACTATTTATAATACTAACAATAAAATATTTTAAGGATCATAGAATTCAACTCATTTAATGGCCCCTAATCTACCCATACTTCAATTTTATTTTCACAAGCTGGTTTCGCCAGCTACGCTGGTATATTTCTCCAAACGAACCTTTAATAAAAAGAAATATATCGGCGAATTCAACTTTGTGTTTCAAAGTAACATGGACATTTGCTGAAATGCCCTTTCGAATTGCTGAAAACGATAGGAACGCCATTATATTTCTAATATGTGAGACAAAATTTGGGCTGTTAGATACCAACTTTTTTAGTTGTTGATTTACAGTAAGATTTCACTCATAACAATATAACAATACGCAATATACTAAAACCATCCCTGAAAAATTATTTAACTAAAAATGCAAGTCTCATGAAAATCCATGCAGTAAAACTTTTTAATATGCTGATCTTTCATAATTGAGTTTTCTGATTGTAGAACTTTTCCCATTATTTTATAACAAACAACACAGAAAGATACGTTATACATTAAAACCTTCCCTGAGAAAATATCTAACAGCGCAAGGACCATCAAAATCCATTTAGCAATACTCGTGTTAAAGGCTGCCAGAATTTGCATTTTATGTGTATAGTAGATTAGAGAGTTATTAAAAATTGTTAAAAGGGTACAACCGTTTATATGGACAGGAAACTGATTATTGTGAATTCGTGGAAAAATATGTTGCATGATCTTTTGCAGTAATTTATTTTTTTTATTATTGAGCACAAGGGGCTAATTCTGTAAACGGTAAAATCGTCATTCAGTAAATTAGAGTTTTTTAAGCAAAGTAATGTAATATTTAATTTAGGATTTAAATTGCCAATTGTTATTGTGGCCAAGACCTCTGTGTTCAAGCCCCAACCTGCACTGTTAAGAAAAGTTTCTCTGAAATTACAGAGAATCTACTGGTAATCTATTACCTTAAGTTTTGGCTAAAATTACAGAGATTCGAAAACAGAGTTTCTACTAAATAACAGAGAAATTATTCGGTAAACTTACAGTAGACTCCATAAATTTATATGGATAAAAATACACAAAACTCTGTAAATTTATTTAGTTTATTTTTATTGATAGTAATTTAATTTATTTTTTATAAATTAATGAATTTTTAATTTCGAAGAATTAGAAATTGAGAGTGAATTCGAACTGCTGAACCATTTAATTTATACAAGACTTATTTCTAGTCGCCCCGGTATCCGATCCAGAGTTGCCAGCTTAGCCTCCATTTTTATCCGGAAATTTCTATTTCATACCGGAATTTTTTTGAAAAAAGAATTTTTACTTTAAGTAATCAAGAAAAGTCATACATTAAATTAATCTGAAAACACTTTTTTGCATTTACTGCTGTGAATCCAACTTTTTTTAATAAAAGTGTAGGCCAAACTAGCAACCCTGATTCGATCCCGAGTCCTTTAGGTTGGAGACGAGCATCTTTCTGACTGTGCTATTGGATCTGTTACTACTTTATGCAAAGGATGTCTTTTATGATTCAACGGGAAAATGCTTTTAATTTACTTTTAATAATGCCAAGATTCAAGCACAACTGCAAAGTGCCCCGCTAACTCTGCCGATACGAATTTTCCCTTTCAAAAATATTCTCATTTTTAATAAAGCAATTTTTAAGACAAATTTTTATTTTTCAAGATTTCTAATAAAATTGTAAAAGAAATTTAGAAGTGTGTATTTTGAATTACAAGTTATAATAAAGATAAAAAATATCTTTAAATAAAGATATGGAAATCCCTACAGGGAATATGATATAAGTAAAGGGAAATGTCTGTAAAATGCTGACCCAGATACTCAATCGAATGCATTTAACTGAATACTATTATGAATTTACCGACAGTCTCAGTTTTTTTTCTCTGTCTTTTTACAGAAATTTTTATCAGTGTGGACACATTTTCTCTCAGATGAAAAAATTACTTCTCGTTTTAATGTAATATTTGTTACAATAAGTAGCTTTCTAATAAAGTTAAGCGGATTTATACGCTTATACTTTTCACTTGCTCAAAAATAAACAACCCTCTGAATAATATAAACCAAAGATGGCAAACTGTGGCGTTGCCACCGAAATACTCAAGGCCTGAGGACGCGAGTTGTGACGTCTTCACTAATCAATTTACTTCTCACTAGTGTTGGCATTCACATAGGAAAATTTTGAATAGCAATTTTCTTTTAATTTATTTCTGAAATATCTATCATCATATACAACAATACTAACTATTTAAAGTTACTGGTGAGAATTCAGAATCTCAAAATAAAAATTCGACCAGATGTGGAATGCCACAGTGTAGCCGTATCTAGCTGATTTTTTATTGGGGTATTCCAAATTCTCACCAGTAAGTTTAAATAGTTATTATTGTTTTATAAGATGATTAGATGATATAAGATCCACAAATATAATAAAATAAAACTGCTATTCAAAATTTTCCGGTGTGAATTCCAACATCAGTGAGAAGTCGGTCGATTAGTGAGGACGTCACAACTCCCGTCCTCAGGCCTTGAGTATTTCGGTGGCAAAGACTGTGCCATGCCGGATATCACTAATTTTTAAAGAAATAGCTGACTTATTGAATTGCAGAGACTCGATTATTAGATAAGACAATGATTACTGTATAATTTTAGTGGTGTCGAGCGTTTCACAGTTGACCTGCCCTGTTATAAACAAATCATAAATTGCAATTAAAAACTCTTCAAATATTTGGTGTGCTGATACCAATCATATGTATTATGCTGTCTACATCTCCTTTTCTATACATACACAAAAAGCACAACGATAATGTGGTGTTGTTCGAGAGGTTTTCAAACACGATTTTGACATAGTAGACTCACATTTCGTTAAAATATGTTATTAGCCATAAAACACAGTTACGGTGCCCACTTTTGAGCAGTAGACTCCACAGTTCTAAAAACTGGCACAATACTTCAACACAAAACTCCACTCTGGGATTTACTTAGAAAAGAACTTTTAATATGTAATCCGTCGCTACATGACACATATCTACGTACACTATATACAAATGGATTAATTTGGAAAGAAAACCCGCTTGTTTAAATATTGTTCCGCGGGGGAAAAACAACACGCGTAATTTTTACAACCTCTACATAAGCTTCGGATGAAGATTCGACCGCAAAACTATGGAGCATGCTTAATGACAGGAATGTGGGCAATACCAGTTAGTGCTGCCACATGCTGTAATAATCTTTAAATATTTATGTTATATCCGTTACAAAGATGTTTAAAAATTAAGGAAAAACGTATCAGCATTGTTTATATAAATTAAATGATTTTATTTTCAATCTATGTTGTTAGAAAATAAAAATAGTATATTATATCCTGCTAACAAATGGTTATAAAAATAGCAAATAATTTAAAAGACCACATAATTATGTAATACGAAAAGTCACCAACTTTTATTTTGATACACTTTTTATTTGTTTGCATCACTATTTTCATAGGATACTTTGTTTATACATGTTAAACAGTAGGCAATCTTAAATTAAATAAAAATCGAATGTCTTTCTTCAATGACTTAATAAAGTGTGTGCATATTTTTAGTCGCAAACTGTTACTATAACCACTTTGTTCAAAATACATGTACACACAAACACAAGATATTTGCAACTTTATTACGTATTTGCACTAAGAAACTTGTATAAAAAAATTCTTGAGCAATACATCCGCTTTAGCTTTGTTTTTTAGCCTATATTTCTTTAAAAAGTTTTCTTTGTTTCTTAAAAGAACGTCAAATAAATACCAATGTCTGTTTCGTTTAACAATTTAATTTCCGTTTTAAGACGATACTTTCTATAGCCAATTACAGCTGCGCTAGAAATCTTATCTTTTCTCTATAATTACTTCCCGAAACCTAATAATTATCTTAATTGAAATGTCGTTTAAAACATACGGTACCATTAATGTCTACATTTGTTTTCTTCTCCATTTTTTTATTGCTGTATTCGTTAAACTTTCGCAGTCTTTGGAAAGAAAAATGTAATTTAAAGAATTAACATAATTATTTTTAATATTTGATTGTTATTATGAGGACGTGCTTGAGGGTGTAAATGTGATGCAATGTTTTATCGTTAATTGACAAATTGCATATTTCTGCATTGTAATTAATAAATGTGAATTTTATCTAGGATATATAAAAAAGCAATAATATTAACTCGAATATTCTTTAGTCAAACCTAGTGAATTTCTCCGTATAAGCTGCATCTTCTTATATCTTACAAGCTGCATCTTTCATATATTGTTTACAAAATATAAAGAAATTTTTGTCTTCAACAAAATACATTTTTAAATGTCTTTTATCTATATATATAAGCATTTATATATAATAAAATCTAATAAATAAACAGAGCAAAAATATTAAAATCAAGTGTAGGGATTTTTTAGAAAATCCTACTCGTCAAATATTTCTTTGTATCAACTAGCAAAATAAACACTCCGTTCCAGTGGGCTCCGGAGCGCAGTACTTATGAGCTCCGATGAATTCCGACAAATATAATAATATTCATAAAAATCAAAGACGTACCAAAGCTAAGCTCCGGAGCAAACTAAGCACTGGTGCTTTGACATACATAAAATACTACAGTGACTAAAATTTCATTTATATTTATAATTGTAAAACAGACGCATTTCCTTCTTTATTTTTATTTTATTTATTTTTTTTTTGGGAGAATAGGCTTTTGTTCATACAATATTATGCACTAAATTGCGCATCTCTGAGCTTCACAGGACAAAAATAATGCAAATACAAAACCCTCACTATAAGGTGACAAGGAATCGGGAAATAAACTAGGACACATTATGCAAAAAAGCGCCGCCTTCGGGCAGTATGTTAGGAGGTGTCAGAATCCCTTTAATCACATCAGTAATAATCCAACTTAAATATTACCATCTCTACCATATAGATATGGTAATGGTTTTAATATAGATGTACTAAGCAAGGAAACTATCTGTAAATACATTCAAAAACTTGTCCTTTTTTTCACTTTATAGTTTAAAACAGGGGTGTCAAACTGTGACCCGCCAGCAAATTCCCAAACACTCAACGTTTCAGCGCTTTTGATGCCAAGCTCTGTAGCCAAGTGTTTTGGTGTGAAAACGAACTGCGCACATGCGCGTATGCAGCATTCTGTTCTCGTCAGTTTCGCGGTAGTTGTATATTATGTTTCGTCGAATGTTTTTATGTTATAGATACCCTTACAGAATTTAAGGAGGCTTTTTTTCCCCATATTAAGTCAATGTATCCAAATAGTATTATTGATTTTTCCATTTTCATTCTACACATTTAGTAATAAATATAGATGTATATCGGTTATCCTTAAAAAACCACTGGTGAATTTTGATTTAGTTATTAACATAGCCTGAGAATACAAATGTTGTTTACAAAATAGTTTCTAAATTTACAGAAAATCTTAGAAAATTAAATAAAATAAGTTTTTTTCTTTTTATTTACTCATATTATTGCTGAGGTATTCAGAATTAAGACAGCTGCCAACCTTTCATTTTTTTTTTTTTTTTTTTTTTAGAATCAAAAAACATATACCATACATGGCACCAAAAATTTAATAAAATTGTTTAAAGATATGGCTTTTTTTATTATTTAATAATATATCACTGCCTCCCCCCCCCCCTCTCTTCATGTGGTACTTATTTGATTTAATTTCATCAGAAAAAAATGTGGTATAAAGTGTGTTTGACATTTAAAAACTGGAAGGTTGGCACATATAGATTAATAACTTTTAAATCCATTCTCAAATCCACTGGAACTAATTTCTGACATATTTTGAAATTCTCTTTTGTTCAGAAACACATGAAATTGACAGAAAATACTGTTAAAGTCTGCATTTTAAAGGACTTTCTGGATGCGACAGCGCAGGAAATGAGAAAAACCTGTCATCCCATGACAAAAATTACTTGTAAATCAAGTAATTTAGTTAATAAATGAAAAATGCTATTCGATTATAAATTTCTATTTTTAAGATTTATTTATGAATCTGTTTTTTATCGACTCTTTCTGTTTTAAAGAATTTAATTACTATATTTCTGATACCTTGCTTTAATAGGTAGCAAGTAAATAGTAATTAGGCCTACCAGTTATATTTTTTAGGTTAAAAGCATGTCAGGAAATTTTGTTTTCGTTGAGCAGGGAATTTAAGAAGAACTTTAAGGCTGTTCTCAAATCCAAAAGGGCAACTTTATGACATAAGTTTTTATTTATTTTTGTTCGGAAATGCATGAAACTAGCGGGTGTCAAAAAATATAACTGTTCAGAAACTATGTAATCGAACTGTTTTTTCGCAAACATGATAGATCTTTCAGAAAATATTGTCAAAATTGCCGTTTTGAACCGAAGTTCGCGAAGAAAGCAGAAAAAAAAACTAGTCAGCGAAGGGAGAAAAACGTCTTTGTGACGTGATCAAAATCGCTTATGATTCAATAGGTAATTCGATTCCAAATCGCTGCCATAATCAGGCCTCCCAATTTTATATCTTTCCGTTTAAAAATGAATTTGTAAATGTGTCAAAACGTTTTGCACTTGTTGAGCAGAGCAGTTGAGCAGCCTTAAGCTAAGTATAGACATTTTTCTTAATAAGATAATATAGAGTTTTTCTAAATCTCAATGAATAACTGGTAGACAAAATTACTTTCGTCAGACAGTGGGTTAAACAAATATCTTATAAATTCATTAAAGTATGAAAGTCATATTCTAAAAGTAGGGTGTACCCCCAAACTGTTCCTAAATAGAAAAATCATTAGTCTGATAGAAAAATGAAAGAGGAAGGGTTTAGGAAAATTAAAAAATAGTGGGCCCACCAAAAGTTACAAACTATAGCCGCTTGTGATTTTTTATTGACTTTTTCTGTTTTAAAGAATTTAATAACTATTTCTGATACCTGTATTAGCAGGGCTCAATAAATCAAGGTCGTAGGAAAGAGGGTAGGTCCTATTTTTTTATGAACCAAAAGCTTTGAGGGTGTATGAGCATTTTTGGATATTTTTAACCTGTTATCAATCATCAACAAATCGCTTATCTTAACATTCTCTCAACTAGTAACAAAGATAATTATAGTGAAATTTTATTTATTTATAGTTATCATTTAAGGAAAGGCAAAAGTTACAGAGTGGGTCTATAAAAAGATTAAGTATTTCACTTGTTCATAATATACTATACGTGCATATATTCCGAAAATGAATTATTTAGAAGCTGATTGTTTTGTATTTAGTATTCTGACACTAGATGGCAGCACATCAGATGGCTCTTATAAAACTCCATAAATAAATAGTTTAGGAAGAAGAAAGATCATACTTATAGAACATATATCTATAAGATTAAATTCGTCCCTTGTTTATAATGCTTATATAATTATTCAGACGATGAAATAAGCATTTATTATTTCGCCTGGTATTCTTGCAAGCATTCCATAAACAAAAAATACGCGGTCATGGTCAAATGTACGGAATATTAAAGATCGAAATTAGCTTCAGACTTGCATGCGCGTCGAAGATGCGCGTCAAAGTTCATTTATTCGCCAAAGCCCTTGGCTATACAGAGCTTGGCATCAAAAGTGCTGGGACATTGAGTGATTGTGAATTTGCGGCCCGCCAGATACGACTAAAATTTTACAGAAAAAGTCGACTGTAAAATCGCAGAAATTTGATCATTAGATAAGGCGATGATTACTATAAAATTTTAGTGGGATCTGGCGGGCCACAGTTTGACACCCCTGGTTTAAAACTTTAAAAGGTAGTGGGGAGTATTTATCTCACTTAAATCTAATCACCAAATGCCGTATTGGTATTAAAATATTTCAATAAAATTTTGCTTTTATAGTGTATTTCACGAATAGCATTTACAGTAAACTCTGTCTAAGTCCGAATCGATCGGGACCAAGAAAATTTTCCCTCGGTAGACAATATTCCGCCAAAGACAAATTTTACTCTATATCTATGGATTCGCAGAGACTTGAAAATCTTTCCGACATATTTCCGTCTTACGCAGAGTCAGCCTTACAGAGTGTTCACTTAATTACCTTACCTTTATGTGTTCTTAAATTCCTGTGACACTGTATCATTTAAATATTTTGGCGACATAGTTAAAATACCTTATAAAGGGTTAAATTAGCGAATAAACGGGTGTAAAAGAAGTATTGACAGGCTGCTTTCACATCTAGACTGGATACCTTAATACCTTAAATACACTAAATGTGCAGCTGTTATTAGTCTGCGTTTTCCATTTTTGGGTTAAAAGATCTTTCAGAAAATGCTGTCAACGTGTTGTAAGAAAATTGTTCACATGCATAAGCTCAGGCATAATCTTCATGAGATAGCAATCAATTATAAATGAAGATGCAATACATTTTTTTAAAATTAAAAACGCTATTCCATATAAATCATTGAAGAAGTCTTGCCTACAAATGTCATGCTTTTTACGTATGTGCACGTGCCAGATAGTTCGCACTTCTAAGTAAAGAAACTATTATTTTTTAGGACAGCTTTAAGCGGCCAGATCGACTTATAACGTTAGAGTGAATACAAACATGTGTACTAAGAATTCGGTTCTTCACTGAAACTTGCACAGAATCCTAGGATGCGCCAGGTTTCAGCATACTCGTACAAATATTTCTTTCTCTGATTTTAGTATCTTAATAAAATAGCAAAGTGTATAAATGATGGCATCTTCTCTCTACGTAATAAACTAAGAAAAATTTTCGCATCCAACTATGTTACAGAAAAGGCTTATCAAATTACTATTCCAAACGCGAATAATATCGTCGCAGAACAACAGTAGGACATCTAGTAATAATAAAATATGATATGTCTGACTTACTGCTATTAGAAACTGTGTTTGCATCTAGTGGAACAACTTCTGAAAGACAAAATTGTGTTTAATGCTCTATTTAAAATGTGTTTTATAAAAATTCCTTACTGTTCCACTAGATGCAGACAGAGTTTTTCACGGTACGTCACAGAAAAGGCTTAATCAAATTACTATTTAAAACGTGAATAATATCGCCGCCTCAAAGCACCAGCAGGACATCTAGCAATAATAAAAAATGAGATATCTGACTTACTGCTATGAGAAACTGTGTTTGCATCTAGTGGAATAATATCTGAAACACAAAATTACGCTAAATACTTTTCTCATATATTAATACGTGGAAATTATTACAGGCGGAAACATTCGCCTTCCATACAATATTTCAAATGAAAATCAAATTTCAAAGTAATTGCTTAAGAGGCGCACAGGCCAACATATCTTCTTCAGGGAATCTTTTTGACTATGTTGGGCCTTTGCACCTGCAATTACTTTGAAATTTGATTTTCATTTGAAATATACTTTTCTAATATTTGTTTTATAAAAGTTTCCTACTGTTCCACTATATGCAGACACAGTTTTTCACGTTACGTCACAGAAAAGGCTTAATCAAATTACTATTTCAAACGTGAATAATATCGCCGCCTCAGAGCAACAGTAGGACATCTTGTAATAATAAAAAACGAGATATCTGATTTACTGCTATGAGAAACAGTGTTTGCATCTAGTGGAAGAATATCTGAAACACAAAATTTTGTTAAATACTATTCTCATATTTGTTTTATAAAAATTTCCTACTGTTCCATTACATGCAGACACAGTTTTTCACGTTACGTCACAGAAAAGGCTTAATCAAATTACTATTTCAAACGTGAATAATATCACCGCCTCAGAGCAACAGTAGGACATCTTGTAATAATAAAAAACGAGATATCTGATTTACTGCTATGAGGAACTGTGTTTGCATTTAGTGAACAATATCTGAAACACAAAATTTTGTTAAATACTATTCTCATATTTGTTTTATAAAAATTTCCTACTGTTCCACTACATGCAGACACAGTTTTTCACGTTACGTCACAGAAAAGGCTTAATCAAATTACTATTTCAAAAATGAATAATATCGTCGCCTCAGAGCAACAGTAGGACATCTTGTAATAATAAAAAACGAGATATCTGATTTACTGCTATGAGAAACTGTGTTTGCATCTAGTGGAACAATATCTGAAACACAAAATTTTGTTAAATACTATTCTCATATTTGTTTTATAAAAATTTCCTACTGTTCCATTACATGCAGACACAGTTTTTCACGTTACGTCACAGAAAAGGCTTAATCAAATTACTATTTCAAACGTGAATAATATCACCGCCTCAGAGCAACAGTAGGACATCTTGTAATAATAAAAAACGAGATATCTGATTTACTGCTATGAGGAACTGTGTTTGCATTTAGTGAACAATATCTGAAACACAAAATTTTGTTAAATACTATTCTCATATTTGTTTTATAAAAATTTCCTACTGTTCCACTACATGCAGACACAGTTTTTCACGTTACGTCACAGAAAAGGCTTAATCAAATTACTATTTCAAAAATGAATAATATCGTCGCCTCAGAGCAACAGTAGGACATCTTGTAATAATAAAAAACGAGATATCTGATTTACTGCTATGAGAAACTGTGTTTGCATCTAGTGGAACAATATCTGAAACACAAAATTTTGTTAAATACTATTCTCATATTTGTTTTATAAAAATTTCCTACTGTTGCACTAGATGTAGATTAGGGTGGAGTGAAAAAGGGCAAAAAAAAGATTTTTTTTTTAAATTTTAACATTTCCTGATTCAACAAATATTGCTGTTTGCCTGAAAAGACACTGTAAAAAAATTCCACTAGAAATTTCCCTTTTATATTTTTCCGGTTTCAAGTTTTGAATTTTCTTTTTTCAATCTGGCTTTCGCTAGAGTGTCTTTTACTCGGGACGTGGCTGGGGACCTATGAACATAGCCATATAAGTAAGCGTACAAACTTAATAGTGGAATCGGGCGTAAATTAACACAGTTTCGCTATCTTGTGGACGATGTGATAATCCACATACGCGGGCTTTTCGAGGCTAACGAAAAAGACAGGCCACCGCGGTGGGTCCGATTGTTCTTTTTTTACAGACCGCTGGAGTCACGTGATGCTCGAATGCACTAATGGAGTTGTGCGAAAAGAGCATCACGTGACTCCAACGGTCTGTAAAAAAAGAAGAATCGGACCCACCGCGGTAGCCTGTCTTTCTCGTTAGCCTCGCGGGCTTTTAGTGTGACGTCATATATGACAGGATATCTACATCTGCGCATATTTTCTAAATCGTTAGTCCCAAATGGAAATGAATTTTGTTTACAAAATAATGGCGTTGCGAGAGGGGCGTCCAAATGCACTTGACACCACGAAGTTTTCTTCGCCTTGTCAGACACATTTCAGCTATTAATCAAGATGAAAAAAACTTTACAATTTTAGTGGTGTGAAGTAAGAAAACAGTTAGACATCTTCCTGTTGTTTAACTCCATCCGCTAGTTGGCGTGCGACTTTGATTGATGTGACCTCGCCTTTAATCTTGCGGTTACATCTCTCATTTAAGATAGGACGCGTACTTATATCGCTTTGCCTATGAACCTTGCTTCCGCAAAAGAGCCGGAATAAGTAGAAGATTAAAGGACTCCATACAAAAAGATTCCGCTCGTCGCAGAGCCGCCCAGCGCCCCCGACCGCCTACCGAGACTAATAATAAGCTCGACGTAGCCAGTGGTTGGTCGATAGCTTCAGGGCCCCTTGCCCAACCCTTGCACTTTTCGGTGTCTTTAATTTGTGCAATTTTCCTTTAAAATTTTTCCGGTTAAATTTTTGAATTTTTTTTCAATCTGGCTTTCGCTAGAATGTCTTTTACTCGGGACGTGGCTGGGGACCTACGGACCTTGCTTCCGCAAAAGAGTCGGAACAATTAGAAGAATAGAGGACTGCGGACGAAAAGAGGCCGCTCGCCGCACAAATAAATCTGTTCCACTAGATGCAGATACAGTTTTTCATAGTAGTAAGTCAGACATCTCATTTTCGATTATTACTAGATGTCCCACTGTTGCTCTGAGGCGACGAGCGGAAAAATTCGGTGTACGGATGCTTGTCATGCATGTATTAGATTATTAGAAGATGTGCAGTTAGAAGATCATATTTGAATCTTGCTCTGCTAAATAAATATAAGTGGGTTCATTTTATTAAAAAAAATTCGTTAAATACTTATAAATACGGAATCGCGCGTTTTTAGTGAAAGGAAACATTGAAAATTCATAAAATTCGAAGTATCATAACTCGGTATGTTTTGATGATAAAAGAATTTTTTTAATGACTTGGGACTTCTAATGTCTTTATTTTTCTAAATATAAGTTATACGAAAAGGAGACAATATAAAAATTAAATTTCGTATTTTAATGTGTAAGCAGCCCTTTGCTAAACGAATTCCAAATCTAAAACTGTCATACTTGATTTATATACATTTTGTAATTCGAAGCATATTTCTATCATCAGCGGTTAAGACCCTTTGAGCTCTGGTGGGTGAATTTCTTCCCACTTATTTTTAATACCCAAATGCCACATTGGCACCGGAATTTTCGACCAAATTTATTTTTAAAAAAATTAGTGCACATTTTTGTGTATAAAACGACCGAATTTTTTGTTTGCAAAATACTGGTGCCATTGTGGCGTTTGGGTGTTTTGAAGAAATTCACCCACCTGAGCTCAAAGAGTTAAACAGATGATCGTCACTGCATCTATTTTGAATCCTTCCGTATAGGTAAAATAAATAGTAGAATTAATGCAAACATATCCGTGTATTTACATTTAATGCCCTTTTTGTTATTGTGTTTCTTATTTACGGTTTAATTTGTAGGCATATTAATGTTATAATGATAAATATTAGCGGCCATAAAATGAAGGCTCAATGTGAAAACATAATTTAATAAAATTGCAACTTCACTTTCTGCTCTAAAAATTTTTAACTTGACTTTTATAATAACTTGAAATATATATTTCCCTTACTTTTAAAGAAAACAAAATGCCGTGTAATTTTATTGAAAAACGGTTAAGCTCACCCAATATTTTTCGATAGTTGGCGCCACTGTTCAGAAAGAACATTTGTGCAATCCATAATATTTTAGAACTGATAAAACTTGTTCACATTATTTTGAATTATTATTTTTCTGTTCATCAAAAATAAAATTAATATGGTAAAATTAAATAACTGTGAAAAATTATATTATATTTTCATAAAGATTTTTTGTATTGAAAAACATTTCCCTTTTTCAAGCAATAACACTTTTTCTGCACTTCTACCATTTGTTTAAAAATTATAAATGTTATTCGTTTTATTTTTACTTCCATTTAATTAAAAAATGAAATTTTAGGCAAATGTGTTTATTTTTGATAAATGCAATCATCTATACCGTTTGTAAAATGGAACAAAAATCTTTTTTTTAGAGTTATATTATTTAGGAAGTTATAATGTTATACTATTAATAAACATAACGTACGAAAAGGGTTCAGAACTCATAAAATTTCTTTTTATTATTGCAAATTTATATTTTTGATTTCAACATATGCTTGATTCATATGTTCATACTAATTTGAATTTCTTTTACAAAAAAGTGTATGTCCTTTCTGCAATACTTTTTTCTCTTGCAATTGTTATAATAAAACTATTTATCCATTCTTATATGCATGCTTTTTTCAGAAAAATTAAATAAGGCTTCTTAACACTAGAAAGCCCGCGAGCAGTCATTCTGGCTGCTGCCAAATGAATATATCTCGGTTCGAACCAGAAATTATTTATAAAACTAGTTTAAAAGATGCAAAGAAAGAAACTACTTAAATGGATATGTTAATAATTTAAAATAAAAATTCTGGTGTGAAATATTTTTCTAAAATTTGAGTAAAATTCTTGGTCTTTCTAGTGTTAATAAAGCATTATTATATACTCCAGGCTCCAAGGTGTTAAAAAATCATTCTAAAATTCGAGACTTTTTAACTTTGCGCATTACATAGTAAAATTGTCGAATATTTACACAGTTTAAAAGGTTATTTATTCTTATCATTAAATTTACCCAGAAACGTCATCACGCCATTTATGGGAGAACTCTTACTTAATTAACTAAACATTAGAGATTATATTTTAAAGCGAACGTATTTATTTTATCTAACTACGACAGAGGCAAGTAAATAAAAAAATGTTCAATGACCATAAAGGGGGTGATGATGATGATCAAAATTAGCTGAATGAAATTTCAAATTTAAAGGGATTTTGATCCGATTTTTGATAGGCATAACATAACGTATTAGAGAGGTTTTTTTTTTTTTTTAAATATTACTAATGACTTAAAATTAAGACTTATAATGAATTAGATAAAACATTATATTGATTAAATGTAATTTAAAACTTTAATCTATATAATTAAAATATCCTTCTTCGTACGTTTTGGAAAAATTTACGTAAAAGAAAACTAATGAAATCCATAATTAAAAAATTATATTTTGAAACTATGATGAAGAGATATATTTTTTGATAAGCCTTTTAGTCTATTTACTCAAGGCTTGTAAGGATCCTAAAATATTCTAATTTGCTAGCACTTTTTGAAAATAATCTTCGCGGCAGATTATTTTAACACCTGAAATAGAAATCTACCACCAATATTATCGTTTTAAAATAGTGGTAGCAGTGGTAGACAATGGAACTGTGAGGAAGCTGACATAAGAGGAACTGACATATCCTCAAAATAGTGAAGCTTCAACTATACCCGGTTCTTCAGTTTCTGATTTCCGCAAAAGCAAACTTCCACCAGTAAATTTGAATACAAATTTCCCCCATTTAATTCAGATAATATTTCTATCATAATTAAGTGAAGAATATCAATTATTTTTTTAATTGTTGAAGTTTGCTGATGCGGTAGTGAGACCTTGTGATACCGTCATTTTGTGACATTCTAAATAATCCTCTCCTATGTCAGCAAATTAGATTACCGCCGGGCAAATTTAAATCAGTTAATTTGTATAGATATTTTCGTCCTTATTTAAACCCCTTATTCTAGCAGAAATTTCTATCCATTTTTACTGGTGGGAATTTGTACCAGCATTAATAAGATACTGATTCAATGGAAAAAAAACAGTTTCTGCCATCTTCTGACAATCTCTTCAATTACTTCACTCGCAACTAGTAGATACAACACTATGTGCTTCCCCCTCTTTATTCATAGCTTCATTTGGAAGACAAATTTTAGGAACGATGCTATCCCTGTATTCTGCATATTTCAGCGCATAACGCGCACCTAAAATTTGAGACTATATTTTGCTCTTTTCAGGTATATTCCCCGTATTACTCGCAATCCCCCCTTCTTGTTTGAAACGAAATCCTCACGAGATATGTAGCATGAAAATTCAGTAAAAATTCATAGCTGCCAACTTGTATGGATTTTTCATACCACTAAAATTCAACAGTATACTTTAGCTAATTGTATCACCGAAATTAAAATTTTAACGTATAAAAAAGTCAAAAATTTCTATTAAATTTTAGTGGTAAGAAAAATCCGTGCAAGTTGACAGCTATGAAAATGTAATAATAAATAGTATGAGAATTTTTTAACCCCATAATTCTCGCACCCGTCATATTCACGGGCTGTGTCTTTTGCTCAAATTGTTTGATTCCCACCAGTTTTATAAAATAGTGAAATTGGCTATATTTTAGTATCGTTTTTCCTGTCATTAAATAAGGTGAATATTTCTTTTTCATAAAAGTGGTGCCAATAAGCAATTTGAATTTTTCAACCGTAATTTAATTCGAGCGTTAAGGGGTTAAGCGAATCTTGAACATACGATTATGACAAGAATTTCCGTCTATCCTCTATTTGAATTCCCACAAAATCTTTCTAAACGCATTCCGGTTGATTCAACTAGCAACGTAAATTTTATTTTTCATTATGATAGAAATTTCAATTATTATGCTTATATATTCTTCTTATTATTTTTTTACCCGTTATATAGTGCACCCATGTGAATTTTTATAATTTTTTTAATGTTTCAAAATGCACGTTGTTTGACAGTTAATTTATGAAACTAATTTATTTTACTTTTACTTATAGTAAATAACAAATTACATTTTAGGCAAGCGTATTTTAATTTGACTAAGCGCAAACATCTATACTCTTTTTAAAATATAATAATTTAAGCTTAGGTTATTCAGTAACGTGTAATATGACACTAAAAATAAATGTAGTTGTCTTGACAACCGTAGTTCGCAAATAAAGAGCATGTGTGACGTGTGAAAAGGTTATGGAAATCGTGAAATCTATTTACATTATATTAAATTCATATATTGGGATACATTATTAATTGAATTAGCATATTACTACAGGTTTTGAATACTTTCGACAAAAGTATGACGTTTCCAAAAAAATTTCATTTTCTTTTGGAATTAGAATGTCTCCCTTATACTCTTCATATTTTTTCTCTAGATAATTAAATAAGTTTCTTTTTCAGAAATATTATAATTAACGCTATGCTATTAATAAAATTACTCTAAGAGAATCCTGAGAAAGTTATTACTAAGAAAAATTAAGAATACAAATATTTGCAAACAACATAATTCAAGCCAGAAAATAATCTCATTTATTCCATCAAAGTTACTGTAAAAACTGATCGAAATGCCTGCGCGAGAGAAAAGTAAAGAATCGTATTTTAACTGCATAGAGGAAGACGTCATCCGCTTACAGAGAAACATGGGACAAGGAAAAATAAATTGAATACATATAAAATACAATCCAATCTAATATATCAAAGTATACCTCTTACATTTAGGCTACGCGTGAAATGCCACTGTTTCGATTGTGCCTTTTTCTACTAAATATTTCTTTTGAATTTTTTGTTTTAATCGTGAATATATCATAAACCCTTGCGGGGACATCCACTCTTTATCTTTTTTGTACTGTTTTTTTATATATATATATATAATCATTGCTAAGCATGATATAATACAGTATTTTATTTTTGTGGCGCCATTGTTTTGGGGAAAACCTTTCATTTCATTTATGAAAACAAAGCTGATTTAACCTTCAGTTAAGTGCAATTTTCAATCACAAAACATGAGTGTACTATATCAGAATCCGGTTCAAAACCCTTTCGACTGACACCTCAATCATCGCTGTGCGATTTCTAAATTCATAGAAAAAGAGATGTTGACAATATAAATAATACAAATGATAAGATTCAAGCATTTTTAACCCATTTATGCCTAGTAGTCCAAGAGCTGTTAAACATTTTAGGGAAGGTATTTGAGGCACCCTGGAAATTTGTGCAACACTTCTTTTTTAATGGCTGAATACAAAATCGAATGTCTGGCTGAAGGATCGTGGCCCCAAACTGTGCCAGACACGTGTCAAGTGCCATTTTTTGACTACCCAAAAAAAAAGTATTTGAGGCACGCTGAGATTGAGACAGAATAATATTTATACTTAGAAAAAAATATTTTGAAAACGACAGACACTTTAGTCGGCCCAAAAACTGTGCCAGACACGTGTCAAGTGCCATTTTTTTACTACCCAAAAAAGGTATTTGAGGCACGCTGAGATTGAGGCAGAATAATATTTATGCTTAGAAAAAAATATTTTGAAAATGACAGACACTTTAGTTGGCACAGTTTTTGGGCCACGATCCTTCAGCCAGACATTCGAATTTGTATTCAGGCATTACAAAAGAAGTGTTGCACAAATTTTCAGGGTGCCTCAAGTACCTACTCAAAAATGTCCAACAGCTCTCCTACTATAGCGTCTCATATTTAAGACGCTTCGAATTTTAATAACTTTGTATAATTTCCTTCTTCTTTATATGATGAAAATTGCATGAAATAATTATCTATAAATGTATTTATCTGTTACCGAGAGATGTCAGTATAAGATTATTATCATGTTCTTAAATGAGGGCTTTCGTCGGTGTTTATAATGGAGTTATGAACAAAAAGACATATAGTGTACTGTCTACAAGTTGCGAGTGAAGTAACTGAGGGGGTTGTCACAAGATGGCGGCTGCTTTTTTTAAAATAGGATCTCCAGTTTCTGATTACCGTCAGGGCAAACATCCCACCAGTAAAATTGAATAGAAAATTTCGTCCTAGTTAAACGCCTTATTCATAGGAATGCTTCCTAAAAAATGTCGTAAAAATTTCTATTTGTTTTACTGATTGTCACAATATGGCGGAAACGCGGGGCCTAACTACTGCCAAAGTAAACTGCTACCAGTAAAAATGAAAATCTGTTTCTACCATTACTTATGGATGAAATTTTGTAATAATAAGGCGTTTAAATAAGTCGAAAAGTTTTATATAAATTTACTGGTGGTAGCCGTGGGCGGTAAACAACGCCTGCGATAGCGGTTACATTTGAGGCTTCACTATTTTAAAGATATGTCAGTTCCTCTTTATTAATAGTTCCCTAATGTTTATAGGTTTATCATTGCACAAGATGGCGAAATGCAAAAAGCAAACTTATTTGTATTTTATCTATCAAAGATTCAAATAAATAAGTGATACTCTTAGCTTGTAGACTTCTTACAAATACGTTTTTTTTTTAAATTGTGAAATTATATGTTCAATCCATTTATTTGCATTTTTGTAACGTACAAAATATAGGGCAATAGGCACTAACGGGTTCATATTTTCATTAGCCGTTTAGGGACAGTTATTTATGGTAAAGTCCTTTTCAGGACGGTTATGAAATAAATGGTTTTTAACACCCCCCAAATACGATTATTCTTTGTTTATTATTAATAATATTATAATTTATTAGTCTCTGTAACGAAATAAAAATATTTTATTTGTAGCTCATAAAACTACTAATTATATTACATAATATACAATTTAAAAGCTTATTTTATATAAATTTAGACAAACCATATAATTACACATATAAATATTATGCATATTCCCATATTCAGTGCATTTACATTACATTTCAGTACGTTTACATTTCATCAAATAACTACAAAAAATTTTTAGTGTAATTTGTTTTAGTATTTTTCCAGTTCATTTTGAAACATTTTAAAGATATTTTAGCAACAAGTTTAAGAAAACAAAAATTCAGGCATAAAAGGATTAATATAATCGCATGGACATTTTATAGTGAAATTTCAAATATTTACATCCAATTCATATGTTTAGTTATTCTAATCTTTAAATTTACCACGATATGTCATGATGACTTCACTGTGATAAATTTCCCTTAATTATCTGAACTTTAGAGATTATACTTTAATGGGTTTTTTTCTCTGACCACAGCTGAGAAAATAAATAAAAATTTCTAAATGAATGTTGCTTTCATAAAATGAAAAGATGAACATGATCAAAATTTTTTGAATGAAACTTCCTAATTAAATAGATTTTGATGAGTACAATGTTTTGATAAACTTCTTAATTAGCATAAATTACACAGATTAGATTTTTATTTTTTAAAAAAGTATTTATAATAAGTCGAAATTGAGACTTTTTTGAAGCAGGTAAACAATTTTTGATTAAATATAATTTAAGAATTTTGTTCAATGCCAAGACAATCACTACCTTACGTTGTAAGTTTTAGAATATATTTATTAATAACAGTACTAATTAAACCTTACAATTTAAAAAATATATATTTTTAACACCATTTTTTAAGACATTGCCTTATTACCCTTTATTTTATCTTTTGTCGGTTCTTTAAGACATTTCTAAAATTGGTTAATGTTATCTTTACGTCTTTTTAGTTAACAAGTGACATTTTAGGCAAATTTTTTTTATCTTTACCAAGCGTAAGCATATGTTTAGTTTATGAAATGGATTAAAAAATTTTATTCCTGCGTACTATTTTTAGAAACGTATAAAATGATAATAAAGGTAACAGTAGCAGGTTTCGAGATTGGTTTTCTTTATTATTAAGGTTCCTTACTTCAAAGGGAAAAACAGACTACTAATAATCTTGTTTTAGAAACCACGATTATGGAAAAACAAGTGTAGAGCATAGAGCATAGAGTATAATTCAGCATAAATAAATTATATTCAGATTTTTTTTTTAAATATACGATAAAATCTTCCTTTATGCCAAATTTGAGGTTTCTAGGTGACTTATAGGTTTTGTGAGGGAAACCCATAGGTACTTCAGGTTAACTTAGAAGCTTGAAATGTGGCACAAAGAAACATCTTATATCACATGTAAAGGGAAAAATCCGAAAATCATTAATTCATAAATCTATGTCAATTTATTACGCGACAGACTCACAAACTTCCATAATAAGAACTAACGTCAAATTAACGCATTGTTACGCGATTTTTTGGAACGGTAATATAACGTAACGGTAGGGAACTCTCATGACGAGTTTTACTCGCACTTGTCCCTTCTTTTAAATCTCAGTTCATACCAGAAATTCCCAAAGAAGAATTTTGTACCCTACCATAGTCACAAAATTGCTGTCATTGAAAACGCAAAAATTAATAATTAAAATTTCTGGTATAAATTCGTAATTTCAAAATAATAATGTAACTTTTTAACCCTTTATCTACTGCATTATGTTTACTGCAATTTTGTTCATATATTTTTTTGAGTTCCTATAATGAAAATTAAAGGATAAGCATAAAAAAAAATACTCACCCGTGGGAAATTTAATTCCTTAGAGATAATTAATTAAAATGGTACTTTAAACTACCGTCAGTACACTATGACTAAAATATCGTACCAGAAAATCCACAAGGTATTTCAAATGGCACCAGAAAATAGTTTCGATTTAATAAATATGCGGAATATATCATATCATATCCCTTTTTCATATTTACAAATAAATCGTGTGGCAAATTCCGGTGCTAATCATTTATTTCAACACTTAAGAATTGAAAATGCTTTGCCCCTGAAAGGGTTAATTTTTTTTTAGGTTTCGATCTTGTTAGCTTCTGATCCCTTTAGATATGTAACGTCTATATTCCAGGGACAACATGTTCTCTCGCGTCTCCACATATGCAATATATGAATTTACATATGCCATTTCTAGCAAAGCAAAAACGAGCCGTGCCGCAACTTTTCTGATTTCCTATAAAAAAATAACAATGAAATAGAAAAGAAATACCAGGGAAATCATCACTACACTACATTTTAGTAATTACATTTTAAAGCAGATGAAAACGATAGATAACTACAGAGACGAAAAGTAAACAAGAAGTTTTTCTTCAACAAAAAGTTTTTCTTCAACATCCAGTGCACTGACGGTACTTATAAGTACCACCGAGAATTCAATTGTAAAATCAAATACATACACCGTTCACCTAAAATAGCTAGTCAAACTGTATTCTAAGATCATAATGAACACATAAAAAAATCCAACACTTATCTTATACCCTTTACTGTGTTTACAACGATAAAAAGACGAGCGTGACAATCTGTACAAAATGTCGGCACAAAACACATTGTCTGTGTCAAAAATAGCCTCCTTCCTCGCTAAAATAACAAAGCTAGAACTACTGCTGCCATGTATCTTGAAAAAGTGGATTTAAAAGATTGTTTTTTGCAAAGTACCATTAGAATATTAGTAATATTCACTATGGGGTGAAAGTTTTTAGTGCGTGGTATTTATAAGTACCGTCAGTAGATAAAGGGTTAAACAAAAAAAAAAAAAAAAAAGACTTCAAAAATTACCACAAAATAAAATATTTCACTTGATGAACATCGCTGAAAGTTAAATATTTTAAATATTTTGTTTGTTTGCTTGCATTTGTTGAATTTCTGAAAAGGTATTGAACCAAGTTTGATGAAATTTATATGGGACAATTCGAGAGTATCTTATTTCAATTAAAAAAAATCACATGAATCTATCGCTTTGTTTCTAAATAATCAGTAAACATACATTCGAAAAAAAAAAAAAAAAAAAAAAAAACGCGTCGAATTAAGGTCCTCCTCCCAGTGGCGTAGCGTAACAGGGAGGGCTTGATCATTTTATTACCAGTACTATTGTATGCTAAATTTTGCTTTGTTTAATAGTATAACGTTCAATGATTAAATAAATTCAAACCTCCTACTTTTGAAGTCAGTTAAAAAGGGAGATCGTCTTGGTAATCCAGAAAGATAGTTTTTTTTTTGTCAATTGCAGTTAATTCAGAAAGAGCATGTATCAAAAAGAAAATATTTTAGAATTCCTAAAATCTGCTTAAATTAATTCCAATTCGTTTTTGGAGTACATTGTGAATTTAATTAGCCTGAATTTCATTTGCTTAACAAAAGCACTATGTTTCAAGAAAAATTCTTTTCTTTTGTAATTGGTATAATTTTTTTCTCAATTTCAATCTTTATACTTTTTGCAAGGTATCTTGAACCACTATTTAAGATTATAAATTTATGGACAATATTTTATCTTTTGAGTAGCAATCTTCCTACAATTAAACGCAAATTTTGTAATAGATTTTAGAAATTAAATATGGCGAAAAGTTCTATTCGAAAATTGTTGTTGTACTGCACGAATCCTGTTTTTTCCTGCAAAATTAAATATGGTTCCTTGACGTAAACAATATAACTAACACAAGAAATATTAGAAAGTCCTTTTAAAATTAAAGCACAGGCTGTTCATAATTAAACGACCCTACCATAAAGTTGTCTAGAGACAAAACTATTGTATATAAAGTTGTGAAATTTTGTGAACGACATAATTACATAGGTGCCAACCTCAAACTAATCTTCGGTAATACTTGCGTTAATTTGACCCTGGTTTAATAAGTTTCGAACCAGAATTTTTTTTTTAAGAAATGAAATTGAATATATTCCATGTAGAAACCTGGAATTAAATAAATAAGCATTCATGAAATAAATTTTCTGGTTCGAAATGTGGTTAACCTGGGTCAAATTAATCCAGATATTACGGAAGATTAGTGCAAGGTTGGCAGCTATGTAATTAAGGAATAGAAATTTGTTTAAGCAAAAAAAAAAAAAAAAATTCAAAATTTCGCTACCAGAGGACGATTTTTAATAAATTACACATTTAGCATTACGATAGTTTAGAAATTTTATTTACATGGTGACCATAATTAAACAATACTATTTTAAAGAACACACACAGAAGAAACTATTGTTCAGAATGTTGTGAAATGTTGTGAGGACATAATAAAAACATGGTAATTTGTTTGGGGGGAAAAATTAGGAGGCCATTTTTTAACGAATTGCACATTTAACATGTATTTATGAAAATTATACAAATTATGTTAAAAACCAAACATGTTCCGCATGAAGGTTATCGTTTTCAGATACCATCTGGAATCGTAGGATAGCATGTTCCACAGCTGATCGCGGTGTCTTCTGGGAAATGCTAGGAACATGCCGTGAAATGCTGTCTTTAGAATCAGGTCATAAATAAACTTTCTAAACTATCGTAATTCAAAAAATGTAATTTATTAAAAATCGCCCTCTGGTGGGAAAATTTTGGCCTTTTTTTACTTAAACAAATTCCCACGTACCTTTATTATGTATTTCACAAAATTACACAACTTTAAGGACGATAGATTTGTCTGTAGACAATTTTAAAGTAGGGTCGTTTAAGTACGGATACCCTGTATTTTTAATTGAGCGAAATAATTGCTCTACAATAAAACATTAAAATATATATGCCCAATTTGAAAGTTATTTACTCTTATCTTAAATTTAACAATTTACCATGTCGATATGACTTTTCTGTGGTAAACTTCATTTAATTAACCGAATTTTAAAGATTAAACTTTCAGATAAAGAGCTTAAAATTTTAAGATAATTATATCTTTGTCTTGTCAGCTACTTAGTGATATAAAAAGTAAAAATGTGTTCTAATTAACACTTTAAGAAATGAGAATTTGAGCATGACGAAAATTCGTTTAATGAAATTTTATACTTAAACCGACTTTCAAGAGTTAAAATGTATCTACAAACTTGTTAAGTAGTGTACGTTATTAGAGTAAATTAGCTTGCCAATTATAAAAGCGCACTGAAAATGCTTTGAAATGAAAAGTTTTTTGAAAGAAGTAAAAAACAATTAGATTAAATGTAATTAAACGTTTTTTTTTGGTCATATTTACTAACTAGCAGGATATCTTTAATCAAACTAAGTGTATTGGCGACTTTGACCTTGATATGAGCCTTTAATTGGACTGACCTTTCGGACTTCTTAAACCGATATGAATGCCATTGTGCTATTATATTTTCTAATACGTCAAACAAAATTTGAGCTAACCAACTCTTTTAGTTGATCATTTACAATATGGTTTCATAAAACTATACTACGGTATGCGAAATCGGAAATTGTACGTAATATGTGACAAATAATGTGCGTTCGTACTATAAGTAGTTTTATAAATATTCAGATCTTGGTGAAATAGCTGTTGCACCCTTATACAAAAAAATGCACGAATACAAAATATATTGCAATTATATATATTTAATTCAAAAATATGTAAATAATATAACTCCATCTTAAATAGAATGTAGTCACCATAGCAAACTAGAATCATTACCTGTCGAGGGATATCAATAAACGAACTATGTATGATAGGATTTAATAGAAAAAGAAACATTTTATTAATATCATTTTTTATTCGATTTTCACAAAATTTTAAATGGCTCGACGGATATCTGCGACGATTATATATATTGAATTTCAAAATGTTTGATTGGGTGTTTTTTGCTCTGCTATATGTAGGCAGCTGGACAGACAGACTGACGGACCGGAAGATAAATATAGGGGCTACGTATTTATATAATTATGAACGCAGTAAAAAACCTTAAAATGATCTAATTAACAATGCAAATCTCAGAAAAATGCGTCTGTTAGTACCTTTTAAAAAGACTACCTTTCATAATCAGATTCACCTGATTATAGAACTTTCTCGCATTCTTTTATAACTCAGCAAAGTAAAAAAAAAAAAAAAAAAAAATGCAATACACTAAAACTATCCCCGAAAAAAATTCCGAACTGTTAATGAAAATCTCCTCAAAATCTGTTCAGTAGACCTTTTTAAATAGACTAATATTTCTCAATCGGAGTCAGCTGATTATAGAACTTAGCCCAGTAATTGCTTAACTAGGCATCCGAACAACGATAGTGCAATATACAGGGTGATTTTAAAAAAAGTTTACAAAATGAAACGGCAAATCCGGCATACAGCAAGGGTAAAAAATCAGATAGGAACATAGGGTCGCAAACCACTTATTTAATCGCAAATACAGGGTGTTAACCCGAGTTAATGGTAATAATTTCGAGAAAAATAAACACATAGTAATAAAAATGCAACAATATGTACCTTGTTTTGTGTGAAATATGATAACGACACGGAGAGATGGGGAAAAACATTTTGCTTAAACAATCGATGATACCGTATGAATTGATAATCACAGTCCAAAATGTGGGGCGTCAAGTGCAAGTCTGGCGCGTATAAAGCAAAATTCTACCATTTTTGTTTGGTGTTATCACATTAAAAATAAAGGTGATAATGTCTGTAAAATGTTATTATAATGTAATTCAGTTTTTGGAAAGTTATTACAATCAACCCAAATTAAGTTAGAATGAATCACCTAGCATTTTTGACTAAATAAGCGGTTTGCGACCTTATGTTCCTATGTGATCTTTCATCTTTGTTGTATGCCTGATTTGCCATGCCGTTTTGTAAGCGTTTTTTTAATCACCCTGTATTAAAATCCTCCATGAAAAATTATCTAATTAACAACGTCAGTCTCATCAAAATCCGTCCAGTAGATTTTTTTTTAAAGCCAATTAGGTTCACCTGATTTGAAGGGAAATGAAATTTGAAACTTAGACAGATTTTGAAGAGTAGAGATTTGTTAATTAACAGATTTTTTAATTAGCGTAAGTTGTTAAAATAGATTAGCTTCTTTTAGTTATATAAAGTATTTAAAAAGTGTTGAAACTAAAATTTCTTTTGAAGGAACCAAACATTTATATTAAATATAATTTAACAATTTTGAGATATATTTCATATTAATAACGAAAATATCACTATTTTGAAAGCGATTAATTAAACCCAACGTCTTTCATTCAACTGAAATCAACATGAAAATGTGTTAAAAAATGCCTAACATTTCAGGTCTAACGTAGGGGAGGTAGGGGAGGCATGATACACTTTTTTTTACTAAATTTTTACAACCCTTAGAAAGCTATTTTTAAACAAATTTTTCGTGTTTTCTTAAAAAGTGACCTTTTATTCATTTATTAAATATATTGTGAATATAAAAAATAGTCATTCAAAAAACATATTCAATTACTTTGAATGGTTACTACTGTATCAAATCTCTCCATTTCTGGGGAGTATTGATACACTAGCAAGGGAGGTTTGATACATTGTTATGTAGATTGAAAAAAAAATGCAGACGATTCAATTTATGCGTCATACAATTTTTTAGGATAAATCTTGAAATATTTAAGTAAAATTTAAAACGAAATAACATTGACATATTTTTGTTTCAGAAATGTTTTTTACAAAAATATTTAAACTACTGCTATTATTTAAACAATCCTATTAACACACTTTTTAGAAAATAAATAATGAACCCCCCCCTAAAGATCTAGCTGCAAGGAAAAATGAAGTGAACATTGCTGATTTGCAAAAAATGTAACACAAGTTTAGAACATTTAAGATTCATTTAATCCTTTCAGGGGCAAAGTATTTTCAATGCTAAAGTGATGAATAAATAAATGACACCGGAATTTACCAACAAATTTAATTAGAAGTAAGAAAAGGGATATATTTCACTTTCATAGCAAATGGAAAATATTTTACTAAAATGCTGGTGCCAATGTGGCGTTTGGGAATTAAAATTAAGTGGTTTCATAAACATACCACCACCCCTGAAATGGTTAAAAGAAAAACTAAAAACTCTATCACTTTTATAAGTAAAATCGGGTAGATTTAATGCTTTTTCAATTTGCCCTTCGTCAATTATAGAAACATTTTCCCTTTCAGGTCATTTAAACTTTTTTTACTTCTACATGACGAGCAAAGCGAATTAACCATCTATCATCGCACTGCTTTTTTATGTAACCTACATAATGTCTGTGAATAGTCTCTTTGTTCTTCCTTATCAATTTCAGTAGCTCTTGCTGTAAAACAATAATGAATATTATAGTCCTATATTAGTTTAAAAGCTAAAAAAAAACTATTAAATTTCAAATATAAAAGTGTATCATTTCTCCGCAGCACTAATGTATCATTTCTCCCTATCATGCCTTATTGGATTTCAATCACTTTGTATAAATGCAGTTGCAAAATGACAATCTGCTTTCTAGTAAAACTCACCCTAACAATGCGCTTTACAAATAAAAAATAATTACAAGATATTATCTTCACTGTAATAAGAGCTATGAAAGAAAATCGGTATTTATAAAAATTTACATTGGCATTCAAAAAATCTTCAAAATTAATAGAAAAAAAACGTTGTCAGTTCTTCACTGCAAAGTCCAGCTAATGATGGCCTCTGATAATAAAAGAAGCCTTTCCATCTATTACAATGGCTGTTAGTGCCATTTGTTGAGAAAAACTGTCAATGTATCAACCCTGCCTATGTATCATACCTCCCCTACCTCTCCTACTTGTTCGTTTTAAAAGGGCTTGAAAATTAAACAAATGTCTGAATAATTTCTTTAAAATATCTTCATTAAAAATATTTCGGCGGCTGTCAGAATAAAAATAATATCTAGCAAAAAATATCAAAATAAATAAATGATAATTACGTCTTCCAAATATTTTTGCTCATGATTTAAAGTTGCTTTAACACTTTTTATCCTGACGGCACTTTTATGTACCATGGAAGAAAATTCAAATCACAATTTATTTAACGCCTTGGGTACATTTGACGACTGAGACTTGTCATGCATTTGACTACTAGCGCTTATTTTTATATTCTATTCATACCACTATTTAAAGGAAAATATTTTTGTACTATTTTTTTCTTGCACATACTGTCAAAATGTATATGAAAGATTTTTGCTTTGAGAAAGTGGTGCGAGGTAAAAACGAACAAACAAACAACAACAAAAAAAGCGCCAGTGACACCCCTGTGATAAATCCGTACCCAAGGGGTTAATTCGTCTACTAATAAAAGCAGATTACACTTTTCATACAAAATAATTTGCTCAATCCTATTTAGAAAGCACAGCAAAAGACTTCGAAGCTAAACATTTTTTAATGTGGTTATTTTCGCAACCATTTTCCTAGGTGTAGCTTTTATCCTATTAAAAAATGCTTTTCGAAAAATTTGCAACTACAGAACACTTCTCTGTTTCAGATAGGATCACAATACATTTATTTACACTGTTATTATAAGAATTGTGAGATTTCAATAACAGTTTTTTGGTTAATTAATCTAATTATACTTGTAAATATTTTGCAAAAGAAGCTCTAACTACCGATTTAATAAATCAGTTTTAATAAAAAAAAATATCTGAAAATCAAACTAATATTATATAGGTTGTTCTGGATATATCAGACATTAACGTAAATAATTATTAGGGTGATGCAATTTATTTAGTCAAAATTCAGTATATAAGCCGGTTAAAGCTATTTTTTAAACAAATAGTGTTTTTTTTTTTTTCTCTGAAAAATCTCCTCTTTTTATTCCTTAGAATAATCGTTCTTTAATGAATGAAAATAAGATTCCCAACTTTTCTTTAGTAATTTAAAAAATGATTTTTTCAGTGACCTACATACACATAATAACAAAAAAAAAGAACAAAATCATCAAAGATGGTAATAAAATATATGCATTCATAGAAATAAAAAGAAACTTGACTGAGAGCAATCTGAGAAAATTATTAAAAATCTTAAGGTCGGTTGAGTAATAGATTTCAAAATCAGGTGATAAAATGTATGAAATTATTTGAATACCCAGCTATTATGCATTCAGCTTCACATATACTATGGTTTTAATCATATATTCTAGTCTCTCTATTTTAAAAAAAGATAACTAACGCTGCTGCAGTTAATGAATTTTTTTTTTTTTTTTTTTTTTTTTTTTTACCAGAGATCTTTCTGGGCTTATATTAAGAAAACTATTGCATATAAAAATAGGCAAATTAAGTTTTATATAGAAATGCTTGATAAATACGCTAAAGCAGATATTCTTTAAATCAAATAATTATTTTAACCCTTTAAGCGTCCTGCAGAATTTTCCATTTATGTTTAACAATTCGAAACATAGTTGCTATGAATAAATTGGTATAAAAAATTTATTTGAAAACCTTACATATTTATTTGTCTTATTCACTAAAAAAAATTACCTTTAATATGAATTTTGTGTTAAATCAGCCTTCAATTCCAATAGTTACGTGACGGAAAAACAGGGTTACGACGCTTAAAGGGTTAAAGTCTATTTAATGCTGAAATCAGTCAAAATAGTTCAGTTAAAAAATATTTAAAAAACAAAAACTTTGTATAGGAATTTAATCAATGTAGGAACATGCTTTCTGTGTAAAAAGCACCTGGAATTTATTATTTAAAAGACGCCCGTAAAAGATATCACGACAATGTTCCCCCCTGTAATTTGGGAACACTGTGCTAAGTTAACAGGTCTCGGGACTCTTAAAGCTTCAACATTTTCGAAATTTAAATTTTTTAGATGTTGAACTTCCATCTTTTCTGAACATTTTGATATAATTATTTCCTTGAAATTCCTATTAGAACAGTAGTTTTGGTTATTAAATTATAACCTTTCAATCGCTGAAGCTGCGTTTCCGAAACATTAAAGTTATTTTTCTGAAAATGACGTTTTTGGGCATTACGCTCATGTTATATCATAAGTTTATAAATATTTTTTCATGAAATTTTCAAAACATATGTTTCATTTTAGTCTGTATCAACTGAACCTAAAATTTAATTTTTATTGTTCAAATAAAATATTTTTTAGGTAGTTATACTCTTAAAATTTACAAAATTTTGTGTCAGCAAAAAACAACTTTGTATTAAAAGTATAAAAATGCTTTAAATACAAATTTATTTAGGTTTAGGGGAATTATTACACTCTGAAGTATAATTAGGCATAAAAACTGTTTCATCTTAGTCTGTATAAACTGAACCCAAAATTTAATTTTTATTGTTCAAATAAAATATTTTTTTCGGTAGTTATACTGTTGAAATTTACAAAATTTTGTATTAGCTAAAACCAACGTTGTATTAAAAATATAAAAATGCTTTAAATACAAATTTATTTAGGTGTAGGGGAATTATTACACTCTGAAGTATAATTAGGCTCAAAAACTTTCATTCTAGTTGCAAAATGTACTTTGTAATCGTGCGCGTAAGCTGTTATACCAATTTTCTGCTTGACAAATGTGTGATAGTTTGGAGCCCCCTATAAATACTAATTCTGCATATTGCAATTTTTTGAATACATGAAACGAAAGAACATATTTATATCTTTCAATCCCAATAAAAATTGTGTTTTTAAATCATACACGTTTTAAGATATTAAATGTCGAAAATTGTCCTTTTTTTTCATTTTTTCCAATCCTATGAGTCCTGAGACCCCTTAAGATGCGGAATTTGGGTACCAACTGTGACCTTAGTGGCTTAGTGTGTTGACAGTTGCGTTCTTTTTTTTTTTTTTTTTTTTTTTTTTTTTTTGGACACATTTCAGAATACTCTGCAATTTTTAGAATAAAAATATTAGTTTAACAAAGAGTTTACATAAAATTTTGCGTTTACAGCATAATTTCTTGTGCCGAATCACTGAAACTGTTACAAAAGACTTGCGGTGAATCATGCATGTCGAAAATACAGACATATGACTTGTAGTATAAGGCATTCATTAATGGGCCGAGAAGTGGTAATGTATTTGGCTCGTTCTGGTTGGCCTTCATTGTCTAAGAACGAATCAAAAATGAATAAAATCAAAAAGCTGGTGCTCAACAATCGACATATGAATCTTAGAGAGTTGGCTCAAAATATCGCACATATTTTATCGCCCGGTACCGTGGTGATCAATAAGTGGAGGCTGCTGTCACGCTAAGGGTCCGGGTTCGAGTCCCTAGGTAAGACATGGATGAAATTGTGTTTGTGTTTTCAATAGTAATATGTGTATGTAATGTAGAGAAATAAAAATTGTTATGTCTGGTTTGTATTACAATTTCTGTTTATAAATAAGGGTCATTCGAGGCGGCAGCCATTTTTGCTACAGGCCTCAAAGCAATATCTCCGCTACGGTGGATTTCAAATCGCACATATCTCTTAACCCTTACCGGCGCGGTGTCCTTAAAAAAGGACACCTAATTTTGATTCGAAAACTGACAAACGGCAACAAGAATATTTAACAATTTTCCTATTATAATGTACATGAAAATAAGCAAGTTCGTATTTTTTAATAAATTGGTTTATAAATTGCGGTGTCAGTCCATTATTTCATCAGTTTATAAACAGAATTATTCCGCGCCTGTAAGGGTTAAGTCCTTTCAGAACGTTGTAACTAATAATTTGAGCATGAAACGCATCGCCGCACGACTGCTTTCGAAAAAGCTCAATTTTCTCCTATTATTTTTCAAGAATTTTTAGTCAAAAATGCAACTAATGTCATCGACAAAGGACAGTACTTGTTTGGTATGGCCTAATGTGACTTTTTCCTGTTCACGAAGCTAAAATCACCATTTGGAGGAAAATGTTTTGAAACAGAAAGTGTTTTGAGTCAGTTGAGGCCATAAAAGAAAAATCGCAGAAGGCATTGAAAACCATACCCCAATCCATCCACCTGAAAAGTACGGAAGACTGGATCCTGTGGTGACACAGTTGTATTGAACTCGATGGAGGTGGAAAAATAAATTTTATGAATAAATTAATTTTGTTGTGTTTATTTAACAATTCCGGCTGCTTTTTGCACCAAAGATACCTCACAAGCTTGAGGTGCAGAGTGTGCAATTTTGTTTTTAATTTGACTCATTTTTTGGGTTATACATACATATATTTATTTTTTTTTTTTTACTTAAAATTTCATTATTTCAATAAATTTAGAAAAGATCATTTTTTTTTTTTATATTGAGGCCAATTTGTAAAAAAGCTCAAATAATAATATTTCCTTTCGATTAAATAAATAAATAAATAAATAAATATACATATAATCATAAGACGAAATGCAATATTTCACCTTGATTCAATCGCAAACTACGCAATAGGAACTTTAAAACTTTATTACTTTAAAAAAATGTATTTCAACGTGACTATTAAAAACAAAAATAAAACTTTTAAATAATAATTAATTGATCATGTGTTAAAAGCAATAAATGGTAAACTATGCGCCAAAAAATGGATTTTCGAGAGAATAATAAATCTATACTAATATTATAAAGAAGTAATGTTTGTAGGAGAAATCTCTGGAACTACAGAACCGATTTTAAAAGTAATGGTGTGAGCCCCTGCTCCAACATAGGCGATATTTAATGTCGTTTATTGAACCCGTACGGGGGTGTAGGAATGAAAAAGTTCTAAAATTGTGATCTGTGTGATACTGACGGGATTGATTAGATACTTCAAATTTCGCATGGTAGTAATTTATAAGATTTAAATCTAAGAGCAGTTTCTAAAAGATTCGAAATTTAAGAGGGTGAAGTGCGTAAAAAGCTTTCTTAAGGGCGACCGTGGTTACGAAACCGTGGACCGTACGGATCGTGGGGGACGTAAATGGTAAAAACGGTTAAAAAAGAATCGAAATTTAAAAGGATGAAGTTTAAAAGGCTGAAAGCATTCTATAAATGTTCTGAATTGCGAATTCTATGGAATCGTTAAGGACAGAAATTTAAAATTTGACATGGCTGCTACTTTGCTACGTCTTAAAAGTAACATTCATATCAAATATTGAATTTCTGTCCCTAATAATTCCTTATAAATCATAACTAAGACGCTTACCGCTCATTTCACTCATTTAAATTTCGAATTTTTTTAGAAACCGTTCTCAGTGAGCATTTTCATATTAACAGAATCGTAATGCCAAAGGGTATATCCGGGTTTCAGATTAAAATATGCCCTTGAGTTTACCAAGTCGAGTCCTACATGAATCGATTACAGAAACGGTCGATTGGTGTTCTCATGTTGCTGCTATAATGTTCTATCTTTCGTTTGCACGGTATTTGTCTAAAATTGTCCGTCCTGCACAGATTTTAAGCAGGCTTTTCGATGTTAAAAATATAAATCATGTTGTCAACGAAGACAGCGATGAAGATTGATTGTTAATTATTTTCTAAAAACAGTCGAAACAATTAATGTTAATGCTTTTTTATAAAAAAATATTTTTTCTTGTTAACGATAACAATCAGTTATGAATTCCATGATTAATATATTGCATGTACACAAAAGCACTAAAAGTACCCATGATAAATAAACGTACAGATTTTATTATTATTATTATTATTATTATTATTATTATTATTATTATTATTATTAAGGACTAGAAATTTGAAATTTCACATGGAGATTATTTTTAAGGTACAAGTCATCGCTCAGAATTATATACAAAGAAGAAACGAAATTTAAAAATGTGGAGTGAGCGAAAACATTCTAAAAACTTTCTAAATTATGATTTCTATGGAATTTTGCATAATTTGTGTTAATTAAATCCACATCCATTTCAAATTTAGCTGACATATTTACAATTCCGACTACAAACCACTAGCAGCTATCAATGTGCTATTGTAATATTAATGCCTTTCTTATAAATAAGTGAGTTTATTTATTAAATTCTAGCAGTTAAATGTCTTTAAAAATAATTGGAAAACACTTGCAAATTTGCAGTTTATAATTAAAATACTTAACTGTACAAAAGACAATTTTGGCTAAAAAGGGCCACTTTTGCTCAAATAATAATAATAAAAAGTGTATTAAAGACAATGAAGCCACCGACTTGGCTTTTTTAAAAATTTAGCCAGTTTTTTTGCAACGCATTTATGGTGTAAAGCTTCCGCTATATATTTTTTTTTCCTGATTATTTATTTGATTTTTTAATCCTAGACACAGGCCACGTCAGGCGGATCAGCTAATAGAGAATTTAAAAAAAAGTAACAGTTAAATGATCGCGTTAAAAGCAGTAAAAGGGGGGAAATTGTGCCATGTTAAACTGCTTAAATAGTAATATAGACAACCCAAATAGCATTTTTAATTTGCAGAAAATATGCAACAGTCTTGATTTGAAAACCTGCAAAGCTGCAGCAAGCTCAGCATGGCAAGACTGAATGTTCATAACAAGACAGCAGCAAGATAACGTAAACGCCGAAGTCACCACACTTTGAACTTGCAACCAACTTGTCGTGCAAGTTAAATTCATGCTGTATCAAATTTATTGCAAATTAACGGCAAACAATTAATCAAAAATACTGCAAACTTACTGCAAAGTAGCAATCTTTCCACGCCCCAATATCAGTTTACAACTGTTACACTGTAAGTTTAACACCTCGGAAGGGCCCATAGACCTGGTCAGGTCTATGGATACGAACACATCGCCATAAACAAGTTAAGGTAATATTTGTACCTCTCAATACGAGCTTTTTTTTTTTGGTATTTGATAAGTAAAGCATTTAGGAAAAGCGGTGCCAACCGAATAAAATATCTGCAATTTCTGAGTATGTGCTTATTGTCTATTCTCTAAACAGAGGGACTTTTTGCTTTCGTCACTTTCGTGAATTAAAGACAGTCCTGCTATCAGTTTCACAACAAACTACTCATGGAAGTGGGGGATGGTATACCTTGCGGGAAATTTGCTGCGAATTTCTCAATTAAAATTTGTCGCGGCAAGATAATGTCCGAAAAAATAAAACTTGCTGCTAATGTTCATGCAATCTGGAAAGTAGCTTCAAATTAAAAAATCTCTTTTCATGCGAATAATAAAGAGAGAGAAAAAACTTTCGGTAAAATGTCACATTTAAAAGGATACATTTAAAACAATTTTCTTATAGCGTCGATATAAACTTTTGGGAAGCAGCGATATGGTTTACTGAGCTATAATATACAAACTGATTTTCAAATGTTTAATTGCTCGTATTTAATAAATCACGGAAAAATACATTAGCTATCTGGACAGCAGTTGATTAGGCCTTAAAACCCACCAGTCAAAGGAAAATGAATGGTAATTTGATTACAGAAGATCTTCACTGGTCGTTTCATTATAATTAAATATTCCGTAGTATTTTTAAAACAGAGCAAATTAGCACGTTTTTAGAGCCTGAAATGTCTGAATGGAGAATGGCGAGCATAATGGGCGAGCCCCATAGCTTTGAAAAAACAAAACAAATATTTTCCTTTAAATAAACAGTGAAATAACAACAACAACAATAATAATAATGAAATATTTTTAAAATGAAATTTGCTTGAGAATTGAATGCAGGGAATCAACATAAAACGTTTTAAAATTTCCAAATCAAATTAGAAAAACTTACAATAGTTTAATAATGTCAAAGTCAGAGCATTTCACAAAATAATAAGCCATCGAAATAATTCAGCAATCATTTGCAATCAGAATTTCAATAATTGTATTTCAATAATTTGCAATCAGAATAAAATAAAAAAAATCTGAAAAAATAATAATAAAAGTAATAAGAATTAAAGTGTGATTTCTTTCAGATTTCCCTCTATGTTAATTATTAAAAAATGCAATTAACAAATTCTTAAAATGTCTAATGTAAAAAGTCATTAAAATATTTCCATTCGCAATTAGTATAAAGTTTTCACAGGTTTTAAGAATAAAGTGATATTTAAAACATGATATACTTTTGCTGAAAGTTAATTAAACCAAGTAAATCTCCTAAAACAAAAATAATTAAGAAGGCATGTGAATAATTTCTAAAAAAAGTATATATATATATATATATATATATAAAATCAGTCAAGTGCAAGTATTACTCTCGCACAGAGGGCTCCGTATAATAAATATATTAATTAGTTACTCTAATATTACAAAACATCGTTGCTTAAAGAATAATAAGTTGTTTTCTAGGCTTTAAAAACCGATGGGGCATAGAGTACGCCACCTGTGTCTTTGTCCAAACCGTCTGTGTCTTTAAAGGTTAATATCTCAGTTCAATTATGACAATCTGTTTTCGGAAATTGTTATCAACAACCCTTTTATACTTCTGCGAAGGTAGGTACAATCGTGGAAAAAAAATAAACACCCCCTACTAAATCCTCAACAAATTATCGTAGAAGAAAGTTACTGGTACCGAACGATTGGAAATAAAGTCTACTTTTAAATGATGCACATAAAATTTGCTTAGGGGGCCATCTACTTATTAAAACGAACCATAACTTTGTTTTTTTCAATAGCAGTACACAATTCTAACAGCATAAATGAGCTCTATAACCATCAATTAGCCTAAAAACAATTTTTTTATGCAATTCGTACCATAAGTTTCCGAGAAATTAATTATTTTAAAACGAGCGTATTTTAAGGGCTGTATCCAAATTGAAGTTCGGTACTCGATTGTTAACCGAGAGAGCCACCTTCTTGATACAGGCACCTTAAGCACCACTCAAGCAGTCATTGAAGCACGCTAGATTACAGGACATCATAAGAAATTTCAAAATATCTAGTCACTTCTATCATAGACGGCCCCTTAAACCATCATTTAGCCGTTTTTTAGGCATAATTTGAAAACTACTTGGAAGAAAAATGTGAAATTTTGGATTTCCATAAAGCATGACTTAATAAATCTAAATCCATCAAAAAAAACTGTAGGTTGCAATTCATAATTTTTTCGAATATTAATTTCATAATTCATAAATCATATCATAAAATTATAAAAATTGCAAATTCATCGTATTTATGTATGGGTATGTTAGTATTATTGCTACACAAAATATTAGCACATTAGGAGCATAATTTCAGGAGATATAAATAAAAATATGAAAATGTAATTTAACATTAGAAGCACTCAATTTTGAATGTCTATAATTCAAAAACTTACCGTTCAAATGACTTGAAATTTCGTTTCTACGCATAGTTTGAAGCGAAGATTTGAAATATCTCATTACATTTGGGTATTGTCATTGAAAAAAAATGAAGTTTGGATACGTTTTAATATGTGGATGGCCGCCTAAGCAAATTTTATGTACATCATTTAAAAGTAGACTTTATTTCCAATCGTCCGGTACCAGTAACTTTCTTCTACGATAATTTGTTGAGTAGTAGGGCGGTGTTTACTTTTTTTCCACAACTGTACCTACAGGGCTCCTCTACTTCTTTGCTGAATGACCGCAAATCGAAATTTGTGCGTAACGGAAAAATACCATTTTCTCAAAATGTATGTGACCTAGGATAATCGCTATAGTTTTTTTTCAAGGTTTAAATAAACTTCTACTACCCCTAATGTTTTGCAAATTTTAGTGTCAGTAGATTCGAAATAGAGGAGTGTTGACATATTTTTTCATTCCATTTTCGACTATATTTCTTAAAATATAATACCTAAAATTAAAAGAACTGTATTTTTGAGTTCGGCGTTACGAAAGCTTTCATACGATATCCCACACGATATACATAGCAAGGATTTTTTTCAAGTAACTTAATTAGCCCGTACATTTTTCCTAAATACGTTTGTGAATGCTTAATAATCTATAAATATGTGGACCAATAACCTGTATTACTTCAGCCAATTTCAACTTTCCACATTCCATAGTTTACGACTAAAATGTCTGTAACAGATGGACAGACAGGCACAGGAGTGATCTTATAATGGTTCCGTTTTTTCTTTTTAAGTACAGAAACCTTAAAATGTAATTTACACAAATTTAAATTCTCTAATGCAAAAAGTCATTAAAATGTATTCAATCGCAATTAGTATAAAGTTATCACAGGTGTTAACAATAAAGGGTGTTAACAATAAAGGGAAATTTAACCTCTTGAAGGGCGGTGATGCCGTCACGGAATCACATAATTGTAATCCCAATTTGCCACATCGGCACCGGAATTTTATGATGAAAATGTCATCTTTATTAAATACGCGAAAATTTAGTTTTACTTGTTTACAAATAAAATCTCTTGTTTATACTGGTGTCACTAAATTATTTGAACATTTTACGAATACCTTGCCCCTGAAATGGTGAACCCCTTAACGGTCGTATTAAATTACGGTTGAAAAATTCAATTTGCTTATTGGCACCTCTTTTTTGAAAAAGAAATATTCACTTTATTTAATGACAGGTAAAATGATACCATAATAAAACTAATTACACTAGTTTATAAAACTGGTGGGAATCAAACAAATCTGAATAAATCTAAAAAAGGACACAGCCGGTGAATATGACGGGAGCGAGAATTAAGGGGTTTGAAAAGCATGATATTCTTTTCTTGAAGGTTTAAATCTTCTATAACAAAAATAATTAAGAAGACATGTGAATAATTTCTGAAAAAAAATCTCTTCAGATCCATAATTATAATTGTCTTTAATGTGAGAAGTAACAGTCTCACCTTTTCTTAGAGACCTAAAAGAAAACATATTAAAAGTGAAAAAAAAAATCAATCCGAAAAAAGTCGTAAAAGAATGAATAAACACTCACAAATAAAAAAGCAGTCATTACTGAAAAGTAATCTGTAAAAATTTTCAGAATCTCAATGTTCGTCGAATGAATAAATTTCAAAACACAAGAGAAAATATATGAGAGAATTAGAAAATTCGCTTTTTTATGCATTCAGTTTCATACATGTTTTTTTTAGAAAATATATTCAAGAATTTAAAGAAAAATGAATCAGCAAGTGTTTTTCTTTATCTTAACATTTTAATTTAAAAATGTTATCTGATATATAAAAATGAAAATGTGTCTGTCTCTCTGTCTGTAATGCTATACAAATTCACAGTTTGGAAGCCAGAAGTGTGAAACGTTATGTACATGTGTATTAAAACACGGCCGAGGCAACTAAAGAAATCCAGAATCGAAATAATTTACAGTTAACTTTTAATTAATAAAAAACCGCCGATTTTTCAGCAATTTCCGATCAAATTAAAAAAAATTTCGTTATAGTATCTGCCAACAATTAAAATCTCACAATAAAATTCTTACCACAACAATTACCTTTCTATTCCAAGATGCATTGCATATTACGTATTTCATGCTGCAATTCTAAAAAGCTGTAGCGGGTATTACGATAATTCTTTTACCCCACATGCAAATAATTAGAGATTATTTTATTGCGCTTAATTATTGCAAATTTTTAAATATAAAGAAACACTACATTTTCTAACTGTATCAGTAATAGTCAACAAAACTTTTTATTCTATTTATTCCAAAGATATCGTTTTATCGTCTGCTGCCATAGTGACATGATAAATTAAATTTCATAAAAAAGGCACAGTAGTAGAAAAACATTTTACGAAATCGAATATTTATTTTTTATTTTGCTTTTAAAATTAAATTCATGAACTCCCGTGCATAGAACGGGTTAAACAGCTAGTTAGTCATAAAACATTTAAACTGATCAAAATTAAAGTGAAAAAACAAAACACAAAATGCTGAATGGTGTTTATAAAATAAATTAAAAACTAAACAAACATTAAATTTAAAACAATCAACGTGTCTTTCATCCTATATGACCACCACCAGGAAAAAGTTTTATATTGCTTTTAAAGAGCAAAGCCAAACCGTCTTCAAATAAAATATTTCGTGATGTTTCCAATCATGTAACACTTCAACCGATCGTAAGAAAGAAAATATGCAGTAGCATCATCTTTATCAGTTTTATATGGATGGATGTTGCCACTACATAATTTCTTTCGTACGATTGGTAAAAGTGTTAAATGATTGGAAACACAACGAACTTTTTAAAATCAAGACTGTTTGGCTTTGTTCTTTAAAAGCAATATACAGCTCTTTACTGATGATCGTCATAGACGATAACTGAAACGTTGATTATTTAAATTTTATTTTAATGTTGTTGTTTTTTTCTATTTATTTTATATACATCATTCAGCGATTTTGTGATTTTTATTTTCGCGTTAATATTGAACTTTTCATGGTGCAAATGTCCAGATATTTTATTATTAATTTAAAACGTTTTTACAAAATGAAGTTCTTTGGTAAGAATTCAACGCAGTTCAATTATTTAATAAAAGGGCATTTTCAAATTGTAAAAATAAGTAAAAAAAAAAACTTATGAGAAATTAATAATTATGTTTTGTACAATAATTAAAAAATATATTATTTAATGATATATATATATCTACAGAGGAGAGTAACCGAATTTGGACCACTTCACATATTTTCAGATTTAACTCACTTATTTTTTGAAATATCTGCAAAATATCATTACAAGGGGGTCAATCTATTCCTCTAATAACTAAATAAATCTTTAAATCAATTTCTTTTCGAAAATCTTAAAGTTCATTTTAATTTGAAAAAAATGTCAAAAGTGGTCCAAATTCAGCAAATGGTCGCCTAAGTTGGACCCCAGTCTCCTAAATTGGACCATAAATATCAGGTTGTTTTAATGACTAGGGAATATAACTAATATTAATAAAGCAAAGTTTGCGATTAATGAAACAATCAAACAAAATAACAGCAATAAAATATAATGAAATCAAATATTTCAAAATAAGAGTAATTATTTCAAATCAAAATGTATTCAAAATATAAATCAAAGTTATCAGTAATTAAGAATAGAAATTATGGAACTAATTGTCAGTTACTTGAATATCATGTAAGGAGTGGTGCAAAACTTACACATGAATTTCGTTTACTGATTTTTTTTCCAGCGCACACAACATGGAACTGTATTTGGCAATCTGAACACTGAAACATTTCTGCTATTTTATTTTTCTTACAAATTAGGCAAAAACAATCATCACTGTCTAGATTTTTTTTTAGATTCTGAATTATTAGCCCCTTTTTGCTTGCAACAGAAGTTTTCTTTACATTATGTTTGTAGTTCTTCCCTTCCATCATTTTCTTGCTAATTGCATTACGCCTATTTTTTAAAACTTGATGTTCCAATTGCTTTTGAGCTGTGATAGCTTCCTTTTTGTAGTTTTTTTTTTCCAAGGTTTACTTTATATGGCGAAGATGTTAACATAACTGTTTTTTGGCTCCCTCTGTACATTGATTTAACTGGATTATCAAGGGAGATAACATTTCTAATATTTTTTTGGATTTTGGGGAGTTTTTGTAGCTGCAGGTCAATTTCTTCACAACTTACTCTCTCCCTTTTGTTTCCTGTATCTTTAACAGCTTTTGCTGTTACGGATGTTTGTCTTCCAGACAGTTTGTCTGTGTCTTTTTCAATATTTTCAACATTTTCAACATTAGATTAAAAAAAGTGTTTCAAAAATATCCTGTATTGAAAAATATGCTACGATTAATCAAACGCAAACATTATATATTCAAACAGTGTTGTATTCACACCCCACCGGAACCTTGAAATAGCCACTCCCCCCCGGAAGGTTTGAGATTTTGTGCGTTTCAATGGCAAAAAAGTGTAAATCTACCCACCAGAATTGTAAAAAGTCTGCCATCGCAAATATCTTCCAGGAGGAAAATGTTCGAATTCAACTCTGTAAACCAAATACGCCGTAGGAATAAGGAATTCAAGAAAATAAATACAAATACATACAAGATAAAAGAATTTGGAAACACAATTTATTGCATAAACATATAAAAATATTTTTAAGGCCTAAACTGCATTAAAAAATATTCCAAATATACAAAAAAAAAAAAAAACTTTCATGGTAATCCATTATAAAATATTAAAAAAAAAGAATAGTATACAAAGCGTACCGTCCTCGAAATTCATTACTTACTTTTCAAAGTTATGATCGCATATCTGGCCCAATTTAAGCAACTTACATTGGCCCAATTTCGGCAACTGCACCATTTTTTAAAACACATAATCACAAGACTAAGAACAAAACGAAATCGCGTGAACAATATGCGCAATAAACAGATGAATTCATATATGTATATGAAAACATAACAACTTTCCTCAGTTTTAAAGTATTCACTTACGTTTAGTAGGAAAAAAATTAGATCAAAACAGCTAACTTTAGGTTTTTTTAAATTGTCTGAAAACAGCACGTGTTAGGCGATTGATTCTTCTAATCATGGGTGACGTCATTCTGATGAGTAGGATTTCAGCGGTAGATGACGTCTCTTCCGGTAAGTAACGTCAGAATGGCAACGGTTCAATTAAAGCGGCGGTCCAGATATGGCTACTCTCCCCTATCTATATATTTAATTTTTTTAGAATGAACGAGATTTTTTAAAAGAGTTCAAAATTATATCAAAATAACAATTCACAAATTAATATCTCATAAAAATTATAAGAATCACAATCAGAATAAAACAAAACAAAACAAAAAAAACCTCTTCAGATTCATAATGATAATTGTTCTTTAATGTGTTAAGTAACAGTCTCAACTTTTCTTATACACCTAAAAGAAAACTTAGTAAAAGTAAAAATAGACCAATCAATCCGAAAAAAAGTAAGTCAAAGAACGAAGAAAATATAGGCACTCTCAGAAATAAAAAAAGCAGTCATTACTGAAATAAATGTGTGAAAATTTTCCGAATCTTAACTTTAGTCGGATTAATAAATTTCAAAACACAAGTGGAAATATAAGAGAATTGGAAAATACAGTTTTAATGCATCAGTTTCGCTCATGATGTTTTATAAAATATATTCAACAATTTAAAGAAAAATGAATCAGCAAGTGTTTTTCTTTATCTTAACATTTTAATTAAAAAATAATAGTAGTTGTGAAATAATTAAAAATGATACTTAAAAACTCTTATGATACTGAACAGCGTACATATAAATAAAAATTATATTAAAAACACATTAAAAATCAATCCCAACGTTTCATGCTCTTTCGAATAAGCCATCATCAGGGGATATGGTTCTTGACCTCCACGAAGCAAAGTTACAAACAGCACTGTCACTTTCACAACATCAAACTGAAAACATTTCGGTAATTGATCATTAAACATCCAAAAACAATACAGCATCGGATATGGCGCCATCTGTTGGTAGGCTAATACACTATTATCAGAAACTATGAAAATCCGAAATAAACATTACGAATGTACTTCTTTTAGAATATCCAACCAAACATTAGAAATCTGAAATGAAATATTGTCATTGCATACTCCGTTTTTTCTCAGACTAATTTCTATGGATTCACTTATAAGGGCTTTAAGTGGGTTGGAATATTTAGACATAATTTTTACATCGTCAAAATGAACTGCCTTGACACTGCCTTTAAATGCTAATCTAGATAAAGCTGTAGATTGTCTATTGAATTTTAAATCTCTTTTATGTTCTTTAATTCTTTCAAACAGGCATCGTTTTGTCATTCCAATATCTGAAGTTAATAGACCAGTATTGAGTTGAAAAGGGATTTCGCAAACACCAGAATGAATAAAAATTGGTAGAGGATCTTGCTTTCTGCTAATAGCTGCAAACAGATTTTTTTAGGGGGAGGCAACAAGAAGAGTTCTGAACCCGTTAAAAATTCTCCTTAAATTCTTCCTAAAAATTCTTATTGTAATTAAAAATGTTTTTACAAAATGAAATACATATAAAAGCACAAATAATTGTACAAAAATTACTTTCAGGTGCATACATATAATATAAAGATATTTAAAATACAAATTAAAACATCTTAAAATACATTTAAAAAACCCAGAACATTTTCAACCATTACAAGGCCGTCATCAGTAGGATTTAAATGTTTTTATAATTAATTAGTTAGTTATTATTAATTAGTAGTTATTACAGAATTTAAATGTTGTTAATAATAACAACATTCAATGTGAAGTACCGTATTTACTCGTGCATACCGCGTTTTCGTGTATAACGCGCACCCCGTACTTTAAAAGAAAAAATGGAGGATTTTTTTATCTCGTATATAACGCGCACCATAAAATATTGGATTAACGTTGTGTGGGAACGTCGGCTAGGTGCTTTACGTCCGCCATCGATGCTGTTCCTGGAAAGCTTCCGTCGACACATGACACCTGAAGTAAAAGCGAAAATTCGTCGCTCAAGTGATTTGGTTGTGATACAAGGTGGGATGACGAAAGTGCTGCAGCCCTTAGATGTTGTCATCGCCCGAGCATTTAAGGTTGCACTTCAACATGCCTACAATCGGTGGCTGATAACAACAGATCACAACTTCACTCAAAGTGAAAGAATGAAGTGTGCCTCTTTCTCAACTGTATGTGAGTGGATTTGTGAAGCTTGGAAATCCACCTCAACCGAGATGATAATAAAGAGCTTCAAAGGGACAGGAATTTACACTGAGATAGATGGAACTGAAGACGATGTAATTTACGAGGATATTGACTGCGCCAGTGAATTGCTAATTAGCATTTAAATAATGTTACTAGCGCTGTAGTATAAAAAAAGTGCAAGGAGTGAAATAAAGAGGCAGCAATACTTATATTAACTAGTATTTTTCCAGTTTGTAATTAAAATCATTTAATTACACACAGCAGTAAAAAATTATTCCGTGTATAACGCGCACCCGGGGTTTTTGCCCAAAATTTTTGAAAATAAAGTGCGCGTTATACACGAGTAAATACGGTAACTTAATGTGAAGAAGTTTTTAATGTGAAGTAACAGTATCAACTTTTCTTTGATACCTAAAAGAAAAGTTATTAAAAGCGAAAAAAGACCAATCACTCTAAAATATAAAATAAAATATAAAAGTCGTCAAAGAACGGAGAAAATTATAGGCACACTCAGAAATAAAAAAGCAGTCATTACTGAAAGAAATGTGTGGAAATTTTCAGAATCTCAATGTTCGTCGAATGAGTAAATTTCAAAACACAAGAGAAAATATATGAAAGCATTTGGAAATTCGCTTTTTTATGCATTCAGTTTCGCTCATGTTGTTTTAGAAAATATATTCAAGAATTTAAAGAAAAATGAATCAGCAAGTGTTTTTCTTTATCTTAACAATTAAAAAAATAATAGTAGTTATGAAATAATTAAAAATGATTTTACAAAATGAAATTCGTTGGTCGTAGTTCATCAAAGGATATTTACAAATTTTTTAAATAAGTAATAATAATAATAATAATAATAATTTTGTTTTCTACGGTAATTAAAAAATATATTATTTAAAGACATAAATATAAATATATTTGAATATTTTAGAATGAACGAGATTTTTGAAAAAAAAATTCAAAAACATGTATCAAAATAGAGCAATTCACAAATTAATAACCAATTTAAATAATTGCGATCGCAATCAGAATATATATAACCAAAACCAAAATTTAAAAAATATATTAAGTTATAATATGAGTTATAAATTATATATTATATATTAAGTTATAATATATTAAGCATAAAAATATAATTAACACAATCTTAATAAGAGTACTGTAAGAAGTCATGAAATTATTTCCAATTAGAATATTAATAGTTAATTGTATAATAGTGATCACTGGTTTTAAAAATAAAGTGATATTTAAACATGACATACTTTTACTGAAGGTTTAAATCTTCTATAACTAAAATAATTAAGGAAACATGTGAATTATTTCTGGAAAAAAAAAACCCTTCATATTCGAAATTGTTCTTTAAAGTGCGAAGTAACAGCCTCACCTTTTTTTAGATACCTAAAAGAAAGCTTATTAAAAGTGAAAAAAAAGACCAATCAATCTAAAAAAAAGAAAAAAAAAAAAACTAACTCTTCTAAGATCAAAGAACGTTATACGAGCACTTAAGAAATGAAAAAGTAGTCATTACTGAGTCAGAAATCTGTTAAAATTTTCAGAATCTTAATGTTAGACGAATGACTATATTTGAAATCACAAGAGAAAATATAAGAAAGAATTTGAAAATGTGCTTTTTATGCATTCAGTTTCGCTTATTATGTTTAAAAAAAAAATGATTCTACAATTTCTACAAGAAAAGTGAATAAGCAAGTGTCTTTCTTTATCTTAACATTTTAATTAAAAAATAACAGCAGTCATAAAATAATTAAAATGATCAGTATTAACGTGAAAATAAAAATCACAAAATTACCGAATGGTGTACATAAAATAAATTAAAAACTAAAAAAACATTAAAATTAAAGTAATTAACGTTTCATTCATCATCTATGACCATCGTCTGGAAAGAGTATTATATTACTTTTAACGAGCAAAGCCAAACCGTCTTGAATTAAAAAATTTCGTTATGCTTCCAATCATTTAACACTTTAACCGATCGTAAGAAAGAAAATATGCAGTGGTACCATCTTTATCATTTTTATATCGATGGATGGTGCCACTACTTATTTTCTTTCTTACAGTCGGTTAAAGTGTTAAGTGATGGGAAACATAACGAACTTTTTAAATTCAAGACGGTTTGGCTTTGCTCTCTAAAAGCTCTTTCCTGACGATAGTCATAGATGATGAATGAAACGTTGATTATTTTAATTTAATTTTAATGTTTGTTTAGTTTTTAATTTATTTTATAAAAGCCATTCAGTAATTTTATGATTTTTATTTGCACGTTAATATTGAACTTTTCATGGTGTAAATGTCCACTTATTTTATTAAGAACGAGGTTTTCAAAAACATATCAAAATAGAGCAATTCACAAATTAATATCTCATAGAAATAATAATGATCCAAATCAGAATAAAACCGAAAAAAAGAGAACTCGTCAGATTCATAAAGATAATTGTTCTTTAATGTGTGAAGTAAAAGTCTCACTTTTCTAAGAAAACGTATTAAAAGTGTAAAAAGACCAAGCAATCCGAAAAAAAGTAGCCAAAGGAGGAAGAAAATTATACGAACACTCGGAAAAAAAAAAAACAGTCATTACTGAAAGAAATCTCTGAAAATTTTGAGAATATTAATGTTAATTGGATGAATAAATTTCAAAACACGAGAGAAAATATAAGAAAGAATTTTAAAATACGCTTTTTATGCTTTTAGTTTCGCTCATGATGTTTTAAAAACTATATTCTACAATTTAAAGAAAAATGAATAAGCAATTTTTTATCTTAACATTTTAATTATAAAATAATAGTAGTGATAAAATAATTAATATTTTTACAAAATGAAATTCTTTGGTGAGAATCCAATGCAGGCCAATCAGTTCATCAAAGAAAATTTACAAATTGTAACAAGTCGGAATTTGTGCGACAAGCATGGCAAATGAGCTGAAATCGTACTATATATAGTTTGATAAATATTCAGATCTTGGTGCAATAGCTGTTGCACTCTTATGCAAAAATGCATGAATACAAAATGTACTACGATTATATATAGTAAATTCGGTAATATGAAATAATGCGACTTCATCTTAACCCTTAAATGCCGGCTGCTGCTTTTCGTCAACATACCCAATTTAGGCTCTAAAATAATATTAGAATAATATTGAAGCTATAATGCCGAATGATGCCAATAAAATACATTCTGAAAATATTATAAAATCGATTTTCAACATGTAGATAGCAACACTTGTGCTGTTTAAGAATAAAGATAGATTTCTTTTTTCAAATGTTTCTACTTGTCCTTTTTGTTTTGTTTGGAAGCTTGCGAAATACCCTATTTTGTTCTGCAGTGAGCAAGTAAAATTTATTTCTTATTATAGTTTCTAAAATTCTTGTGTGTTTAATATTATAGAATTTTATCATGGAAAATTATTTTTTCAATTAAAAACCAGTATTGCCGATTAGTATCAAACTGTTTTTTTTTCTTTTTTTTTTTTTTTTTGCCGTAAACCATACTTAAAACAAAACATGAATTTTTAAAGTATTTTTCCATTGATTTATTTAAAAAATAGATTCCGAAAAACATTATTACAATGGTAAATACAGAACTTGTGTGGAAATATAAATTATTTAAAAACAACGTTAAAACACACAATAAAATAAGTTGATTTGATCAGACGTTAACGTTTCGTGAGTACTAGGACTCACATCCTCAGTGTAAAAAACTTTAAAACAATATCCCCCCAACTACATGAACGGTGAAAACCCAAATAGAAACCCAATTGGGTAACCAATTGGTGACCAATTGGGTTTTCACCGTTCATGTAGTTGGGGGGATATTGTTTTTAAAGTTTTGTACACTGAGGATGTGAGTCCTAGTACTCACGAAACGTTAACGTCTGATCAAGTCAACTTATTTTATTGTGTGTTTAAACGTTGTTTTTAAATAATTTATTATTACAATGATTTTTGAAAAATCAGGCATTTAAGGGTTAAATAGGGCGTAATCACCATGGTAATCTGGAATCATTACCTGCCATGGGATATCATTGAATTAATTAAGTATGATAAAATTTGTTAGAATGCAGAAAATGTTTATTAATATATTTTAAAGTTTTGATGCAGAAAATGTTTATTAATATATTTTAAAGTTTTGATTCTATTTCTGTTAAGATTGAAATTACTCGACAAAATTTTGCAACGATTATATGTATTAAATTTGTAACCATTCGGTTGGGTAGTTTTTGAGCTGTTATTTGTGGACAGACGGACAGACAAACGGGCGGACCAGACGACGACTATAGATGCTACTTTTACACATAATTCCGAATGCAACTAAAAATAAATAAATAAAATCTTATAACAATTTAATAATTTTGCCTTGCACAATAATTAAAAAATATATCATTTAGTGACATATATATATTTTTTGAATGAACGAGATCTTTCAAAAACAATTCAAAAACATATATCAAAATAGAACAATTCTCAAATTAATATCCCGTTTAAATAATTGGGATCGCAATCAGAATTTAAAAAAAAATAATAATAATAAATAAATAAATAAAAATAAAATTTTGGTCCCAGTTCTTTTACGCCTGTTTCAGAGTTTTCCCTCTATGCTAATTATTTAAACAAGAACGAAAAACCATGCGTCCACTATAGTCTATGTACAACTTTTCAGTAAGGTCAGTCTGCCTAAATGAGACACGATTCCCCGCAGTTTTGTCGCATTTAGGGTATATTTGGGATTTTATTATATAAATGTATATTTTATTAAGCAACGAATTAATGAATACTGTACCTTTTGTTCAAAACTAACTTGTTTTGTTGAAATTGAATAATTATCTGTAGTATAAAACCACAATATAGGATTGTCGCATTTAAGTCATTTTTGTCACATTTATGGCAGCTAAAACCTAAATGAGACGTTCATAGTCCTAAATGTGATAATGCATTTTATAAATGACAATTCATCTGAAAAAGTTCATTTAACGAATAACTGCTGGGACAGAAAATTACTACATTACAACCTATGGAACCAATCGATTGAAAGATGAATAAAATGCTCGATTAATTCATAAAATGCTGTTTTTACACTAAACTGTTTGTACTGTACTATTTCTAATAAAATTTCGATTTTTCAAACATTTCAAACAATAGTACTAGGTTCCAAATGCAGCAAAATTTTGTTGTATCAATAGTTAAACTGGAAATTACAAGTTAAACTGTGAAATTTTTTTAAAAAAGCAGCTCTCACAGCCGATAAGTGTTAATTGTAATTATTTTTTTAATTAATTAACCCTTAATTGCTGTGACAGGAATTGTTGCATAACTACTGTGAGCGGTCTCCGAGACCATTTGATTAAAAGATGAATGAAAGTCTCTATTAACTCACAGGGTACTGTTTCTGTACTAAAATTTAAATACAGGACTATTGTAATTAAACTTTTCAATATTATTCTTGAAATGTTTATCACGGCGCAGCACCGTGCTGTTTGTCAATTTTACACTGCTAATATGCAAAAGTTATTTAAATGCTGTGTATAATGCCTATTATAAATAACCCTCAAATAAATAAATGCGTTTCTAATATAAAAAAAAACTCTCATCCCTCTTTGCCAAGGAGCTATGGTCATAACTACAATTAAATGATTGTCAGAGAAAACATCGTTTAAAATTCGCGCGTCAATATTAACCCATAATTTATACACCAGTGCGATTTGGATTCCCGTAACTTCAACTCCGCATAATTTTGCTGACAATCTGGTGATAATGAAATATAACTACATGATCTATATACGAAATTTAATACGGAATCCAAATGAAATATTTGATTTTATCAAAATTCTGATTTTGTGAATGAAAAATGCGAATTAATTAAAGACGGCGATATTTCGGTCGGTGCGAATTCACAGTGTGGAGCTTACATGTTAAAAGAGTATTTAAAAGATATTTATAATATTGTTAACTAGATTATTTATTACATATAACTTTATTATAAAATGTCACATGATAAATATATCAGCCTTAGAAATAGATAAAATCGTACAATATTTCTACACATTGAAGTGTGTACACATTGGATAATTCTGATTAAGCCAAAGAGAAGCTCTGTGCCTGATATTCTGTTGCACCCCCCCCCCCCCTCCTCTTCATTTTCTTGCACTTTCACAAAAAAATTAACATTTTCCGTACTTAAAAATACGTATATGGAAACAAACATTCATTTAGATAAACATGGTTTATTTATTTTTTATCGTTTACTAATTTAAAAGTAGAAAATGCCGGTTATAACGAATAAAAAATGAAAACAATTAAAATATCAGATTTTATAAAAGTGCTAACAAAAATTATAACTCCTAAACCAGGGAATAACTATATTGCATCACGTTTTAATCGGAGACAGCATTTAAGCTACCGAATGGTATAATGTTGGTAAAATTAACTTACTTAACCGCATTAAAATGCACATAAATTGTTTTCAATCTACACAAGATTTTCCAGAATTTCCATTATGTAAAATTATTGCAAATTCCTTAACCTTTAACTGATGTCACAGAAATTGTCACATAACTAGTGTGAAGTGGTCTGTGAAACAAACCGCTCCATCGAAAGATGAATAAAAGCCGCGATTAACTCATAGGACGTTGTTTTTGTACTAAACTTTTTGTACAGGAGTGTTATAATTAAAATCCACCTATTCAAAAGTCTCTGGTGTTAGTACTAATGTTCCAAACGAAGCAAATTTTCAGTAGTGTTTGAAGTTAAACTGAAATTTGCAAGTTAAACTATGAAAATTGAAAAAAGCACCGGTTTGTGGGACCGGTAACATCAGTTAAAGGTTAATCATATGTCTATATTATGTTACTGGAATAGACACTGCGTTTCTTCCTTTTTTTATTAAAAATTTTAAAGAAGCGTATTTTTCTTTTTAGATCGTCTTAAACACATATTACACTTATTATTTATTCACTTAAACACCTGGTTAAAGAAAAACATTAATGGAGAATTATGCTGACTCAACATAGCTTAATTAAACATAAAATTTGATTTAAATATCATTTTAACACAATATATAAATAATCCCATATAAATTTCTTCGTTAATATTCCAAATGTTTCGCCGCATTTACAACAATATGTATGTCGCTATTAGGCACAGGCTGAAAACAAGCTCGTCTAAATGCGTAGTCCGCTTCAAATTCTAAACAGGAAACTGGTCGCCTTTTCTTTAGTTTAACTTGTAAGGTAACTGAAACGGACAACGTATCTCTTGACGTTTATAAGGTTATTTGATCTTCAAAGTTAAAAAACAAAAACCGTGAGCCACTTTCGAGAATTTTTGTCGCATTTACGAAACACGGGGGCGATGTAAAATGAACGATGTGTATTTGATGGGAAAATTCTTTTAAAAAACCGCTTTACATGCAAAAAAATGTTTCTGGTTTTGTTTCTGAAGTTCGTATTCTTCATTATATAACATTTATTTACGATTCTTGCATTAAGATTTTATGTAAAAGAATATTGTCGCATTTAGGGGTTATCACATTTAGGCAGACTGACCTTACATTTAGTGTACTGTAACAAAGCTTCGCATTTCATTAAGGTGAAATATGATATCTAAATAAGCAATTTGAAAAACTAATATGAAAACCTAATATCTGCTACTACAATCAAGTCGCAAAAAATCATTTTTTTTCTTTAGCCCTGTGTATAATCTAGGGATTTGTATGTATACAACACACTATTGTAAAAGTTAGTTTATTGAAACGAATAATACTGTTGAAAATTTCCGTGAATATATGGAAATGTATTTGAGAACTTTTGTGCAGCCCTGCATGTGATCTATAGAATTTATCAACAACAATTTTTTAAACAGTTCAATATTAAAACGTGTACCACAACTGAATATTTTAAAAAACAGTTCAATTTTAAAGCATGTGCCACAACTGAAGCAATTATTGTTCTAGCAATTATGGTTCACAGGCTTTAACAGTTAAATTTCTTCTATAGCCAAGTTCTTTTGTGAGTCTCTGTAAATGAACGATATATTCTATGCTTACCACATTTTACTGTAAGTGCCGTGTGGTACACCTCAGTGATATCTATAAATGTCAATGTTTTTTAAATAGTGTAATATTATTAAAATACTCTGGAAACGATTTTCCCCCATAGACCGCCATGTAACGGAATTCTTTTGAGTGTATGTGTAAATGAACCGTAAATGCTATACACCAAACATGCCATAGTAATACGCACTAGCATCCATGACTTTCATGACAATCCGACTATATTTACTCGAGTTAGAGTGCGAACAGACAGACAAACCGAATTCATAAACACTTTTCAACTTTGTTGAAAAGTGTTCAAAATGTATATTCATAATCTGAAAAAGTTTACGTTAAAATGATTAAAATTGCAATTATAATGTAGTACAAAGTTATACCAGGTTTCAAAATTAAACGGAAACATGAAGCATGAGGTTAGTTTGCTCATAGTATGAATTTCGTATAAATAACAATTCGTATAAATATTAAGAAGAAATCTCACTATATTCTGTGAAAAAAATAATAAAATTCATATTCATAAGCATAATTGTTCTTTAATGCGTGAAAGTAACAATCCCAACTTTCCTTTCATACTTAAAAGAAAACTTTTTTTAAATGACCTTCAGATGAAAAGTAAAACTGAAAAAATCCGAAATGAACGAAGTTATCAAAGAACGAAATAAATTATATGCACACATAAAAAAAAGGCAATCGTGCTGAACGTAATCATAGATATTTTTTAGAATGTTAATGTCAGTAGAGTAATTAAATTTCAAAAACAGCTGATAAAATATACGAAATGATTTGAATATGCGTTTTCATGCATGCAGTTTCCCTCATATGTTTTAGAACTTATATTCTTGAGATTAAAAAATATATATATAAACTTTTCTTCTTTTTATTATTATTATTATTTAATTTTTATTTTAAATTGAATATTCATATTTTACGTTCCTTCATCTATAGAATACACCTATATTGCGCTAACAAAATGCATTTCAAAATGCAAAAGGTATGAATGAAAGCAATTCATAATTAAGTATTTTATAATCCATAAATGTGTTTTCAATTTTCAGACTATCTGGTTTGAAAATCGTACTGAATGGTACCTTCAATTTTGGCAATCAGAATAAAAATAATAATAATAATAAATAAAATATTGTTCTGAATTCTTTTACGCCTGTTTCAGAGTTTCCCCTGTATCTTAATTGTTTAAAAATATATTAGCACAATCTGAAAAAGTTTACGTTAAATTGATTAAAATCGCATTTAGAATGTAGCATAAAGTTATCGCAGGTATCAAAATTAAATTGAAAGATGAAGCATGAAATTTGTTTCCTCATAAAACAGCTTTCTTATACAGTAAACTTTGTCTAAGACGGGATCGATTGGCACCGAGAAAATTTTCCGTAGTAGACAATATTCCGCCTTAGACAAACTTTACTCTATATCTATGGATTCGACGGAATATCCTTCCGAGTTAGACAAATTTCCGTCTTACACAGAGTCTGCCTTACAAATAGTTTACTGTATGTCATAAATTATAATTCATATAAATATTAAGAAAAAATCTGTATATATTCTATAATAAAATTCAAATTCATAAACATAATTGTTCTTTAATGTGAAAAAGTAACTTTCCCAACTTTCCTTTGACACTTAAAAGAAAAATTTTGTAAATGACTTTCAGATGAAAAGTTAAGATATAAAAAATCCGAAATGAACAAATCATCCAAGAACGGAATGAATTATATGCACACATTGAATTAAAAAAAAGCAATCATACTGAGCGTAATCCTAGACATTTTCAGAATGTTAATGTCAGCAGTGTAAATAAATTTCAAAATCAGATGATAAAATATACGAAAGGATATGAATATACTCTTTTATGCATGCAGTTTCCCTCATATAGTTTTATAATTTATATTCTTGGGATTAAAAAAAATTACAAATCTTTCTTCTTTTTTAATTTTTTTATTGAATATTCATATTTTATGTATCTTCATCTATAGAATACATCTATGTTTCGCTAACAAAATGCATTTCAACATGAAAAAAGTTTGAAATAAAGCATCTGATAATTAAATATTTTAAAATCCAAAAAGGTGTCTTCAATTTTCAGTCTGCCAGGTTTGAAAAATAAACTGAAAGGTGCCTTTAATTTTGGCAATCAGAATGTTAATTGTTAAAAAAATAAATTATCACAATCAGAAAAAGTCTACGTTAAAATGATTTAAATCGCAATTAGAATGTAGTACAAAATTATCCCAGGTTTCAAAATTAAACTGAAACATGAAGCATGAAATCCGTTTGCACATAGAGTAACTTTCGTATATATCATAAGTTATAATTCTTATAAATATCAAGAAGAAATATGAATATATTCTGTAATAAAATTCATATTCATAAGCATAATTGTTCTTTAATGTAAAAAAGTAACCTTCCCAACTTTCTTTTGAAACTTAAAAGAAAAGTGTTTGTAAATGACTTTCAGATGAAAAGTAAAGATAGAAAAAATCCAAAATGAACGAAGTTATCAAAGAACGAAATAAATTACATCACACATAAAAAAAGCAGTCATATTTAAGGTAATCTTACATAATTTTTAGGATGTTAATGTCAGTAGAGTAATTAAATTTCAAAAACAGTTTATAAAATATACGGGATGATTTGAATATGAGTTTCATGCATGCAGTTCCCCACATATAGTTTTAGAACATATATTCTTGGGATTTAAAAAAATATAAACTTTTCTTCTTTTTATTATTAATATTGTTTAATTTTTTTTTTAATTGAATATTCATATTTTATGTTCCTTCATCCATAGAATATTGCACTAACAAGATGCATTTCAAAATGCAAAAAGTATGAATGAAAGCAATTCATAATTGAGTATTTTATAAACCAAAAAGTTATCTTCAATTTTCAGATTATCAGGTTTGAAAATTGTACTGAAAGGTGCCTTCAATTTTGGCAATCACAATAAAACCAATATATATATATATATATATATATATATATATATAAATTTTGTCCCGAATTCTTTTACGCCTGTTTCAGAGCTTTCTCTGTATGTTAATTGTTTAAAAATATTAGCACAATCTGAAAAAGTTTACATTAAAATGATTAAAATCGCAATTAGAATGTACAAAGTTATGACGCATAAAGCATGAAGCATGAAATTTGTTTGCACTTAGAATGACTTTCGTATATATTCTAAATTATAATTCGTATAATTATTAAGAAAAAATCTGAATACATTCTGTAATAAAATTCGTATTCATAAGCATAATTGTTCTTTAATGGGAAAAAAGGTAACTTTCACATCTTTCTTTTGATACTTAAAAGAAATTTTTTTTATAAATGACTTTCAGATGAAAAGTAAAGATAGAAAAAATCCGAAATGAACGAAGTTATCAAAGAACGAAATAAATAATATGTACACATAAAAAAAAGGCAATCATACTGGACGTAATCATAGATATTTTTTTAGAATGTTAATGTCAGTAGAGTAATTAAGTTTCAAAAACAGTTGATAAATTATACGAAATGATTTGAATATGCGTTTCATGCATGCAGTTCCCCTCATATAATTTTAGAACTTATATTCTTGGGATTAAAAAAAATATATAAACTTTTCTTCTTTTTATTATTATTATTACTTAATTTAATTTTAAATTGAACATTCATATTTTATGTTCCTTCATCTGGAGAATACACCTACATTGCGCTAACAAAATGCATTTCAAAATGCAAAAGTTATGAATGAAAGCAATTCATAATTAAGTATTTTATAATCCAAAAATGTGTCTTCAATTTTCAGATTATCAGGTTTGAAAATTGTACTGAAAAGTGCCTTTAATTTTCGCAAAAAAAAAAAAAAAAAAAAAAATTGTTCCGATTTCTTTTACGCCTATTTCAGAGTTTTTTCTGTATGTTCATTGTTTAAAAATGTTAGCACAATCTGAAAAAGTTTACTTTAAAATGATTAAAATCGCAATTAGTACAAATTTATCCCAGGTTTCAAAATTAAACTCAAACATGAAGCATGAATTTCGTTTGCACATAGAATAACTTTCGTATGTATTATAAATTATAATTTGAATAAATATTAAGAAGAAATATGAATATTTTCTGTAATAAAATTCCTATTCAAAAGCATAATTGTCCTTTAATGTGAAAAAGTAACCTTCCCAACTTTCCTTTGATACTTAAACGAAAACGTTTTGTAAATGACTTTCAGATGAAATGTAAAGATAGAAAAAATTCGAAATGAACAAAGTTATCAAAGAAAGAAATAATCATATGCGCACATAAAAATAATAAAGTAATTATACTGAACGTAATCCTAGGCTTTTTTTCAGAATATTAAAGTCAGTCGAATAAATAAATTTCAAAGGTTACTGAGATTAAATCACTTCTCAAAAACCTTCTCTGGAAAACCTATTTAAGCCACGTTTCAGCCCATAAGGGTATCCTGGGAAATGAAACGGCAGATATGTTGGCAAAGGAGGCAACTGCTAAACCATCAGTTGATTTTTCACTTCCAGTACCGCACTCACACATCAAAAGACATCTACGCGCTCATTTTATGAAAAAATGGCAGGATTACTGGGACTACTCAGATAAGGGTAGATATACCTATGATCTTGTCCCAGTGGTAACTTTGGATCTTCTGCTGCTCACTCCATCCACCACAGCTTTCCTTACCGGTCATGGTCCTTTTGGAGCATACCTCTTCAAGTTCAAAAGAGCCCTTTCTCCTCTATGTGAGTGCGGTGATGATGCTGTTGCCTCTCATTATTTCTATAATTGTCCTTTAACAGCTCGCTGGCATATCCGCCGTCCTCCTGTTCTTCCAGTTGGTTGGTTAGCAAATATTTTATCGCGCCCGATTTTGCTCTCAAAGCTTAAAAACATCTTCAACTTCTTATGTAACCTTTCAGTTTTACTCCACCACTGAGACAGAGACTTTGATTCTCCCTTATTCAGTACCCAATGTTGTTTCGCAGCAACTTGTATAATATTGTCTAACTTTGTATAACACTGCATTATTTAATGTCCTTATGTTTGTTTCACAAAGCTTGCTAATGTAACATTTTTTTTAAAAAAAAATCTTATATATACCACTCCGCCCTCTGTCGCGCGTATTGGCGGGCTCAGCCTCGGCTGAAATTTGTAACCTTTTTTTTTTTTTTTTTTTTTTTTTTTTTTTTTTTTTTTTTTTTTAGACCTCAATAAAGGGGACCGGGAGGGACAATCTATGCTCTACAGACTCACTTCCTAGTCTGAGCAGTCTCTCTCGGGCAGTAAAAGTAAAAAAAAAAACAGCTGATAAAATATACGAAATGTCTTGAAAATGCGTTTTTATGCATGCGGTTTCCCTCATATAGTTTTATAACTTATATTCTTGGGATTTAAAAAATTGCAAACCTTTCATTTTTTTTCATTTTTTTAATTGAATATTAATATTTTATGTACTTTCATCTATAGAATACATCTGTATTGCGCTAACAAAATGCATTTCAAAATGAAAAAGTATGAAATAAAGCATTTGATAATTAAATATTTTAAAATCCAGAAAGGTATATTCAATTTTCAGCCTGCCAGGTTTGAAAATAAACTGAAAGGTGCCTTCAATTTTGGCAAAAAAAAAAAAAACCCTAAAAATTTTGGTTTGAATTATTTTACGTCTGTTTCATAGTTTTCCTTCTATATTAATTGTTAAAAAAATATATTCTCACAACCTGAAAATGTCTACGTTAAAATGATTAAAATCGCAATTAGATATGGCACAAAATTATCCCAGGTTTCCAAATTAAACTAAAACATGAAATTCGTTTGCACATAGAATAACTTTCGTATACGTTATAAATTACAATTCGTATAAATATTAAGAAGAAATCTGAATATAGTCTGTAATAAAATTCATATTCATAAGCATAACTGTTGCAAAAACACTGATAAAATGTACGAAATGATTTGAAAAGGCGTTTATATGCATGCAGTTTCCCTCATATAGTTACAGAGCACACAATCTTGGGAATTAAAGAAAAATTAGAAACTTTTTTTTAAATTGAATATTCATATTGTACGTCCGTTTATCTACAGAATACGCTTATATCTTATTAAAGAAATGCATTTCAAATTGAAAGATGTATGAAAAAAAATATGCGAGAAAAATTTAAAAATCCAAAAAGGTTTCTTCAATTTTTAGGTGCTTCAGTTTATATGTAGCGTCTATAGTCGTCGTGCGGTCCGTCCTTCTGTCTGTCCGCATATAATATCGCAAAACTACCCAACCGAATAGTTTGAAATTTATTGTATATAATCGTTGCTGAATTTTTCCCGTCATTTCAAATTTTATGAAAATCCAATCAAAACTTAAAAAGATATTAATAAAAGTTTTCTCCATTCTAATAAATCCTATCATTCATAGTTAATTTGATGATATCCCATTATAGGTAATGATTCTACGTTTCCATGGTGATTACGTCCTGTTTAAGGGGTCTCAGGACTCTTAAAGCTTTAAAATTTTCAAAATTTTAATTTTTTCAGCTATTAAACTACTATCTTTCCTGAACATTTTGGTATAAATCTTTCCTTGAAATTCCTATTAGAACAGAAGTTGTGGCTTTTAGAATTATACACGCTCAATTGCTGAAGCGGCGTTTCAGAAATTTTGAAGTCAGTTTTCTCCAAATGACGTTTTTGGGCATAACGCGCACGATATCTCAAAAAGTTCTGAATTTTTTTTCATGAAATTTTCAAAACATATGTTTCATGTTAGTCTCTATAAACTGAACCTAAAATTTCCTTTTTATTGTTCAGAAATATATTCTTTATAGGTGATTATATTGTTCAAATTTTCTAAATTTTCCATTAACTAAATACAACTTTGTATTAAAAATAGAAAAATGCTTTAAATAGAAAATTATTTAGGTTCAGAGTAATTATTACAATCTGAAGCATAAGTAGGATCCAAAATTTCCCTTCTAGTTGCAAAATTTATTTTGTAATCGTGCGCGTAATCTGTTATGCCGATTTTCCGCTCCTCAAATGTCTGACATTTTGGAGCCCACTGTAAATTCTAATTCTGCATCTTGTAATTTTTCAAATACATGAAATGAAAGAACATACTTATATCTTTGATCCCAATATAAAATTTTGTCTTAAAATCAATTACATTTTAAGATATTATATGTTGAAAATGGTCTTTTTTTTACGATTTTTCCAATTTTAAGAGTCCTGAGACCCCTTAAGATGGAGTCAAATTACTTCCGTATTACTGAATTCAATATATAGAATCTTAACAAATTTTGTATTCATGCATTCTTACATATGAGTGCGACAGCTATTGTATCGAGATCTGAATATTTTTGAAACTAGTTATAGTGTGAACGCACCTCATTTGATACATTTGACGTACAATTTTCCACTTTTTTCAAGCTGTTTTTATGCATGCATAAATATATGCGTATGTGCATTTACGCATTTAACAAGAAAAATAAAGAATGCACATTAACTATGAAACAGTCTCTTTTTTGATAATTTTATAGCAACATTTAAGTCAGAAAGGAAATTCATCCGTCAATTCGGAACATAAATTGCACAGATGTCGTTTTACATATATTACAGTGGAATTTTGCCAAATTGTTTTGTTAGCGCATGGAACTAATGGAGTAATGAAAAAAAAAAGAGTATGAGACTTATAGTGTACTGTCTATCAGTTGTCACTGAAGTAATTGTGTCTGTAGTAAAAGATGACAGCTGTTATTTGTTTACATCATGTAACTATGAACAAAGCATTTTTAAATTCATCGCTCCAATTGTTGGCGAGAAACTGATGTATATTTGCAGTTCAAATTCGTCAATATCTCGCCAAATCTTGCCAATTTTAAAAAGTGTGTGAGTGAGCATAGGAAGTGTGAGAGGTATGGGAAAACTGTTTAGAAATTATGATCATTTAAAGAGTTGAACTCCTAATGTTAAATTTATTATTACAAGTTGCAAAATAAATTTCAATGCATGAAGCATTTTAAGCATATTTGAAAAACTAGTTGGAGGAGCAAAGCGATGTTTAGGATATGCATGTTCGAAGCTAATAGAAATCGATTTATAACATGTTTTATAACATGTTAATATTACATGTATTTATAACATGTTAAAATACATATTAGTTTTAAAAAAATAAATATAAATATATATATATATATATATATATAAATTATGAAATATCAGGTTGTAATGAAAGTTTCCCGCCACAGCTAATACGGTCTGTGCAAACAGTTCGCTTTGGCGTGTTTGCTTATATTTTGTCAAACAATTTTGGTATGTGAAAGAAAGAGATTTATTTTATAACACTGTGTTGAAAATATGTAATATATATATATATATATATATATATATATATCGTTATTATTTAGTACAAGGTGTTCGAAATGGAACTATCATGCTACCGGATTAGAAGCATCATTTACTTCCAGTTCTGTTGAAAAAAGTCAGCTACAGAATGTCACCGAATAAAGTGTACAATGTTCGTATTTTCTAATAAATTCGTTTATAAATTCCAGTGTCTGTCCATCATTTCATCATTTTATAAACAGAATTACGCCGCGAAGGAAAGGGTTAACGGACCTTTTTTTTTACAATGTATTCTTCTTAAACAGAAAATATTTTTACTTTCAAAATAAAGTGAGAATTTAAACTCGATATACGATCACTCAAGATTTCAGATTCTTTAAAAACTAATTTTAAAGCTATCAATGAACAAAAGAAAGAAGGCAAGTTCTCAGGGAAAAAACGGTCTCAATAATTTTTCTAAACGATCTTCTTTTGTTATTTTGAAAAACCGGTTCCGGCAATATACGCATGAAAGTAACGTTTTCTAATTTTGTGTTAATTTAAAAGAATAATTTTGAAAAATAACTACATAGAAAGAAAATAATGAAAACCATCGGTAAAAAGCACAATAATAAAAAAATGCATATATATAAACAAAAAATAATTACATTGAAAGAGCACGATATTGAAAGAAAGAAATTTGTTTTATTTTGATTTTTTGTGTTAAAAAGTTGGAAGTGTAATACTTTATAGGAATATCTGTATTTCTTTTGTAATACATCTGGTAAAAAATATTTTGTAACAGCGAAATAAATAAAAATGTAAGAATTTAAATTTTTAAATATTTAAAACTCAAACTAAAAGAGATGTATTCAGTTATATTTTTTTATTTGTCGTATTGAAACAAAGTATTTAAATACGAGTATAAGTAAAAATAAGCCCGTGTTATATTGAAAAAATATAAATGTATTATTTAAACATTTGTAATGTATGAAATATTGTACTCAAGACGAACACTCAACATCAAAGTAAACGAAAATGAACTGGAAATTTAATCCTAACATAACATTCAAGAAAGTTTTAAGTTTCCTTAAATTCCTATTGAAAAAGAAATTGAATAATTCCTCTAAAAGATTTTCATTTGATATTCTTATTAATAACCAGTCTCTCTTTATATGGAAGTAACATTTTGCAACTTTCCACTGATATTTAAAAGAGCAATTTTGTAAATGACTTTCAGATAAAAAGAAAAGAAAAAAATCCTTGAAAGAGGGCAGACATAAATAAATAAAGTTAATTTTATGCACACGCATAAGTAAAAAAGATGAAAAGTTATTACAGCGAAAAATTACGAGAATCCTTCTTTTTTTATAGAATCATAAAATCACAAAAGTGAAATAGTGATAAACCATCAGCGGTGCAGTTAGTAAAATACAGAGTGTCTACAAATTAGCTGGTCAAAATGAATGATTTATTGAACGGAATTCACAGGAAAAAAGTTAAAGTATATATTGTTATATTGTTGTAAGATAGAAAAATAGATCAATTTTACCTTTGTCATAAATGTTCAATGTGACTTCCGTTCGTGACTCTGTAAATGTTCAATCACTAAATCATTTTTGGCCACACATTTGTCAGCACGTTTCCGTCGATAAAATTAATTGCAGAGCAAGCAGATTCTTGATTATAATTGAGGAATGACTGCAGGAAGTAGCGGCTTGTACACGTAATCCTTTACAAAATCCCATACAAAAAATCCCATGTAAAAAATACCACTGTCGATTTGCCAGAACAAACTCGATCACAGTGAATGTGCTGTATCTTTCTTTGGTTTCTTGACTATATAAACATTGAAAATACAGTAGTTGCGTAAAATTAACAGCACAATGCCCTGGCAATTCGAACGCCAGTGCGAGATGAACAGTACTTTGTACAGTAAAAATGTCGTTTTTTTACAGTGTAGCCATTGAATAACACCTCCGCTCACTATGTGATAGTGTTATATATGACACCTAACGCCATCTATGAATAAATTTCGGCAATATTACTACTAGTCTGACTTTCAACTAGTTAATTTCATTTAATATTACGGAAGTTTTTAACTTACGAAATTGCCCAACTAATTTATAGACGCCCTCTATATGAATTGGACTAAAAATGAATTTCTTATACATTCGGTTTCTTTTACAAGGGAGAAAATAATCCACGACTATATCTTATATTCAATCTTGAAACTAAACGTGAAATAATGGACCCATAATCAGAGTAAAAAATCCAAGTGAATATTGTATTTCTGTTTTCACGGGGATTAAAAATGCACCATCAATTGGATGAATGCTGGGCGAAACTTTTTTACAGTGTACTCTTCTTAAAAATAAAATACATTTCGTTCCATAAGAAACTGAGATTTTAAACTTGGTATATTTTCACTCAAGATTTTAGCTTCCTTAAAAACTAATTTTAAATGAATCAACAATCAAAAGAAAGTTCTAAACTAGGGAAAAAAATGGCCTGAGTAATTTTCTAAACTATCTTTGTTTGTTATTCTGAAAAAACAATATCAGCAGTATACATATGAAAGTAAGGTTTTCTAATTCTTGTCTTATTTAAAAGAATAATTTTGCAAAATAACTACATAAAAAGAAAATAATGAAAAGTATCTGTAAAGAGCGCACTCAAGAAAATGCAAATGCATAAACTAAAAATAATTACATTGAAAGGTGTCAATTTCTTTTGATTTTGATTTCATGTTTTAAAAATTTGAAAGTGTTTTTGTTTTCCTTTATAGGTGCATCCGTATTTCTTTTATACTACTTAGAATTAAATTATTTTGCATTAACGAAATACAAGTAAGAATCAAAGAAGAAGGAAATAAAAATTTAAAGAATAAAAAAAAAAAAAATCAAAGCGATGTATTCAGTACCTTTTTTTATTTGTTGCATTGAAACAAAGTATTTAAATATAATTAAGAATCATGGAAGACGATAGTATTCCAGTGACGCAGTCTTAAGCCTAAAATCGTATGGCATCGTATCGTAGAATTCGTAGATGGCGGAACTCATATATACAACTAACTCGACTTCAAAGAAAGGGCGAAAAGCCGCCTTTCAATAACTCGGCGAATATAGCTCTAATTATTCTGATTTTTTTAGAACAGTCTTATTTCTGCAGTCTAATGCTATCCTGAAATTTTTACATTTCTACGTGCAGTATATTTTGAGATCTCGAAACCCATTTTTAAAGTACTTGCGATGGATAAAATTCCTAATTTCCATTTCTGGAAAATGGCCCGGGCGATTTTCCTTAAATTGATATATAAAAGGAATCTGTTTTATGTGAAGGGAATAAGATAACATTTGTTCTCAGAAAACTCTAATTTTCTTTTTAATTCACTTTTTTTCCTCCGAAAATGATGTTATTAAAATTAATATATAAAATGAATCTATTTTAGATGAACCGAATAAGACCATGTTTGTTTCCAGGAAGACTCTTATTCGTTTTATAATAAGCATGAAAAATCGGACTATATTATTCCACCATCTATGGGAATTTACCGAAAATGTGCCTACTGTATTCATGCGCTTAATTTCTTCTGACCAACGCTTAGTGGAAAGTTTACGAACCTTCCGTAGCTCAGTCGGTTAAATGCGGGCCTCGCAATACATAGGTTGCGAGGTCTGTCCTCTTTGAAGCAGTCAGCATTTTTTTCTATCAAAGTAAATTTGATTTTATGTTTCCATGTATTTGTATGTATTCTATGTATTTCTGTGTATATGTATTAAATTTTTGTACGTGATTACTTTGCGTCATTGTATCCAAACTAAGCGAAATATATGCAAATGGATATTATGACGCAAAGAATTCATTTACATACATTTTACTTTTGATTTTGTATAGCGTGGCACAAAAGATACATCAATTCATTCATATAAATACATTACAGTGCATTGTACAGGTTCAGTGAAAGTGGTATTTTTAACAATGTATTGGAAAATTAAAAGTTTGGTTAGATGTGTAAATATATTTAACCAAATCAAAAACAATTAAAATTGAATATTAAAACAAATTGTTTAAGGCTACATCAAGGCGTCACTTAAATTTTGATATCATATCTTTTAAAACTCATAGTTTAAATTTATGAAAAATGTGAATGATAACGCATGAATGAATAAATTTTTATACATCCTTTTAAATGTAACATAATTCTTATGCATGCAATTATAAATAAAACAAAAATAAAATGATGAAATAAATAATATAGCGTCACTTAAAATTTGATATCATTATTTTTAAGTTCCATATTTAAAATTCTTATAGCAATAAGATAAAGTGCTGCGTCACAAACTTTTAACCCGTTAATGGTTTTTTTAATTGATAAACACTTAACAGGGATATTCAAAAAGTATTTAATAAAATGTATCATGTAAACATTTGCGATACAAGATGTATAGAACACAAGACGCAAACACAACATCAAAGAGAAAATAAACTAGAAATTTAATGCTAACATACATTCAAGAAATTTTTAAGTTTCTTTAAAGCCTGTTGAAAAAGAAATTGAATAATTTCTCTAAAAAAATTTCATTTGATATGCCTAAGAATAACCATTCTCTATTTATATGAAAGTAGCATTATGCAACTTTCCTTTATATTTAAAAGAACAATTTTGTAAATGATTTCAGATAAAAAGAAAAGAAAAAACTCCGGAATGGGGGTAGACATAAAAGAAGAGAGTTAATTTTATGCACACGCATAAGTAGAAAGTTATTATAACACAACAAAAAAAATCAGGAGAGTTCTTTTTATAGAATCATAAAATCACTAAAGTAAAATAGTGATAAACCATCTCCGGTGCAGTTAGCAGAGTATATGAATTTGACAAAAAATGAATTTCTTTTACATTCGGTTTCTTTTACAAGGGAGAAAATAATACACGGCTATATATTACATTCAATCTTGAAAATAATCGTGAAATGAAATATTTTCTAAACTGCAATCTGTGTCTATAAGTAGACAGCATCTTAATACGAATGAAGTTAATCTTAAAAATACGATCAACAACATAAAATAATTATATAAAGATGAAAAATTGTATAATGCAAGGAAAGAGTTTATTCTAAAGAAGTCTTTTTACTTAAAAAATAAAATGAAGTTCTCATACGTAGATAAATATAGTCAGCTCAACAGAATAAACCACAGGTAAAGGAACTCAATATAAACAATGGCTACGTAGATAAAGATTTATCTACGTATCCATATACCCCTACCAATAAATTTATCTGAGCGAAATGTGCACACCGGCTGTCGACCCAGTTAGCTTAAACGGTAGATCATTGGCCCGGTAAGCCAATGTCTGGGCTCCATTCCCGGGCTGGGCATTATTTCTCTCAGTTGGAAATATTCAGTTCGTATGATAACTTTCCAAATCAGTTTGATTGTGTTAAAATAATAGTTTATTTGAAATGAAATGTTTTCTAAACTCTAATGTGTGTCTATAAGTAGACAGCATCATAATGTCCAACTTTAAAATACTATTAACAACTTAAAATAATTATATAAAGATTAATAATGATATACTGCTGGAGAGGGTTCATTCTAAAGAATAATTTTTACTTTAAAAATAAAATGAAATTCACATTCATATTTAGTGTTGACGATGGTATTGAATGTTCTATAGTCGAGAACTGCAATTTTAGCTTTGTGTGTTTGAATAACATAAGGTGAATTTTTAAAAACAAAGAATATGAAAGCTACCTTTTCCTCTGGGCACAGGCCCCAATGACGTTTCTCTTGTACACAGTAGGATGGTGAAAATTTAAGTATTGTTGACACTTTACCATAATCAGTAGTAAAAAATCCACGTGAATCCTGTTTTGCTGTTTTCATGGGGATTTTCAATGCACCATCAAATGGATTAACATTGAACGGAATTTTATTTTAGAACCCTCTCCTTAAAAAAAAAAAAAAGTTCCAAAATAAACTGCGAATTTAAACTCGGTATAAAGGGTGAATCTGAAATGCTTCAACAAAATTAGGGGGATGATAGTACTCAAGACGAACAAAAAAATGCAATGGAACATGGGGTCCTAAATGACGTTTAAAGGGAAAAAATCGTAAAACTAATAAAAATATCGAAATTTCGCATGCTGCTTTTCTGCGGAACTGGCTAGTAGCACGTAGCTGGTTTTCCTTTCACTTTGTGCATATTCGGTCAGAAAGAGATAAAAAAAAACATGACCAAAAGCCAAACAAATCTGTGAGCAGGAATCCACGCATTCAAGACTCCCGAAGTCTTCGAGCGTGTCTGCCAGTAGTTCCTCCGTAGATGTACTCTGTTTAATAATGTCCGCGGTTGACACTTTGAACTGTTGTTGAAAAATATTTGTTTTCTCTGGGAATCACAAGCTGTTTTGTACCTATTCTGTGCAATAAATAATTTTCTGCAGTGTTTCTTTCTTGTCTCAGTTTGTCCATTTCCAGACGCATTTTCTCGATTTCCATCCTTTAAACGTCATTTGCAATCCCATGTTCCATTGCATTTTTTGTTCGTCTTCATGAGTATTATCATCCCTCTAAAATTATTGAAGCATTTCAGATATACCCTGCATATTCACTGAAACTTTTAGCTTCTTTAAAAATTTATTTTTAATTTATCATCGAACAAAAGAAAGAAAGTTCTCGGGTAAAAAAAAAAAAATGATATGAGTAATTTCCCTAAGCTATCTTCTATTGTTATTCTGAGAAACCGATGTCAGCAATATACGCATGAAAGTGACGTTTTCTAATTTTGTTTTAATTTAAAAGAATAATATTGCAAAATAACAACGTAAAAAGAAACTAATGAAAAGCATCTGTAAAGAGCACAATCATAAAAAATTAACAGGCATAAACAAAAAATAATTATATTGAAAGAAGTCCATTTTGCTTGATTTAGATTATTTAGTTTGGAAATCTGGAGGTGTTTTCCTTTATAGGTGCATCCGCATTGATTTTGTACTACTTCTAGAACAATATTATTTTGTATCAAGGAAAGAAATAAATATGTAAGAATATAAAAATTAAAACTCAAACTAAAAGATATGTATTCGGTAACATTTATTTTTTATTTGATGAATTGAAACAAAGAATTTAAATATAACTATAAATAAGCACTTCACAGAGATATTGAAAATGTATTTAGTAAAATGTAGCGTGTAAACATATGTGATAAAAGAAATATCGTACACAACATCAAAGTAAAAGAATATGAACTGGAAATTTAATCCCAGCGTTACAAATAAGAAATTTTTAAGATTCCTTAAATATCTATTGAAAGAAAAAATTGACCAGTTTCTCTAAAAGATGTTCATTTGATATACCTAAGAAAAACAATTCTCCCTTTATAAGGAAATAGCTTTTTGCAACTTTCCTTTGGTACTTGAAAAGAGCAATTTTGTAAATGACTTTCAGATAAAAAGATAAGAAAGGAATCAGAAAAGAGGGCAGACATAAAAGAAGAGAGTTAATTTTATGCACACGCATAAGTAAAAGTTATCATAGCGGAAAAATGCGAGAGTTCTTTTTATAGAATCATAAAATCACTAAAGTAAAAGTTATAATAGTAATAAATCATCCCCGGTGCAGCTAGTAAAATACTGTATCAATTGAACTAGAAAAAAGTCGAAATTGAACATCAAACGTGGAAAATGAGATGCGTTCGTACTATAACTAGCTTTATAAATATTCAGATTTTGGTGCAATAGCTGTTGCACTCTTATGCAAAAATGCATGGATACATAATTTATTACGATTCTATATATTAAATTCAGTAATACGGAAATAATAGGACTCCATCTTAAATAGGGCGTAATCACCATGGCAACCTACAATAATCACCTATCATGGGATACTATTGAATTAATTACGCATGAGAGGATTTTATAGAATGAAGAAAACACTTATTGATATTTTATAAGTTTTCATTCCATTTTCCTAAAATTTGAAATGACTCGAAAAATTCTGTAATGATTATAGATATTAAATTTCAAACCATTCGATTGAGTAGTTTTGCGCTGTTATATGAGGACAGACGGACAGACAACAAGATAGACGGACGGATCAGACGACGACTATAGATGGTATTATTTATATAATTACTAACGTACCTAAAAAATTTACACTGCAAGGAGAGGGTTCCTTCTAACGAAGAAATCTATATATTTAAAACGCTAAGCGTTTTCTTTCGACAGTCCATGAGAAGGAACTACTGCATCAAATTACACAAATCTTTTTTAAATAAAATATATTTGGCCATAAGATTGTTATAGTACATTCGTCTGTTCAATTACTTAATTAATTAGCCGCACTTTTAAATTAAAATTCTACAGTTGAGCATGCGCAGTATATAAGTACAAGTCTGCCTTTAGAGTGACACGCTACACATGCGCAAAGATGCTTGCTCAGTTGAACTATCACATCACACGCAGAAGTTGTTTTAAGTTCGTCTGTTTTTCGATCTTACTGTAAAATAACTTTTCTTTTTTTCACAAAGTTAATATTATTTGGCTCTTTCAGCATTTCAAAAATTTAATTGTCAATATTAAGAGCTAGATACGGTTTATTTCGGGAATGTCATATTGTTTTGGTCATATTACAAACAAAAGATAAACACAGTGATTTGAGGCTAAAAGTTATGACTGGTGATCCGTTATAAGAATTGTCAATAGCTACACACGAAGATTGGGAAATTAGCATGTTAAGTTGTAGCTGCTTCTTTATAATGTATCGTAAATATTAAAACGCAAAACTATTTTTGTAAGATCAGAACTCAAATTCCAGACAATTGCGTATGCGTCAACTGTTTTTCAAACTTCTTCAATTTAAGAGGCAAAAAAACGAATTCCTGCAAACGTAGCGGATTAAAGTAGCAGTTGAAAGCTCTGAATTTTTGTAGAGGGCAGAGGATCGAGCCTGGCCAAATGTGTAATATTTTGTCGATAATTCATTTCAATAATAACATATTTTATTAGGATGAGAAGTTATAGGATTTTTATTTTATTATTATTATTATTTGAATGCTTTATAATTAAATAAAATTTAACACTCAATAATATTTTGAAGAAATAATGATTTTATATTTAAAATATTTAAGCTAAAATATTTGCATGTAATTATCAAATAAATTGAGCTGATGTACAATTTTCGTTATATTTTCTGACCATTATGAGAATGTGTGTGAAGTCATATCAAAAATATGTTTGTGTCAGAAAAAAAAGTTTGTCATTCATTTGCTTAAAAAATAAAATGGAAAGAAAAAAAAATATTGGTATAAGAGCTATAAAAGAAATTACCTTGATATCCAGGATTAAAAATGTATAAAAATGTAAAATAAAATTCAAGTAATAAAAAATATATATTATAAATCGTTAGCTGCATCAAGTTTCAAATTTACGTTTTTAGAGAATGCGACAGATAAAAATAAAATTTATGGCAGCGTTTAATGGTCGTGTAGTTTTAAGAAATAAATATAATAAATGAAAATAAATATTGTTATTTTTTTAAAGAAAAAAAAAGGAGGCCGTAGTAAGTAAAATTCTATTCTCTACATGGTATTTTTAGGTAAATTTCTGTTAAATAGCAAGCAAAATTGGTTGTAAATTACAAACTTAAAATTCTTTCACTTCATGGAATAGGTTACACTGACAGCACCATCTATCGCCTTAAAGAAATAGGAATCAGTTATGGACTATAGAAATTCGTCATTCATTAATTAATTTAAAAGCAATTAATTAAAAATTCAAGAATTTTTCTAATGAAACATTCAAGTTATTTACTTTCAAATCTTGTCGGGCACTATCTTGTATATATTTAAAAATAAAATGAAAATAACTCCGCATGAGATTTTAGTTTTTAATTTTCTTATAAGTTAATTATTAAGCGATTTTTTTAAGCAAGGAAATTTTATATAAAACAGAATAATAGTTTTTGGAATGATTTCTATAAAAGCTCCCCGTTTGACAATCTTAAAAATTAAAGTTAGCTATATACTATATGAAAGAAAACTTTTCTTTGTTATTTAAAAGACTAATTTTGGTAAATAATTTTCACGCAGACAGAAAAAAAGAAAGAAAATCGAAAAGAGCACAATCATTAAATGGCGTAGTAAATTTTATGCAGACACATAGTAATTAAAAAATAACTACACTGATATATGAAATGTGTTTTTTCAGCATCATCGTTACTAGAATAAAAAAATGGTAAATAATCTCCAGTGCAGGTGATAAATATTAGAAATGGATTAAAATGAGTTGTTTATGTATGCATTTCACTACATTATTTTAGAAAATCCATTCTTTTTTTTTATGTGAGCATTAGTACCAACTTATATGAACTCATGGAACTATGAATAAAGATACTCAGACGTATCGTCAGTACAGTGAAGGACCACCGGGACAAACATGCAGCAGTAAATTTTAATAGATTTTTTCTCCTTATTTGAACGCCTTATTAATGCAGAATTTAAGTCATAATTATGGCCAAAAACAGATATTAATTTTTACTGGTGGAAGTTTACATCGGCGGTAATCAGACCCCGTGTTTGCGCCATATTTTGACAAGTTAAACAACCTCCTGCCAGTGTTAGTGAAAGAGGAAGTATACCAGGGCCATCTTCACCAGTAAAAACAAATAGAAATCTTTACCATATTTGTGAGAGAAATTTTTCATGAATAAGCCGCTAAAGTAACGGGAAATTTTCGATTGAAAATTTACTGGTGGAAGTTTGCTTTAGCGGTAATAAGAAATTATAAAAAATCATCCACCATCTTGTAATAACATCCTCATAGTTACTTCACTCGCAACTGGTGACTATGCGTTACATGTATCATCCTTTTCATTCATAACTCCATTATACGAACCCATGGAGTCCCAACACACCCAAAATCTGTTGTTTTATTTCGTTGTTGTTATTATTATTATTATTATTATTATTATTTTATTTATTTATTTATTTATTTATTATTATTTTTTAATTGCTAAAAGAAAATTTCTTTCTGCTGATGTTCAAAAAATTATTTTCTTTGAAAACTGTAAGTACTCCATTTTTAGTTACAGGAGCACTAAAAATCCTTTCAGACGATACAATTATTATTATCTCTCTAAAATTAACTATTATGACTTATTGTATTAGTAAGTATAATCCAATGATCATCTGCTTTAATGCTTTTATACCTTTAATACACTTAGGAGAGTGAAATGTTTTGTTCCGTGTTTAACTTTTTGTGCTTTTAACTTGTAGTTCTTAGTCATATTCATGTATCTACAGGGTGTATCTAAACTTTTGGGCAAAACTTTAAGGGCTGATAGTACACATCAAGACAAACAATATTAAATGGGAAACTAAGGTTCGCAAACGTCTTCCGAAGGAGACAGGCGCCATTAAAATTTAGGGTCCAAAATTTCAAATGAATATAAAAAACGGAAAAATGGGTCGATTCGTTTGCGGCTTTTACTAAAACTATTCTTTATGTCAGTATTTTCTAGGAAATAAATTTTAAAGATAAAGTTCAAAAATGTCGGTAGAGGGCGCTTTAGACTTTGCAGTAACGAAGAACTATTTTTTATCATTTTTTTTTTTTTTTTTTTTTTTTTTTTTTGTAAGGGGAGCGGTTCAAATTTCAACTCCTGAACACAGTTCAGTTTGTGCTACTTAACCACTCCCAACAATTCAGATTTTGAGATCAAAAATTACGTTTAAGTCTAAGCTTTTGAAAGCATTTAATGAGATAAAAAAAAAAAAAAAAATAACGGTAAAAAAATAGTTGTTCTTTACTCCAAAGTCTAAAGCGTCCTCTATCGGCATTTTTTTAACTTTATTTTTAAAATTTATTTTCAAGAAAATACTGACTTAAAGAATAGTTTTAGTGAAAACCGCAAACGAATCAACCAATTTTTCCGCTTTTTTTTATCATTTCAAATTATTTACCCTAAACTTTAATGGCGGCTATCTTCTTCGGAAGGCGTTTGGGATCCTTAGTTCCCTATTTAATATTGTTTGTCTTGATGTGTACTATCACCCCTTAAAGTTTTCCCAAGAGTTTAGATACACCCTGTATATTAATTAAAGAAAGATGATTGCGTGTCTGACTGTCCGTTTATGATGGCTAAAAAAAGTTTCCGCGCGTCGCGGTCTGAATGTTTATGTGGTGATAGTCCAAGGCAGGTCTCGTTGCACCTGTATAATAAGATTTTTAATTATTTCTGAATTACCGCTCTAGTAATTAAAAACAGCAATGAACGTAGCAATATGGCACAAAATTCCATTGTGGCAGCCGCAACGCAACACAATTCCAGAGAATCTGAAGCTGGGTAAATCTGAAAATGGGTCCCCCCCCCCCCCCCCACCCAACTTTCTAACCGCGCATCGGTAGAATCTTTTCAAATACGGATAAAATATAAACATACTTTTAAATTCCGTACGTTCTACTTTCGAACACCGCAAACCGCATAAAAAATATGAAAATAATCGTCTAAATTTTAATCGTTGATGAATCGTTTAATTTTTATTTCTTTTTTTTTTTTTGAAAAAATGATCTCGCGGTTCGCTCTATCTTTTTTTTTTTTCGAACTTCCTATCGGGTTCAGTTTCAGAGTTGTGAAAAACGAAAAATATCTATTTAAGTCGGATGCTTTCTTCTCTACGATAGTGCACATGTTTCTAAATATACGGATATTAACCCTTTCAGAAAAATTCGCGACTAGAAATAATTTCGTGTCTCGCAGAGATAATCATTTTTCTACGCTAAAAATACCTAAATGTCGCTAATTTAACACAATGCTTTGACACGTTTTTTGTACTGTTGATTAACTGACATATCCTTAAAATAGTGAAGCTTCAACTGTAACCGCTATCGCAGACGTTGTTTACCGCCGGTGGATAATTCCACCAGTAGATTTATATAAAAATCTTCAACTTATTTAAATGGCCTTATTATTACAAAATTTCAGTAATAATAGCAGAAACAGATTTTCATTTTTACTGGTAGCAGTTTACTTTGGCGGTAGTTATATCTTGCGTTTCCGGCATGTTTTGACAACCAGGGAAAGAAACTGACAGTTTTACAAGGTACACTGACACCAGTAAAAAAAATAGAAATTTTTACGACATTTTTGAGAAAAATTTACGTGAAAAAGATTCTTAAAGAAGACGAAATTTTATATTCAATTTTACTGGTGGGATATCTGTCCTGGCGGTAATCAGAAACTGAAAATCCGATTAAAAAAAAATATCAGCCGCCCACTTGTGATAACCTCCTCAGTTACTTCACTCGCAACTGGTAGACAGTACACTATATGCCCCTCCTCTTTATTCAAAACTCCATTTTGATTTATATCACGTCTAAAATATCGAAACATTCTGATGATTGAAAATATTTTTGAAAAATCTGTAAAATTTTCCTTCAGAGCATGAATACGCAGGGCATTTTTGTTCAGTCTTTTACAACTGATTATCCATATTTTTGCACGAAAATCATACGCAGGGTTCCGAAAAATTACATTTATCTAATATATAAAAATGAAAATTTGTCTGTCTGTAATTCTATACAAATCCACAATTTCGAAGCCAGAATTGTGAAATATTGCGTACATGTGTATTAAAACACGGCCGAGGCAACTAAATTTACCTGGAATCGGAATAACTTGTAGTTAATTTTTAATTAATAAAAAACCACAAATTTAACAGCAATTTCCAATCAAATTTAAACATTTTTTTATAGCTGTTGCTAACAATTAAAAATCCACAATAAATTTTTTACCACCCACAACAATTTCTTTTCTATTGCTAGATTTCCGGTGAAAAAATGAAATAAATGGTTTGACGAATTTTAAAAAATGGAATATTACATCATAACTTTTATGCTGCAAGATTTCCACATGAAAAATGAAAATAAAATAAATAGTTTGACGAATAAACGAAATTGAATGTTACGTCATAATTTTTCTGTTTTATGTTTTCCATGTGAAAAACTATTATTTAATTAATTTGACGAATAAAAAAATTGAATATTACGTCATATTGGAAATATAAAGGACGTGGCAAATATATAACGTTATATAAGTGTGAAAAATGTATTGAAGCATGATAAAAACTCGATTATGGAAATATTGGCGTCTATTAACATTATTGCTCCAAAGATGAATGGAAATAAATTCATTTATAGCTGTATTATTTTGCATCTGCTATGTAAATTTATACATATTTATATTGGGTTTTCATTTGATTCATGTGTACAACACTTTGACTGTTTTTTTTTAATGTTGCATGTTAAATTTTGAAATTGGTTTCTCAAAACAAACATTCTTAAAATTCCGGGCAACGCCGGGTTACATTAGCTAGTAACTCATAAAAATTACAAAGACTTTGGACGATGATAACTGTTTTTTTTTTTTAACTAATAAACGACGCAACGAGAGAAAAATTGAGAAGAAAACACAGCATTTTTACATAGAATTTTTTACATATTATATCCATCATATTTATCCATACCATTACATGTACTATAACTGAAAACAATTTCAGTTTAGACAGCAACAAGTATGTCTTTTTTTTTACTATTAAATTCCCCGATGTGAAAAAAAAGTCTTCTTACAAGTGCCTTTATTACTAAATATTGTATCTTTTCACAAATATTTTACACACGCTTTAATACCAATCTATTGATGACGTATTAAAAGTACAAAAAGTTTGGATTAAAAGAACTTAAAAAAAAATAAATAAATAACCGGTATATGATTATTTTAAAATTCTGAATCCACTATTTTCTGTCGAAATAAGGAAAAGCATAACTCACCCTTAAAGAGCGTACACGTTATTTTAAACAAACGCATTCAGTAAGCAACGCATACAGATACGAGGTTTGTTGGTAAGATTTTCGTTTAAAAGTACAAATTCTTACAAAACCGGGTTAACACTTTATGTACTGAATTGTGGATTCATGAAAATTTTATCTTCTAAACCACTTTTCGTTAATTGTTTAAAGAAGATTTACATAATCATTTAATAAATTTTAGAAGGATTTTAGAAGGATTGAAGGATTTAGAAGGATTAATTAAATTTCAATTTATAGGGATTTTGTGCAATTTTTTGGACCCCATTCAAATCTTTTAATTTAAATATTTTTCTTAGTAATTTGTAGAATTAGGAAAAGTACAGATTTAATGTTCTTACAATAGATGCATTTCCTAAATGAAAAATCGCAAGTGACCGGTCATCTTTAAACATATATTGTAGTTACCGCACACAGACAGACAGACTCACAATCACCTTTCCTTTTTAATATAGCTATAAAATTGTACTCTGACAGATTGTATATTTTGCTTCTTTAATTTGAGAAAGTTACAATTTCAAGAAATGTAATTAGTTTTGCAAAAGGACTTACCTTTCATTCAATGCAATTTAATACACACGACTATTTTTTTTTTTTTTTCAAATGCATTTTTCATTTTAAATGGTTTTGTAAAATACACCTGTTTTGTATTTGGAAACGATACAAGTAGAGTAGAACCTCTTTTATCTGAAACTTTTTTAACGGAAACTCTCGATTAACCGATATCCCTTTTTAAAGCTTTATTTATTTATAATTATTATTTACTATCACCTTCATTGTGTGAAAATCCATTTTGAAAGCTTTTTTTTTAAAAAGAACTATCATATTTCTTGTGTTGCAAGCGGTCCTTTCCGAAATACGAGTACATATGAATCGATCCCATTTCTTAGAGTTCCTTTGAATTTAACTGGAGCTCCCATAAGCTGCAGAGTGGAACGAAGAAAACGAACAAATTAGCAATTCTGAAACTTCTGAATGCTTTGCAAAATGTTTGGCATGGTTGGAGCAGCAGAAAGGCTGTGATACTGGTGAATTAATAATATTAAAAAACTTTGTGATAGCACTTCAAAGCAAAGGTAATCGAAATTGCGACAAATAAAATATTTTTTCAAATCCTTGTGATGTATGTAAAAGGTACTTAACTTCAAAATTAAAATTCAGGTAATTTATTCTTTTTTTCTATTTTTCTATTGCTTTAATTTTATTAAGCACTTGTTACCACAATAAGAAATATTGCATATATTTCTCCTTAATCTTAAAATGGAAGCATTCTCGATTATCCGAAAATTTCGATTTTCCGAAAGAGGGTCGGTCCCAATTACTTCGGATAATCGAGGTTCTACTGTATATTGTTTTAAGTTTTTAAACCGGCATTCTCTACGTTAAGAATAAATGTCCGCTACATTTATGAAAAAGACATTTTCTAGGTTTCATTTGATATTCAAAAGAATAATTTCATAAATGAGTTTCTATTAAAGAACGAAAACGAATCAAAAGGATGAACTCACATAAAAGATTAATCATAGTGAAAGAAATACGAGAATTGTTTTTCATAGCCATTATGTCACAGAGTAAAAAAGCGATAAGTCATCTATGATGCAGCTGATACAATACATAAAATTAATTTTTTTTTTTTTATTGTAGCTGTCAAACCTCCCGATTTTTTTAGTAGAACTACGTCCGAATATAAATACAGTAGAACCTCTTTTATCCGAAACTCTTTTAACCGAAACTCTCGGTTAACCGAAACTTCCGGTTAACCGAAATCCATCTGAAAACTTTTTTTTTTTCTACTATCGCATTCCTTGTGTGGAAAATCCATTTTGAAAGCTTTTTTTTTTAAACTATCATATTCCTTGTGTGCAAGCAGTCCTTTCCGGAATACGAGTAAAAGTATGTATAAATATTTTCGATCCACTTTCTTAGAATTCCTTTGAATTTAAATTGAGCTATCGTAAGTCGTAACTTGCGCAGTGGAACGTAGAAAACGAAAAAAATAGTAATTCTGAAGTTTTAGAATGTTTTGCAAAAGATTTGGCATGGCTGGAGCGGCAGAAAGACTGTGGTGCTGATGAACTATTCATATTAAAACTCCGTGATAGAGCTTCAAAGCAAACCAATAGAAATTGCAACAAGCAAAATATTTTTTCAAACCCTTGTGATATACGTAAAAAGGTACTTAATTTCAAAATTAAAATTCAGGTAATTTATTCTTGTTTCTATTTTGCTATTGTTTTATTTTTATTAGTTATTAGTTTTATTAGTTTTATTATTGTTTTATTTATTTTTATTATATATTTCTCCTTAATCTCAAAATTGAAGCATTCTCGATTATCCGAAAATTTCGATTTTCCGAAAGAGAGTCGGTCCCAATTACTTCGGATAATTGAGGTAGAAACTCCTAGTCTAAACTCCGTGATAGAGCTTCAAAGCAAACCAATAGAAATTGCAACAAGCAAAATATTTTTTCAAACCCTTGAGATATATGTAAAAAGGTACTTAATTTCAAAATTAAAATTCAGGTAATTTACTCTTGTTTCTATTTTGCTATTGTTTTATTTTTATTAGGCACTTGTTACCATAATAAGAAATATTGCATATATTTAATCTCAAAATTGAAGCGATCTCGATTATCCGAAAATTTCGATTTTCCGAAAGAAAGTCGGTCCCAATTACTTCGGATAATTGAGGTAGAAACTCCTAGTCTAAACTCCGTGTCGTTTAAACTCCGTGATAGAGCTTCAAAGCAAACCAATAAAAATTTCAACAAGCAAAATATTTTTTCAAACCCTTGTGATATATCTAAAAAGGTACTTAATTTCAAAATTAAAATTCAGGTAATTTATTCTTGTTTCTATTTTGCTATTGTTTTATTTTTATTAGGCACTTGTTACCATAATAAGAAATATTGCATATATTTCTCCTTAATCTCAAAATTGAATCATTCTCGATTATCCGAAAATTTCGATTTTCCGAAAGAGAGTCGGTCCCAATTACTTCGGATAATCGAGGTTTTATTGTATTTATTTATGTAATATTACATAAAACGAAAATTACTATTTGGAAATAATGGCACTAAAAAAGCGGAACGTTTGGCAGCTATGTTCTTTTACAGGCATTTCCATTAAAGGGGGAACTATAATAGCGATTTTGATCAAATTTCTTTGCAACATATCATCGGTACGGGTAAGAAGTTATACTCATAATTGAACAAAATTAATATATAAGATTTTGACTATTGCGTCCCGTCCCAGTTTAAATCGGGGCTATTTTCATGATGGGGATGTTGAGATACTGACTTTTGTGCAATTTTCAGGCGCGTTCATAATTATATAAATTCGTAGAACCTAAGTTGTCGTCTTGTTTGTCCGTATATAACAGCGCAAAAACTACTCAACCGAATGGTTTGAAATTTAATATATATAATCGGTGCAGAATTTTGTCAAGTCATTTCACATTTTATGAAAATTGAATCAAAACTTAAAAAGATATTAAGAAAAGTTTTCTTCCTTCTATTAAATCCTATCATACGCAATTAATTCAGTAATAACCCCGTGATAGTAATAAATCTAGATTTGCCATGTTAATGGCGTCTTTTTTAAGACGATGGGTTAAGCAATTGAGTCCCGGCATGGAATCTTTTTCTCTACGCTGGTCCTTTGCGCCTCTTAAGCAATTACTTTGAAATTTGATTTTCATTTGAAATGGTCATTTTTCCACTTTTTCCAATTTTAAGAGTCCTGAGATCCCTTAATGATTATTTCGCCTTTTTAAAGAGACAAGGACATTCAAACTCAATTTTTTATTTATTTTTTTTTATTTATTTAACTTTAAATACCATCAAGGGTCACACTACATACATTATGGCATATCACTCAAGAACTTAAAAAAAAATGGAGAAAAATAAGTTATTTTAAAAATATTTTACGCGTAATGAAAAACATTTCAAAATGCCCCATGCGCATTTCATATGAATTAAAATCTCCGATATTTTTTATGCAGATTTGCTTTATATATATACAAATAAAACTGTGCATAGGATTTTATATATTTGAAGATAAATGTAAGAAAAAACATTTTCCAATTTTTTTTTTTTTTTTTTTTTTTTTTTTTTTTTTTTTTATCATTTTTTGTATCATATTTCTGCAATTAACTACCTTTAAGTTTCCAATTATATTTAGTTTTAAAAAAGATGCACAGTTTTAAGTCATATAATGACAAACAGTTTAAAAAAATATTTTGGGATTTTACTTGATATGGAATGCTCATGCGACATTTTAAATATTTTAAATAATTTTTCATAAGGCTTAGTATATTCAAGAAAATTCCTTTTTTTTTTTTTAAATTTCTTGTGTTATAAATATATGCCATACTGCATATAGTGCTTCTCTGCATAGTATTTAAAGTGAAATTAAAAAAAAAAAAATAAATAAAAAATATGAGTTTGAAGGTCCCTTGTCCCCTTAAAATTGTTTAGAATATTTTTAATTTATAACAGATTCAATGAAGAAAATTCTTTATTTAACTCGATTTGTAAATTAATTACCCTATCGCCTAGCTGTATGTTTTTAAAATTTTGATATATACTTCCATTGTGGCTAAACATGAATTTTACATTATATATACGTATATATATCCATGTAGGATCATAAAAACAAAGTAAAGGCAGTTATACTAAACATTGTCAATAATTTTCATTTAAAACAAAGTTCGTAAGGGTCCTTGAATTTCCAGACTAAGAAATCCATTGGTACCAACATTTTCTTATAGAAAATCTTTTCTCAAATAAGGCGAATATTCCAGCGTTTAAACTAGATTTATTTTTCCATAAAAAAATACTTATAATTCGCCTTGAAAATAACGGTACCCGTACGAACCCTATAAAAGTAACTAAATACTTTTGCAAAGTTGTTGCCAAACATACAATTGTACCAGCGACAAAAAAGAAACCCTTCAAAAATATTATAAATAAGAACATAATTCTTCAACAATTAATAACAACAAGTGTTTAAAAAAAGCTTATATGATTAAATGTTTCGTGGAATTTTTAAGAACATTCTTTATTTAACTTGATTTGTAAACTAATTAACCTATTGTAAAGCTGCATGTTTGGAAATTTGTAATATAAAGGATTAAAAAGAGAAGAAGTTACCGCTTGTGTGAGGCTAAACAAGAATTTTACAGTATATATATATATATATATATAAATTAATTAAACATAACCTTCCACCGTCAAATATTATGAATTAAAGCTGTAAGTATTAAAAAAAAAAAAAAAATTAATATAAGAATATCATAACTAGAAAATTAAAAAAACATTAAATAAATTGTTGCAATGATAGGAATGAAAAAATTAATGGAATCCTAAAATAGGTATCAGATAACTACATGGTAGAAATCATATTGATAATACACATAGATAGTGCGCTAATTGCAGCAATGATCTAAGCGTATAATATTTAAAAGATTGCTAAATAATTTAGCGACCTGGGAATATATATAAATATATATAAGATACCATAAGGAAAAAATACATCAAAATGAATTGTTGACATTCAAAATGAAAAGATATTTAAAAATATCGTAAAAAGCATACATTCATAATTACTTGCGCAAATGCATCATAGTAATTTGAATGCTAATATATAACCATTAATTAAACATAACCTTCCACCGTCAAATATTATGAATTAAAGCTGTAAGTATTAAAAAAAAAAAATAATAATAATAATATAAGAATATCATAACTAGAAAATTAAAAAACATTAAATAAATCGTTGCAATGATAGGAATGAAAAAATTAATGGAATCCTAAAATAGGTATCAGATAACTACATGGTAGAAATCATATTGATAATACACATAGATAGTGCGCTAATTGCAGCAATGATCTAAGCGTATAATATTTAAAAGATTGCTAAATAATTTAGCGACCTGGGAATATATATAAATATATATAAGATACCATAAGGAAAAATACATCAAAATGAATTGTTGACATTCAAAATGAAAAGATATTTAAAAATATCGTAAAAAGCATACATTCATAATTACTTGCGCAAATGCATCATAGTAATTTGAATGCTAATATATAACCATTAATTAAACATAACCTTCCACCGTCAAATATTATGAATTAAAGCTGTAAGTATTAATAATAATAATAATAATAATAATAATATAAGAATATCATAACTAGAAAATTAAAAAACATTAAATAAATCGTTGCAATGATAGGAATGAAAAAATTAATGGAATCCTAAAATAGGTATCAGATAACTACATGGTAGAAATCATATTGATAACACACATAGATAGTGCGCTAATTGCAGCAATGATCTAAGCGTATAATATTTAAAAGATTGCTAAATAATTTAGCGACCTGGGAATATATATAAATATATATAAGATACCATAAGGAAAAAATAGATCAAAATGAATTGTTGACATTCAAAATGAAAAGATATTTAAAAATATCGTAAAAAGCATACATTCATAATTACTTGCGCAAATGCATCATAGTAATTTGAATGTTAATATATAACCATTAATTAAACATAAACTTCCACCGTCAAATATTATGAATTAAAGCTGTAAGTATTAAAAAAAATAATAATATAAGAATATCATAACTAGAAAATTAAAAAACATTAAATAAATCGTTGCAATGATAGGAATGAAAAAATTAATGGAATCCTAAAATAGGTATCAGATAACTACATGGTAGAAATCATATTGATAACACACATAGATAGTGCGCTAATTGCAGCAATGATCTAAGCGTATAATATTTAAAAGATTGCTAAATAATTTAGCGACCTGGGAATATATATAAATATATATAAGATACCATAAGGAAAAAATACATCAAAATGAATTGTTGACATTCAAAATGAAAAGATATTTAAAAATATCGTAAAAAGCATACATTCATAATTACTTGCGCAAATGCATCATAGTAATTTGAATGTTAATATATAACCATTAATTAAACATAACCTTCCACCGTCAAATATTATGAATTAAAGCTGTAAGTATTAAAAAAAAATTAATATAAGAATATCATAACTAGAAAATTAAAAAACATTAAATAAATCGTTGCAATGATACGAATGAAAAAATTAATGGAATACTAAAATAGGTATCAGATAACTACATGGTAGAAATCATATTGATAATACACATAGATAGTGCGCTAATTGCAGCAATGATCTAAGCGTATAATATTTAAAAGATTGCTAAATAATTTAGCGACCTGGGAATACATATAAATATATATAAGATACCATAAGGAAAAAATACATCAAAATGAATTGTTGACATTCAAAATGAAAAGATATTTAAAAATATCGTAAAAAGCATACATTCATAATTACTTGCGCAAATGCATCATAGTAATTTGAATGCTAATATATAACCATTAATTAAACATAACCTTCCACCGTCAAATATTATGAATTAAAGCTGTAAGTATTAAAAAATAATAATAATAATAATATAAGAATATCATAACTAGAAAATTAAAAAACATTAAATAAATCGTTGCAATGATAGGAATGAAAAAATTAATGGAATCCTAAAATAGGTATCAGATAACTACATGGTAGAAATCATATTGATAATACACATAGATAGTGCGCTAATTGCAGCAATGATCTAAGCGTATAATATTTAAAAGATTGCTAAATAATTTAGCGACCTAGGAATATATATAAATATATATAAGATACCATAAGGAAAAAATACATCAAAATGAATTGTTGACATTCAAAATGAAAAGATATTAAAAAATATCGTAAAAAGCATACATTCATAATTACTTGCGCAAATGCATCATAGTAATTTGAATGCTAATATATAACCATTAATTAAACATAACCTTCCACCGTCAAATATTATGAATTAAAGCTGTAAGTATTAAAAAAAAATTAATATAAGAATATCATAACTAGAAAATTAAAAAACATTAAATAAATCGTTGCAATGATAGGAATGAAAAAATTAATGGAATCCTAAAATAGGTATCAGATAACTACATGGTATAAATCATATTGATAATACACATAGATAGTGCGCTAATTGCAGCAATGATCTCAGCGTATAATATTTAAAAGATTGCTAAATAATTTAGCGACCTGGGAATATATATAAATATATATAAGATACCATAAGGAAAAAATACATCAAAATGAATTGTTGACATTCAAAATGAAAAGATATTTAAAAATATCGTAAAAAGCATACATTCATAATTACTTGCGCAAATGCATCATAGTAATTTGAATGCTAATATATAACCATTAATTAAACATAACCTTCCACCGTCAAATATTATGAATTAAAGCTGTAAGTATTAAAATAATAATAATAATAATAATATAAGAATATCATAACTAGAAAATTAAAAAACATTAAATAAATCGTTGCAATGATAGGAATGAAAAAATTAATGGAATCCTAAAATAGGTATCAGATAACTACATGGTAGAAATCATATTGATAATACACATAGATAGTGCGCTAATTGCAGCAATGATCTAAGCGTATAATATTTAAAAGATTGCTAAATAATTTAGCGACCTGGGAATATATATAAATATATATAAGATACCATAAGGAAAAAATACATCAAAATGAATTGTTGACATTCAAAATGAAAAGATATTTAAAAATATCGTAAAAAGCATACATTCATAATTACTTGCGCAAATGCATCATAGTAATTTGAATGCTAATATATAACCATTAATTAAACATAACCTTCCACCGTCAAATAATATGAATTAAAGCTGTAAGTATTAAAAAAAAAAATAATAATAATATAAGAATATCATAACTAGAAAATTAAAAAACATTAAATAAATCGTTGCAATGATAGGAATGAAAAAATTAATGGAATCCTAAAATAGGTACCAGATAACTACATGGTAGAAATCATATTGATAATACACATAGATAGTGCGCTAATTGCAGCAATGATCTAAGCGTATAATATTTAAAAGATTGCTAAATAATTTAGCGACCTGGGAATATATATAAATATATATAAGATACCATAAGGAAAAAATACATCAAAATTAATTGTTGACATTCAAAATGAAAAGATATTTAAAAATATCGTAAAAAGCATACATTCATAATTACTTGCGCAAATGCATCATAGTAATTTGAATGCTAATATATAACCATTAATTAAACATAACCTTCCACCGTCAAATATTATGAATTAAAGCTGTAAGTATTAAAAAAAAAAAAATAATAATAATAATATAAGAATATCATAACTAGAAAATTAAAAAACATTAAATAAATCGTTGCAACGATAGGAATGAAAAAATTAATGGAATCCTAAAATAGGTATCAGATAACTACATGGTAGAAATCATATTGATAATACACATAGATAGTGCGCTAATTGCAGCAATGATCTAAGCGTATAATATTTAAAAGATTGCTAAATAATTTAGCGACCAGGGAATATATATAAATATATATAAGATACCACAAGGAAAAAATACATCAAAATGAATTGTTGACATTCAAAATGAAAAGATATTTAAAAATATCGTAAAAAGCATACATTCATAATTACTTGCGCAAATGCATCATAGTAATTTGAATGCTAATATATAACCATTAATTAAACATAACCTTCCACCGTCAAATATTATGAATTAAAGCTGTAAGTATTAAAAAAAAAATTAATATAAGAATATCATAACTAGAATATATATATATATATATCGATGCATATTCATACAAATAAAATACATGCACTTGTGGCTATTTACATGGATTTTTATAGTGCAAGTCACATGGCTGATAACTGCTATGCTTTTTTGCCCATCGTTATTTTCGAAAAGTTTGCTTTGCCTTATTCAATTAATGAGATATCTCCTATAAAATAAGTTGCATTTTTTTCCGTTCTAAAATACTGGTAGCCAAACATTGTAGCATTTTGCACCTATTTGTCTCACACTATAAGTACGCATGGAACTAGTCTTGTAATAAATATTGCCAATAATTTTCATTTTAAAGTAACTAACAAATTTTGCAAAGTAGTTGCCACAAAACAGAATTGCACCAGCAACAAAAAAGAAACCCTCCAAAAACATTATATATGAGGATATAATTCTTGATCTTTTAAAACATCAAGTGTTTAAAAAAGCTTATATGATTAAATGTTTCGTGGAACTTTTAAGAACATTCTTTATTTAACTTGATTTGTAAATTAAGTAAATATATGCTATAATGCACGTAGTGCTCTCTTGAATATTATTTAAAGTGTTTGCAAAATTGTGATATAAAAAATTTAAAACGGAAGAAGTTACCCATTGGCTAAACAAGAATTTTACAATATATATATATATATATATATATATATATATATATATATATATATATATGCATGTATATTCATAGAAACAAAATAAATGCAATCGTATTAAATGTTTCCAATAATTTTCATTCCAAAGTAACTGACTACTTTTTCTAAAGTAGTTGCAAAAAATAGAATTGCACTGGCAACAAAAATGAAACTCTCCAAAAAACGTTATAAATAAGGATATAATTCTTGAACAATTAATAACAACAAGTGTTTAAAAAAGCTTATATGATTATACGTTTCGTGGAAAAAAGCCATAAGGTGCGCTTGTTCTAAAAGTGGAAAACAGTTTGACAGATTTACAGTCTGAACGAAATTTTAATTAGATGGTTGATCCTTATACTGGAATAAATCGTTCAAGAGAATATACATGTTACAATAACATGCAAAAAAGTAAGAAGAAAAAGAATGAATAAATAAGTTATTTTCTCCTAAATTTATGAACATTTAGATTTCGCGCAGAGGCTTTTTTTTCTGTAGAAGTGAGCGGAGGGGGAGGGGGGTGGTAGTTATTTTTAATAAACTGCCTGGTTTGTGCTGATTTAGAAATTCGCATTAATAATAGCTGCCAAATCTTAAGCATTTTTGTTACCGCTACCCTTTAATAGAAATTTTTAACTTACTTATTAACCGATTTCCTCGATTAAATAAGGTAAAATTTAATACAGTTGAACCTCTTTTATCCGAAACTCTTTTAACCGAAACTCTCGATTAACCGAAATCCCTTTTTGAAGCTTTTTTTTTACTATCACATTCCTTGTGTGCAAAATCTTTTACTATCACATCCCTTGTGTGAAAAATCCATTTTGAAAGTTTTTTTTTTTTTTTTTTTTTTTTTTTTTTTTTTTTTTTTAGTGACATATTCCTTGTATGCAAGCGGTCCTTTCTGAACTACGAGTACATATAAATATTTTCGATCCCCTTTCACAAAGTTCTTTGACTTTAACTTGAGCTCCCTTAAGCTGCAGTGTGGAACAAAGAAAACGAATAAATTAGTATTTCTGAAGCTTTTGAATGTTTTGCAAAAGGTTTGGCATGGCTGGAGCAGCAGAAAGACTGTAATACTTGTGAACTAATAATATTAAAAAACTCCGTGATAGAGCTTCAAAGCAAAGGTAATCGAAACTGGGATAAAGAAAACATTTTTTCAAACCCTTGTGATGTATGTAAAAAGTACTTAATTTCAAAATTAAAATTCAAATAATTTATTCGTGTTTCTATTTTGCTATTGCCTTTTTTTATTAAGCACTTGTTACCATAATAAGAAATATTGCATATATTTCTCTTTAATCTTAAAATTAAAGCATACTCGATTATCCGAAAATTTCGATTTTCCGAAAGAGGGTCGGTCCCAATTATTTCGGATAATCGAGTTTCTACTGTATTAAATTTTAGTCTTAAAAATAATGTAAAAATTGGAAACAATTATACATACAGAATATTTTGATTTAGTCATATGGTGACCTTTCTCGTGAATAAAATTTACTAATTTTTTTATTTAACAGATTTGAAAGAAAAGAGGTCATTTAGTTATAGATTATATATCTAGGTTCTTTTTTAAGTTTTTCAAAAAGGTAATCCGAGTCTTTTAGGTAATTTTAATTCCATTTCAAACTTTGTTTTAAAGCCATTTGCAACAGACTAGTTACTTTTTAAAAATTACGAAATAAAATTTTTTTACGGTCCTTCGGTTCTATAAATTATATTAAGAAACACTTTGCTTTAACAAGAAAAACAAAAGAAAGAAACATAATAGATCGAACCTAATTTTGATACTTTGAATTATAGAATTCTTCTTATTACATTGTATTTCAATAAAGACGATTTTTCCCGGTTCTACTCTCAGTAAACGTTTTTCAGGAATTCTGACTTTGAAGATAAAAATATTTCTAAACATTTTCGGTCACAACTAAAAATAGCGTAACTAAAGACATGCACGCTATTACAAAATAAAAATTGATGTATAATAATAAAGGAATAAAAAATAAAAATTAATTAAAGAAATATATCAATGGAAATATTTATTTACTGTATAAGTGGGAGATTCAAAAATTGTGAAGTGGCGTTAAATTTATAACACTATATACTAATACATAATGAAATTCGAAGTAGTATAAAAAAATGTTTGATTAATACAATTTAATTTACTTTTTATAGATGCAAAATAATGTTTATTGTATAAAATGCAGCTTTAAACATTCTAAGTCTTCGTTCGTATGTTTACTTATTGATCACCTGTAAAAAGTGAACATTTTCTAAAAAGTCTCTCAGTTACATCTGAAAAAAATGTTTAAGCGAAAGTAACCTTATATTATATCAACACTTAAAAATAAGGAAAATTGACGAGTAATAATGAAGTTCCAATAATATAAATTAATTAAAAATCAGTGATTTAAATATTTATTTACTGTATAAAAGTGAACTTTATACGTTTACTTAAGGATCTTCATCAAGAAATTGAAAGTTAGCTTAAAAACCTTTTACATATGACTGACAATCGTACAATTAAAATTAACCTTAAGGGGGTCCGGGACACAAAAGTCTTCAAATTTTCTAAAAAACTTTTATTGCATTAAAACTTTCTCTGTCTTTTTCATCTTTTTAAGATGTATAAATCATGTTTCTATCTTAATTAGAATAGAAAATATTAATTTTTTCGTTTTGGTTTGTTTACAAAATCTAGCTTACAAGAAATGGTTGTCGTGAAAACGACTTCTTGTGAAAATGCGTTTTTCTTCATGATGGGTTTTTTCACCTTTTCTCAAATTTAAATTGTTACAAGCCCAAAACCGTTAAAGTTTAGACTTGGAACATGTCTTTTTAAATTGGTTTACTTTAATTTTGATTCAACAAATTTGGAAAAAATATTTACTTTTGAAAATATGATTTAAAAAAAATTACATATATATATATTTTAATTTTTACTTTAAATATTTTAAATTTTTATTTAAATTAATATTTTTAAAAATGCTGAATCAAAATTAAAACTTATATATTTCTATTTATTTAACTGAAAACAAATTAAAATTCTACAAATAATATTTCGAGTTATAACGATTTTAAATTACCCCCACTTTTTTAATAAATTTTATATTTTAAATAATGTAATTAAACTCTCCATCTGATTTTCATAAAATTTGAAATGACTCGACAAAATTTTACAACAATTATATATTTAAATTTTCAGACCATTAGGAATGCTGTAACATCATTAAAATGCACTTGCAATATTTTTTTCCCCATTCCCCGTAATGTAACGGAAAACTTTTGACTGTCCTTATAATTAAACTATACATCCGATTTTCATAAAACTTGAAATGGCTCGACAAAATTTTACAGCAATTATATATTTAAAATTTCAGACCATTCGGAAGGCTGTAACATCATTAAAATGCACTTGCAATATTTTTTCTCATTGGCCGTAATGTAAAGAAAAACATTTGACTGTCCCTGTAATTAAACTATACATCCAATTTTCATAAAATATGAAATGGCGCGACAATATATTTAAAATTTCAGACCATTCGGTTGGGTAGTTTTTGCTCTGTTATATGCGGTCGGACAGACAGACGGACTGAATGACGACTATAGGTGCTACGTATTTATATAATTACGAACGCACCTAGAAAAAGGATCATAGGTTTTTTTTATTAAAGAAAATAATGTTACGTGCATTTCCACAAAAAAAAAAAAAAAAAAAAAAAAAAAAAAAAAAAAAGAAATGCAAAATATTTTGAAAAAAAAATAGAGGTCGCAAATAAGAAATAGGGGAAGCGGACAGGGTGCTTCTCTATGATTAAAAAGGCAGATCGCATCGGCACTTAAAACAAACGCCTTTTGAATAACGTCAAGCGGGCATACAAGGTAAAAAATTTCAGTACAGTAAAAAATTTCATCGTCAAATGATAGATGAAAAAACGTTCTAAACAAAGATTTTTCTCGCGGAGGGTTGGGGGTTATAAACGGACATTTTTCGAAAATTAAAAATTGTAAAAAATTGGGGAGGAGTCCTATTTCTGGAATTTTACGATGTAAATGAAAACCAATGGCATCGATCCGTATCACATATTGAATTTCCATGCACGCTATTGATAAAGCACTTGATCTTTTAAATATATTAATATTAATCGTTTTATTATACATTTAAGGGATCTCAGGACTTGTAAAGCTTTAAAATATTCCAAATATTATTTTTTGGATGTTAAACTGCTGTCTTTTCTGAACATTTTGATATAATTGTTTCCTTGAAATTCCGATTAGAACAGAAGTTATGGCTTTTAGAATTATATCCGCTCAATAGGGGAAGCAGCGCTTCCGAACTCTGTATAAATTGAACCTTAAATTTTCTTTTTATTTAAAAAAAAATATTTTTTTTTTTCAGATGATTATAACGTTGAAATTTCCCAAATTTTTCATTAGATACAAGTTTATATTAAAAATATAAAAATGCTTTAAATAAAAATTTATTTAGGTTCAGGCTAATTATTATAATCTGAAGTATAAGTAGATATCAAAATGTTTATTCTAGTTGCAAAATTTATTTTGTAATCCTGCGCGTTATCTGTTATGCCGATTTTATGCTTGTCAAATGTCTGACAGTTTGGAGTACCCTGTAAATGCTAATACTGCATCTCGCAATTTTGTAAATATGTGAAATGGAAGAACATACTTATATCTTTAATCCCAATTAAAATTGTGTTTTTAAATCATACACTTTTTAAAATATCGTCGAAAATTGTCCGTTTTTTTCATTTTTTCCAATCTTATGAGTCCTGAGACTCCTTAAGATGCACCAACTGTGACCTGTGACTTAGTGTGTTGACAGCTGCGTTTTTGTTTACACACTTTAAGATATTAAATGTTGAAAATGGTCTTTTTTTTTCTTTTTTTCCAATTCTAAGTGTCCTTAGACCCCTTAAATACTATTTTCTATGTAGAGAGAAATAAATATTTTTCAAGAAATCTATTAAGCCGAATTTCTCGAAGTAAAGCATTGCATTTTAAACAATAAAACTAAATTCATCAAGTATATACTTTTTATTAACATGTGATTCTTTAACGGTTAAAATAAAACTTTATCACTTTTAAAATAGGTCAAAATTTTATTCTTGAATCTGAACCTAAATAATTGAGGGGTAGGTGGGGGGTAAAGATATGCACTTCCCAAAAATTTTCATTTTTAAGGAACTCATTGGTCTACATTTGTTTAATGGCTGAATAAAATGTTATATTAAGCCTTACTCAACATTACCATCAGTCTAGATTCTGTCAAATTATAATTTCGCGGGAAAGTACATTAAAAAAAAAAAAGAACATTTTACTCTGCGTGTCTTTGCCGAATCGATTGGAATAAAAATCCGCAGTGAAGGAGATAAACCCCGTTTTGTTTGACCGTCCAACTGAAAGTTTACAGAAATGCAATCGAGATAAACTACATGGCATTTAGAAGATAAAGAATTTCTGTTATTATATAACTTTATTATTGAATTTGTAGACATTTGCACTATTATCATCTCAAGAATCGCATGATTTTTTTTTTAAATATTACATTTAGAAAAAATTGAAACTTCCCTAAATTTCTCTGCATAGAATGCAACTTCCGTCGCATATTATCAAAACACATGACTGGTACGATGGTAGCCTAACTGTCGACTATTGTTTAACAGTCTAAAAACGTTGGGTTCATATTAACCCTTTATGTACTGAATTATGAATTCATGAAAATTTTATCTTCTAAAGCATTTTTCGTCAATTTTTTAAACGACATTAGATGATTTACATAATCATTTAATAAATTTTAGAAGGGTTGGAGGATTTATAACGATTAATTAAAATTGAATTTATAGGGATTTAGTGCAATATTTATAACCCCACTCAAATCTTTTATTTTAAATATTTTTCTTAGTATTTGATAGAAATAGAAAATGTGCAAATATAATGTTCTTACAAGAGATAAATGGAAATATTTCCGTCACTCCAAAATAGTTCCCCACCCCCTCCAGCGCCAAGAAAGCTAAAAAGATGCAAAGATGCAAATCATCCATTTAAAAATATTTTTACAATTAATAGATGTATTAAATGAATTTTATTGCAAGTTTTTTAATGGTACTTATAAATACTGTCAGTATATAAAGGGTTAAATCAACCGGTGTCTTTGCCTTCATCTACACTACATTTTACTTCACTTCACTTTAAACATATTTCAATCTTTTTTTCTGACACTGTCTCAACAAGAACAATTTTTAGAATAGATGGTCCTCGCTCTTTCTCTTTTTCCCATATATTATCCTTATCAAAATCAAAGATTATAGCAATGACATTCTTTGGTAATAAACAACTAATCACAGAGAGTTATCTCTTATAAGAATATAGAGGAAAACAAAAACATCGATCCGTATCAGATATTACGTTAATAATGCGTTCTAGTAATAAAGCATTAATCATTGATTATTTCACTTTTTCTAACATACACATATAAATATTATTTGTTGCAAACAAAGTTTCAAATATTATTGAATAAATCTATTCCCCACATGACACGAAGTAAAACTTGACACATAGAAAAAGAAAATAAAACCGGTCAAGTGTTTACTTTGGTTAGCACAAGATGCTTTATCAGTCGAAATGAAACTTTATCTCTTCTAAAACAAATCTTCTATTTCCTTTTGAATCTGAATCAAGTCCAAAATACTTGTTACACTTCATTTCAGGCATTTATTTTGCTTCAAATATTTCTACTTCTTTCACACTCTACTTCTTTCTGCCGCTCTTTCGTTTTGCGAAAACAAATAACAGTTATCAAAATCATGAATTATATTAATGATTTTATTATTGTTTAATAATGTACGACTAATCATTAAGAACTACCTCTCATAAGAATATACAAAATGATAATAACATTGACTACATGAGACATTACATTAACGATATGCGCCAGCTAAAAAAGCATTAATCATAAAAGAAAATATCGCATTTTTTGTTAAAAGTTTTAATATAAACATATAAAAAATAACTGTTGCATACAAATACAAATATAACTATTTTTCCAAAATTACTCTAAGTAAAACAATCAAACAAGTAATTAAAATCAGTCAAGCGTTGTTTTATTATATACGAGATACTGTATCAGTAAGAATGAAGATTTATTTCTTCTAAGATAAATCAGCTATTTCCTCTTGAATCTGAACAAAATCCTAAACAGCTAATACACCTCATTTCACGCATCTCACTTTTTAGAAAAAATATTTTGATTTTGATTTTGATATTATCTAAAAAAAAGAAAAACAATTGTTACAATAAATATTTCTGCTTCCTCCCTTGCTTTCATGTTTTTTATAAATAACAGTTATCAGAATCAAAGATAACATCAATGACATTCTAAAATAATAAAAGATAAATTACCAAAACATATCTTATACTTGCATACATAAAAACAACATAATTGATCCATATTAGATATTATGTTAATAATACGTTCAAGTACTAAAAAATTAATCATTGGTCATTTTACCCTTTTTAATATATACACATAAATATTATTTGTTGCAAACAAAGTTTCAAATATTATTCAATCAATATATTCTCCAAATGACCCTAAATAAAACATTACATATTAAAAAAAAAAAAAAAAAAAAAAAAAAAAAACGTGTTTCCTTTTGCAAAGCGCAAGTTGCTTTATCGGTTGAAATGAAACTTTATCTCTTCTAAAATAAATTTTGTACTTCCTTTTGAATCTGAATCAAGTCCCAAATACCTGATACACTTCATTTCATTCATTTATTTTGCTTAAAAAGATTTCTATTTTTATTCTGACGCTGTCTGAATAACATAGCTGCCAATTTGTACGGATTTTTAGTACCACTAGAATTTAACAGAAATTTCGGTCTTATTTAATTATCAACATTCGGTGATTGAATTAGGCAAAAATTTCTATAAAATTTTAGTGGTAGCAAGAATCCGTACAAGTTGGCAGCTATGCAATAAGAATAATTTTCAAAAAGTATCTTTCTCCTTTGCTCACACTGCAAATAAAGGCGTCTAAAATTCAGACACATATGTGACTGAAAAAGTAATTCAGACACTTAAGTGTCTGAATATGAAGTTTCAGACACCATAGATGTCTGAAATTAAGACACTTAAGTGTCTTACTATGATCATGGTATAAACACTGTAAACTGAAATGTCTGAAATTCAGACACTTAAGTGTCTGAAAATGGAGTGTTCAATTTTCAGACATTTTAAAGTGTCTTAATTTTTAAGACACGTGTATGCATCTGAATTTAAGACATTTCAAACGTCTGAATCGCATCCATCTTTGGTCAACCTGCATGTTCGGCAATAGGCAACCGTCTTTTTTTTTTTAAAGCTTTATACGTTGTAAAAAATATCCGTTAAAATATGGAAGTTGTACTGGCTATTCAGCCATTTACGTATTTTAATGTAATTTTTTTCCCCGTAAATTCCAGAAAAATTTCCATTTATTTGCCTATTTCTGTATTTAAAAAGTTCCATTTAAAAGATAATATGTAACTTTTCAAGGATAAACCCATATAATTCATTCCCCACTTTCAAAAACCACGTATATTAGACATGATTTATTTATTTATATTCAAACCAGTTTCGTATCCAAGAGGCGAGCTGCTGTGTAGAAAATGTCAAATTTAAGTACGGAAGTTTCAATAAAAGCTTGTTCTAACCTTAGAATGCGTGTTATTTCGCAGAAACCATGAAATTTTTCATTTTAGCCAAGTTTCCGTTATACAGAGGTTTACTTCAGTTTTATTTACTGTTTATTGAGTTTCATTTAGCAAATAATGTTCTGTAGTCCATTTAAAAAAATACGGTATAACCATGCTGAAAGTGAAATTTTGCCCAGTCCCATACGATTCTGTCTTAAGTTTGATTGCATAATAACTTACCGTTATAAAAACCTGTTTAAAGAGGATAGCTTATAATTCGATAGGTAATTTATTCATCATTTCGACCACAAACAAAAATGAATAAACATTTATACATTTCCAAAACATTAAATATTTCATGCCAGAAAAATCTTTCTTTGGATTAGAAATTAAACATTCAATTTTAAGATGAATAGTGCCGCCATCTATTGGTGTCAAAGTAGTTTATCTGGAAACAATTTTATTCGTTTGCTGGTAAAAAGAAAAGGATTTTCTAATTATGTACTGCATTCTAGAAGTCAACTAATTAAACCCTGTAAACTACTTAATTCGTAACCTCTATAATCTCTATTTAAATTTAAAAAAAATTGTAGTCCACTTTCCTTTTAATAACAGTTCAAAGACCACTATTAAATAAGCTGCAGTTTCATATTTTAAATCAGTACATTACCTCTGATGTTCAACTTATAACCCAATTTATTTAAAACCTTTATTTTATGGCGTGCATCCCTTAGCTTCTGGCGGGGGGGGGGGGGGTGTCCTCATTTGCACTCTAACAATTCCTCTGGTAGAAAAGAAAAAACTGAACTTAAAATACCACATATTCAAATTTCTAGAAAGAAAATGTGTAACAGGGATGTGGAGGGTATACGCCGTATTCCTTCTGGATTTTTAAAAAATACTCCGTATACCCTGTTTCTCAAATAAAACTGCAACGAAAACTCGATACATGACTTTAGCCTATACCCTCTGCCTCTAGCGTATACCCTCTAATTTTTTTACGACTACAACACTGTGTGAAAAATGTTTACAATTGTACTAAATTGGAAAAAAAAACTTACTGCTACTTAAGAGGACAGGTAAAGCAAAATTCAACTAAAAAATCGATTTTTACTTTTTATATCATTAAATAGTTCAAACTTTTATCTTTCCAACGTTGTGTCACACATATTTATATATAAAAGAAATAAGTATTCAAATTAATCATTTTTTCTAAAAATACTTCACAGCTTAATGGCCATTTAAATCTAACTTTTTCTTAAAACTTAGATTTTTCATGTTTATGTTCCTTTTTTTCAATATCTATTAAAATTAAAAAATCAGATTTCTATTTAATATTTATATTATGATAAATTGTATATTTTAACACAGGGTATTAATGATTTGTTGAGAATTATTTATTTTTGGCAGTGAAATCTTACCAAAAGTGATAATTTAAAAATGACTTTCAATAAATAATTAATAATTAATTTTGAGTTTCACTTAGAAAGAAAATAGTCAGTTAAAATACGTAAATCGTGTTATTTTAACTACTCTAAAAAATCTAGACCTCTGTCTTTCACAATTTCTGAGAAAAAAGTACATAAAGTTGGTGAATTTAACATGGCGGAGATAGGACTTACCCGGTCCCCTTAAAAACATTGTCTTGTGCTTTATAAATACTTTATTTCAAAAATCGGCCGATGAAAGCGTGGTCGAATGGATAAGGCACTGAACTCCTATACAACAGGACCTCAGATCGAATCCCACCTCGGGTAAGTATTAAAAGTTTACAGTAGAATTGAATACAAATTAGATGTACCGTGATCCTTCGGGAAGGTGGTTGTTGAAACATGGTGGTTAGTCCTTGAAAAATATATTTTATCTTTTTAAATGGAAATTTTTAAAAACAGAAATATGCACAAACTAAACGGATTTTTTTTTTTTTGGAATTTAGATCAGAAAATTTCCATTAATATATGTAAATTATACCGGAGTCTCGAGTGGCTACAATTTCCATATTTTTAGCGATATATATATATATTTTGCAGTGTATAATGCTTACAGAAGAAAAAAAAAAGGTGAAAAAATGTTTGTCAAAGTGGTCAAACATGGATGCAATTCAGACATTTGAAGTGTCTGAAATTCAGACGCATACAAGTATCTTAAAAATTAAGACACTTTAAAACGTCTGAAAATTGAACACTCCGTTTCAGACACTTAAATGTCTGAATTTAAGACATTTCAGTTTACAGTGCACCCTCGTCTCTCTCTCTCTTTTTCTCTTCTTTCTTTCGTTTTTCCAAAACAAATTGCAGTTATCAAAATCATGGATTATATTAATGATATTATTATTCTTTAGTAATGAACGACTAATCATAAAGATCTAGCTGTAATAAGAATACACAAAATTATAATAACACGAATTCACATTAGACATTACATTAACGATATGCTCTAGTCGAAACAACATTAATCATAAAAAGAAAATGCTGCATTTTTTGTTAATCGTTTTGAAATACACATATAAAAAATATCTGTTACATACAGATACGAAACTATTATATGGATATAACAATTTCTCAAATTGCTGTAAATAAAATATTCAAACAAGAAGATAAAACCTGCCAAGTGTTTAGTTTAGCACAAGTTGCTTTATCAGTTGAAATGAAACTTTATCTCTTCTAAAACAAATCTTCTATTTCCTTTTGAATCTGAATCACGTTCAAAATACTTGATACACTTTATTTCAGGTATTTATTTTGCTTGAAAAGATTTCTATTTTTATTCTGACGCAGTCTCAAAAAAGAACCTTTTTCAAAATGCATCTTTCCACTTCTTTCCCTCTCCTCACTCTTTCTCTCCCCCCTTCTTTTTGTCTCTCTCTTTGGTTTTGTAAAAACAAATAACAGTTTTCAAAATCATGAATCATATTAATGATATTATTATTTCTTTAGAAATGAACAACTAATCATTAAGAACTATTTCTGATAAGAATATGCAAAATGATAATAGCATTCAAAATATACTACAATTCATCAGACATACAAGTAAAAATTACATAAACACATTTAATACAAATAAAAATGCAAACGTTTAGGGCTAACTTTTAGCCCATCAGTGCAATAACATTCAAATGATCAGAAAACTACGTATCCTGTTTACAGTTAATAGCATTCAAAATATACTACAATTCATCAGACATACAAGTAAAAATTACATAAATACATTTAATACAAATAAAAATGCAAACGTTTAGGGCTAACTTTTAGCTCCTCATCAGTGCAATAACATTCAAATGATCAGAAAACTACGTATCGTGTTTACAGTTAATAATTATTAACAGTTAAAATTAAAGAAAGTGTAAAAAAACATATCAAAGCAATATTGTGTATTCAGATGGAACTGCAGAGGATTCATTACAGAATAAGCGAAATTTGCTTACGAGTGGACACACCTCCCAGAAAAACTCTACATTTAAGGTCTACTTTTTATTGCATCCGGATCTGATAACTACCTGGGTTCCACATGAATACACAGCATTACTCTGATATGGGTTTTTATTTTTATAATTTCTTTAACTGTTAATAATTATTAATTGTAAACATGATATGTAGTTTTCTGGTTATTTGAATGTTATTGCACTGATGAGTGGCTAAAAAGTTAGCCCGAAACGTTTGCATTTTTATTTGTATTAAATGTATTTATGTAATTTTTACTTGTATGTCTGATGAATTGTAGTATATTTTGAATTTTAAATCGCATATCAGACGTTAAACAATGTTTATTTTGATACTAGCATTGATCCATATGAGACATTACATGAACGATATGCTCTCGCCGAAAAAGCATTAACCATAAAAAGAAAATATTGCATTTTTTGCTAATCGTTTTAATATACACATATAAAAAAATGTTGCATACAGATACAAGAATAATATACAATATAACTAATAATAAGAATGAATTCGTTAAAAACACACAAACGTGTACAGTGATACACATAAACAAGAGCTTTAATGTGAACTTGTACAATTAAAATTAATGTAAAAACATAAAATCTACGTTTCGAGCTGCTTCTACAGTCTTCCTCAGGGTAGAATATGATAGTGAAATGACTAAAAGTCCAGAGAGGAAGGCTTCCTGTGAAAGAGATAATTTGTAGAGTTTTGACCAATCATATGATTGCAAAAATGCAATGGCGACATCCAATAAATACCCCCTTTTTTTTTGTATTTAACAACCCAGCAAAGAGGATTTTGCTGGCCAGCAGCAAGATTGGTGCTGGCAATGATGGAGAAGTGCTGACTAATGGTCTACCACTGCATGAACATTGCTGGACAGCTTCAGTCAACTTTGCTGTTGGAAATCATCAGATAAAATTCTGGTGGGCGTCCGTTTTATCTCACGCGCTGGCCCACCACTATATGGAAGTGCACGAATTTTTGCAGTATTATTGCTGGGAACCCTTGTGCTAGGTGGCGTTGCGAATATTGAAGATATTATTTGAACACAAATCTGAAATGAATATCTTAAAACAATTTAAGCTGTGAAGATAATTTTTCTTAACTGTAAATAATATAGCACCACTGCCACCAACAAAATAAATAATTTAATGAATAAATAAATAAATTCTTTATTTCAACGCACTTTTTTTTCCTCTTTAAATCTGGTTTTACTAAGTTACAAAGGATTTCGGTTTTCATAATTTACACAGTTGAGAATTAATAAATAAAAAAAAGCGTATGAAGCATATAGGATTTCTATACAATACAAGAATTTCTATACCAGTTTAATGATTGGAAACGTAAATCACAAAAGAAACAAACTTCAAATAGTGTAACGTGAGCTTAAGAACTACGAGCGGTCGTAGGATTACGCTGAAAGTACTTGTTCATGTCCAATCACGAAAACCAAACAGCATCGAGCGCGATTAGTACTTGGGAGGGTGACCACATGGAAACCGCTGCAAGTTCAATTATTTCTATAGACATTTCTATTATAGACACTTATAGCTCTTGGTGAAACTAGCTTATAGAAAAAGGGCCATAATACTTTGTTTTTTTTTAGAATTCTATAAGAAATTTTTGTAAGGGAAAGTGCTGGGCCAGCAAAGGAATAGCAGAAGCATCGGTGTTAGAACTGCAGGAAAAGTGCCGTATTGAAATAATGTGATGGCATACAAGTGATGGCCTTCTTTTGGCCATCACTGATGGGCCAGCTGCATTCCGCACGGACACTTGTATACTGGTTTAAGTCATGGCACAATTGCACTTTACCGCTGATGGCAGTACTGGCTGCCATCTTTTTTCCAGCTGATGGCCCACTGTTTCTTTCTTTGCTGGAAAGTTTGAAATGAATCAAAAGTTCGATTGAAGAACAAGGAGTGTCGCCATCTATGCACGAGGGATCGAATCACATTCAAATAAGTGCATGGCAAAAAAAAAAAGGGGGAAAGGGAAAACTGAAATATTGCAAGCAGATACAAAATTAAGACTTAATGATATTTTGCCAGATTTTTAGTATATTTTAGAATAAATTATCATTACAGGCCTTATGCTTACGTGCAGTGATTTTAACTGATTCTCTAATCGTACTTTCAAAAGGGTTATCACACGGAACTATGGTTTTCGCTTCCTCAAAAATTAATATAACAGCTTTCATTACCCAAGTAGAAACAAGAAAGATCTGTATTCTGTGTATGTTGTTTAATGTCCTACGATGTTCCTAATTCTTACCGAAAACTTAAGTTTTGTCATGCCAATATTGACTTTTTTAACGTTATTTGATACAGTTATAGATATTTCATATATTTCAGATTTTTGATCCATTGGGATTTTGTCGATCTTATCACTAACGGTATCAATGAGTTAAGGGGGTGGAATTGCAAGCAACTTTATATTATATATCTGTATGATCATTTTTAACTTTTCGAATATAGTGGGAATGTAATGAAATATTCTGTACAGTACGCCATAAGTTGATTCCTGTTGCTGGCCCGAAAAAGAGGGAGCGTTATATTTCTTAATTATCTTATCAAAATATTTTTCTGGAATCCATGATAAAATGCTACTTTCTCGATAAATTCGATTTCTTTATGTAATCGGTCATCTGAACAAATCATAAAGGCTCTTTTAATAAATGCTTGGAAGGCAGAGATATTATATTCAAAAAGTACTTTTGTTGAAAAAGGGATAACGGCATACTTGCCAACATTCAACTAAACTTCCGTAAAATGTGAGTTAAATTAACCCAGGTTATACGCTTTTCTAACCAGAAAATTTATTTGATGTGCCATTATACATTTAAAATCGTGTTTCTCTATAAATCTATTTTAATCAATTTCTTTAGTAAATTTCTGGTTCGAAACGTGTTTAACCTGGGTCAATTTAACTCACATTTTACGGAAGTTTAAGGGGAAGTTGGCAAGTATGGATAACGGTGTTTTCTTTTATTAGTTTTTTGTAGAGTAAACACTTTAATACAGAACTTCATCTATTAATGTGAAGATCTAAAAATGAAAGCGCAGCATTCTCTTCAATTTCAAGGGTAAATTTAATACTATTACTTAATTTATTGACTTGAAGATCTTGAAGAAAACTTGTTAAATCTGATAAATTATAGTTCCATAAGACGAAAACATCCTTTACGTATATCGTAACCAACATTCGGGTTTTAAATTAAACGTATCAATGATCTTATTTTATAGAGGTCTTAAGGGAAACTCTGCAATGCTTTATTACTAGAAAATAAAACTAGTCAAGTGTCTACTTTTGTTAAGCACAACATATTGTATCAGTTGAAATGAAACGTTATCTCTTCTAAAACAAATCTGTTATTTCCTTTTGAATCTGAATCAAGTCCAAAGTACATGATACACTTTATTTCAGGTATTTATTTTGCTTGAAAAGATTTCTATTTTTATTCCGGCGCTCTCCCAATAAGAAGCATTGACAAAATGTATCATTCAACGTCTTTCACTCCTCCCCTGTTTTTCTCCCCCTTTCGATCTATCCCTCTCTGTCGTTTTGTAAATACAATGAACACTTAACAAAATTATAGATTATACAGGTAAATACTGTAACACTAAAAAAAATACGACATAATTTTAATGGTTTGTTAAAACAATTTATTTCGCTATTTTAGCGTTTGGCAATCTTCCATTAGTGCAGACGAATTTTTTTATAAAGCAAATATTTAAAATTATTTTAAAGAGAGAAGCCAAAAGAATGATATTATACAGCTCTTTGATCGCAAATTTTCCGCAGATAAAATCTTTAAGCAATTAAAATGATTTGATTTTAATGGAACTGTTAATCGATTATTCGATACTAATAGCTATGTAAAGATCGATCTAGGTCTGTCGTCTACGCTCAGTTCGAACAATAGAGCACATCAAAGGAATTCGTGAAAAGGTGTGAAGAAATCCACAACGTTCTGCAAATAAAATGGCTGCAGAAGAGAACGTGAGTCGCAGAACTATGAAATTATTATAAATGAAAATCTCGGTTATTGCCCTTATCGCAAAAGAAAATTCAAGGTCTGACTGCTGCGCAAAGAATAAAAAGATTACAAAGAAGGAAGAAACTGATGAAGCGGCATAGTAGAAAAAGTGTTGCCAGAATAATATTTTCTGATGGGAAGCTATTTTACACTGACAAGTGTTATAATGTTTAAAATGATGTCGAATATTCAGCAACCCTCGAGAATATACCTGAAATCTTTCGAACTGTTAAACGCTTTCAGAACAAGAATTCTGTTATGGTTTGGGCTGCAGTGTCAAACAATGGAAAATTGCCTTTGAAGTTCATCGATAAAGGGATAAAAATCGGTACAGATGTCATATTCGCCCCATATTGGCGCGATTTTTTTTGGTTGCCAATTTGGAGAAAACATCAACAGCATAAACAACATAATCCGGGTTACCACATCAAACAAAATAACGACACTTTGACGCAAGTTAAGTACCTGTTGCCTATATGATATTGGCGACAGAAAAAAATCGCGCCAATATGGGGCGAATATGACATCTGTTCCTAAAAATCAATGCGAATATTACAAACAGGACATATTGGCTATACATTTATTGCCACATGCTGACAGGTTTTATCCCAAAAAGAATTGGATATTTCAGCAAGATTCTGCACCTTCTCACCGAGATAAATCAAAACACAGACTTGGCTCCCTGTCAATTGTCCGAACTTTATCATGCAAGAAGATTGGTCACCTTCTTCACCGGATCTAAATCTTTTAGATTATTGCGTCTGGGGGATTTTAAAGGTTAAAGAAAATAGCAACAAACACAGAAGTTTGGACTCTCTCAAAACTTCCATATTGCGTGAATGGTACCGAATACCTCTTAAAATGATTCGTGCGGCAATCGGACAATGGCATAAGTGATTATCTTTGGTAATCAATAAAGATGGCGGTCAATTCGTGTAAAATTATTTCCCTGTAAAATTTCATCTCTGATTTATAAAAACTTTTCAAAATAACAGACATTACAAGATAAAAACACTAAAAACAATATAAAAGGACGTTTCGGATTCATTCTGAATCCCTCATCAGCTAATTCCTAATGTAAAAGTCATACTAGATTTTAAAGTTCAACAAGTAGAAAAACATTACATCAAGTTGCCAAAAAATTATAGCTAAAACAAAACTGAATATTCTATTGGTAGAGATGCAGCCTCGTTAATTGCTAAATCAGCGGTTCTCGTGCACCAAGCTTCCAAAAACATACGACTTGCATAAATGATGCACCCTGATCTAATTATATACGCTTTCTCAAAACTCGGAAAATGATCAGTTTTCATAGCGTGGTCAACAATTTTAGAATTTAAATTTTTATGTCTAAAAGAATGTTTATGCTCCTTAAGGGGTCTCAGGACTCTTAAAATTGGAAAAAATGAAAAAAAAAGACCATTTTCAATATTTAATATCTTAAAATGTATTTGATTTTAAGACACAATTTTAATTGGAATAAAATATATAAGTATGTTCTTTCATTTCATGTATTTAAAAAATTATAAGATGCAGAATTAGCATTTGCAGGGGGCTCCAAACTGTTAGACATTTGATGAGCAAAAAATCGGAATAACAGCTTACGCGCACGATTACAAAATAAGTGTTGCAACTAGAATGAAAATTTTGGTGCCAACTTATACTTCAGATTGTAATAATTACCCTGAACCTAAATAACTTTGTATTTAAAGCTTTTTTATATTTTTAATAGAAAGTTGCATTTAGCTAATGCAAAATTTAAAAAAAAATTCAACAGTATAATCACCTAAAAAAATATTGTTTTGAACAATAAAACGGAAATCTTAGTTTCAGTTTATACAGACTAACACGAAACATATGTTTTGATAATTTCATGAAAAAATATTCATAAGCCCAAAAACGTCATTTGGAGAAAAAGGGCTTCAAAGTTTCCGAAACGACGCTTCAGCTATTGAACGTGTATAAATATAAAAGCCATAACTTCAGTTCTAATAGGAATTTCAAGGAAACAATTACATAAAAATGTTCAGAAAAGATAGGAGTTTAACATCTAAAAAAATAGAATTTCGAAAATTTTAAAGCTTTAAGAGTCCTGAGACCCCTAAGTCTTGTTTCAAGTGTACGGCTGGTTTTACCTATGTAGACTGCATTACACTGTTTGCACGGAATTCAATAAATAACATCTTTAAACTGTGAGATTGGACATCGATGCTTAAAATTGCTTAAAAGATGCTTAAGTGGTTTCTGCGGGATGAAGGACGTGTGAATGCCAAGTGGTTTCAAAAAATGCGAAATCTTCTCTGAAATACCTTTGTAATACGGAATGCTTGCGAATTTATTAACTTTCAAACGTTGGAAGGGTGGAGGAGTATCCATGTGTGCACGAAGAAGATCCATAAAAATGCGAAAACAAGCTCTTTTCATCTCTGATGTTCATCATATTAGTGTAGTTATCATTTTCTATTTTATATTTGTAAAATAAAATGATTGAATATTTGTAACAGTATTTAGTAGCCACCCTGTATTAATGATATTATTATTCGTCAGTAATCAACGACTTTAGTACTCATTAACAAGTACCTCTCATAAGAGTATACAAAATGATAATAACATCGATCTACCGGAGACATGAGCGATATGCTCTAGCCAAAATAAGCATTAAGGGGTCTTGTACCTTTTAAACGCGTCGAAAATTAACGAAAAACTTCAAAGTTTGAATTAGTCTATCTTCAAAGCCTTTTTATGTATAAGCATGAAATTTCGGATATTGATTAAATAGATTGTGCTTTGTAATGTGCTACCATTAGAAATTTATTAACCCTTTACAGAATTTGTGTATTGTTGAAATCAAAATAGCTCTTTTTTTACCCCATAAGTCATTGCGCGCATGATATCTTGAGAAAGTATGTATGGATTGGCATGAAATTCGGTAAAGATACTAATCATATATGTGTGTTTAAAATGATCTACTCTTAGGCTAAAATTATTTTATTAACTATATAAAAAAAAATATTTTCGTAAAAAAAAAAATTAAAAAAATGTACTTTTAATGAATAAAAATAGTCATAACTAAAAATATTACCATTGTAAATACTTAAAAGTAGATCATTTTAAACACGCATATTTGTTTAGTATATTTACCAAATTTCATGACAATCCATACATACTTTCTCAAGATATCATGCGCGCAATGACTTATGGGGTAAAAAAAAGAGTTATTTTGATTTCAACAATACACAAATTCTGTAAAGGGTTAATAAATTTCTGTTGGTAGTATATTACAAAGCATAATCAGTTTAATCTATATCCAAAATTTCATGTTTATACATAAAAAGGTTTTGATGATAGACTAATTCAAACTTTGAAGTTTTTCGTTAATTTTCGACGCGTTTAAAAGGTACAAGACCCCTTAACCCTTTGCACTCGAGAGGTGATTCTCACTGGCCACTAGTGTCCCGCGTATATGGGTGCTCCAAGTGCTCTAGACACCAGTATTTTAAACTAATTTTCTTCGCCTTATCTAATACCCGAATAATCTGGGATAAAAGATGGTGAAATAAACTGTAAGATATTTTAGTGATGTCCAAATGATTTGGCGTCCCGATTACGAGGGACACCTGACAACACAAGTGGTGAGTGAGGGTCACCTCACGAGTGCAGAGGTTTAATAATAAAAATAAACTGTTCCATTTTCTGTTAATCGTTTTAATATGCACGCATAAAAAGTATTTGTTGCATGCAGTTACTATTATAATACATATACAATATAACTACATATACATGATACAATATAACAATTTTCCCAAATTACTATATTTGTTGCAGACAGATATACATATTATACAGTATAACTATTTCGCCACATTACTCTAACTAAAATATTCAAATAATAACATAAAATCAGTCAAGCGTTACTTTTAGTACATATGAGATTCTTTATCAATTTGAAGTGAAAATTTATCTTTTCTAAGGTAAATCTGCTATTTCCACTTGAATCTGAACCAAGTCCAAAATACCTATCACACTTCATTTCGCGCACCTCCACTTTGCTTCAAAAATATTTCGAATTTTATTTTGATAGTCTCTCAATAATAATAATAATAATAAATGTTAAAATGGATGGTTCTTTTTTATCTTTCTTTCTCTCTCTTTTCATGTTTGTCTATAAATAGCAGTAATAAAAACCAAACATTATGCTAATTAAATTATTTAAAAATAAATAATTAAGGGGTCTCAAGACTTAGTATTGGAAAAAAAAATGAAAAAAGGAGCATTTTAAACATTTAATATAATAATTTAACTGTATATAATAAAAAACACCATTTAAATTGGGATGAAAGATATAAGTATGTTCTTTCATTTCAGGTATTTAAAAAAAATTAAAGATGCAGAATTAGTATTTATAGGGGGCTCCAAACTGTCAGACATTTTTGAGCACAAAATTGGTATGACAGCCTACGCGCAGGATTACAAAATAGATTTTGAAACTAGAATAAAAATTTTGGCACCTAATTATACTTCAAATTATAATAATTACCTTGAACCTAAAAAATTTATATTTAAAGTATTTTTATATTTTTAATACGAAGTTGTATATAACTAATACAAAATTTTGAAAATTTCAACTGTATAATCACCTAAAAATATAATTTTTTGAACAATAAATAGGAAAATTTAGGTTCCGTTTATATAGACTAACATGAAATATATGTTTTGAAAACTTCATAAAGTAATATTCAGTGGTTTTTGAGATATCGTGCGCGTTATGCCCAAAAACGTCATTTGGAGAAAAATGACTTCAAAATTTCGGAAATGCTGTTTCAGCTATTGCGCGGGTATAATTCTAAAAGCCATAACTTCTGTTCTAATGGTAATTTCAAGGAAATAATTATATCAAAATGTTCAGGAAAGATAGGAATTTAGCTTCTAAAAAAAGTCCTGGGAACTCTTAATCACTAAAATCTAACTGCCACACGGGTATGAAAAAAAGGGAACTTTAATAATTATACACATCAGATGTTGTATTAAAGATATATATTTACAGATCATACTTTATTTCGTACCTTATTTGTTAAGCGTTTCATGTTAAACTCAACTGATCTATGCTTTTGATTTAAGTTTTGTGTAATTAATATTACAAACTACGTTTTCTGTATTCGTTTCAATATCAAACATGCAAATATTATTCACTGAAAGCAGAGACTCCAGCATTATTCAATAAAAATATTTCGCATATTACTCTGAGCAAAATATTCAAACAAGTAAACAAAATTAGTCAGGAATTACTTTTGTTACATACGAGATACATTATCGATTGAAATGAAGCTTTATCGCTTCCAAGATAAATGTGATATTTCCTCTTGAATCTGAACCAATGCTAAAATACCCGAGACAGTTCATTTCGTGCATCTCACTTCGCTTTAAACATATTTCATTTTTTATTAAGATATTCTACCAGTAACTACCAATTTTAAAACGCTTGTTTCGCTATCTCCGCTCATTCTCTCTCTTCATGTTATATATATATATATATATATATATATATATATAAATGACAGTTAGCAATTCTATATACATATATATTACGCTATCGTACGTGGCACAGAAATCGCGATTATTTGTTAATTGTTTAATGGCAACGCCCGAATGAAACTCACCTCATTGGTTATTGAACAACATTTAATGAATCTCCATACCTCTAAGGGGGGGGGGGGTATCGTAGCGGGGACCCTGTTCTGTCGCCAAATGCCGCCAAATTTGCCGCCAACTTGGAGATATATTGGCAAATTTGGCGGCCAAAATTAGTCGCCAAATCGGCGATATCTCTAATAATTAGCCAAATTTCCATAGACTTCCATTGTAAACCAATAGGGTTTACTGGGTTACTGAAAATCAACAAATTTAAATACAGTTAAACCTCTATTTAACGAAGTCGCTAAATCCCGGAAAAAAGCTCGTTATATGGAAAATTCGTTAAATAGAGATTGACCATTGTAAATACTTTAAACTACATAAACAGATTTTGAATTCATAAACACTAAATATTTTTATTAAAAATAATTAATCACATTTTTTTAAATAAATTATATCAATTTGTTTTATTTATTTTACCCATCAATATCCATCATCAATTCATTTTTTCTATGTGTTTAAGTCTTTGAAATCTGCAAGGAAAACAAAACATTGTCCGGGAATGGACTGTATTTTCTGTTTAAAGTAAATAGTTTTATATTAAAATTAACGAATTTTAATGACATTATCGTATTTATTATTATTATAGCAAATAATTTTAAACATACATTAACCATATGCGTCCTTAAATTAATTTATTTTTTAATCTCTGTTAATTTTGCCCGAGTTTTTTATTTTAAAAAGGGCTTTCTCTCATAATACGTCTCGCATCTTTGCAATGCACCAAAAACCCCTTCTTGCGCATTTTCTTCTAACTATAATCCGCGTTGGATTGTTTCAAATGATTTTAGAATTTCATCATATGAATTTTTGTTAATTCCTGCATAATGATCATTTCCATCAGCATCATATTCGTCTTCATCGCAATTCATTGCTGTACTGTTTTTATTTTTCACACTGTCGAAAGTATCCAATTCGGATAGTGTTTCCGATGACTCAATTTCAGAATTAAGTGAAATACAATCCTCAATCAGCACATCATGGTTAATTTCTTCTTTTTTTCTCACTATATCCACATTTTTTTAAGTTACTCTAAGGGATTATCGTCTTCGTCCTCCGTACTTACCGAATTCTCACTGCTGACAAAAAAGGCGCCTGGTAAAACCAGTTCAAGGCTATTGAACATCCTAAAATGCATTTTAAGAAAGAATAAGTTTGAAATGTCCAGAAATATTTTGAGAAATGAGGAGAAAAAAAAATTTGATCACAAGAAAAATTTCGTTAAATAGAGAATGCACTTCGCTATTTGGAGGTTATTTTACGAAGAAATTCGCAAAATGTTTTTGATTCCAAAGAATAGTTCGCAAAATAGAGAAATTCGCAAAATAGAGGTTCGTTAAATAGAGGTCCGACTGTATTTTAATTCAACAAAAATTAATATAATTAGCTTAAGGATTTATGTTAATTATATTAAAGGGGGTGCAAGTAAATTAAAAAAAATGAAAGTAACATGATACAATGCTTAGCATGCTTTCCCAAACATAAATTTTAAGAGAGACCAAACTTGTCACCAAGGGCGGCTAGTTATATTAAATATATTATTTTAAAATAAATAATTATGCACTAAAATCTACCTGTCATAGGAGTAAGCAAGAAAAAAAAAAAAAAAAAAAAAAAAAAAAAGTGCCCAGTTAAACTGATGGCATTGAGCTCACAGGCTATTCACACTAATTGTATATTATACTCTTATTTCAAAGAATAACACCCACAAAAATAAATGAAGGGGGATTAGCCCTGTTCCCCAACTTTAAATTTAACCAATGAACCTCCAAATCTAATCAGGGAAACACCTTAACATAATAAACCGGTATACCAAATTTGCAGCAAATCAGATAATACTGCATGAAAAAAAAAACATTTCGCTAAATTAAGGGGGGGGGGGTCTAACCACCTTTCTCCCCTTTATATTTAAATAATGAACCTCCAAATCTAATTAGAGAAGCTCCTTATCAGAATGAACATAGAAAAAAAAAAAAGCAAATTGGATAAGTCTGCATGAAAATCCATTTATCTAAATTAAGGGGATGGGTATTGCCCCCCTTTCCCCTTTTTATACTTAACCAATGAACCTCCAAATCTAATAAAGGAAGCACCATATCGGAATAAACCGGCATATCAAATTTGAAGCAAATCGATTAATTCTGCATGGAAAACCCATTTATCTAAATTAAGGGGGGGGGGGCTTGCCCCAGCCCCCTCTCCCTTTAAACTTAACCAATAAACCTACAAAATTAATCAAGGCAGCTCCTTAACATAATAAACCGGTATACCAAATTTGGAGGAAATCGAATCACTTTGCATGAAAAACCCATCTATCTAAATTAAGGGGTAGGGGTCTAACCCCCTTTCCCCCCTTTATACTTAACTAGTAAAACTCCAAATCTAATCATGGCAGTTTTTTAACATAATAAACCGGTATACAAAATTTGGAGCAAATCGAATAATTCTGCATGAAGAACCCATTTATCTAAATTAAGTGGGGGGACTAGCCCCGCTTTCCCCCTTTATAATTAACTAATGAACCTCCAAATCTAATCAGGGAAGCCACTTAACATAATAAACCGATATTCCAAATTTGGAGCAAATTGAATAATTCTGCATGAAAATCAGTTTATCTAAATAAAAGGGGGGAATAGCCCCCTTTCCCCCCTTTATACTTAAACAATGAACCCCCCAAACTAATCAGGGAAGCGCCTTATCAGAATGAACCTAGAAAATAAAATTGAAGCAAATCGGATGTTTCTATCAAGAGTTATCGCGTTACGTACGTACATACATACATACTTACAGAACCAGCGGGCGCATTAGCTCTCAGGCTTTGATAGCCTGTGAGCTAAAAACTATATTATTTATCCACATGAGACATTGTATTAAACACACAGCCTAATGATAAAGCATTAATCATAAATGTCCATAAAACCGCACACCCCACGCTCCACAGACCTTTTTTTTTTTTTTTTTTTTTTTGTCTTTTATATGTTACATGCACTGTCAGAAAAAATCGGCTTTGTTAGCTCACAGGCTATCAAAGCCTGAGAGCTAATGTGTCCGCCCGTTCTGTATGTATGTATGTACGTCCGTAACGCGATAACTCTTGATAGAAACATCCGATTTGCTTCAAAAAAATTTCTAGGTTCATTGTGATAAGGCGCTTCCCTGATTAGTTTTGGGAGTTTATTGGTTAAGGTTAAAGGGGGAAAAGGTGTGTTAGTCCACCCCCCCCCCCCCTGAATTCAGATAAATGGGTTTTTCATGCAGAATGATTTTATTTGCTCCAAATTTGGTATACCTGTTTATTATGTTAAGGAGCTTCCCTGATTAATTTTGGGGGTTCATTGGTTAAGGATAAAGGGGGGGGGGGGTTAGTCCACACCCACCCCCCCCTCTTAATTCAGATAAATGGGTTTTTGATACAGAATTATTCGATTTGCTCCGAATTTGGTATACCGGTTTATTATGTTAAGGAACTTCCTTGATTAGTTTTGGGGGTTCAATGGTTAAGGATAAAGGGGGGAAAGGGGGGTTAGCCCACCTCTCTTAATTTAGATAAATGGGTTTTTCATGCAGATTTACTCGATTTGCTCCAAATTTGGTATACCGGTTTATTACGTTAAGGAACTTCCCTGATTAGTTTTAGGGGTTCATTGGTTAAGGATAAAGGGGGAAAAGGGGGGTTAGCCCACCCCTCTTAATTTTTATAAACGGGTTTTTCATGCAGAATTATTCGATTTGCTCCGAATTTGGTATACCGGTTTATTATGTTAAGGAAATTCCCTGATTATTTTGGGGGTTCATTGGTTAAGGATAAAGGGGGAAAGGGGGCTAGTCCACCCACCACCCTTAATTCAGATAAATGGGTTTTTCATGCAGAATTATTCGATTTGCTCCGAATTTGGATACCGGTTTATTATGTTAAGGAACTTCCCTGATTAGTTTTGGCGGTTCATTGGTTAAGGATAAAGGGGGAAAAGGGGGGTTAGCCCACCCCTCATAATTTTTATAAACGGGTTTTTCATGCAGAATTATTCGATTTGCTCCAAATTTGGTATACCGGTTTATTATGTTAGGGAGCTTCCCTGATTAAATTTGGAGGTTCATTAGTTAGGTATAAAGGGGGAAAGGAGGGTAGACCCCCTCCTTAATTTAGATAAATGGGTTTTTCATGCAGAATTATTAGATTTACTTCAAATTTGGTATACCTGTTTATTATGTTAAGGAGCTTCCCTGATTAGATTTGGAGGTTCACTGGTTAAGTATAAAGGGGGAAACGGGGGCTAATTCCCCTTCACTTATATTTTTGAGGGCATTATTCTTTAAAATAAGACTACTATATACAATTAGTGTGAATAGCCTGTGAGCTCAATGCCATCAGTTTAGCTGGGCACTTTTCATTTTTATATATATTAAATTATTCGTCATTTTTAAACCAATAATATCTGTATGCCTAGAAAACATGCTTTTGCCGTTAATTCCTCCCGGAATTCTGAAAAAGAGTGGGAAATTCCGTGTAATCCTTGCATGAATGCATATTGGCTGTATTAAGACCAACGTTTGATTTATTTTAAAAATGAAAAACAAAAAATTCAATACATTAAAATTTCTATTTTATTTAAAAACAGACAAGCAAAAATAATGCTTCCGAATTTAATAAGGTAGCAATTTTCTCATTCATTTAAACTTATTCGCAATTTATTTTTTAGAATATTAAAGACTATTCGCATGTAAAGTATACTCTCAACTAGGTGTGCACAACCTTTTTAAGAGAAGGGCCACTTTAAAAAATGTCTCGGTTGTCGAGGTTCACATCAGCAACACAGAAAGTGAACTCTATTTCGGGGAGGTGATCTTTGGTTTATAATCAGATGAAAAATCATGGTCTCAGAGGAGGGGACTTTTACCCATCTAGGTTCCCCTACCCAGTCAATATATCCAATTTAGTTGGCAAGGATATATCAACAGCTTACGTTTGTATATACAACAGAGATATAGGAACGATTATTTTCAAGGAGTGCTAATATTCCTTGACTTTATTCGGGGGAAGAAATTTTGCTTTATTAGAAGTGCTAAACACAAACATAGACATGAAAGTGGGTAATGTCTAAAAAATGAGAAATTTATGAATGAAGGGGGGGGGGGGGATGATGAGCTGATCAACGGAATTCGCAATTTTTCCGCACCCGATCAATGATAGTTGCAATTTTTCCGCGCCTGATAGACAAAATGTGAAATTTTTCCGAAGTCGAGTAACGAAATGTGAGATTTTTCCACACCTGATCGATATAATGTGCAATTTTTTCGAGCCTGATAGACGAAATTCGCGATTTTCTACACCTGATCAACGAAATTTACGATTTTTCTGCGCCTGGTCGTAAACGCGATTTTTCCGAGCTCTATCGCCAAAACATACGATTTTTCCGTGCCGATGGACAATATTTGCGATTTTTCCGTACCGATAGACGAAATTTACGATTTTTCCGCACTTAATGGACAAAATTCACAAATTTTCACACCCAATCAACGAATTTTTCAACGTCCTATCAACGATATTCGATATTCTTAACTGACTCTGACGAAATTTGCAATTTTTCCCGCAGCGGATCAACGACATTTGTCCGCGCGTGATCGACAAAATTCGCGATTTTCCATTCACCCAATCAAAGAAATTTGCGAATTTTCCGCTCCCGATCAACGAAATTCGAAATTTTTAACTGGCTGATGAAATTTTAAAAATTTTCCCCCGGCAAATTAGCAAAATTCAAGATAAACTGACGAAGCTCACGATTTTTACACAGCCAGTGAAAAAAAAATGGACTTTTTTCGCGCACAATCGAAAAAATTCACGACTTTTCCGTGCCCAATCAACGAATATTGTGATATTTCCGCGTCTGATCATCAAAACTTGCAATTTTTTGGCGCTTGGTCGAAGTAACTTGCAATTGCTTCATCGACAAAATTTGCGATTTTCCCCTCGACTGACCGATGAAATTTGCGATTTTTCCGCGGACGATCAACAAAATTCGCGATTATTTCGTGCCCGATCAATGAAATTCGCGATTTTTCCGCGCCCGATCAACGAAATTCACGATTATTAAGTGAGTGACGAAATTTGTAATTTTTTTCTCGCGACAAATTCACGAAATTCGCGATTTTTTCTCGCGATAAACTGACGAAACTCATGATTTTTCCGTAGCCTATCAACAAAACTTGCAACTTTTCCGCGCATCACAACAAAATTTGCGCTTTTGCCGTGCGCGATCAACGAAATATGCTATTTTTTCGCGCCTGATCAAGAAAAATTGCGATTTTCCGCACCTGATCGACGAAATTCGAGATTTTTCCATGCCCTATCAATGAAATTCGCAGTTTTTCCGTGTCCGATCGACGAAACTAGCAGTATTTCCATGCCCGATCAGCACAACGCGATTTTTCTGCGCTTCATCGACAAAAATTCCGATTTTTCCTGCCCGATGATATGAACAAAATTTTCGATTTTCCCGCGCCTGATCGACGAATTTCACGATTTTTCCGTACTCGATCAACAAAATTCGCGATTTTCCCCAAGCCCGATCGACAAAACTCGCGATTTTTCCATGCCCGAATAACGGTACACACCATTTTTTCTTGTCTTGATCGACGAAATTTGCAATTTTTCCGTGCCCGATCGATGGCATTCGAATTATTTTTCGATTAGCGACAGACGAAATCCGGAACTTGAGAATTTCCTATGTTGATATTTTGGTATTGGCCGGCCGATAAACGATATTCGCGATTGTTAACTGACTAACGAAATTTGCAATTTTTCTCGGGAAAAATTGACGAAATTCACGATTTTTTGCTGGAACGTATTGGGAAAAATTGCGATTTTTTTCCCGTTATGAAATGAAGAAATTTACGGGCCACATGTTAACTCATCACGGTCACTTTTGGCCCGCTGGCCTTCGGTTGTGCATACCTATTCTAAAAGAACACATTTAAAGAATATATAGTAGTTCAATAAAGTTAAAAAAATGATTTTATTAAAAAAACGGACATTACTTCTCGAATTTAATTGTAAATATAATCTTCATATTTTACATCTAACAATCAGATTATGCATCGTTAAAAAATATCTAATATGTAATATTTTTTATCCTTTATTATTCGGTAAGTGTTAAAACACTAACCATTATTTCCTAATGACGAAATTTCCCTGCAAAAAAGTTTAAATTTCCGAGCTTTCTGAACAAGAAATTTAACAAGCCCAATTTGATCCCCAATTTGAAGAAAATCCATAACTTCATTTTAAACCCGCTTTTTACCCTGGGTTTGCTAGCCTAGTGGTTAAGATGTTCGATTCGAAACGCGCAGTCACCGGGTTCAAGGCCAAGAGGATCCACAGAAGAACGAGAGAAAAACTTTTTTAAAAGCTCTTTTTTTAAGATTAAGAAAATTCCCTGTCCTCGAACGTAAAAACAATAATGGGAATTTCTTCAATTCTGGGATATATATTGCTGGTAGTGTTGCCAGGTATATATCCGAGAATTGAAGAAAGTATTTCTGAGTCTGTTTCATATTGGGCTTAATTGATTCATGCTAGTGAATTAAATTTTGTGTAATTAATATCACAGGCTCTGTTTTTAATATGCGTTTCAATATACACATATAAATATTACTTACTGTAAGTAGAGACTCCAGGATTAGCCAGTAAATCTATTTCGCCATGTTACTAGAATCAGAACATAAAATCTCAATCAATAAAGTGATATCACAGAAGCCTTTACTTTTGTTTCCCATGTGATTCTTATTACTTGAAGTCAAAATATATAAAACTATATAAAAATCACTTGAATACATCAATTTAAATTAATATTTAATTAAAGTGATAAAATACTTTTAACAAGGCAAAAAATTATCTTTATTTATTCATATTAGACATATATCTCATTGTTCCGACGGCAACGTTCTGAATAATAAATATGATACAAATATTTTCTCAAAAATTATTTTAATTTAAAGCAGTTAAACATAAAACATTAAAAAAAACCAGGTAAATCAAAATTTAAAACAGGTAAATCACATAAACTCAAGCATAATGAAATAAACTGCTATATTAAAAATGGATGTTTGTGAATGCGAATTATTTAATACTATTGCTTCATTTTTCTGTAAAGCATCTCTTTCCAAATTTTAAGAAGTTCCATGAACGCTGAATCACTGCATGTATTCTCAATGCGTAAGAAGATTTCTGCACTAGATTATCACTTTAAGTCAAAATATATCTCTATTAAAATAAGTGCGTTATTGCACGTTAGTGTCAAGCTGACACACTTCTATTAATGTATCTCACTTTGATTTAAACTTATTCTTGTTTTTATTCTGACGCTGTCTCAATAAGATCAGCTTTCAAAAAGGATGTTCCTCTTTTGCATATAAAGTGACTTTTACCAATTCAGAATACAAATTACTGCAAACTATTCTTTTACCAATCTAAAATTTTTAATTTGTTAGATGTTAAAACTTGTGGAAAAGATCCTGTGTCATTTCTATTGTTTATAGAGTTATAGAGATATATTGTTTGTGAAGAGGTGAGTTCCAAAACTCGCCTTATCGAGAAAATCAAATTTTGGGAAATCGCGAAAAACCTGCGACTGCGTCCATTGGTTTTCATTGTAAAACAAGATTTTACAATGGCAATAATGCAAGATAAAACTGCGAAATGTTGAAATTTTTTGGAGCAGGTTTATCAATAGAGTAGTTTGGTAGGGAAAACACGATTTTTTAAGGGGACGAGGGACCTTAAAAACCTTAAAAATCAATTTTTATTTTTTGTAAATTTCACTTTAAATATTATTCAAGGGTTCATTATATGCATTATGGCATGCATTTCTCACAAAAAATATACATAAAAGAAATATATTTTTGAGAAAAAAATGGAATTTTACGCGTCGTCTTAGAAATCTTCGAAATGCCCCTGCGCGTTGTATATCAATGATAATCCCCAATATTTTTTTTAAAAGTTTAGTTTATATATATAAATAAAACTGTGCATCGAATTTTATATGAATATAAAGGTTTAAAAAAAATGAAAAAAAATTCAAAATATTTTGAAAAAAATTTTTTTTGTACCTTTATATTCAAATATATAAAATTCGATGCACAGTTTTATTTATATATATAAATCAAACTTTTATAAAAAATATTGGGGATTTTCAGTGATATGGAACGCGCCAGGGGCATTTTGAAGATTTCTAAGACGAAGCGTAAAATTTCATTTTTTTCTCAAAAATATTTTTTTTATATTTTTATATTTTTTGTGATAAATGCATGCCATAATGCATATAATATACCCTTGAGGAATATTTAAAGTAAAATTTAGAAAAAAAAAAATTAAAAAATTTTGAAATTTCAAAATTGTTTCGAAAAAATTTCAAAATTTTTCTTTTTTTTTTTTTTTTTTTTTTTTTTTTTTTTTTTTTTTTTTTTACCTTTATATTCAAATATATAAAATTCGATGCACAGTTTTATTTATATATATAAACCAAACATTTATTTAAAAAATATTGGGGATTTTAATTGATATGGAACGCGCAGGGGGCATTTCGAAGATTTCTAAGACGACGCGTAAAATTCCACTTTTTTCTCAAAAATAATATATATATTAAAAAAAAAAAATTGTGATAAATGCATGCCATAATGCATATAAAGTACCTTTGAGTAATATTTAAAGTAAAATTTACAAAAAAAAAAATAAAATTGATTTTTAAGGTCCCTCGTCCCCTTAAACTTTGGATAAAGCGAGTTTTGAAACTCATGTCTTCATACACAGTAAGCTTTGTCTAAGGCGAAATCGATCGGGACCAAGAAAGTTTTCCGTAGTAGACAATCTTCCGCCTCAGACAAATTTTACTCTATGTCTATGGATTCACAGGGACTTGAAAATCTTTCCAAGTTAGACAGATTTCCGTCTTGCACAGAGTTCGTACACAGAGAGTTCAGTTAATTATACTTTATTAACATGTCACTGGTGTGACGTGGTCTCTCAGATCCTGCGAAACCCCGCTATATGCACTTCCACCCCTTAAAAGTCTTAATACAACTTTCCCGTACCGGTACCTACTTTTAGCAGCTTGCCAAGGTCACACACAAAGCTGGAATTCTGTTACTTGATTTTAAACGTGTTATTTGTTAGGCTAGGGTCTGTCAGACCGCATTACATCAGTTGTGTGATTATTTGAAACTGTAGTACAATACTCATCGTTAGTTTATTGTTTTTCATTTCTTTAGAGTTTTTTTTTTTTTTCTTTGTGCGTGTGTGTGTGTGTGATATGATGACGCCGCAACCATACAAATTCTGAACTTTATGATGGTGAAAATGTAAATATTTCTGATGCAGTTCAAGATAAATTTTATTACGGAAAGAATAGTTTAGAGAAAAAACATTTTATAAGTGCATTTCATGCCAAAAGCCAGTATACATTGAAAGTACACGAAAAGTACGTATTGACTGCAGTAATAATGTACGTTGATTCTTGCATATTCATAGGATAAATATTATTTTTCTTAAATAAACACTGCATTTCAATTTTGATACTTTGTCGTAACGATAATTTGTAAAAAATTTTGTATATGATAAATTTTTATACTTAATTAGCAAAATTAACAAACTACCGTTTATTTTGAAAAAAAGAATTTCTGTACTGAAGTTAAATAATATGAATAAAATACTTTTCTCATGCAATTTAATTCACATGCTCTTAAAAGTAGTGCAATGATCTTGTTAGGACAGAATATAAGTAATTTCAAACATTTAAGTTATTTTTTTCATTAATTTTTTTTTTAATGGGGCCTGTGAGACCGCATCACATCAGCTGTGTGACAAATTTTAGTCACACCAGTTAAAGGTTGAAATACCCCTACCTCCTTACTCCCTCATTTACGTCGATAAATGACGGGTATAAAATACAGATATTACACTGGCCTCCAAAAGTTAATTTACAGGGACTGGGTGCTTTCGATTGTACACTGCTTGTCGAATATCTACGAAAATTATTGGCGAATTGTACTTGAACTTCTGGGATGTAAAAAACATGTTTGGTTTCATATTTCTCGGTGAAGAATTAGTCGGGAAGACAATTGGGGGGGCTAATAATAAATTTAATAATAAAATAATATTTGCGATCACCTATGTAACAGAAAATGCTGGAAATGGTTTGTCGCTGTCTTAAATGACTATTTGGGTCCTGTTAAACGTTTGTGTGCAATTGTGTAAGATTAGCACTCATATCCTTGATGATGTTATTGTGTCTGTGAAAAATTCACAAGTTTTTTTGTTTATAGCATACAGAGTTTTCAACCAAATTTAACACAACTTTCCGAAAACTAATAGTAGCAAAGAATAGTAGCAACAGTATACTGCAATTAAAACATGAATATATTGAATATTTGATGAGATATGGGCAATTTTTTATGAAATAAATTTTTAACTGCGTATGCATGGAAGATTTCAAATTTTTTATTTCATAATTTGGTAGTCAGCTATTCTGGGAAACTTCTATAAAAAGTTCAGTCAAGTATTGTGAAAACTCAGAAAGAGATAGTGAGCTGATTGAAAAATTGTGTAAAATTCCTTATAATAAAGCTATTTTTAGAAAGCAACTCGCTATATCGACCCTATGTTTGTGAATTTTCGCGATATTTGACAGGAATTTTTATAACAGAGCAAAAATTACCCTGGCAATTTGTTTGAAATTTAGTATATATAATGGTTTCAGAATTTTGTCGAATCATTTGAAATTTTATGAAAATTGAGTCAAAACTTAAAAAGATATTAATAAAAGTTTTCGTCATTCTATTAAATACTATCATACGTAATTAATTCAATGATATCCCATGATGAGTATTGATTTTAGATTGCTATGTTGGTGACGTCCTATTTCAGATGGAGTCATATTATTTCCGTATTACTGAATTTAATACGTATAATCGTAATAAATGTTGTATTCATGCATTTTTGCATAAGAGTGCGTAAGCCTGTATAAGGCTGTTCCGGGGTGCTGTAGGCCCGGAATTCATGTTTATGGACGATAATGCGAAGCCACACAGAGCTCGCATTGTTGATGATTTTCTTGAAGAAGAGGATATTCGCCGTTTGAATTGGCCCTCGTGGTCTCAGGTCTTCAATCTTATTGAACATGTTTGGGATGGTCTAGGAAGATACATTACACAGCTTAACTCCCACTCCCAGGACCAGCCGTGACTTAAAAGCTTCGCTTTTGGAAGAATGGCTTTGTTGCCTCAAATATTTATTTACACCCTCATAAACAGTATGAGAGCTCGTTGTGCGTCTTTTATAGCAGTTGTCACAATCCATATTAGATAGACTTTTCCTGAGATAAATTCTTTATTTCTGATTCATGATTTAACACTTTTTGACGTGCCCTAATTCACAATTAAAAGCTTTTCCATATTTTTATGTTGCTATATTCTTTCTTCCATTATAATACCTCTGTGCCAAATTTCGTGGCAACACAGTGAATAGTTCATCAGTTTTCACAGATTTTGCATTCGCGACCTTAATTTTGGGCATGAGTGTATATTAACGACGCACTCTATTGGTAAAGTATTAATCATAGAAAATGCTACCTTTTGTATGAATCCTTTCAATATACACACATTGTTATTATTTGTCGTCTTGAAAAATCGAAATATTATTCAATAATAGATGTCTCAAAAACATCAACTTTCAAAATGAATCATACTCTCTCTCTAACTCTTACGTATTTTTTTCTTTAAATAACATTTATAAAAATCATAAATTATATTAATTACATTCTGTAAACAATATAGATGAAATCGCGATAACATTCATTCATGTCAGATTGTATATTAATGACAAACTCTATTGATAAAGTATTAATCGTAGAAAATGTTACCTTTTGTAATAATCCTTTTAATATACACAAGGTTATAATTTATCATCTAGAAAAAATGAAATAGTATTGAAATATTATTCAATAACATATGTCTCAGAAACATCAGTTTTCAAAAGGAATCACACTCTATCTCTTACGTATTTTTTCGATAAATAACTTTTATAAAAATCATAAATTATTTTAATCACTTTTGTAATAAATATAGACGAAATGGCAGTAACATTTATTCATGTCAGATATTATATTAACGATACGCTCTAGTGATAAAGTATTAATCGTAGAAAACGTTACCTTTTGTATTAATCTTTTAGTATACGCATATAGTTATTATTTATCGTCTAGAAGAATTGAAATATTATTTAATAAGTTATGTCTCCAAATTATTCGAAGATCAACATAAAATCTAAATCATGAAAAATGTATTATTCAAATGTTTACTCTTGTTTCGCATTTGATCTTTATTATTTGAAATCAAACTCTATCTCCTAATAAAAATATTCGTTATTTCATGTGAAATATGAACTGAATCCAAAATAGCTGACGCAATTTATTTAATTTATCTCAGCTCGAGAGAAGCTTATTTCTAGTTTTATGTTGCCATAGTCGCAATAAGAAAAATTTTAAATATATATATTTATTTCTCTATGTCATTCGAATGTTTATTCGTTAAATAAAAGACAATTGTCTAAACCAACGCTTTTATTAATGACATTCTTTATTAATAAATGAACAAAACTAGAGACAAATCTTTTATAAAAGTATGCAAAATAAATATAACATTGATTTATATCAGATACTGCATTCAATTATGTTTTAGTATTAAAGCAATAAGCATTCAAAATGCTAAATTTTGTATTATTTATTTTAATATACACATTTAAATATTATTTATAGTATACAGTTATTTAAATATTATTCAATAAATCTATTGTACCAGATCACTTGAAGTAGAGCATAAAATATCGAATACGAAAAACATATCATTCATGAGTTTACATTTCTTTCACTATTGTTCCTTGTTATTTGCTTTCAAATTCTAAATCTACTATATTTTTTTTTATGTAGAATCGGAACGAAGTCTAAAATAGCTGTCAGATTTCATTTAATCTATCGGAATTCAATTGAAACTTATTCCAATTTTTATTCTGAGACTGTCTCAAAAAGAACAACTTTTACAAGTGATGTTTCTCTTTTGCATATAAAGTGACTTTTATCAAACTCGAATGCAAATTGCTTGAAAACATTTTCTTCTCAATATACGATTACCAAATTGTTAGAGATTAAACATAGGAAGAAGATGTTTAGTTCCAAGTTCTAAGATTATTTGCATTATATATTATCCATTATATATTATTAAAATCTCTCTCTTCCTATCTCTTGTTTACTATTATAAATAACAGTTATCAAAATAACAGATTATATTAATTACAGTATTCAGTATTGAACGATTGTTCACTACAACTGACCTTACATATATCTAATATATAAAAATGAAAATTTGTCTGTCTGTCTGTCTGCAATGCTATAGAAATCCGCAGTTTGGAAGCCAGAATTGTGAAATGTTATGTACATGTGTACGGCCGAGGCAACTAAAGCAATCCGGATTCGAAATAATTTATAGTTAACTTTTAATTAATTAAAAAACACCAATTAAACAGCGATTTCCTATCAAATTTTAACATTTTTCGTTATACCAGCTGTCAACAATTAAAAATTCACAATAAAAGCCTTCTTTTTTATGTTCCCGTAATCGCGCGAGTTCTTTAACCAATGTGAGATATACATATTACGTACGCCACGCTGCAATACTAAAAAGCTGCTTCGGGTATTTCGATAATTCTTTTGCCTCACATGCAAATATTTAGAGATATGCATATTACGAACGCCACGACGCCATACTAAAAAACTCCAGCGGGTATTACGATAATTCTTTGACCTCAGAAGCAAACAATTAGAGATTATTTAATTGCACTTAATTATTACAATTTTTTTAGAAAAAAGGCAAACATTTTACCACAAACATCACGAAAACTTTTTATTCTATTTATTCCCTTATTACAAAGATATCGTTTTATCGCCTGCTGCCATAGTAAAATGATAAATTAAATTTCATTAAAAAAATGCGCAGGCGTAGAAAAATATTTTACTAAATCGAATAGTTATTTTTAATTTTGTTTTTAGAAGTAAATTCATGAACTCCAGTGTATAGAACGGGTTAAGCAGCTAGTAAAAGTATATAAAAAAATAACATTTAAGCACAACCTATAAATATAAACGATAAGTTCTTGTAATAAAGCATTTACAATTGAAAATGAGTTTTTGTATTGTTCCATTTAATATACACGTTAAAATATTTTTTACAGCGTACACAGATCCAAATATTGTTCAATAAAATTGTTTCTCCATGTTGCTTGAAACCGAAGATTTCAAACAAAAATACAATTACTCATGCGTTTACTTTTGTTTTACAATTGATACTAACTATTTGAAATCAAGAACTATCGCTATAAACATGGGTTATTTTATTTGGATTCCAAAAATATCACACAGTTCAATCAATGGATCCTACTTCGAATTAGCCGCAGTAAAAGCTGAAAGGTTTTGCTCTTGAAGATGATATACGAGAGACAATTAACCCTTAACGGCACGGGTTTTTTCTATTTTTATGAAAAAAATTATTTGAAATCTATATGTCGGTCTAATAATAGGAACAATAGTAAATAAAAAGAAAAATGCCCAGTTAAACTGATGGCATTAAGCTCACAGGCTATATTCACACTAAGTTCATGTTATTTTCTTATGTCAAAGATTAATGCTCTTCAAAAATTAAATGAAGGGGGATTAGCCCACGTTTCACTCCTTTATACTTAACCAATGAACCTCCAAATCAAATGTAGGAAGCGCCTTATCGGAAGAAACTGGTATATCAAATTTGAAGTAAATCGAATAATTTTCATGAAAAACCCATTTATCTAAATTAAGAGGGGACTAGCCCCCGTCCCCCTTTTATACTTAACCAATAAACATCCAAATCTAAACAAGGCAGCTCCTTAACATAATATACCGGTATACCAACTTTGGAGCAAATCGAATAAATCTGCATAAAAAAAACATTTATCTAAATTCAGGGGCGGGATCTAACCCCTCCCCCCCTTTACTCCCATTAAACTTAACTAATGAACCTCCGAATCTAATCAGGGATGCTCCTTAACATAATAAACTGGTATACCAAATTTGGAGAATATCTAATAATTCTGCATGAAAACCCCATTTATCTAAATTAAGCGGGGGGTACCACCCTTTCCTCCCTTTATACTTACCTAATGAATCTCAAAATCTAATCAAGGCAGCTCCTTAACATAATAAACCGGCATACCAAATTTGGAGCAAATCAAACAATTCTATATGAAAAACCCATTTATCTAAATAAAGGGGAGTAGCCTCCCTTTTCCCACTTTATACTTAAGTAATGAACTGCCAAATCTAATCAGGGAAGTTCCTTAACATAATAAACCGGAATACCAAATTTACAGCAAGTCGAATATTTCTGCATGAAAAACCCATTTATCTAAATTAAGGGAGTGACTAACCCCCCTTTGTCCTTAAACAATGAACCCACAAAACTAATCAGGGAGGCGCCTTATCAAAATGAACCGGTATACCAAATTTGGAGCAAATCGAACAATTCTACATGAAAACCCATTTACCTAAATTAAGTGGGGGAGGGGGCTAGCCCCCCCCCCCCTTTCCCTCCTTTATACTTAAGTAATGAACTTCCAAACCTAATCAGGGAAGCACCTTAACATAATAAACCGCATAAATTAAAAAAAACAATGTTAAAAACGCCAGAATAATAAAAAATGTCGCAGACTAGTTTCGGTAGCGTTTAGCGTACCGTTCTCAATGCAAAGAATAAAGGAAACTTGCTCATTTATATAGAGGAGAAGCGGATTCAACTGAGAAGTTCATTAACCAATGGGGAAACAGGAAAACCTGGGTACCAGCCAATGGGAGAATAGTAAAGGTAATGCCACCAGAAATGTGGGAAAAAATGGTAGTGATTAAGCAAAAGAGGATTTTATGAAATATTTCCAGCAATCTTATAAATGGGGAATAGCAAATTCACTATTAACAATACTGTCATAATTTTTGTAGATATGAAATGTTTCAAGAAAGTTAAGTTCGTGTACAGGCGGGTGTTTAGAGATGATTTTGGCTGAATTAAAATCCAAAGAGTGATTCATCTCCCAGCAATGTTTAGCAATTGAAGATTTATTGGTTTCCTGTTTTTGAATATAGTGTTGTTGTTCTTTGATACGAAATTTTAAACCCCGTTTGGTCTGTCCAATGTAGGAAAGACCGCACTGGCAATAATACTATAGATACCCCATGAGTTGTATTACTCAATAGGATCTTTGAGTTTCGAGAGGGTAAGATTATACGTAGGGTAAAAATTATTCTGAAGTCATGCTGTCTAAGAATTTTGGCAATAGGAAAGCTGGATTTAGGAAAGAAAGGTAACACAATGCTGCTTCTGGAGAGAGAAGAGGACTGATTTGAGTTAGTGGGACGTGATTGCTGTAGTTTATGTAAAGCAGTATCGATAATAGAAGGGCTGTAACCTCTGTCAATCGCAATGGCTCTAAGATATTGAATTTCTCTATTAAGTGAGTGAGAATCAGAACAAAGAAGAATGGCACGATTTATGAAAGTAAAAAAGGCTACCATTTTCTGGCTGGGAGGGTGACAAGAGCGATCATGGGGGGTAGACAAACTGCAAAACTTTTTCGATAGACCGATATAGGAAAACCGTCCACAGTACATGTGGCAAGGGTATCCAGAAACGGGAGAGAACCGTTATTTTCGGTTTCATAAGTGAATTGTATATTGTTATCGATCGAGTTCATAATTTTAACGATATTATCAATATTGTGAAGAGAAATGTCAATTAAAGTGACAGTATCATGAACATAGTGAGTCCAGAACGGGAACGAGAATTGATTAAAAAGTGAGCATTCAAAATGATGCATGTAAATGTCTGCGAGAATAGGTGGCATCTATTGCTATGTTGATGATACTTTCACTTTAATTGACACCTCTCTTCACAATATTGATAATATCGTTAAAATTATGAACTCAATCGATAACAATATACAATTCACTTATGAAAACGAAAATAACGGTTCGCTCCCGTTTCTGGATACTCTTGACACACGTACTGTGGACGGTTTTTCTACATCGGTCTATCGAAAAAGTTTTGCAGTTTGTCGACCCCCCATGCTCGTTCTTGTCTCCCTTCCCAGCCAGAATATGGCAGCCTTTTTTACTTTCATAAATCGTGCCATTCCTCTTTCTTCTGATGCTCACTCACTTAATAGTGAAATTCAATATCTTAGAGCCACTGCGATTGACAGAGGTTACAGCCCTTCTATTATCGATACTGCTTTAAGTAAACTATAGCAACTACGCCCCAATAACTCAAATCAGTCCTCTTCTCTCTCCAGAAGCAGCATTGTGTTACCTTTCTTTCCTAAATCCAGCTTTCCTGTTGCCAAAAGTCTTAGACAGCATGACTTCAGAATAATTTTTACTCCTACGAATAAGCTTACCCTCTCGAAACTCAAAGATCCTATTGAGTTATACAACTCATGGGGTATCTATAGTTTTAATTGCCAGTGCGGTCTTTCCTACATTGGACAGACCAAACGGGGTTTAAAATTTCGTATTAAAGAGCACCAACAATATATTCAAAAAGTCCTTCCGGCAAGTGGCGGGAGAAAGAGGTAGCTTTCATATTCCTTATTTTTAAAAGCCAGCTTATATTATTCAAACACACGAAGCTCAAATTGGTAGAAACCGATAATAGGAGATTCAATACTAATTTTTATCAATTCTAAATCATTATGAATGAGAATTTCGCGAAATGAGTCAGCTTTATCCAAGTTGCTTTAATTTAAAGTAACTTATATTGGGTTACCAAATTCGGCGATATCTTGATGTGCTTGTCATACTAAGACAACATGGCGGATAAGGCTAACCAGTGAACTTGGTCGAGACCTTAGTAATTCCTGCGCACATCCTCACACACATCGGAATCGGTTGATATATACGAGTGCTGTCGCTGGCAAAAAAATCAGATTTTTCAAAATGTCACCCACAAAAAGAAATTCAAACTGCTATATCTGAGTCATTTTTTAAGTTAAAGACAAAACAAAAAAAGCTCCGGAATCCTTATATCAAGGTTAAATACTTAAGAAAGAAACCTTTTTCAATTTTTAATTTTTTTGCCTCTCACTTTAAATATATATTTTTTAATTAAATGACCTTCATTTTGAAACAATATGGCGGATGAAGCTGGCCTACGAATTTGGTTGATACATTGCTATATTCTATCCACATGCCTTCTTACATCCAAGAAGGTTAATAAATACCTGTGTTATAGCGTGACAAATATCAGATCGTTTCAAAATGTCAGCCATGCTAGAAATTCAAAGTGCTATAACTCAGCCATTTTTTAAGATATAGACGAAACAAAAACTGCTCCGGAATCTTTGTTCAATGTCAAACACATAAAAAAAAATATTTTTCATTTTTCAATTTTTTGATACCTCATTTTAAATTTAAATTTTTAAATTTTTTTAAATGACCACCATTTTGAAACAGGATGGCAGATGAAGATGGACAACGAACTCGGTCAAGACATTAGTATGTACTATGTACACACCAAGATACATCCAAATCGGTTCATAAATACACCTGTTATCGCGTGACAAAAATCAGGTCGTTTCAAAATGTCAACCACAATAGAAATTCAAAATGCTATAAATCAGCTATTTTTTTAGATATAGAAGAAACAAAAACTGTTCCAAAATCTTTGTATTAAGGTAAAACACATAAGAAAAAAATCTTTTTCTTTTCGAAATTTTTGGTACCTCATTTTAAATTAATTTTTTATTTTTTTTTAAATGGCCGCCATTTTGAAACAAGATGGCGGATGCAGCTGCCCAACGAACTCGGTCGAGAGATTGAGATGTACTACGTACACACCAAGGTACATCCAAATCGGTTCATAAATACGCCTGTTATCGCGTGACAAAAATCAGGACGTTTCAAAATTTCAGACATGCTAGAAATTCAAAGTGCTATGACTCAGCCATTTTTTAAGATATAGACGAAAAAAAAAAACTGCTCCAGAATCTTTGTATAAAGGTCAAACGCATAAGAAAAAAATATTTTTCCATTTTCAATTTTTTGTACCTCATTTAAAATTTAATTTTTTTTTTTAATTTTTTAAATGGCCTCCATTTTGAAACAAAATGGCGGATTAAACTGGCCAACGAACTCGGTCGAGACATTGGTACGTACTATGTACACACCGAGTTACACCCAAATGAGTTCATAAATACGAGAGTTATCGCGTGACAAAAATCAGGACGTTTCAAAAATGTCAGCGACGCTAGAAATTCAAAGTGCTTATAACTCAGCGATTTTTTAAGATATAGACGAAAAAAAAAACTGCTCCGGAATCTTTGTATAAAGGTCAAACACATAAGAAAAAAATATTTTTCCATTTTCAATTTTTTGGTACCTCATTTCAAATTTAAATTTTTTTTTAATTTTTTAAATGGCCGCCATTTTGAAACAAAATGGCGGATTCAGCTGGCCAACGAACTCGGTCGAGACATTGGTATGTACTATGTACACACCAAGTTACACCCAAATCAGTTCATAAATACGAGAGTTATCGCGTGACAAAAATCAGGACGTTTCAAAATGTCTGCCACGCTAAAAATTCAAAGTGCTATAACTCAGCGATTTTTTAAGATATAGACGAAACAAAAACTGCTCTAGAATTTTTGTAAAAAGGTCAAACACATAAGGAAAAAATATTTTTCCATTTTCAATTTTTTGGTACCGCATTTCCAATTTTAAATTTAAAAAAAAATTAAATGGCCGCCATTTTTAAACAAAATGGCGGATGAAGCTGACCAACGAACTCGGTCGAGACATTGGGTTGTACTATGTACACACCGAGTTACACCAAAATCAGTTCATAAATACGAGAGTTATCGCGTGACGAATATCAGGACGTTTCAAAATGTCAGCTACGCTAGAAATTCAAAGGGCTATAACTCAGCCATTTTTTAAGATATAGACGAAACAAAAACTGCTCCGGAATCTTTGTAAAAAGGTCAAACACATAAGTAAAAAATATATTTCCATTTTCAATTCTTTGGTACCGCATTTCAAATTTATATATATATATATATATATATGTATGTATATCAACGTTTGAACGGAAGGTGGTTTCGGGGTCTGGGGGTCATGATCGATGAAAATATACCAAAATTTTTTGAAATCGCTTTCCTCCGAACGGCTGCAATAGGTAGCTTTTTGTAATGAAAGCTACGTAAAACAGGAAACCAATAAATCTTCAATTACTAAACGTTTTTGGCAGATGAATCACTCTTTTGATTTTAATTCAGCCAAAATCATCTCTAAACCCACTTCTGTACACGAACTTAACTTTCTTGAAGCATTTCATATCTACAAAAACTATGACCATATTGTTAATAGTGAATTTGCTATTCCCCCTTTATCAGATTGCTGGAAATATTTCATAAAATCCTCTTTTGCTTAATCACTACCATTTTTTCCACATTTCTGGTGGCATTACCTTTACTATTTCCCATTGGCTGGGTCCCATTGGCTGGTACCCAGGTTTTCCTGTTTCCCCATTGGTTAAGGAACTTCTCAGTTGAATCCGCTTCTCCTCTATATAAATGAGCAAGTTTCCTTTATTCTTTGCACTGAGGACGGTACGATAAACGCTATCGAAACTAGTCAGCGGAATTTGTTCTTATTCTGGCGTTTTTAACGTTGTTTTTTAAATTTATATCATTCTGCGCCAAGTAGCATCTTAATAATTATAATAAACCGGTATTCCAAATTTGGAGCAAATCGAATATTTCTACATGAAAAACCCATTTATCTAAATTAAGGGGGTGAGTAACCCCCCTTTTCCCCCTTTTCCCCCTTTATCTTTAAACAGTGAACCCCCAAAACTAATCAGAGAGACCCCTTATCAAAATGAACTTGTATACCAAATTTGGAGCAAATTGTACAATTCTACACGAAAACCCATTTATATAAATTAAGGGGGGGGGTAGCCTCCCTTTCCCATTTATACTTAAGTAATGAACTTCCATATCTAATCAGGGAAGCTTTTAGCATAATAAACCGGTATACCAAATTTGGAGCAAATCGAATATTTCTGCATGAAAAACCCATTTATCTAAATTATGGAGGGGACTAACTCTCCTTTATCCTTAAACAATGAACCCCAAAACTAATCATGGAAGCGCCTTATCAAAATGAACCTAGAAAGAAAATTTGAAACAAATCGGATATTTCTATCAAGAGTTGTCGCGTTACGTACGTACATGCAGAACAGGTGGGCACATAAGCTCTCAGGCTTTGATAGCCTGTAAGCTAAGAAGACTAAATTTCAAATTTTCGGCTAAAATTTGATATATTATGATGTGTCCCATATGCACAATTAGGGTTTTTAAATATTGTATTGCTATATTTTGCAACTAAATTGGCTTATAATAATTAATTTTATCTGATTATCACTTTGCAACTTTTTTTATATTAATATTTTTAAGTATTCAGTAAAAATAATGAAAGTAAATTTCACCTTAATAGCTTGATCGTTTTTTTTTTTTTTTTTCCGAAGAAGAAATTTTAATTCTTTGTCAAATGAAGCCATCTGACATGGTCAAAATAAGTGTTATTCCATCCTTTGTACTGTTCTTGATCAGGGACAGAGATCATATTGGCCAAATTTATGACACATAATGAGAATTATACTGTTTTTAGGTATGTGCCAGATATGGCACGTGGTGCTGTAAAGGGTTAAGATGATCACAGATATCAATCCAATATCGAACCATCTCCGTCCTCGGTGGACCAGGCTCGCAACTAATGTTGCCATGTGTCCCGCGTGAATCGGGACTCTAAATGCTCTGGAAAACAGTATTTTAAATTAATCTTCTTCGCCTTATCAAATGACAGAATTACCTGCGATTAAAGATGGTGAAATAAAATGTAAGAAATTAGTGGTGTCCAGAGAATTTGGAGCCTCGATTTATACGGGACACCTGGAAACTCTACTTGTAACAAACACTTCTACCACCACTCACTTCGATTAAAACTTATTCCTATTCTTATTCTGGCACTGTCACTGTAAGATCAACATTCAAAAAGATTCTCCATCTATCTCTGTCTCTCATTCTATCGCTTTCGTTTTTTCTATAAATGAAAGTTATCTAAATCATAGATGACTAGCCGCCCTTGGCGACCAGTTTGGTCTCCGTTAGATGTGTGCTAAGCATTGTACCATGTTGCTTTTATCCAAAATTTAATTTACTTTCTCAATACTTCGCCAAATCTGAAGTTTCTAGTAGAGAAATCAAGAACTGCGTATTTTTATGAGTACTACTTGGTTATCACGTCGACCAAAAATATATCCCCAAGCTATAAGATTAAATATCAATAATGGTTAATCATAAATGTCATATTTGCTTGTTTTTAAGCAAGTTACACGTGTTTACGTCATCAAGTTATTTTTATTTTGACGTTTTATTTGTATTTTTATTGATGTTATACGAATTTATTTGTTCTTTCGCTCTTTAAAATAAAAATTATGTCAATTTGTGTAATTTGGCGAGTGGTTTGGCGATTTATATAATTTGGCGAAATGGGGCGACGGTATAACTAAGTAGTACCTTTTTATGCTAGCCAGGCGCAAGTGATAAATCATCAAACATTGTGTTTCCAATCGCATTTTTTCATATTTCATTAAATTCATCTAAAATATAATAATTTCACTCATTTTATTTAAAATGCATAATTTTAATTTGAAATTCATGACTTTCACTTTTTCTTTTCCTTTTTTAAGAAAAAGAAAAAATAAATAAATAATACCAAAAACCATGACTTTTAATTTCAATATCAAAGCATTGTTTTAATATACCACGCGAAAAATAAAAAATGTAAAAAATGGTGACCTGGCATATAAAAAGCGAAGCGGTCAGCCCGGAACTATTGATGACAGTCACATGACTTAGGCTATTATTATAGAGATGTTAATAACATTTTTTTGATAATGAAAGACATAATAACAGTGACATTGACCCATATCATACATTATGTTAACGACACACCCTAGCAATTATCCACTGAAATTGTTACATTTTTTATTAATCCCTTTAATGTATACATATAAATACCGTATAATCTCGTTACAACGAATGTCACGTTAACGAACATTATTTGGGTAGTTAAAAAAAATCCTATTGTCCTATTTCATTAAACAAATTTTTAATAGAGTCAAAACACTATTTTAAACAGTAGTGTTCGTGAAGGAAATTTCACCTTGTTATTAATAAACTTTATAATATACTTATAACTACTTAAAAGGTGACAAAAACATATAAAAATATTATTTAATGCAACCCGAGATCTTTCGAACACACACGCGTTCATTTTGAAAGGGAAAAAAAGATATAGAAATACATTTAAATTTCTGACTGAATAGAAATACATTTTAAAAACAAAAACAAAAATAGTACGCATTCGCAAGCGGAGTTCAGTGCATTTCTCTGCAGAGGGGTGAAAAGATCAGCTCATATTATCAGGAGGTCTGGAAATATTTAGGATATTGTACCAAATTACGGGAATATTATAGGAAAGGACATCGTTACAACCATTATCACTTCTAAGTAAAATTTCAATGGATTCACGGATTATTGACGAGTAGTGGCTAGACGTTGAAATGATAAATTTAGCTTTTTCGAAGTTTATCTTAATATTTTCTTTTTTGATGCAATCTGGATAAAGCTGTATTTGCTTTGTTAAACTTGATATCAGAAATGTGCTCTTTTAATCTTTCCTTAAATTTTCGACATGTCATACCAATATAAAATAAACTCTTATGCTGTTCTGTGCTGAATGGGATGATGTAGACTCCTGCTTTTTCATAATCGGGAAAAAGGATCAATTTTACTGTGAATCAATTCATTCAATTTTGTTGGAGGTTTAGCTATTAAATTAATGTTATATTTTAGTAATGCATATCTCAATCTCTCATAAAGCTGTGAGATATAATCAAATGTGCAATAAATAGACTTGCTCAAACTTAATTCCTTCTTCTGTCTTGGTTGTTTTGTTTGATAAGCTAATTTATTAATGTGTTGAAGAGGGAAACCATCTGAAGTTGTACAGATAAATACCTAGAAAACGAGATTAGTATAATAAAACAAATTGCTATTGAGCAAGTCTATTTATTGCACATTTGATTATATTCCACAGCTTTATGAGAGATTGAGATATGTATTACTAAAATATAATATTAATTTAATAGCTAAACCTCCAACAAAAATAAAAAAAATTGATTCACAGTAAAATTGATCCTATTCCCGATTATGAAAAAGCAGGCGTCTACATCATCCCATTCAGCATAGAACAGCATAAGAGTTTATTTTATATTGGTATGACATGTCGAAAATTTAAGGAAAGATTAAAAGAGCACATTTCTGATATCGAGTTTAACAAAGCAAATACAGCTTTATCCAGAATGCATCAAAAGAAAATATTAAGATAAACTTCGAAAAAGCTAAAATTATCATTTCAAAGTCTAACCACTACTCGTCAATAATCCGTGAATCCATTGAACGCGTGTGTGTTCGAAAGATCTCGGGTTGCATTAAATAACATTTTTATATATTTTTGTCACCTTTTAAGTAGTTATAAGTATATTATAAAGATTATTAAACAAATTTTTAGTTTAAAGAATTTTTTAGTATAGTGAATTTAACCAGTGCTCATCAGAGATTTGTTTTAACGAGATTTTGCTGAAATGTTTTCTATAAGCAAAGATTAAAATATTAGTCAATAAAACTATTTTTCTAACTTTTTCAAATCAGAACTTGAAATACGAATATCAAAGAAGAAAATTATATCATTAAAGAGTTTACTTTTGTCCCACACTTGATCACAATTACATGAAATCAAACTAATCTTTATTAAATTGATATGTGATTTCATGTAGAATTTGAAATGAGCTCAACAAACCTGACACATTTCATTTAATATACCCCACGTGGATATAAACTTATTCCTATTTTGATTCTGAATTTGTTTCATTAAGATCAGTTTTCAAAATGGATCTTTCGCACCTCCCCTCAGTGTTGAAATCAGGGGGTGGCCCAAGGGGGATCTTCCCCGGAGTAATTAGATATCCCCACGGAAGATTAGAGATTTTATGTTTTCAATAATCAAAAAGTACAATTTCCCCCACGGAACTTTATGGTGATGTCCTGGAGCCACAGAAATCCCTCCCGGAGAAAACTGTCTGAATTTAACAATGCCTTCCCTTCTCTGGTGTTTTTTAAAACACCAGTAATGAAAATCATACGTTATATTAAAAGCTGTCAGGACTTTTAAAATTGGAAAAAAATGAAAAAAAAGACCATTTTCAAAATTTAATATCCTAAAATGTGTATGATTTTAAGATACAATTTTTATTGTTATAAAGATATAAGTACTTTCTTTCATTTCCTGCATTTAAAAAATTGCAAGATGCAGAATTAGCATTTACAGAGGGCTCCAAACTGGCAGATATTTGACGACCAGAAAATTGGTATGACAGATTACGCGCAGTATTACAAAATAAATTTTGAAACTAGAATGAAAATTTTGGTGCCTACTTATACTTAAGATTACAATAATTACTCTGAATCTAAATAAATTTGTATTTAAAGCATTTTTATATTTTTATTTCAAAGTTATATTCAGCTAATGCAAAAATTTGAAAATTACAACAGTATAATCACCTAAAAAAATATATTTTTGAACATTTTAGGTTCTGTTTATACAGATTAACATGAAACTTTCAATAATTTGAAAATTCCATATTCAGAAGCTTTCGAGATATCGTGCGCGTTATGCCCAAAAACGTAATTTGGTGAAAAATGACTTCAAAGTTTCGGAAACGCCGCTTCAGCTTTTGGTCGGGTATAATTCTAAAAGCCATAACTTCTATTCTAATGGGAATTTCATGGACACAATTATATCAAAATGTACAGAAAAGATAGGAGTTTAACATTTACAAAAATAAAATAAATAAAAATAAATAATTTCGAAAATTTCGAAACTTTAAGAGTCCTGAGACCCCCTAATTACATTCTTTACTAATAAAATACAAAAGACAAAAAAGTTCATTCATATCTAATATATTAACGACAGTCTCTGGTAATAAATCATTAATAACTGAAATGTGTCATTTTTTATAATTAGTTTTAAAGTACTCAGGCAAATATTATCTGTGATCTAGAAAGTTTCAAAAAATTTTCTAAGAAGTATTTCTTAAAATTATTCGAAGATGAAAATAAAATCTGAAACACGAAAAACATACTATCACTGAAGCGTTTACCTTTGTTTCACGCTTGATCATTATCACTTGAAATAAAAACCTATTTCTATTAAAATAAATGTTAACACATTTATTTCACATTCTTCATGCCGAATTTAAACTGTATCCAATTAGTTGACAAATTTCATTTAATATATCTCACTTATATTTAGAGATGTTCTTATTTTCATTCTTATATTGTCACAATTAAAAACACAATTTAAAATTAAAACGGATCTCTCCCCCACCTACTTTCTCTTTCTCTCACTCTCTCACTCTCTCTCTCAGCTTAACAATATTTAAAATGGACAACAATATTCAAAATGATCTCTCTCACTCACTCTCTCTGTTTCGCTATAAAAAACAAATCTCAAAACTAGATATTACATTAAAGACATTAATTATTAATAAATAACTAATCACTAGAGGCAACCTCGTGTCTGTATCCAATTAGTTGACAAACTTCATTTAATATATCTCACCTATATTTAGAGATGTTCTTATTTTCATTCTTATATTGTCACAATTAAAAACAATATTTAAAATTAAAACGGATCTCTACCCCACCCACTCTCTCTTTCTCTCCCCCTCTCTCTCTCTCAGCTTAACAATATTTAAAATGGACAACAATATTCAAAATGGATCTCTCTCACTCACTCTCTCTGTTTCGCTATAAAAAACAAATCTCAAAACTAGATATTATATTAAAGACATTAATTATTAATAAATAACTAATCACTAGAGGCAACCTCGTATCTGTATCCAATTAGTTGACAAATTTCATTTAATATATCTCACTTATATTTAGAGATGTTCTTATTTTCATTCTTATATTGTCACAATTAAAAACAATATTTAAAATTAAAACGGATCTCTACCCCACCCACTCTCTCTTTCTCTCCCCCTCTCTCTCTCAGCTTAACAATATTTAAAATGGACAACAATATTCAAAATGGATCTCTCTCACTCACTCTCTCTGTTTCGCTATAAAAAACAAATCTCAAAACTAGATATTATATTAAAGACATTAATTATTAATAAATAACTAATCACTAGAGGCAACCTCGTATCTGTATCCAATTAGTTGACAAATTTCATTTAATATATCTCACTTATATTTAGAGATGTTCTTATTTTCATTCTTATATTGTCACAATTAAAAACAATATTTAAAATTAAAACGGATCTCTCCCCCACCCAGTCTCTCTTTCTCTCCCCCTCTCTCTCTCTCAGCTTTACAATATTTAAAATGGACAACAATATTCAAAATGGATCTCTCTCACTCACTCTCTCTCAGTTTCGCTATAAAAAACAAATCTCAAAACTAGATATTATATTAAAGACATTAATTATTAATAAATAACTAATCACTAGAGGCAACCTTGTGTTGTAGTATACAAAATAAAGATAACATTTATTTATATGAGATCTTACATTAAGATACGTTTTAGCGTTAAAATATTAATTATTAAAAAGGTTACATTTTGTACAATAGTTTTAATTTACACATATGGATATTACTTACAGTAAAATATTATTCAATAAAACTATTTCACCATGTTAAATGAAGCGGAACATAAAATCTCAAACAAAACAAACAGAGCAATGCAGCGTTTACTTTTGTTTTATACTTGATCTTTATTATTTGATATCAAAATGTGTTATTTTATCTACAATCTGAACAGAAGCCAACACAGCTGACACATTTTGTTTAATATATCACATTCCGATTTAAACTAAGCCGAATTTTTATTCTGACATTGTTTCAATAAGATCGTTTTTCAAATGAGATGTTCCTGATTTACATATAAAGTGACATTTATAAATGTCAGAGAATAAAAATTACTTCAAATCATCTGCTTTCCAAGATGAATTTATCAAATTTTTAGAGAGTTGGACGAAGATGCTGAGAGTTCGATTCACAGTTATATGTGTGATTCTTATAAAAACCAGACATATGTTTTGTTTCCTTTTTTATTTATTTGATATGGTGGTTGAATAATATTGCCTGCATAAATATGTCTGTATGAAAGCACCCATGTAATAAAAAAAATACATATAAATATTATTTACTGTAAACATAGTCAAATATTTATTCAATAAAACTATTTCAACATATTACTTGAAGTGGAACATAAAATATCAAACAAAAGAAGCAGATTAATGAGGCGCTCAAATCTGTTATATACTTGATTCAAAATCTATTAAAATAAATGCTATTTTATGTACAATCTGAACAGAATTCAACACGCTGACCCACTTTATTTAATATACCTCATTCCGTTTTTAAAGTTATTTGAATGTTTATTCTGATATTACCTCTATAAGATCAATTTTCAAATCAGATATCCCTACATATAAAGTGACATTTATAAACGTCATAGAACAAAATTTCTTCAAAGCATTCGCCTTCCAACATAAATTTATCAAATTGTTACCGGGTGGGAAGATGATGCGGGGAGTACGTTTCACAGTTATTTGTGTGATTCTTATGAAATATGACAGTTAGATGTTTTGTTTCCTTTTCTGTTTGTTTGATATGAATGTTGAACAATATTACATAAATATGATGACGTTTTTGCGCATAACTCGCAGGATATTTCAAAAACTTCTGAATATTTTTTCATTAAATTTTCAAAACATATGTTTCATGTTTGTCTGTATAAACTGAACCTAAAATTTCATTTTTATTGTTCAAAAAAAAAAAATATTTTTTTTAGTTGATTATATTGTTGAAATTTTCAAAATTGTGGATTAGCTAAATACAAATTTGTATTAAAAATATAAAAATGAATAAAATACAAATTTATTTAGATTCAGCGTAATTATTATAATCTGAAGTATAATTAGGCACAAAAAATTTTAGTCTAGTTGCAAAATTTATTTTGTAATCCTGCGCGTAAGCCGTTATACCAAAGCTCTGCTCGACAAATGTCTGACAGTTTGGAGCCCCCCTATAAATATTAATTCTGGATCTTGCAATTTTTTAAATACATGAAATGAAGGAACATACTTATATCTTTCATCCGAATTAAAATTGTGTTTTAAAATCGTATACATTTTAAGATATTAATGTTGAAAATGGTCTTTTCAATTTTTTTTTTCAATTTTAAGAGTCCTGAGACCCCTAGAGAAAAATGTTTATAGAAACCTATGTATTTTTTACTGAGCCATATCACTTATCATCTCGTTTGAGTGACGAACCATCTGGTTAAACTGAATCTCATATGATATTCAAACAAAACATTCTGAAATAACACTATATCGATTCGAAGAACGGATTTTTCATAAAATTTGTAAACGAAGGGTTAAAATCACATTTTCGTTTATAGTTTGCTATTATTAGCATTAGTGGAACAGTGAGATTGACGTATGCTCGCTCAAAGTTCAGAGGATATCTTAAAGTGACTATAACCATATTTAGATATGGTATTTGAAATGGTGTGTAACATGCTCCAAAATATCTTGAAATCATATTTCTTACAAGAGATCGCTTTCATATTAATTGTTTACAGAAAGTGATTTTATAAAAGTAATGCTTTTTAAAATGTCTTTGACTTTTCTCGAAAAGAAATTTTATGCACTTTAAAAATATTCTATTAATTGTTTTCATAAAATTATGCTTTGCATTTTGATAAAAAGATATAAAGATTTAAAAGTGGTTTAGTGCACAAAATTTCTGTTTTTATTAAAAGAAATGGTTTACTTTTTTTTCACCTCGAAATGTATATGAGACATTCTCACATAGTTTTGATTTTTAAGTCCCTGAATAATATTTTTTATATTAGTACGTATTCTTGTGGGTTTTTTTATTTCTTATACTAGAAAACATCCCATTGCATGACTGTATAACAATATTAACGAGATAAATAAGTTTTGGACGATGTTGGGGATCCAAATATACCACGAAACTCCTATACCATCCGGTGTCCCTGATGCTGATTTTTAAGTTTGGAACCTTGTAAAAAAAAACTGTATACGATTTATTGACTATTTTTTCAAATGCAAAATAGTACTGTGAATCTTAAGAACATATCAATATTTAGTAGCATTTGGTCTATATTAAAGGGCTGCCATTAGCGACTATTTTTATAGTCTATTTGTACCATTATTTTAAAAATATTAATTTTGTAGTCTTTCTCTTTTACATATTGTCTAAGAGTATATGAAATATTTTTGTTTGGATAAAGTGATGCAAGATAGAATTAAAAAATATTCGTCAGTGGCAGCTCTTTATTTAGGAAAAACTGAGCATAAACGGACACAGGCAGCGAACGATAAAAATGCTGTTTTTGGATCGCAATGAAATTTGCATTGGGCACTATAAAAACGAGTTCTTTCAGAAAGAAATAAACACAACTTCTAATATTGTAGCTATTGCTCAAATATTATGTGTGGATATAAGGTAAATATACCTATAGTGGGCCACGTACCAATAATGGGCCACTAATTTTTAAAGTTTAAAAACAAGTTTAGAAATGCATTTCTGAAAAACGACTGAAAGAAATCTCATTGATTGATATCCTTAGATGTCAATTTTCCATAAAGGTTATGAATAATTGTTTTTTTTTTTCTGCTGGTACATTTGTGTAATTTCTAGTGTGTCTTCAAAAACAGATTTTTTGCAAATTTTTATAGGTTTCATTAAGATATATGTTTTTATTTAAAACATTGTCTCTTTAATTTTATGTTTTATTTTAAATTAAACTACTGTTGATATACTCTATAACATTATAAAAAGTTTGTTGGATAAGTCGAAAACTTAAAGATTCATGCAAAATAAATTTACTAGGCTCACTACTGGAACATAGAGGGAGGTAACATTTTTTATTTTTCATTTTTTTGCGAAGAATGTATTTTGAAATTTTGAATGTTTAATCTATATATATATAATAATGATGAAATCACTACTATATGAACAAATGGTAAAATTCCAAAGATGAACAAGATATGAATATAGGAGACCAGTATGTAAAATAAGAAACTATGAATAACCCACAGAATCGTCAGAGGAGCTTGCAGGTTTAATTCGTAGTGAAGATGCGTTATTTCATCCAATTTTGCCAGTATTAAGCCTAAAATGACAAAATTTAGCTCCTAATAGCGCATCATAAAAGAGAATAATTGACAAAAACCATGAGATCTAAAGAAAAATAACCCTCACACAAGATATTAAAAATTGAAAAATGATTAGATCACAATACCTCAATTATAGACAAGAATCCAAGACTTAAGAAAGTTGACCAACAATATTATATATATATATATATATATATATCTTTTAGAATTCACTATTACTTTAATAATAATTAGATAAATGTCCTTAAGTGTTCCACTACTGGTGTGTTTACCTTAAACGCATTCAATCCTGGAAATAGGAGGAAGAAACATAGACAGTTTAACATAATACGCGTCGTAAAGTTTCTTATAAATTATAATATTTACATACGTTTTTTTTTATTTTATTTGAAATACTGTTGCATTTTTTAAACCATAAAAGCAAAAATATGAATTTTCGCCTGACCACCTTAAATGTAAAAACTTCGTTACCAGGCTGGAAATCCTCTAGGAATACCTTTTTTGAAAACATTTTACAATGTAAAGCAAATTCTTACGCTTTACGTCCGAACTAATCAAATTAAAATTCTGGTTCCATATTTTTGTTATAAATGGGAAATTCAAATGAGTAAAAAAAAAAAAAAAAAAAAAAAAAATTACATAATCCATCGAATTTACTTTTTATTTTATTTTTTAATATAATTTAGTGCGGAAGATAAGTGTGATAAATTCTGTTTAATATTAAGTTCAAAAATATTTTATCGGGAAACTTGATGATCTAAAAAAAAAATTTAAATCGTTTCCATACGGAACATATTTTTATGACCTGTAATGGTATTTTGGAAAATAAATTTCCCGATAGAAAAAAATATATATTTACTTATGAAAAATTCAGTTTACACATTTTCGTATTTCTGAATTTTCTTTTCCCCTTATGTAATAAGTTTGTAGATGAACATTTTTTTTTTAAATTTTTAGGTATTACAATTTCTACGAAAGGGTCAAAATTAAAAATAAAAATTATGCACCTGAAAATAAATATCCGAATCGAAAAAAAATATATGTTTATTTATGAAAAAATGCAGTTTACATATTTTCGTGTTTCTGAATTTCCTTTTTCACTTATGGCTAGTTCCATGAGTACTTGTAGTGTAAGTCACATGCTATGATTTTTGGCTACCAGTATTTTAGAACGGAAAAATGTGACTTATTTTATGGGAGATATCTCATTAAATGAATAAGTCGAAGAAAACTTTTCGAAAATAACGGTGGCCAACAAGCATAAGAGTTATCAACTATTTGACTTACACTACAAAAACCCTTGGAACTAGCCTTATGTAATGAATTTAGAGATCAAAAATTGTTTTAAACTTTTTAGATATAAAAGTTTATATAAAAGGGTAAAAAAGAACAACAAGCATTATGCACCACATACCGGAAGGTGGCAGAACAGACAGTATTAACAGTTCCTGTTTGCTTCAAAAGTTATTGAATATTAAATCGTGTAGGATATAACGTCCATAATTCATGTGCATAAAGTAGTAAATTAAACGGCAATTAGTAGACCAAGTAGCAGAGCACAGACAATCACCTCATTGAATTCACGGCTGAAATTCCATAATTAGTTAAAACTTGATTCGCATATTAAAACCCAATCGGTCTGCCAAGCCATATTTTGGTGGAAAACACCTGAAAAGCCGATTTTAGCGGCTGACTCGTGGGTTTACCATTAGGTTTGCTTGCTCCCTGTCCTCCACGTTTTCATAGATTTGGGTGCATGAAAACACAATGGTAAACCTACGAGTCTACCACTAAAATCGGGTTTTATTCTGTTTTCCACCAAGATGAGGCTTGGCAGACCGATTGCGTTTTAATATGCGAATCGAGTTTCAATTAATTCTGGAATTTCAGCCGTGAACTCGATGAGGTGATTGCCTGTGCATCTGCCTCCCGGTATACTAGTTGCCGTTTTATTTATTACTTTATGCACATTAATTATGAACATTATTTCTATACGTTTTATATTCAATAACTTTGAAGCAAGCAAGTAGCGTTAATGCTGCATTAAAAATTTAAGTAATGTTTTTTTTATTATTATTATTAAAAGCCAAAATAAGAAATAGTTTATAGATTTCGAAGAATCTAGAGATTAATTTTTTTAAACGCTATCTGATCTTATAACAAAATAAAACGTATCTCTAACATTTTATAAATATAATGTTAATTATAAACACGAATTTCCGCCACTACTACGGAAACTCTAATTTTTGAATAAAGCGCGAATTTCGCAATGTCCCACAAATCTGTAAAATTATTTAACCCCCCCCCCCTCCTCCCATCCATCCCTTTAACTCCATTGTTTTCAATTTTCTTCTGATTTTTAAATTGAAAAATAGATTTTCAAAAAGCACAAAACGTCTTTTACGAATTGATTGAAAAGGAATAATAAGCACAGCAATTCATAAGTGAGAGTAATATTTTGAAATGCCTTAACTCTTTCACTCCTTTCATAAATTTATTTAGAGATATAATAGAAATTAAATTTCTCAACAAAAGTTATTTGAATTATATAACTCTAAAAATGAAATATATAATACATTTTAAAATGAATAAAATATGCAATATTACCAAACAAAATAGTGTTGCTTACAAAAATCAATATTTTGCCTTAATAAATCTTTCAAAAGAATTTACTTAGGCAAGTAATGTAAAGCATCATTAAAATATTAGCTATTATCCACTTCACCTTAGATAAAAATTTTACAAAAACTGACATGCTGCTTAACCCTTAAATGCCGGATTTTTGAAATATCATTGTAATAATGTTTTTCGGCTTTCATTTTTTTAATAAACCATGGGAAAAATACTTAAAAAAATCATATTTTGTTTTAAGTATAATTTACGGCAGAAAAACAGTTTGTTACTAATCGGCAATACTGGTGTTTAATTGAAAAAATAATTTTCTTTGATAAAATTCTATAATATTAAACATACAAAAATATTAGGAACTTTAATAAGAAATAAATTTTACTTGCTCACTGCAAGTCAAAATAGGGTATTTCGCAAGCTTCCAAACAAAACAAAAAGAACAAGTAGAAACATTTGAAAAAATAAATTTATCTTTATTCTTAAACAGCACAAGTGTTGCCATCTAAATGTTGAAAATCGATTTAATAATATTTTCAGACTGCATTTTATCGGTAACATTAGGCATTATAGCTTCAATATTATTCTAATAGTATTTTAGAGACTAAATTGGGTATGTTGCCGAAAAGCAACACCAGGCATTTAAGGGTTAATAATATACATTTTTTAAATTTTTGCTTCTTGACTAAAATCATTCAATGTTAAATTCTTCCAGTTCCAGTTAATATATTGTGGTCTGCATTGGCGATCTCGCAACTACATTTGTCAAGCCCTGGAATCCACACGAGGCATGCGGTAATAATGCTTTAATTATTCAGGATTTCATACAGTTCGCTTTTTGAATATCACTTTCATACAAAAACGCTTTATATTTTTCTTGCAAATGTTGAAGAAATTTATCCCGAAAGTTATTTCTATTGCAAACGTTATAGAAACTTTCCACGAAATTTTTTTCTTAGAAAATACTAAAGTGGGTAATTTAGAATACCTGCTCATCGCACGTACATGACCTTCCTTAATTCTCGCTCCCGTCATATTCTCGGGCTGTGTTTTTTACTCATATTGTTTGATTCCCACCAGTTTTATAAAATAGTGAAATTGGCTACATTTTAGTATCGTTTTTACTGTCATTAAATAAGGTGAATATTTCTTTTTCATAAAAGTGGTGCCAATAAGCAATTTGAATTATTCAACTGTAATTTATTTCGAGCGTTAAGGGGTTAATCATCTCTCACGGATTTAAGAAATAAAACGATATGTAGTAAAAATTAGAGGAATTTTCATGTTTTAATGCCGAATAATTCAGCAAAATATTTACCCGCGAATTTCGTTACCCACAGTTTTTATCCTCCTAACAGAGTAATAGTCCCTTTTAACACGTTCAAAAAAAGTGGATCAATGTTTATAAATTCTGTCTAACGTCTGCCTGTCTTTCTGCCGTCTGTGCTCTAACCTAACTAAATATACTCTAATTTCTATGCGATTGATATACAGGGTGTCCATAATTAAACGACATTACTTTAATTTTTAATTATTTTTTCAACTACATTCCAGCAGTGAAATTACGCTTGAAATTATTGAATATTAATGATGTGAATTATCACATTGCTACAAAGCGTAAACCAACTTAGTGAAAAATGTCCAAGTGCTCTACCACTAAACCACAAGGACGATGTCCAACTTGGCATTTCTCACTTATATAAGTCGGTAAGGCTGCTACTGCAGCACAAGATGGAGAAGTCTTCATGAGCACACATTCTAGCGGCGTAACATGAGACGCAAATAAACCCAGCATCGGTGAATATACAATTTTTAATTAATTTTTCAACTACATTCCAGCAGTGAAATTACGCTTGAAATTATTGAATATTAATGATATGAATTATCACATTGCTACAAAGCGTAAACCAACTTAGTGAAAAATGTCCAAGTGCTCTACCACTAAACCATAAGGACGATGTCCAACTTGGCATTTCTCACTTATATAAGTCGGTAAGGCTGCTACTGCAGCACAAGATGGAGAAGTCTTCATGAGCACACATTCTAGCGGCGTAACATGAGACGCAAATAAACCCAGCATCGGTGAATATACAATTTTTAAATAATTTTTCAACTACATTCCAGCAGTGAAATTACGCTTGAAATTATTGAATATTAATGATATGAATTATCACATTGCTACAAAGCGTAAACCAACTTAGTGAAAAATGTCCAAGTGCTCTACCACTAAACCATAAGGACGATGTCCAACTTGGCATTTCTCACTTATATAAGTCGGTAAGGCTGCTACTGCAGCACAAGATGGAGAAGTCTTCATGAGCACACATTCTAGCGGCGTAACATGAGACGCAAATAAACCCAGCATCGGTGAATATACAATTTTTAAATAATTTTTCAACTACATTCCAGCAGTGAAATTACGCTTGAAATTATTGAATATTAATGATATGAATTATCACATTGCTACAAAGCGTAAACCAACTTAGTGAAAAATGTCCAAGTGCTCTACCACTAAACCATAAGGACGATGTCCAACTTGGCATTTCTCACTTATATAAGTCGGTAAGGCTGCTACTGCAGCACAAGATGGAGAAGTCTTCATGAGCACACATTCTAGCGGCGTAACATGAGACGCAAATAAACCCAGCATCGGTGAATATACAATTTTTAATTAATTTTTCAACTACATTCCAGCAGTGAAATTACGCTTGAAATTATTGAATATTAATGATATGAATTATCACATTGCTACAAAGCGTAAACCAACTTAGTGAAAAATGTCCAAGTGCTCTACCACTAAACCATAAGGACGATGTCCAACTTGGCATTTCTCACTTATATAAGTCGGTAAGGCTGCTACTGCAGCACAAGATGGAGAAGTCTTCATGAGCACACATTCTAGCGGCGTAACATGAGACGCAAATAAACCCAGCATCGGTGAATATACAATTTTTAAATAATTTTTCAACTACATTCCAGCAGTGAAATTACGCTTGAAATTATTGAATATTAATGATATGAATTATCACATTGCTACAAAGCGTAAACCAACTTAGTGAAAAATGTCCAAGTGCTCTACCACTAAACCATAAGGACGATGTCCAACTTGGCATTTCTCACTTATATAAGTCGGTAAGGCTGCTACTGCAGCACAAGATGGAGAAGTCTTCATGAGCACACATTCTAGCGGCGTAACATGAGACGCAAATAAACCCAGCATCGGTGAATATACAATTTTTAATTAATTTTTCAACTACATTCCAGCAGTGAAATTACGCTTGAAATTATTGAATATTAATGATATGAATTATCACATTGCTACAAAGCGTAAACCAACTTAGTGAAAAATGTCCAAGTGCTCTACCACTAAACCATAAGGACGATGTCCAACTTGGCATTTCTCACTTATATAAGTCGGTAAGGCTGCTACTGCAGCACAAGATGGAGAAGTCTTCATGAGCACACATTCTAGCGGCGTAACATGAGACGCAAATAAACCCAGCATCGGTGAATATACAATTTTTAATTAATTTTTCAACTACATTCCAGCAGTGAAATTACGCTTGAAATTATTGAATATTAATGATATGAATTATCACATTGCTACAAAGCGTAAACCAACTTAGTGAAAAATGTCCAAGTGCTCTACCACTAAACCACAAGGACGATGTCCAACTTGGCATTTCTCCCTTATATAAGTCGGTAAGGCTGCTACTGCAGCACAAGATGGAGAAGTCTTCATGAGCACACATTCTAGCGGCGTAACATGAGACGCAAATAAACCCAGCATCGGTGAATATACAATTTTTAATTAATTTTTCAACTACATTCCAGCAGTGAAATTACGCTTGAAATTATTGAATATTAATGATATGAATTATCACATTGCTACAAAGCGTAAACCAACTTAGTGAAAAATGTCCAAGTGCTCTACCACTAAACCACAAGGACGATGTCCAACTTGGCATTTCTCACTTATATAAGTCGGTAAGGCTGCTACTGCAGCACAAGATGGAGAAGTCTTCATGAGCACACATTCTAGCGGCGTAACATGAGACGCAAATAAACCCAGCATCGGTGAATATACAATTTTTAAATAATTTTTCAACTACATTCCAGCAGTGAAATTACGCTTGAAATTATTGAATATTAATGATATGAATTATCACATTGCTACAAAGCGTAAACCAACTTAGTGAAAAATGTCCAAGTGCTCTACCACTAAACCATAAGGACGATGTCCAACTTGGCATTTCTCACTTATATAAGTCGGTAAGGCTGCTACTGCAGCACAAGATGGAGAAGTCTTCATGAGCACACATTCTAGCGGCGTAACATGAGACGCAAATAAACCCAGCATCGGTGAATATACAATTTTTAATTAATTTTTCAACTACATTCCAGCAGTGAAATTACGCTTGAAATTATTGAATATTAATGATATGAATTATCACATTGCTACAAAGCGTAAACCAACTTAGTGAAAAATGTCCAAGTGCTCTACCACTAAACCATAAGGACGATGTCCAACTTGGCATTTCTCACTTATATAAGTCGGTAAGGCTGCTACTGCAGCACAAGATGGAGAAGTCTTCATGAGCACACATTCTAGCGGCGTAACATGAGACGCAAATAAACCCAGCATCGGTGAATATACAATTTTTAATTAATTTTTCAACTACAATCCAGCAGTGAAATTACGCTTGAAATTATTGAATATTAATGATGTGAATTATCACATTGCTACAAAGCGTAAACCAACTTAGTGAAAAATGTCCAAACTTGGACATTTTTCACTAAGTTGGTTTACGCTTTGTAGCAATGTGATAATTCACATCATTAATATTCGACATTACTTTAAATTTGTCTACAGACAAAACCATTGTTCATCAAGTTGTGAAAGACGTAATAAAGGGATGGGAATTTGTTTAATAAGAATAATGATAGTAATAATAATAAAATAAAATTTCGCCACTAGAGGGCGATTTTTAATAAATTACACATTAAGCATTACGATAGTTTAGAAATTTTATTTATTAACTTAACCTGATTCTAAAGACAGCATTTGACGACATGTTCCTAGCATTTTCCAGAACATACTGTGGTCAACTGTGGAACATGCTATCTTACAACTGTAGATAGTATCTGAAAATGCGGACCATTTTTTGTTGTAACAAAATTTGTTAAAGTATCGTAAATGTGTATTTCGTTGAAAAACTGCCTTCTATTTTTTATCGCTCAAACAAATTCTCATACCTTTATTATGTCCTCCTCAAAATTTCACAACGTTTTGTCTGTGGACAGCTTTCAAATAGGGTCGTTTAATTAACGACAGCTTGTAAATAAAATATCTAAGCTATTGTAATGCTATATGTGTAATTTATAAAAAAAATCGCCCTCTGGTGGCTCCAATACTATTTACAAATATTAATTGATGGAAGTGCGTTTTCAATTGTGGTACTCAATTTTAAATTGAGTACTAAAATGAGTTTAAAACTCATTTTTTACATGTTACTTGCCGTGTTTAAATCCTTGTTTTTAATTAACGCACTTTTTGTAAGCGTTCTGCATAAGAAAATATCTAAAGAAAGTAGTAAAATAATAGATGCATTTAGTTTGCAGAGATAGAAATAGCAAAAGTTTTATCACTACATTCAATCAACAAGTGATCTTATGACAATTAATACAATACAACTGCGTTTCGCTTTTATGTTTCTTGATCATACGCAATGTTAGTTTAAATGTGAATGTAAAATATAGAGAAATGAAAAAATAATTCATTATATCTCTTAAGTAATTTTTTTAAATCACTTTTCACAATTGTGAATATAAATGCAATCTACAACTTCCTTAGTTGCAGGAACACTTTTAACAGATTGAAATATTGGAAAAATTGGTTCGGAATATTTTCCTAACACTGAAATGTGTACAAATCACTGTTTAAAAAAAAAAAAAAAAAAAAAAAAAAAAAAAAAACGGAATAAAAAACGGAGATTTTACTGGCAATCTAGACGCCTGTACTATTTCTGTATTTTAACGGACCCCCCCCCCCCCCATAAATTTCAGAAATCCCTATTTTTACGGAAATTTTCTCCATAAATTACAGAAAATATTCATTTTTTCTAGAATTTATAAGGAAAATTTCCGTTAAAATACGGAAATAGTACTTGCATCTCGATTGCCAGTAGAATCTTCGTTTTTTATTCCGTTTTTTTTTTATTTTACAGTGTTGGCCAATATTTGTGCAATGCTAGGAATATTTTGCTATTTAATTGTTAATATTTCTAATGTGAAGTCAATATTTAATCAATAAAAAAATTTGATCGAATAGCTGGGGCAAAATAAAAACGAATATATATTTTTGCTTTAAATCTGACAGATATTTCGCCTGAATAAGGCGTTTTTAATAAATTTTTATTCAAATTTCCTGGTGAAAGTTTGTCTTGTTTGTAATCAAGAACTGCGGAATCGGTTATAGATAAAGTTTCACCATTTTGAAGATATGTCAAATCCTCTTTATTTTTAGTTCCATAATCGTTCCCAATATTTCCAATGTGATGTCAATATTTAACCAATACTTATGTTTAATTGGAAGTACTTGTGATGAATGCAATTATTTACAATAGTAAGTTTCAATATAGCAATTCTTCGCATAATTCGCTTTCTGCTGGAAAAATATCAAGGAATGCTTGAATAAAACTGTGGAATAGATGACTGAATAAGATCAATAGTCACAGCATTAAAAAAAAATACACTTAACTTGAAGAAGATATACTAATATGTTTTCTGTATGTAAATTGTCAAGTAATCAGTCGTATTAAAAGTAGTTAAAATTCTCGTGAGTAAATGGCTTAGTGTAATATCAACCTGTAAAAATGCTAAAACAGCGATAAATTTATATTAAAAGTCAATCAGTTATTATTCTTTAGCCTGTTTAGCTATAGAAATGCGAAATAAAATTTTGCCATTTGAAGTCTTGAGTCTCTTTGAGCATTTTCTCAAGATGAAACAATGGTGCGCATAAACTTACAAAAGTTTGAAGAACTTTTTAATTACTGTAAATAACATTTGCAAGCTACCTTATAATCCTGCAACATATTTAATTTTTTAATCTAATTTTTATAATTATCTTGGGTTTTACCTTTTGAGACATGCTATATATATATGCGTATGTGTACGTATAATTACGGAATTAAACGGATAATTTCAATTTTAATTTAACAGTTATTTTATTGTAATATATTATTTTTCTGTTTCCAAATTTATTTATTTATTTGAAAGAAATTTTTTAATTTTTCAAACTTATATTTATTGTTTAGGAAACCGTCGTAGATTAGTTTTATTTTTCTTCTCTAACTATTAAAAAACCCCATGAAAACCTAAATAGCAAAATAAAAGATAAAAGGGTAATTTTTACTGGATATATGCAACGGTGAAACCTAAAGAAAAATTTTCTTCTAGATAAGATAAAAAAGTGAAGAAGAAAATAGCTTCATGAAACATATCATTTTTTAATAATTTGTAGATTTTACCAAGTTATGGTTTCATAAAACTATTTTTCTAAGTATAAGTTTCAGGAAAACAGTTATATCAGAATTAAAAGGAAAATTTTAATTTTACCATAGTTTTTTTTTTATCGTTATTTTTGAAACTTGCTGTATACATACGTATGTGCCCATATAATTACAAAATTAAACGGGTCATTTCAATTTTATGTTAATACTTTCGAGACGGCATCCCCTACTAAAATTTTATTTGTGTGGCACTGCTTTTTTTAAACAGTTCCCTGTACTTGTGAAATACCAAAAAATACTCCAATTAAAAAAGAAAAATATTACATTAATTTATTAATGGTGACAAAAACAAATTCCACATGCAACTGTTGACGATGCATATATCAGAGGTCGGAATACATAGGACTAATTTTATTGTTCTTACCAGTATATTTCATCAATAATCTTCAAGAGACATTTCTGTACGATATGAAATAGAAATATATCATGAGGAATGTTGATAAAAGAAATTGGTAAGAACAAAAAAAATTGAAATAGGAATGTATCATGGAGAATGTTGATAAAAGAAACCTTTCATTTTTTTTAATAATTTATAAATTTTACAAGTTACGTTTTCGCATTTTTTTTTTTTTAAGTATAAGTTTCAGCAAAAAGTATTATTATGTGAATTAAAATGAAATGTGAATTTTACTACAGTTATTTGCTTCAACGATTCAAGAACTGAACTTTTAATGGAACTTCCTTTTGATATATTTTAATATTAAATTTTGAATTTTATGTCATAGTATCACTAAAGTAATGTAATAGTTAATTTTGAAGGCAACAACATTCTGAAAAAGAACAAAAAGAAAATGTGAAATTCATTTTTCAGAATCGAATGCCTACTTTTAAATAAAGTTAAGAAAAATTGATAAAAATAACGAAGACGAATAAGGCGATTTAAAAAATATATAATAAGATCAAGTTTCATCCAAAAAGAGAAAAAAAGGAAATATAAAAAAATAGAAATTGATACATATTTGCATGAGAAAAATAAAATATAGAATTCATTCTGATAACATAATTCATTACGTTCTAAAAAGTGTAAAGAGAGGAAAGTTTTATGAATTAAAAATTAATTTTAAGCCATAATGTCACTAGAGTAATCCAGAAGTTATTTTAACAGAAAAAAACTTCTCGGAAAAAAAAGAAAAAGAAAAAGAAATGAAAAGAAAATAAAAATAAGTTTTTCAAAATCGACAGCCAGCTTTTAAATAAAATGAACAAGAAAAGGTGTTTCTATACGAGTAAAAGAAGGGAGTTTTTCCATGTGTATGTGTGTGTGATGGATAACAAAATATAATTCTCGTAGAAATCTGAAAATTTTTCTGACGATACTCCAAGGCAGGTCCTGGAGCACCTGAGGCTCAGACTTTTTTTTTTTTTTTTTTTTTTTTTTTGCAAAATTAACTATTAATTAAAAATCGAAATTAAAAACTGGCATCAAAGGACCTGGCATTGCAGTACAGAGTGGATCACACTTCTTAAAATCGAACAGCCAGCTTTTAAATAAAAAGCATAAGAAAAGGTATTTCTATACTAATAAAAGAAGGCAGTTTTTCCATGTGTGTGTGTGTGTGCTTATGATAGTTAGCGAAATCTAACTCACGTAGATGCCTGAAAATTTGGGTTTACGATACTCCAAGGCAGAGGCTCAGATTTTTCTTTTTTTAGAAATTAGCTATTAATTACATACCGACATAAAAAAAAAACTGGCATCAAAGGCTCTGGCGTTTTAGTACAGAGTGGATCACACTTCTGAAACTGGAAAGCCAGATTTTAAATAAAAAGCATAAGAAAAGTTGTTTCTGCACTAATAAAAGAAGGGAGTTTTTCCGTGTGTGATGGCTAGCGAAATCTAACTCACTTAGAAGTCTGAAAATTTGGACGACGATAGTCCAAGGCAGGTCCTGGTGCTCCCCAGGCTCAGATTTTTCTTTTTCGTAAAATTAGCTATTAATTCAAATCTGACATCAAAGGCTCTAGCGTTGCAGGACAGAGTGGATCGTACTTCTAAAAATCGAAAGCCAGCTTTAAAGTAAAATGCATAAGAAAAGGTGTTTCTATACTAATAAAAGAAAGGAGTTTTTTCAAGTGTGTGTGTGATAGCTAGAGAAATCTAACTCACGTAGAAGTATGAAAATTTGGGCGACGATACTCCAAGGCAGGTCCTGGTGCACCTGAGGCTAAGATTTTTCTTTTTTGGAAAATTAGCTATTCATTAAAAACCGAAATAAAAAAACTGGCATCAAAGGCTCTGGCGTTGCAGGACATAGTGTATCACAATTCTAAAGCGTAGTAGTTTAAAAGGAACGAAAGCTGTTTTTTTATATAGGAATTGTCATACCCTCTAAATTGTAAAGATTCAACTGTAACCAATTTCGCAGTGGCTCATTTCCGCAGGAAAAAACTTCCACCAGTAATTTTTAATAAAATTTTCTTCTTGTTTAAACGCCCTATTAATGTAGGATTTTAATCACAATTACAGCAAAACAGATATTAAATTTCATTGGTGGACGTTTACTTCGGTGGTAGTCAGGCCCTGCGTTTCCATCATATTGTGACAATCTAAAAAAGATCCTGTTCTAGTCTGTGAAATAGAGTAAAGTGCCCAGTCCAACTTCCACCAATAAAAAGGAATAGAAAATTTTAACCATATTTATGAGAGAAATTTTGCATGTATAAGCCGCTAAAAATAAGGTGAAATTTTCTGTTTAAAATTTGCTGGTGGAAGTTTATTTCGGCAATAATCAAAAACTGTTTATCCGATGTAAAAAATCAGCCGCCATTTTGTGAAAAACTCCTCAGTTACTTCGCTCGTACGAGGATTGTTTACGTTTTCATAATATGGCGGAACCGCAGGGCGTTACTCAAGCCTGGACAAACTTCCACCAGTACAAAAGAATCTTTACCTTAATTGTGAGAAAATAATGATGATTCTAATCTGGTAGCGTGATGTTCCATTTCAGACACCTTGTACTTAATGTTAACGATATTTTTTCAAAAATTTCACAACACAGTGTTATAAAGCGAGTCTCTTTCTTTCAAAAGCCAAAAATCGTTTGACAAAATATAAGCAAACAAGTCAACGCGAACTGCTTGCACAGACCGCATTACCTCTGGCGGAAAACTTTCGTTACAACTTGATAACATGAAATAGACAATCACTTATTAAATTTTGTGACACGTTCAATGTAAAATTCTCTGTACAATACAACGACTATTGTAATAATATAGAGCAGCACTGTTTAGCTTAACGAAATATTGAAATTAGGCGGCGATCAGCTAATTTTACTAAAAGTGACAGATTCTGTAACGTCCAAAAAAGACATGAAAATGGAAAAGCATACAAACATACCAGTTTTAGATACTGGTGAAGTTTATAATACGACCATCACCAAACGAAGACTTTTTAGCCAAACAATACTATGAAAATCAGATTTCCCACACAAACGTTATACATGGTCATACATTACAGAGCTGCCAAGTCTCCGGCTTTTTGAATACAACTATTTTAATACACGTTGTTTTGTTTAATTGGAACATTTAGGCGATTTAAAAGAACAACATTTTCTTTAACACGTTCACTGCCAAGCCTATAAAGTAAGAATTTTCAAATTTCTTCTAGAATTTTCAAAAGTCGTTTGCCACCACAAATTCAGAAAAGTAAATTTCGCTTTACTAATACAGCGAAATTTCTGAAAATAGATAAGGCATTTTTTTAAATTCTAAAATAATGGTGACAGAGTAATTAATAAATTAAAACCACGAATATTAAATCTACGAGTATACTCGTAGCTTGGCAGCGAACGTGTTAAGATAATAGTGGTGTGCAAGAAGCCGGAAACTTGTCAACTCTCTACATAAGAACTAATCCTATAAGCACCTTTGTTGGTAATCGGTTTAAAAGATGTTTGTCACTAGTGTTTCCAGTTGTTCTTCGTAATTAAGAGCTCCAATTGCTCTGGACACCATTAATTTCTTACAGTTTATTTCGCCATCTTTAATATCAAATAAATCTGTCATTAGATAAGGCGAAGATAACTTCTTTAAAATACTGGTGTTCAGAGAAACCCCGATTTACGCGAGACATCTGAAAACAGTATCTGTCACACACATGATAAATTGGAATTCCGAAGATGATAATATGAAAAACCAATATTCTTTACAAATAAAAAAAAAATGTTTTTAAGTTAAAACTTTACGGGAATCAGATTTTAATACCCAAAACCTAAAAACGAAATAAATGAAGCTCTTTAAAAGTTAAAAAGCAATTTTAGACGTTTCCGATATGTTATACAACGTTGATTAAGTAAGTGGAAACTTTAAGGACTTCAGAACTTTGGAATTAAATTTTCCGGAAAAGGTTTCAACGGCAAATGAGTTTTGAAAAAAAAGAGGATTCATTTCCAACATAAGAAAAAGAAAAGCATTAGAAGGATTATGTTTTCAAGTTTCAGAAAGAGTAGATAATTTTTAAAAGGTATTTTAGCATGTAAATTATAGGAATATAAATTTATATATATATATATATATATATATATATATTTATTAAAAAAGTGGTAAAATAAATAAGAAAAGGGGGTTTTAAACAAATATGTTGTTTTTTTGTGTAAGTGTTGAGTTAAAGATGTGAAATTTAGCAATATTGAGAGCAATGGATATTTTCAAAGTATGCGGTAAAATATTTCTTTAAGTTGATTTTTATAAAAATTGACCTATTGCAATCACTCCGTTTATATATATATATGTATGCACACATATATACAGGGTGATGTCAGCTATGCTAATATATTTCTTTCTCATTAATATTGCATATTATTACACAATACACGGTGTTCCAAAATTCCACCGACAAATTCATAGGGGTGTTAGAAGGCATAAAGAGGATGGAAAATTACCGTAGAGCATGGTATCGCAAACCATGTATTTAATCAAAAATACAGGGTGTTTCATCTTAACTTAACTTGAGTTAACCTTCTCACTGCCGCGAACTGATATATCCGTTCACTAAGCTGCATGTTTCACGGCAATAGAAATTGTATTTAAATTAATATAACTCTGCAAATATAATGCTGTTTTAAAACATTTTGTTATGATTAATACTCTCAAGGCTTATATTCCTATACATAATTAAATTTTTTGTGTCTTTCTTGAAAAATTATCTTTTTTCAGTTTTTTTTTAAATTCTACAAAGAAAACAACATTACAATTTTGCTTTTTGCTCGGCGGTCAGTGGGTTAACGGTAATAATTTTGAGAAAAATCAAAACATTGCAATGAAGATGCAACGATATGTACCTTATTTTGTGTGAAATATTATAACATCACGAAAAGTTCCGGGAAAACAGGGTGATCAAGCAATTGATTTTACCGTATCAACTGGCAATCGCAGTCTAAAATGTAGAGCGTCAAGTGCATATTGCTGGCGCGCATGATGAAAACTTATACTACTTTTTCGATATTATCACATTTACAGGGCTACGAAATGGTCCGCCAACTGAATACCAATATTATCTTAGAATTTTTTTTTTTTTTTAGATTTTTCTTTCAAACCGCTCCGGAACCGCACCTTTGAAAGTTAATTCTCGAAATGGTCCGCCAACTAAATACCATTATTATTTTAGAAAAATTTTCTTTTTAGATTTTTCTTACAAACCGCCCCGGAACCGAACCTTTGAAAGTTAATTCTAGCGCAAACCTACCATAAAATTTTCTGTTAAAATTTATTGGTATTCTGTTGGCGGACCATTTGGGAGCCCTGCATTAACAACAAAGGTAAGAATGTTCATTAAAAGTTTTATTATAGCATGCTCCAGTTTTCTGAAAGTTATTGGATTGCCGTCCACACAAACTGAATTAGGGAAGCACACCCTGTATTTTTGATCAAATACGTGGTTTGCGACTCCATGTTCAAAGGTAATTTTTCAGGGTATTTATATACAGGCTGTGCTAGGAATGATTGTTCAAATTTGATGGGGACGTAAAAAACAGCAAAAGAAGACAATTTCACATAGGAAAGTAGGGGTACAAATGAATGTATGCGATTGTAGGGGACGCTATATATTCACAATTCCTACTTACGTTCCTCTCTGATAAGTCCAGCCGGCCGTCATCCGACAAGGCGACTTTTCAGAAGTAACTTGAGTCATTATATGTTAAAGGAATAAGTAGATATGCATCTAATTTACGGTGCGATACGGGAAAGTAGTCACAGAATTGCGCAAATGTATGCAGAACGCTGTAAGATATCTTCCTCGATTGGAACACTCCGTGTCGATTGGGTGCCTCCTTTATAGTGACAATTACTGGTAACCGATCCAGTTTCGCACAGTTGTTGATGAACATGTGCAAAGATTTGATCTTGAGGTTTGCGTCAGTTGGGGTACTGTTCTGCATACATTTGCGCAGCTCTCTGACCACATAACCCTATCCAACCGTAAATTACATGCATATCTACATAGTCTTTTAACATATAATGACTCATGCTACTTCTGCAAAGTCACGTTGTCGAATGACGACCGGTTGGACTTGTCAAAGAGATTTGCGCATGAGCAGAAATTGTGGATACACTGCTCCCTCTACAACTTCATGCGTTTGTACCGAAAATTTCTTATGTGAAATTGTCTTTGTTTGCTATTTTCTACCTTCCCACCAAATTAGAACGATCCTTCCTGATACACCCTATATATATATACATATACATATATATATATATATATATATATATATATATATATACATGTTTGTGTGTGTGTGTGCATACATATACAGGGTGCATCAAGTACTTGAGAACACACGTTATAGGTGAGATATCACCCTGCATATCATAGTTACAAATCTTTTTCTGTTACATTTAAACACGTCAAAACCTAGTCTAACTATGGAAATAAAGAGGCATGCTGTCATTGCCTCATTGGCTGAAGAAAACTTCTATTTAGAGATTTCCACATACCTGACACTCGCACGGTCACTTATCTTTAATGTAAGGAGACAACTGAAGGCTGCCAGGTTCCATGTGCAAATGTTTCATGCTGGAAATAACGTTGTAAACAATATGAAATCATAAAAACATCAGAATTCGTTAGTCAAGTCGATGAAAATCCTACGAAATCGGTAAGAGCACTCGCTAGGGAGATGCAGTTTGATGAGACCAGAATCTGATGTGTGGTTCATGAAGACCTTCGTTAGAGATCGTACGGGATGAGGAGAGCACAGTTCTTGCCCGAGAGAACCAGGAACAACTGCCTGACCAGAGGAAAGAGCCTCCTTAACAAGCCGAAACATCAAGAGGAGCAAGGGATGCTCTTTTTTCTTTCAAATGAGAAAAACGTTGCCCAAGTCAAGAAAGTAAACCGCAAAAAGAATAGTGATGGTGTAAAATCCCCGAAGAGGTTCTGACCGATACGTGCAGAAGATTTCCAGCCTCACTGATGATTCCGTGGGGTCCTGAGAAGCGAAGACGATCTGATGCATCCACATTTCTTTTTTCAAGGTGCAACAGTCAACGTTGTTGCTTATTCCGAGGTGTTAAAGCGTTAAATTACTTTGTAACACGTGGGAGGCCGTACGTTTTTTAACAAGACTTTGCACTATCCCATACTGCCGATACAAATCAAAAATGGATGGCTAAAGCATTCATGACGATGTCATCCTCAACTTTTTGCACCCCCCTCCCCAGCTACCCTGATTTTAACTCCTTGGAGACGAGCGGCACGTATACGTGTCACATGAAGTGCTCAGAATCCTTGTTTTTCCTCACCAGTAAAATTTTACTGTAAAATTTGTCGTATTTAATCAGTGCATTTTCTCGATTCACCAAGACACAAATTTCTGTTTTTAAAAAACGGTGACAAAAGATTAAAAATTTCGTAAAAGGCTCCCGCCCCGAAGGGCTTAACAGAATGGGCTATTATGTATGTTGCGTAGTTGAGAGGTACTCCAACAGTCATCTACACAGCGAGGTTGCGGCCCTTAAGGCAGCCGTTGTGTATACAAAATGTTCCCAATACTCATCTGATCATTACCTGCAGTCAGATTTGCCAGCCTGTAGAGGCGGTTACTGCGGTTGGCAGTGGTTTCAATGATGTCATACAGTGTGTATGTCGTCACTTGTACAGAACGTTAAAATAAAAAAATGCCCTATCTCCAGTGTATATTCCTGTTGGAAAGCAAGCGTTGATTTGTTCTCAAATACGTGACTCACCCTGTATATATATAAACGAAGTGATTGCAATAGATTAATTTTTATAGAAATATACTTTAAAAAACACTTTATCGGATACTTGTCATCAGGAATCTTGTCATCGCGAGAGCTACTGAAATACAGAACCAATTCAAACCTAATTTAGACAGTGTATTTATTTACCTGAGAGTATATTGGATGACCTCGTTAACCAATTATGTAGTTTTTACAGTTTGTTTACAAAAATACTTAAAAGAAAACAACATTCAAAATTTGCAGTTAAGATAACAATCACAATACCGAACCATTCCAAAGCTAATTGGAACAGTGTATTAATCATGAAAGTATCATGGATGAATTCGTTATTCAGATATGTGGCTCTTATGGTTTGTTTACAGAAATACATAAAAATTTCGATGACATTGAGTGGTTTTGTTAAATTGAATGCTAAATTTCTCTCCAATTTAATTTTCTCGAAAAATAGCTAATATAAAAGGAGCAGGAGCAATTTGTTTAACCCCTTAATTCTCGCTCCCGTGATATTCACGGGCTGTGATTTTTATTCATATTGATTGATTCCCACCAGTTTTATAAAGTAGTGTAATTGGATTTATTATGGTATAATTTTTTAACTGTCATTAAATAAGGTGAATATTTCTTTTTCAAAAAAGTGGTGGCGATAAGCAATTTGTATTTTTAAACCGTAATTTAATTCGATCGTTAAGGGGTTAATTTGTATGCAACTTAAAATACAGGGTGTCCATAATTAAACGACCCTACTTTAAACTTCTCTACAGACGAAACTATTGCTCAGAAAATTGTGAAATTTTGTGACGGACATAATAAAGGAATGGGAATTTGTTTGAGCGAAAACAAATGTTCAACATTTCGCCAACAAGAGGCTTTTTTAATGAATTACACATTTTAAAATGTTTTTACGCTTTATTTTCCTCAGATTAAATAATACAAATGTACAAAGCGCCCCCTGAAAAAAAATAAAGCGTAAAAACTTAAAAAAATTATTGGTGTTTGAATTGAATGGACCGTACAAAATTTGTAAAAAAAAAAAAGTGCCTGCAACAGCCGCCATTTTTTTCTCAGAGCTCAGGCCTAGTATTCAGTGGGCGGTGACTAAATGTGTAATTTACTAAAAAACGCCCACTGGTGGCGAAATTTTGAAATAATTTTTTTTCGCTCAAACTTATTCCCATTCCTTTATTATGTCCGACACAAAATTTCACTACTTTTTGACCAATAGTTTCGTATTTATACAACTTTAAAGTAGGGTCGTTTAATTATGGACACCTGTATATATATGCATAATAAAATCAATCTATTCTTCAGACTAAACAGGAAAGACTTGTTTAAGGTGAAATAGGTGTAGCATGAACGTCCATGCCACAACAAATACGCTCGCTTGAGTTAAATTATCAAGAAAAATGCATATCCAAATGAAATGAATTTTCGTCAGCCGGTCATGAATGCGTTAAATTGAAAATTCAAAAAAATTTTATGAAAAGTTGAAATTTTAAAGAGCTTAAAGATATAACAGTGCAAGTGTCAAAGTTTCAGTTCAGATAAAATCATAAAACATGCATAAAACATGAAATGTGTAATGAAATTATGGGCTTACATAGGATATTTCCAGGAGCACTTGTCGTGTAAGTCACATACTATGATTTTTGGCTACCAGTATTTTAGAACGGAAAAATGTGACTTATTTTATGGAAGATATACCATCGATTGAAAACGGCGAAGCAAACTCTCATAAAATAACGGTGGCCAACAAGCATAGTATGTGACTTACACGACAAGTGCTCGTGGAAATACCCTATAATTTATGCAGTGGGAAAGAAATGAAGTGCAGATTCAATCACAACCAGTCTTTCCGGCCTTATACCGAGAAGTGAAGGTAGCTTCCTATTCATTCTTTTTAAGAATTTAGCTATACACGCGAAGCTAAAATGCTTTGAACCTGCTTACAGAAGATTCGCTATTTTTGTCAATATTGAATCTGGATGTGAATTTTTTTTTAAATGTCAGCTAAGTCCAAGTTTGTTTCCGTTATGGAGACATATTTTTTTTTGCCAAATTTACCAATATTTCTCTAAGCATGGAAAGAATTTGACATATGCGGATGAGATATGAGAATGTAGTTGTGAGTGTTTAAGGTTCTAATTCAATGAACGATAATTTGAGATGAACCACGTTCAATAAAACCCGTTATTATACCCGTTTTTGGAGAAATCTCTTATTTTGATTCTTTTGTTTTGTTTTAAAATGTCATCCACCCTGGCATTTAAACCTACTTTATCTCAGCTATTTTATGTATCTTTCATTGCAAAAAGTATTAGGTAGCTTTCATTACAAAACGTATTAGGTAGCTTTCATTACAAAACGTATTAGGTAGCTTTCATTACAAAAAGTAAAAAGCTACCTATTGCAATCGTCCGGAGAAATATATATATATATATATATATGGGTGTGATTTTTGTCATGCGATAACTGTTGTATTTATTAACCGATTTGGATGAAATTAGTTGTATGCATAGTACATACGAATGTCCCAACCGAGTGTGTTGGCCAGATTAATCCGTCATCTTGTTTTAAAATGCCTGCCATTTGAACCGTGCACTGCCGCTCAATGCTTAACCCGTTGAGGGGCAAGTAATTGTGTTTCTGTAATGTCGAATTCACACCGGAATCTACAAAAAGATATATTGCAAAATAACAAAAAGTAATTTTACAACTTTTCTCTACCAAAGTTACAAAAGTAAAATTTGATAAACTTTTTCTGGTGCAAATCTTCATTAATCGTAGGTGGGATAAAATATATCCTTTAGTTATATATGAGTTAAATATGATTAATGTCCGTTAGCGTCAAATTTTCACCGGAATCTACAAAAAGATATATTGCAAAATAAGAAAAAGCAATTTGAAAACTTCTCTCCACCAAAGTTACAAAAGTAAAATTTGATAAACTTTTTCTGGTTATTCAATGAATTTAAACATAAATAATGAGAGAGTTTAATAAATACATTTTTTCGTATTACATATTTATGTTACTTGTTACTTAATATTATTACTTTAAAAACAATTTCATCTATAAAAAATAATTTCATATATTTAAGCGTATTCCAAAATAAAGGCAAGATTCATTTAGCAGTTATTCATTTCTAACCAAGGAATTCGTCGTTTCCATAGCAACAAAATTGAACCGACAGCGCTCAATTGGACTTAATTTTGAGATATTGAAACAATTTTAATTTTGTTTTAATTCATAAAATTTGAAATTTAACGTTCATTATAAATACATATATGACAAAACAATAGCTAAATCAAACTAAAACTGACTAAACTACACTTATTTAAATTAAATTTATTTAAACTAGTTCAATATGAAATATTTTTATCTTAAAGAGTATTCGACATGAAAAAGTATTTTTCGAAATTTCATTTCATCTCCAACCGATGATAAATCGCCAAATAAACGAAAATTTCATTATTTTTTTACGAACGTTCTATCGGGGTTCCGCCAAAAATTGTTTTATAAACATATACATCCACATGAGACGAGCACTGTGTAATTTTTTCAGATTTTTCCGAATATGCCCGTATGGAGACCTTCCTTGTAAGATATGAACTTCCTCAAGACCATGGTAAGTCTTGTACAGTCGTGCAAAAAAAAAAAAAAAAGGAAACACCCCTAATAACTCTTCAACAAATTATCGTAGAAGAAAGTTACTGGTACCAAATGATTGGAAATAAAGTCTACTTTTAAATTATGTATGTAAAATTTGCTTAAGGGGGGGGGGGGGGTATCTACATATCAAAACGAATCCAAACTTTCTTTTTTGGCTATAGAAGTACCCCAGTTTGACATCATAAATAAATTGTACACACTTCAATTATGAAATTAGTACGATTACTTTCAGGGAAATTAATTATTTTAAAATGAGCATACTTTAGGGGCTTTATACAAATTGAAGTTCGGTACTCGATTGTTGAAACGCTACAGAATGGCTACGTCACTTCTATTAATGCATTATTTTCTGCCAATATCACCATTCCACTCATTTAATATATTTCGACTATTACCAGCCCAAATGAGTAAAATATATATTTTTTTAATTTATGCTTTTCTGCACATCATAGATCCTTAAACCTCATTTTGACGTTTTAAAATTAAAATTCGAAAACTACTTAGAAGAAAATTTTAAATTTTGGATTCGCATAAAGCAGGACATAATAAATATAAATCTATCAAAAAAATTGAAGGTTGCAATTCATATTTTTTATATAAATTTCATAATCCATAATTCATATTATAAATTTTTTAAAATTAAAAATTCAATGCGTTTATATTTTTGTTTTTGAGATTGATAACCACATAAAAAATTATTACATTAGGATTATAATTTCAAGAGATATTAACCCTCTCGCTGAGCAACCCGAGATTTCATCGGGCAACGTAAAAGTAGCAAAATTTGCGCAACGCGAGATTTCCTCGGCGATGCATTTTTTCTGTCTATTTAACCCTCCTTTATTATTCCCACAAGTTACTTTTTTATTGTCGATTTTGCCTTTTTTAATCGGAACTTCTTCCCGATTAAATTACACAAAAAGTTTTGTTTCGAAAAACCGGTGACAAAAGAATAAAGATTCTTAAAAGACGCTCGTCGCGTAGGGATTAAATACGCAATTTTTTATGCTATTTTGTTAAAACAAGTACGCAGCGAGAGGTTTAATAAACATATGAAAATGTAATTTAACACTAGAAGCTCTAAATTTCGAATGTTTATAATTCAAAAACTTATAATCCAAATGACTTGTAATTTCGTTTCCGGGCATTGTTTGAGCCGACGATTTAAAATGTATTGTCAAATCTGTGTGTTGTTTTTGAGAAACAAAAAGGCAAAGTTTGGTCTCGTTTTGACTTGTAGATGGCCCCTGAGCAAATTTTATATGCATCATTTAAAAGTAGACTTTATCTCCAATAGTTTCGTAGCAGTAACTTTTTTTTAATATAATTAGTTGCAGAGTTAGTCGGGTGTTTACTTTTTCCCCACGTTTTACATATATTCAGATCCATCTTAACACTATAACCGCCTTCTATTTTACTCAATTTTTATAAAAAAGTGTTTCATACCAGAACTTTTATTTAAAACTGTTTCAGATACTTAATTCGCCTATTTTTGTGCTTCGTACATATAACCTATCTTATAAAAGAATTTCTGGTTCGAATAGACAAATATCAATTTTGTCAGGGGTCAAAATGACCCCTAACGTCGGTTCTAGTGTTAAGTGGTTTATAAATAAGAGTATTATATCAACATTTGAGCAAAGGGTGGATTTGTGGTCTGGGGGGTCATGATCACTGAATATAAATCGAAATTTTACGCTGCTGCTTTCCTATTTTTAATGGGAGATATATAAAATAACTTTTAAAATCCAAAATGATACTCTTCAAGAAAAATCTAGAAATCACAGTTAAATTCCAGTTAATCTAACTTCATTTTATAGTTAGCAATAACGTTAAACAAAACTCATGACTTAACTTATTTTTCCAGTCAACTATTTATTAGCTAATCTTCAATTTTTGCTGTTTATTAGATTTCAGGGTTTTTTATTGCGATAGTCAGCCTTTTCGGAGCTTTTCTTCAATTTTTAGTAAGTGTAGTTTATCAGCAGAAAGCATTACTGTTATGAAACATCGTATATCCTAAATTGGATAAACACAAATAAAACTTTGGGGACTCAATAAACCAGATAAAAGGGCCATAATAACATAAAAATTTATTTCAGCTGCTTGAAATTCTTTTTTTTTCATTTTTTAATAAACTTAACTGAATTTAAGAGGTCACATAATATTGCAAGAATTATTTAGATAAGTATATTTTTATTATATTTAACAGCAAGAGATTAAATATTGTGGATGCATTAAAAAATGGAAATAGTAAAGTAAAAATGTGTTATAGCATCATATACTGCAATTTTCGCTAGAGCTGTGTATTTATCAGCAGAGTTTTTTCCAAAAAACACCCACATGTGAAACTGTTTAGAAAGTAAACGCAATGTAACTACCCATAATAATAATAAAAAAAAAAACAGTCAGTTACAACCATTTATGATATCCAGATTTTTTCTAAGAACTAATATAGATTACATATTTCGGAAGCATTAAAAAATGGAAATAGTAAAGTAAACATTTGTTATAACATTATACATTGAAAATTTCGCTAGAACTGTGTATTGATCTGCAGTGGTTTTTCAAAAAAGAACCCACTTGTGAAACCGTTTCGAAAAGAAATGCAATGTAACTACCTATAATGAAAAAAACAGTCAATTACAACCATTTATAATATGCAGATTTTCTATAAGAACTAATGTAGATTACATATTTCGGAAGCATTAAAAATATGGAAATCGTAAAGTAAAAATTTGGGATAACATTATACCTGGAAAATTTCGCTAGAACTGTGTATTAATCTGCAGTGGTTTCCAAAAAAGAACCCACTTGTGAAATTGTTTAGAAAAGAAATGCATAGCTGTCAACTTGTACGGATTTTTCCTACCACTAAAATATAACAGAAATTTCTGCCTTATTTAATTATCAACATTCATGGCAATTCGGCGATTGAATTAGGCAAAAATTTTCCTTAAATTTTAGTGGTAGGAAAAATCCGTACAAGTTGGCAGCTATGGAAATGCATTGTAACTACCTATAATGAAAAAACCATTTATGATATCCAGATTTTCCATCAAAACTAACGTAGATTACATATTTCGGAAGCATTAAAAAAATGGAAATAGTAAAGTAAAAATTTGTTATAACATTATACATCAAAAATCTCGCTAGAACCGTGTATTGATCTGCAGTGGTTTTTCAGTAAAGAGCCCACTTGTGAAGCTGTTTAGAAAAGAAATGCTATGTAACTACCCATAATGAAAAAATAGTCAATTACAACCATTTATGATATCCAGCTTTTCTATAAGAACTAACGTAGATTAAATGTTTTGGAAGCATTAAAAAATGGAAATAGTTAAGTAAAAATATGTTATAATATCATATACTGAAATTTTCGCTAGAGAAGTGTATTTATCAGCAGATGTTTTTCCAAAAAGAACCCACTTGTGAAACTGTTTAGAAAATAAATGAATTGTAACTACCCATAATTGCCGAAACGTCAGTGAAGGCTTACTGTGGAGACACGAAAAGTTTTGGTTTCTGTTAGTCTGTCTGTCTGTTCCGCGATAACTACCGTAAAAAGCATCCGATTATCTTAAAATTAAGGATGCATGTTGGTGAAATCCCCGGATTAAGCTGTATAGTTTTTGGTTAAATTTGGTTCATTCGTTCGGAATATATAGAACATTTTATTTTGCGACTTAATGCTTTCCTATAGCAATTCAGACGATTTTTCCATTTTTATTTGTTGAAAAGAAATGGCTCATATGATTGAAGGATTTAAATGCTAAATTAAGGATGATGAAATTTCCTAATTAAAACCATACATTATTCATATTAGTTTGAAATTTTGTGTATACATTTGTCAGAGTTTTTAAATTCGGTGTATAACTTTTATGGAGGGATTTTATATATGTGTTTCAATAATATAAAATATTTTTTTTTAATATAAATTTTCTTTTTAAGCACATATTTAATTGTTTTTATTTTCTTTTAACTGTTACCTAGCAGCGAACTACACCTAAAAATATCGTAAATGTGAAAGTATGTGTAATTGTTTGAAGTTAAATCAAAGTCAAAAGGGACGAATTAATGCCTTTGTGTCTTTACATATAGATGGAATTTACCACAGAAATAAAGAAAGACCATATGTTCTATTTATTTTGTTCAAATATTTTTCTTTTAAATTAAAAAGTTAATTTTTTTCATAAGAAATTGACATTTTGCTATAAAATTTAACAATCTTTTTTTTTTTTTTTTTTTTTTTTTTTTTTTTTTTTTTTTTTTTTGCTGTTGCCACGAAAATTCAATCCCGGAATAAAAATTTATCCTAAACAGTTAATTTTGATTTGAAAGATTTTTATGTGCGAGAGGAAAATGAAATAAAAAATAGACATGAATACGCCTTCATATTAGAAATAAAGTGAAAATACGAAATGAAGGTGAATTTGATCTCATATATCAAAAATAAAACGAATAATCTTTGAGGTTGAAATAAAAGGGGCTTGTGTTATGATATTAATTCTTATTATTAAAAAAAAAATGGTTACTAATATCTCATGGTTTATCGTCTGCACACAGCTAACAAAAATGTTAATTCTTAATCAAAAATTCCAATGAGAAAAAAAAACTTTTGAAAAGCAAATATATAGTAAATATCAAAATTATGTACCGCAAAATTATCGCTGTCGAAAATGACGTCATTGTATCGGGAAATAAATATTTTCATCCTTAAAAACCAAGCATTAACTAGATTGCCTGAAAAAATGTTTTTTGACGGGTGTTACTTCTTAATGCCGCCTCATTTCAGAAAATGTGAATGAAAATTATTTTATTTTTAAAGGAAATTACATTTTCATTCATAAAACCTAAACGTTTAACATAATTGCGTCAATGTAAATCAATTTCTGTGTTACCAGTATTGAAAAATAAGGCTCGGAAGTGTAAAAAGAAATCTAAGATTTGCGCTAACCATTAGCGCAATCAATAAAAAGTTACGTATGTAAATTAATAATACCACGGGGGGTTCAGGGGGGCGGAGCTCCCCTGAAGAAATCTACTTTATTATTTAAAAAATATACCAGAATTAACAGCTCATGAAAATTTCGAAATATCCTTCCATAACGTTTTTAATTTAATGCTTCTAATGTCTGAAAACTTCGTATTTTTTATTCTTATAAATAATTACATAATTTGAAAACTTTAAATTGCGGTTTGCAGGAAACTGAATATTACCAAAGTGTGTCTAAAAACAATGACTTGCAGAGCTGACGTTGAGGCTCCTGATCTGCAGATTTACTAGTTAAAACCCTTTGCACTCCGTTGTCGCCGCTAGGACAACATGGTAAGGTAAGTGAATAACGCCGTTGTCGCCGCTGCGGCGACAAGGTAAGGTAAGGGAATAACTCCGTTGTCGCCGCTGCGGTGACATGGTAAGATAAGTTAATAACCCTATTGTCGCCGCTTTTGCGCCAAAGTATGCCAACATCTAGAGCCAATCTATCTTTATCCATGAAGGAAGATGTTTTGGCACAAGCTTAGTGTACCGTAGTGATGGTAAATTGTAGGAAATTTCCCATATGCGAGGGAATAATTGAGCTCTGCGAGATAAAGGGAAATTCATTGACTTTGTGGGAAATTTGGGGTACTTTAATTATTGCTTCCACACAATGCATTTTTGCCAAAATTAGCATACTTGCCAGCAAAACTTCAAATTATTTTCCATTTTGGAGATCCTGGGTGGTCATTTCTTCTGTTAAAAGAAAAGTTGGATAATAGTCCAGGCAATAGGGAATTTTACCTAGCAAAATTAACGGTAGTACTGGAAATTGGCTTACTTTATGTTTTTTGGATCGCTGAATCCGAATTTGTAACTTCCCACCAAAATTTCCCCAGGCAACCACCCCAAATTTTGGTAAAAAGCCCCCAAAAAGGTTTTTATTTAAAAAAATCAATTTTTTTTTTTTTTTTTTAGAGAAAAAGTATCTAAAAATTCAGAAAGTAGACAAAATTTACACCAAATTAGATATATGACATTATGACTTAGGATGAAGGGGAAGGGGGGATCTGCCTCGGAACATGCGCCGCAGTGCTGCGTGGACTAAGTTGCTCAATTCCACTTCACCACTCACACGTTTACATTCGCCCTCCCATCTCCCCTCCGAATTTTCTTTATAAGGTTTACTTTAAGATTTTTGGGTCGCTGAATCCGAATTTTTAACTTTCCTCCAAAAATCCCCCTCCCCCCCCCCACAAATAGTTATTTTTAACTTAAATTTCTTATTGTTTTAGGGGAAAAGCATTACGAAATTCAGAAACTAGACAAAATTTGCAACAAATAGGATATATGACATTATGAATTAGGATGAACGGGTAGGGTGAGGGCTGCCTCTGGACATGCACTGAGGCGCTACGTGCACTAAATTATGAAGTCCGGGCAATAGGGGATTTTATCTGGCAAAAATAATACTAGTTCTGGATTTCGACTCACTTTATGTTTTTTGGGTCGCTGAATCCGAATTTGTAACTTCCCACCAAAATTTCACCCGGCAACCTCCCAAAAAATTGATTTTTTGAAAAAATTTGGTTTTTGAGAAAAGCGCGCGGAGAATGTTCCGAGGTAGCCCCCTCTCTCCCCGTTTATCCTACGTCATAATGTCATGTATCCTATTTGTTGCAAATTTTGTCTAGTGTCTGAATTCCGTAATGCTTTTCCCCTAAAACAATAAGAAATTTAAGTTAAAATCCTATTGGGGGGGGGGGGTCGGGGGGGGGGGGAATTTTGGGGGTAAGTTAAAAATTCGGATTCAGCTACAGAAAAAACTTAAAGTAAACCTTATAGAGAAAGTTCGGAGGGAAGATGGGAGGGCTAATGTAAACGTGTGAGTGGTTAAGTGGAATTGCGCAACTTAGTCCACGCAGCACTGCGGCGCATGTTCCGAGGCAGATCCCCCCTTCCCCTTCATCCTAAGTCATAATGTCATATATCTAATTTGGTACAAATTTTGTCTACTTTCTGAATTTCTAGCTACTTTTCCGTTAAAACAATAAAAAAATGGAATTTTTTAATAAAAACCTTTTTTTTGGGGGGGGGGGGGGCTTTTTACCAAAATTTGGGGGGGTTGCCGGGGGAAATTTTGGTGGGAAGTTACAAATTCGGATTCAGCGACCCAAAAAACATCTAGAAAGCTGACTTCCAGTACTACCATTAATTTTTCTAGGTAGAGTGCCTATACGGTCTCTATAGCCTGGAATATAAGGAAATTCTTGTTATGCGGATGTTAGATAGGTTAAAGCTGTGAGCGGGGTAAAGATAGAAAACGGTCCAAAACTCGCCTAAGTACTCGTTAAGAAGCTACTTCACGCAAACGAAAACACCAGCGCCCTAATGAAAGTTTATAAAATATCTCGGTTGCATACGCTCCGCCTCTGGCCTTACCCCTTGCCAAATATCATATTAGCCCTTTTGATTTCTGAATATACACCTTTTATTCGAATCAGCGAAATTCACATTTTTTCTATAAGTATTCTTTTTCTTCTTCTTCTCCTTTTAACGCTCCGATGTATATTTATTGTAACAGAATTAATTTAATTGCATATCAAATAGTACTGGGAGCTTATTTTACGAACCTAGTCCTTCATCCCCGAAATTTATTTATTTTACCTATGAATCATGATGTTTTTTATTTAGAATGTTCCCTACATTTTTTAGAGTATTTGAGCATTCCTTAATTTTATATTTACTAAGCAATAATCCGTAAAATTTGTCTTTATCGTCATTTTGAACGTAGCTAAGCAGAAAGTGCCTGTAATGCTACGTATCTGGAAGAAAAGGAAATGGAAAGGTGGCGGAGTTTTTGGTATATTTTTAGTGATCTATTATTCAAAAACTAGTTAAGTCTCAAACATAAAATTTACAATTTAAAAAAGGAAAAATTGTGTTTTTGGCTTGAAAAGACAAGAGAATCGTGTCGCTTTTAAGCACTTGGGATGATTCTGGAATGACAGATTCAAAACGAATTCTACGAGGAGGTAAAAAAAAAAATAACATTAGGAAGCCGAATGCAGTTGCCAGCTACACAGCTTCCATGAACGGCGTTGATCGAGCCGATCAACATGCATCCACTTATTGTTTTTGAGAAGGTCTCTTAAGTAGTTAAGGAAAATGTTTTTGGGGGGCATGGAAGTGTCCGTTATCATCTCATACATCATATATAAAATTACAAAAAAAAAAAAAAAAAGAAACGAAAAACCACTAGTAAAACTAGTAGTAAAAACCGACTAGTAGTTTAACATATTTCATGTGTGTTAACACGTGAAATATGTTAAACTACTAGTCGACCAACTGATTAACAATTTTCGACAAGAAAATTTTAGAATTTCAGCGTCATCTTCTGAGATAAGTTTAAATGGGAAGCTTCATAAAATACGCAGAGATATAAAAAGGGATTGTGTCGTTTGGTTTCTCCAACAGACAGAAGAAAGGTGAAAGACGTGAAACCAGCGAATTCTGCTATACTTGTCCTGATTAAACACCACGAATGTACCTTGGAGATTATTTTTCAAGATACCATAAAATGAAGAATTTCAAAAAATAATTTTTATTTTTCATGTTGTTACATTCTTTATATTGTATTTTTGCTAATAAAACATGTCTTTAAAATGAATAAGAGTTTTTTTTTTTATGATCTTTTTCAGAAACGCGCTAGCAATAATGTAAATACTCCCGGAGTAGTTGGTAGCTTATCAGGGCTGTCACAGGCGACTATTTTTTAATTCTATTTCGTACCACTTTTTCAAAACAAAAGAAACATGCACTTTCACAATATTTGTAAGAGAATTTATTTTAAATAGTGCTGCGAACAGAACATAAAAAGAGTCACCTGTGGTTGCTCTACTTATTCACCCGGAATGAGATGATGCCGAGTTTCTAGTAGCCCACAGTCAAAATTCCACGGAGATGCTGGTAGCCTACAGTCAATATAACGCGGAGGGCAAAGGGTTAAAAAAAAACAGTCAATTACAACCATTTATGATATCCTTATTTTCTATAAGAACTAACGTAGATTAAATATTTTGGAAGCATTAAAAAATAGAAATACTAAAGTAAAAATTTTTTTTTTAACATTATACATTGAAATTGTCACTAGAGCCGTCAGCAGTGGTTTTTCAAAAAAGAACGCACTTTGATACTGTTTAGAAAAGAAATGTAGTGTAGTCAATTACAACCATTTATGATGTTCAGATTTCTTATAAGAACTCACATAGATTAAAACGCTGCAAAATCTACTCTAAAATCTTTATGAAAATTACGGGCAGCAAAAGAAACTAGTATTTTCGATGTATTTCTAAAAATCTCAGAAATATATTGTTTTTTGAGGTTTCTGAAAAGAAAGGAATGCTTTTAGTAATCGTGAGAAACGTGGAAGATTTTTTATTATGTTTTCGTAAACGTTCTTTCAAGATGACGAAACATTTTTTCCCCACATCTTGATTTATTTTTATTTAATTTCGTTTAATTGATTTCAGTTTAATTCACTTTGCGAAGCAGACTTTTTAAATGTTTAGTTAAAATACTTTATAGTTACGTATTCGAGGGAAGCTGAAATGTTCACATTTTCTTTTTAAATATTGGCTAGTTGACCCACCCGGCGTTGCCGGGACCTTGATAATAACCTTAATATTATATCCGCGCATTAATTGCTTGGCGATCTTTCCAAAGAACCTCGAATGATTAAAACTGCAATTCATATTGAAATTTCAGAAAAAAAAAAAAAAAAACGAAACCCTCAAAATGAACCTCTGGATGGGGGCCCGCTGACTTCGGCAGTGTACATCGGGCAATCATCTTTATCCATTAAAACTCTCTATTGAAACGAATCTCTTTCAACATGAACCTCAGGGATGGGTCCCCAATTTCCAATGGGGAAAAAAAACAGGGCTGCGGAGTCGGAGTCGCAGTCGTGAAGTCGGAGTAGCAGTCGTGAAGTCGGAGTCGTCCATTTTACAAGCAGGGCTGCGGGGTCGGAGTCAAAGTCAGACCCATTTTTGAGCAAAATAGTCGGAGTCGGATCTGTTGAAATTCCCGGAGACGCCCATTTTTCCCCCGACTCCGCAGCCCTGAAAAACAAGGAATTATATTTCATAATAATTAGAAGATAATTATAGACACTACGCTAAAACGGCAACTAGATGTCTTATATTTGAGCATTATTTACTCTGGGGACAAAACTATAAACGGGAAAAAACAGATCAAAACTAGTGGAATCGAATAGTTGGAGATGATCCCGAGTTTTAAGGTAGGAATCAGGTGAAACGTGTCTAAAAAAAGTTTACGACAGAAAAGCTATGTAAAGTATGCAGGATAATATATTCAAGGCTCGCACCGTTCCTAAAATTTTCGGACTTTGCTACCAGTAATTTAAATAAGAATTCTTCGCGGTAGATTCCTTTAACATCTATAATAGAATTATACAACAAATATTTTCGTTTTAATTTAGGGGTAGCAAAATGCGAAAATTTTAGGAACGGTGCGAGCCCTGTATATTATTTTGACAAATCTAGGGGAGAACGTTAATATATGATATTTACGTATAATAAACCTCCAATTCTTAAAATTTGCTTTATTAATTATTTTTCATTGTCATTCCGCTTTCTCTCTCCATTCCCCACCTTTGAATTATGCGGAATTTATATCTGGAATTCAAAATTTTCGCATTGAGCTTTTGTGAATTTTCTATGTAATTATATCTGTCGCTATGAGTTTTTTTCTTTTTTCTTGAAAATTAAGAAAAATTACAGTCATATTTTTACAAAAATGTACACACCCATGTAAAGTATTTTTCTACCCGTACAATAAAAATTTTCGGATCTGTATCTTAATTAATTTTCATAATTTTCGCTGATTGTTAAAAATTCTCAATCATTTCCTTTTATTTCGGAAAAAAAGTAGACGGGTCAGTCGAAACAGATTTCCTTTTAATTCAAATTTTACGGAAGGCCACGATTGCTTTAAATTCTTTCTTCAGTTTTTGTATGAAAAGAAGTCTGTCACTGTACTTTTTTGCTAAAATTAAGAAAAAGTACCAAACGATTTTACAAAAGTTTATATGCGATGTAAAATATTTTTTCTACGTGTGTTCTGAAAATTACAAATCGATATCTTAATTAGTTTTCTTCCTTTGCGCTGATTAGTGAAAATTCATAATTACTTTTATTTCAATTGTGAACTCGGGTCCAGATGTGTGCGCGCTTTTGCCATTTTGTGAAAAAATTGCTTATTTGATGAGTTTTTATTTAATATCTCAGCTAATTATAAAAATAAATTTAAATCTCAGCCGCAGGTGCTACCTTGGACTAGCCTCATGCAAATTTTCAGACCTCTGCGCGCAGTAGATTTCGCTAGCCATCGCCAACATACAGACAGGCACTCACACAGAGAGCGATATTGTCTTTTGTTAGTATAGACAATTAATAGTGGAGCAAAAATACCAATTACATTAGATGGTATAAATTTCCTAGTACAACATTTTAAGAAAATTAATTTAAAATCAAAATATTTGAATAAAAAAAAATACACTATTTGTCTTACAAATTCTTATTTTAACTCCTTAACATGTTGAGGTCCAAACCCGAGTGTCGCTCGGGCTGCCATTTTCAGTGAAGCGAACTAAGCCCGAGAATCTTTCGGTGTCAGATTTTAACTCCCTGAGCTATACAAATATCCGGTCTTTTCGAATAGTATCTATGATCCTTTTATTTAAAAAAAATATATATATAATATATATAGAGAGAGAGAGACATGGTAGCACTAAACTAGAAGTATATGAAAAAAATAGAATCAGAGCTTCACTCGAACTTATTGTGAACCTTGTGGTGTTGCTCTTTGTACATATCCGTGCTTTGAAATGTACCACACAAAAGCAAATTTTACTAAATAAAGTTTATTTACAAATAAAACCAATTTTCAGATATATGTACATCATTTGGGTACGTTTTACGTTAAAAAATGATGTTTTTTTATGCGGAACATTTTTTTAAAATATAAATATGCTTTTTCCAATAATTTCTCATTAAATATTAATTTTTAGACATTTAAATAGTTCCTTCATTATGAATAAGAACAATTTGAAGTTTATAAAATATATAGATATATATATACATAGCTTGCAGGTATTCTTTTTTTAAATGATGAGAAGTACCAAATACCCTCAGTCCAGAGGGCGATATGCGGTTGAAATAGTTCAGACCTCAAAGTGTTAATTCTCGTCCCCGTGACTTTCAAGGGCTGTGCATGGTACTTTATTTTTATTCAGATTGTTTGATCACCACCAGTGTTTTTTTAAAAATAGTGTAATTGGCTTTATTCGCGCATCATTTTATCTGTCATTAAATAAGGTAAATATTTCTACTTCTAAAAATTGGTTGCGGTAAAAAATTTGTATTAAAAAAAAAAAGTAGCCTACACTTATTGGACAAATGGAGTTATGAATAAAGAGGAGGAGACATATAGTGTATTGTCTACAGGTTGCGAGTGAAGTAACTGAGGAGGTTGTCGCAAGATGGCGGCTGATTTTTTTTAAATCGCATCTTCACTTTCTGATTACCGCCGGGGCAAACATCCCACCATTAATAGATAATTTCGTCTTATTTAAGCGTCTTATTCATGGAATTTTTTCTCACACATGCGGCCAAACTTTCTATTTATTCTTACTGCCGTAAATCCCCCTTGTAAAACGGTCAATTTGTTTTCCTGGTTGACACAATATGGCGGAAACGCAGGGCGTAACTACCGCCAAAGTAAATATCTACCAGTAAAAACAAAAATCTGCTTCTACCATTAGTTACGACTGAAATTTTGCAATAACAAGGAGTTTAAATAAGCAGAAAATTTCTATATAAATTTATTGGTGGAAGTTTCCACCGGCGGTAAACAACATCTCCAATAACGGTTACAGATGAGGCTTCACTATTTTACGGATATGTAAGTTCCTTTTTATTAATACTTCCCTGAATGGGCACTTAAGGGGTTAAGAATCTGTTTTTTCTTTCTTTCTTTCTTTCTATTTTCTTTAATTGCTTGTAATTGTGTCTTTATTAAATCAAAGATTTAATTGCAAAATTTGAAAAGCTTATAAAACCTTTATGTTACATTTAGATACGTGCACCAACATATATGTCCTTATACGATATTAAACTTTTTAAAAAAAGAAAAAACGAACTCTGCATATGCTTGTATATATTTACTTCACAAAGATTTATTCATATTACGCTTGAACAAATCATTATACATTTTCTGTATTAAGCAGTAGATATTTTATAAATGATCATTATCTAATACAAGAAGACTTTCTCATGTTAAGATATTCAAATTTCAATATTATCAAAAGAAAAAATAACTGGAAAGTAAGTTTTAAACTGAATGCGAATTACTCATCTTTTAGAAAATTTGACATGCAGCATTTCGAAATACAAGCTGTATTTTCCGTTTTAAAATAAATTTAAATACTTTATTTAAATATTCCAATTTTTTGTTTTGTTAAAGGAATCTGGATGTTAAACTTATATGTAAAAAAAGACTTAGACAAAAAATTGAAAATAAAAAGTAGCTTCAAACAGTTCTCGGAAAAGTAATTTGATTTTTCCTAAGCAGAAAAAAAATTGTCTTGCATATGATTTGCATCTGAAAACATTTTTCCTCGAAAAGTGATTTTTTTTAACCCAGCGACATCTTTTTTCATGGAATAAATGGATGTTTTAAGTAATTTTCAGAGATTGGTACTACAAATATACATTAAAATATTTAGGACTTTAAAGATTATTTTTTTTGTTTTTAAGAAAAGGTTTTAAATAACTTTTACACTCGATGGCATTGCTTCAAACACTCCAAATATATTACATTCATTTCGTATAGACTAGGGATGGCCAACCTGCGGCACGCGTGCCACAGAGATACCAGTATTTATGTACAGAAAAAAATACATTGTTTAAAGACAGAAGGTCTGCAATTTAAAAAGGACAAAATTACAATTCTTATGAAGCGGTTTCAATTGAATTTTAGACAAAAAGGTTGGTCACCACTAGTATAGACTGATCCAAGTACAGCAGCAAATTAAATCAACAAATTGAATGAATTCCTAATATTAAACATGAAGTAGTATTTCATAGAAATGTATCAATGAATATAAAATAATTATTGTCAGATAACATGTTGTGTGATTCAGATTTTATAATGCGTAGATGCCAACTTTTTCATACATTAGTTACCAACTTTTTCGAATAGAAATATTCGCCTTTTTTAATCGCGCAATTTCTTCGATTAAATAAGGCGAAGCTGTCTATTAAAAAAGGTGCTTAAAAAAGCGTAACATTTGGAAATTGTGATAATGAAACTGGAAAGCAATGGCTAGAAGTTCTGCGTTGTAGAACATAATCACAGTTTTTTGTCTTTAAAAATACAGTGTTCTTTGAAATATTAACCCGAGTAATTACGCCAGTTGGGATATACCCAGGGGGAGTACATTTTGTACAATTATCACCACTATTTTTTGAAAAGCAATCTTCAACTTTATCGCAGAATTTAAGAACTTGAATCCGACTAAATAAGGTGACGATTATTTGTATTTATTGGTGAGAAAGTAAAAACCACTCATACCATGGGAATGCGCATCTTCTCCCGTGTTAAGGATTCGGCCATTCGCAGCATAACCTAGCTGTTCAATCCAAACCTGTAATCCAGATCCAGATGCTATGTCAGACCCAATCATACACATTATTTCCAACGGCAACAATATCCTTTTTCTATTCACGTACAAAATTTTGTGAGCTTACAAAGTCTTTTGACATAGCACTACAGTGTCTAGAAGTGCACAGTGTGGAAATCGCGTATACCTGTATTGTTTTGGAATATATCCAAAATATTACATTTCCTCAGACTGCTCTGCCATCGAATGAATTTCTTGAAAGTGTAAGCACTAAGCGTCAGCTATAGCGTCTAGAAATATGTGGTGTGAAATGAATTTAAAATATATCCCTGAATGAATGTAATGATTTTAAAATAATTTCGTTTACTCCTTACATATAGCTTAACCATAAATCTTTTTAATTCTGTATTTCGCAAAGTTTATCTTTCAAAAAGAAGTTTCCCGTAGTTTAAATTGCATCATAAATATCTAAAAACTCACAGGATTTCTATTCATGAGTAATAATAAACGGGATCATAGCGCCATCTGGTGAAAATATAATTTATTCGATTCGGTTTCGCCTGTTGATTTCCACCTTATATGCTTCTAGAGAGACACTGTAATAATATGTTCACATTTCGTTAACTTATTGAGAATGGTCATTCTTCTTTAATCATTCAATTACGGGCCAGGAACAGCAACTACTGTCCATTCAATAGTAGTACCATTTACAAAAAAAAAAAATCGTGGTAGATATCTCTTTAAAATATCCTAGTGTAAGTATATCGCAGAGATTAATTTTTGAAATGTGGTACGAATAAATAATAAAAAGTACTCGCTGGCACATAAGGTGTCCCAATACCATAATCAAAATGTTAAAAGACAAAAATCTAAATTAAGATCTACTGACGCCTTCTTTTCCTCAAAGTTATTAGGCAGCTTTCATTACAAAAAGCTACGTATTGCAGCCGTTCAGAGGAAAACGATTCCGAAAAATTTTGGTATATTTTCCCCGATCATGACCCCTAGACCACGAAACCACCCTCCGTTCAAAATTGATATATATATATATATATATCCATATACACTATATGGCCAAAGGTGACCGCCAATATACTGATACTGATATCAAATTACTTAGATTCAATTTTAAATTTTATCCACGGAAAATAAATCATTGCAAAATAAGCTTTAAAATCAAATGACAGGAATTTATTGTATCAAATCTCCCTGTCTAAAAATTAGCAGTTCCCATTTTAAAGCGTTATATTTTCTTTTTCTGTTTTCAAAATGTAATTTATTAAAATATATCTTTCTTTTCTAAAATATACCGTGATATTGGACTGTGGACAAAATCTATTGACAGAAAGGAGAAAATATCAAATAACTTCAAAGGAAATATAATGGGGTTTACCTCGGTAAACATACTTTTTTTGTGTGTGTCTCATTTGAAAAAAGCAACTGTCTCGTATTTAAAGTGTTGATTTGGAAAAGAACGTTTTTTCATAATAAAAGTCTGTATGGAGAAACAGTTGATTTTTATATATATAACAGCCAGATAAACGGACGTAAAAGTGTCGCATGAGATCATATGCAATGTAGAAGTTTTTATTTCAGTTTTAAATATTTATTTCAGAAAAAAATAACCGACTTCCAAGAATGGAAATTATAAACCATATATAATCACGTACAAGACTACTTACCGCCTATTGAATACTAGGCCTGAGCGCTGAAACAAAAATGGCGGCTGCCGGAGGCGGGTTTTTCAACGTGTGTACTGTCCCATGAATTTTGGTACCAAAAAATTTTTTTAAAGTTTTTTTCCGCCTGATTTTTCTGAGATTATACAAGTCAACGAAATCTTTTATAAAATACTGATATCTAAATTTAAGGGACCGTACGTTAAAAAAGTCCGTTACGTTATACTTTAAAACGTAACTAGGTTAAAAAAAACGTTACTTTAAAAAAGTTACAAAAATACGTTACGTTAAAAATAAGTTACAAAAAATCCGCCTTCGGCCGCCGCCGTTTTTATCAGCTCTCAGGCCTAGTATTCAAAGGAGGGGGTGGGGCGACTTCAAATTCGAGAGGAATAACAGATTGAATACCAGTATTTAAGAAGTGTTACCTTTTGTCTTTTGTAACTGCAGAAATTACAAAAAATTTCTGATATTAAATAAAGCGAAGATAACTAGTCAAAAATACTGGTATGGAACGCATTTTTTTCTCGAATGATGGAATCGGCTTATAAGCGAGCATATACGGTAATTCCTTTGTAGGTTGATTTATTTAATATACCGTGAACTTTCGTTATTACGTCTCCACTTAAGAAGTATTTCTGGTTAATGGGGAGAACCTTGTTCTTCCCATCATCTTCTATTTGGAGTTAAAGTTAAGGACGTCTCAGTATGGGATACGCATAGGATAATGCGGACAATTTTTTTACAAATTGGTCGGGTAGAATCGAAGCTGGTTTTATTCATTAATTTTCCAAAAGGACCTTTGTTGGAACTTTGATTACACTATGGAACAAAAATCGATGATGTTAATGCTTTCATCATGAATTATTAACGAATTATGTTTTCTCAGCATGAATATAACAATAAAAAAGCTGAATTGGCTACGATTATTTTCTAACATACAGCAGCGTGCCTGCCTTCCACTGGCAGCAGCTTGCTGCTACCTCTCTATATATCGTGTATATTGCATGCTTTACATTAGACTTCTTTCTAAATAAATTCAATCAGAACAAAAAATGTAAATGAATTTATCATAAAATGATAACTGTAATCATGATAAAATTATATAGTGTAATAAATTATTTTACATTTCTATGAAATTTACTCTTAGTTTTGAAACACGTTGTCTTTTGAAAAATAAATCATCAAAAATAAGTCAAAAATAAGTCATCAAAAAGAAAAGATAGAGAAAAAAACCACATATGTTTTCATCACAAAATTGAAATTAAATCAAAGAAATTAAGAAAACAATAAAGTCACTAAACAGGATTTCCACAGTCTTTACTTTTGTAAGCCGTTTAGACCCACTCTTTCTGACTAATATTTTTTCATATAATTTTTCCAAATGAAATATGACAAATATTACTATTCGGAAATAGTGGTACCAATGTGCTTACAAACATTGTGGAAATCCTCTTTCAGTGTACCCGATGAAAACTACAGTTTCGAAACAAACTAACAAACCAGATATTTTCCTACCATAAAGTGTTATGTCAGCGAATTTCAACTTAGAAAGTGGAATTTTCTGAAATTGTGGCATATGCAAAATGGTTTATATGAAAAAAGTCAGTAGCCTTTTCTATAAATATTTGACCTATGTTTCATATTTCAAAATAAAATTTCATTTTCGATGAAATTTCTTTGAGAACTAACATAGGAAATTGAGAAAATATATATTTAGAAGCAGAAATATATTTTTTTATCAGCTATCTTCGCTGAATTTTAAATAAACTTTCTAAATATTCCGACATCGCTTGTTTATAAAATTTTCTCATTCCGAAATACAAACGCTTGATAAAAAAAATGCAGCAGCAATATTGCATGCATATTAATATCTATGTCGAAAATTCTATAATCTTAAAAGTACGAGAAATTGTTTAAACAAGGTGATAATCCCAGGCTACAGAATAACGATGAAAATCATTTATTTATTGATGCGTGTTTTAATTTCTTTATGGAATACAAGCTGAGAACAAACGCTGAGCTATTTATATTAATTTAAATGCTAACTAATTTTTTTCGTAATTGTCAGCACGCAATAGGGATAAGTTTAACCCCTTAATTCTCGCTTCCGTCAATATCACGGGCTGAGGTGTCGTTCGTTATTTCTCGTGCACGTCATATTTCCGGGCTGGAGATTTATTACTGGAAAAAAATTCTGAAACCAGAATAATTAACTGGCATTTCTGTGTGAAGTCTTTATCATCGTCTGAGTTAGGACTTCAACGCTGATGGTGATGTTGGGCGATGATATATTTTGAAACATTCAGTACAAAACTGAATGTTTCAAAATATATCACACTAAAAATATATATTAATAGTCAAATTCTAATGTCTATATTCCACAAATGCGAATTTGTTCTATAACATCTTTTTTTTTCGCCTTAAAAAAAAAAAAAAAAAAAAAAAAAAAATAATTGCATATTTTATATAGAAACCTTATCATTATTCAATTTCTGTAATAAAAAAATAGGTACGTTTTGGATGGTTTTCCAAATATTAAGCGACCGTGAAGGGGTTAAAAAAATTCATGTTTGAAAATTATTTTAAAACAATAAAAATTGAGTACATTGCGATGCCATTTTCAAACATATTTTGATATAGTTTTCAAACAAATTGCATTTGAAAGTACTTTTCTTTCCTTATTCGACGGTGTAAAAATTGAAAATGTTGTGTATTTAGAAAAATAAAAAAAAACACTTAATGTTAATACAAGATTAATTTAATCGTCTGATGTTACCATCGTCAAAATCACGTCAGCATTACGCGCAGACACATTTGCCCTTTATAATATACATAGATAGTGAATTTATAGCGTACGCTTGACGCAACGTGCATCAAACGAAAATAACTTAAACAGTGGAATGAAGCTAACTTACATTAAAAAAACTGGTGGACTGTTTAAAACAAAAGCTAAGAAAAAATTACATTGTAGTGATTATTCTGAAGTCTTCAGTGTAATTCCAAACATGGGTTGCACAACTGCCAATTTTTATGGCTCTGTTCCCAAGTCTATTATAGATGTTTTGAATTTTAAAAAAATGTTTTATAAAATGTCTCCTATTTCTATGTATTATTTGACGTCTTTTTCAAAATATATTTATTTATTTGAATAAAAGCTTAAAAGTTGGCTGCTTTGAGATTGTCTTCTATCTTGTAATACTGAGACTCATGAATCTAGGGTTAATCGTCAAAGTGAGCTAATTTGTTATGTTAATCATTGCAAATTTAAGATCTTTGTCATGTACACCAAACCGGAATTGGAATTAATCAACCAGTTATAATGAAATCTAATACTGCAGTCAATTACTTATAAGAAATAAAGATGCATGAGAGAGTATTCTAAATGGTAGTATCAAACTTCTACTGCTGCTTTCTTTAACATTCATGCATCTATAGTTTATTGTGAGACTTGTTTAGTTTAGTATTGTTTCTTATTTCTGGTATATTGAGTTACAAATATAAATGGAAGTAACTGGATTTTACCGAAAATTAACTATGTATTGATAACAAAATTAGAAAAAACTTACAGGTTAAATAAATGAGCTGACTGTAAAAAAAAAGAATAAATAAATAAGAGATTTGAATTACAACAAATAAGAGTGAGATTAGAAGAAAAAATAATAAATACATTATAAATTAATATGAAAAAGATATTTAAATAAAATTGCTTGTAAAAGCATAGATAAAAAATATGAACAAATTAATATTAAAAGGGGGGTGGAATTGTAAAAAGATGAGTGTTAAACTCTTAAATAGGTTAAGTAAATTTTTGTATGTAAAAGTAATCTGATTGCTGATTGAAGTCAGGCATATTTTGACACTAACCAATACTAACATAAAAAAAATATTAAAATTTAATATGTGAAATTAATACAGCAATAAAGCAATGCGATAAACTCAAGATTGTTAGACAAAAATGAAGTGTACATAATCAACTAAAGTACTTAGAAAAATAATTAATTTATTTATAATAATACGATGTCCTTCTGTTTTATGTAAAAAATTAATTAACCACTTTAATAAATTTCCACATAATACCAACCTTCCTCCGTATTATCATATAGACTCCCTGTATATATATATAGAGAGAGAGATATGGCTAGATATATAGATAGGTATTATGGCAGAAAAGATTAAATGATAAAATGTCACTAATGTTTGAGCACAAAAATCAAGCAAATTAATTGATTGACGCTTGCAAAACTTTATTCGTTTGGTATATCTTGATACTGTATTTCTTATTGCTAATTTACAACCATTATGTTATTTAAAATTCATTTGCCGAAACATCCATTTACTGCATCCTGTAGATAAGTAGATGGTAACTAAATTTCAAGCAATGTAAGCTGAGAATTTGATTATGTTTATAAAATATAGAAGACTCCAAATGATTTTCTACTGAAATATAATATGAGAAAAAGGGTTTTTTCGAATTTCGGTCATCCTGTTGCATTACTACAAATCGTAAAACAATTATTTTAAAGGAAAATGTATACTTTAAAGGATTTTTTCATTTATCTTGTTGCACAGACATTTACTTATTGCACGGTACTTTACGCATTTTAGAGAGAATGTTTTATAACAACGACGTCTTTTTGTTGCATTCATTTATTGCAGGAGTACCAAGAGTAAAGTTTTTTAATACCACTTTTCCTGTACAGAAAAATTCGACCTATTAAACAGTTGAATTCTGTGATTTCAAAAGTCAAATGTTTCTGTGCAGGAAAAGTTTTATTCAAAATCCTTATCTATTGGCACTTCTGATTGTTTGCTATTCATAGTCGTTCATAACGCATTGTTACAAATATAGCTCATTAAATGCGCAGTAGATGGTTATATATAAAAAGTTTGACGTGTCCCTGAAAAGAAAGGCTATTCCCGATACGACGATTATTTTATACATATAAGGTAGTTTTTGAATCTTAACAACCTAAAAAAATCTGTACGGGATCACCACCAGAACGAGTCTTTTCCAAAATAAAAAAAAACTGAGTACACGTTTGAAGGTTATGCTTGTACATACATTAAAAAGTACGTAACACACGCATATACATCCGAATTGTATATATTTCTCTCTTAGAGGTTGGTTAACCCAAAGCGATATAAGTAAGCGTCCTATCTTAAATGGGAGATGTAACCGCAAGATTAAAAGCGAGGTCACATCAATCAAGGTCATGCACCACTTAGCGGATGGAGTATGAACTACAGATAGATACCTAACTGTTTTCTTACTCACACCACTAAAATTGTAAAGTTTTTTTCACCTTGATTAGTAACTGAAGTGCGTTTGATAAGGCGAAGAAAACTTCGTGCTGTCAAGTGCATCTGGACGCCCCTCTCGTTACGCCATTATTTTCCAATAAATGAGACGAACAAAATTCATTTCCATGAGTGACTAAAGATTTAGAAAACACGCGCCACACTAAAAGTATGTGAATTATCACTCCGTCCACAAGGTGGCGCATCTATGTTAATTTACGCCTGATTCCAGCATTAAGTTTGTTGGCTTACTTATAACGCTTTGGGTTAACCCCTTAACCTACAACTGCGTATGAGACACGTGGTCTTGTATTCAGGGCAAAAATGATTATCACGGGCCTGGCCCGTAGTCCATCGGTAGGTCCAAATGTAAATATTACGGGCATGGCCCCTGGTACAATGATCGAGCGAAATGTAAATTCCCCTTACCACTAAAATTTTATAGTAAATATTGCCTGATTTAATCGTCGCAATCTCATGATTAAACAAGGGGAAAATCTCTATTAAATTTTAGTGGTAGCACAAAAGCGTAAAATTAAGCAATTATGGATTTGCCGAAACGTGGAATGGCTCGAAGACTGTGCGATCTTGTTGATGTTTTGGACCCAGGCTGTTGAAACGTAAATCGTAGGTTAAGGGGTTAAAAAGAGATATATCAGATTACTGTTTGTTTTCGGATAGCAAAACCCTCCGCGCAATTGCGCATGCCTCAGGTCTGCTTTTATTTTATCAAAAAAGGGGTGATAGGAGTTTGTTTAACTGATAGCTGCATTTTTAAGAATGCGCTGTTGAGGAAATAATATCGATTTATGTGAAAACGTTTTTGTAGTTAATATTTATATTAAACATTTATAAAACATTTTATCTTTTCGCAAAACAAACTTAATTTTTATTTTTTAAATTGATGGCTTCTTTTAAGACAGGAAGCAATTTATTCAAAGACGGGATTGTTTTCTCCTTGACATAAAAATCGTGTGCACTTTGTCTAATAACGCTGCAATCGAATTCATCTATACCTGTTTTTCAAAGACATTCTTTTTAACTCTTTTTTTTAGATGAACAAAAAACAGGATTACGCTCATCTCCTGCTTTTCGGTGAATCTTTTTAATAGCACTTCATACTACAAACCCCGACAAATTGAATTGCTCGTTTTGTAGAATTCAATTAATTCTCTAAAACAACGTTGTTTTTAAATAATTTATATTTCCACACAAGTTCTGTATTTACTCAATTAATTCTCCTTTTTCTGCTTCTTTATCACAAAATTGAATGATATTATACATACTTTTCTTACTACCACTCCTGAAAGATTTATTTATAATCGAACGAGCTATCTGAACATTAAATATAGAAATTTTATTTTGAATTAAAACGAGATATTAATATAATTTTAAACTTCGATCGGATGTAAAAAATAAGCACCAATCTTATTGAAAACGCAAACGAGAACGACGTAGAAAAACTTTGGAAAATGCCCAAGCTTAACACCACTTTGCATGGTAGAATCGTCCCAGAGTGGTAGGCGCGGCTTTTAAAAACGAACAAAGAGAAAATCGAATACAAACAATATGATATGTTTTACTGGCTTACGTTTTTTTTTACAAAATCATAAAGTAAAATTTTCCGGTATGAATTCGGATTTTTACAATAAGAAGGAGACCAAGCTGGCAACCCGCTATACATTCGTATTCGCATACTTTCCAACCTCCAACTATTCTTCCGCAAAATATGGTTTAATTTGACTGAGGATACCCAAGTTTCGAACGAGATAATTAATTGATTCATATCATCATTTATTCAATTTCATGATTTTGAAGAAAATGTTTGATGTTATTTCTTGTGAAAATTTTCGTTTCGAAACGTATTTAACTTGGTTCAAATTAACCCACATTTTAAGGAAGAATTGCTAGGGGCTGGCAGGTATGTATTAGAAAAAACACAGTTTATCTTAGTTTCAAATAGGTACTAATCAGAGCGATTATACTTAAAGCGTGCGAAGCATGTTTTAAATTTGTTAGCGCGCACTAAAGCTATTTTCCACTCCTGCGGCCGGTAGGCAAAACAGAATTGACCTACAGGCGCAAAATATGTAAATTTTGTTCACATATAAGCGCCACTGCCCTCACCTGTGACGCGTTGCGAAAGTAAAAGCTGCGGGATGCAAAGAATAGTTATATGTAATTCTTAGATTCTATAAGCCATTTAAATCGTTCAGGGGCAGAGCACTTCCATTGCTAAAATATTGAAGTAAGAGACTGACACTGGAATTTACGAACATATTTTTTTAGAATTAAGAAAAAAAGGCTATTTTTCACATACATATTTACTGGAAATATTTATACCAATATTCTGATGCCAATGTGAGATTTTAAAATTAAAATTATATCGTTTCATAAACGTACCACCATCCTCGAAAGGGTTAATTAACTTCATTATAGTTTTCAATGTAGTATATTTTCTCTGTCTAATCTTTAAGTTTATTTGGATTAATATCTGTAAATGTTTTGTCTGTTTTTTTCTGGTGTACAGTTTTCATTTTACAGAATGCAAAAGAGCATTAGTGGTAAGGGGACGCAATTTCTTCCATTCTTCTGCTCAGACTTAACGCATTAAGGACGAGCCTCTTTTACATTTCTTTTAATTCTTCGACACCGGTTTATTTCAGATTGTAATTTTGATTTATTTAATCGCTCAAAATTTGAGATTAGATAATGGGAAATTTTTCAAACTAAAATACTTGTATTAAAATTTGAAACTTTTGTTCGCTTTACATGGCAAGTTTTCTTCCCAACCGGCTTTAATGAGTTAATATATAATGTCTTTTGTACCGGCCTTACAAATTTGTGATAATATTAAATATATATATGCTAAATAAAAATATGGTTCCCCTTTTCACTTATATAATGCAATTTTGTGAAAAATATTTATTGTAAATGAAAAACTACATAAATTTAAATCTATCGCAAGTAAATTAAGTTTAATATAAAATAACAAATAATTCAGAAATGAACATCAGGTGCATTTGAATTCTAATTATATTAAACTTTGAAGTATCAGCCTCTTTCGCTGTAAATTTTTGACGTTTATGTTTCATATTTCAGTATGGAAATTTCTTGTATGCATTATGGAAAAAAATATATGAAAATAGAAGAAATATTTTGTTCAATCATTCGCCTTTGCTGAATTTTAAATGCCTGCGCGAAATATTCAGAATTAGCTTGTTTATAATATTTCTCATTCAGAAATAAAAATTCTTTCCGTGGTTTTGTAAAAAATCTATGCAGTACAGTCGTGAAAATTAAAAAGAAACAGCTGGTCCCTGAACTAACTACAAAAGGGTTATTGATTTTTTCTGTATTAAGACATATTAAAAAACATATTCTGTAAAATATATATTCCTATCTTGATGCAAAAGATAGTTATAGAGGATTTATGACGTAATAGTAAAAATAACTTTTCAATAGTTAAATTTGAAATTTTCTTCTTTTTATCATATTTTATGAATCTCTATGTGTGTTACATAATATTTATATTACTTTGCATTATTGTAGTAAGCAGAAGTTCATTGTTACGTCACGTGTTGATACATTAATATTTCTGATGCCTGAAAATTATTATTAAAATGCAAAAATCGGCAATTTAAGTTGCATTTACGAATTGCTTGAAAGGACATTCATGATCTATTCACTGCTTTACATATTGACACTATATAGCATTTAGAATCTAAGATGTAAGCAATCAAAATGATAACATAGAATGCGACATTTAGCGTTATATTTAGGTATAGCAAAACGAAATGACACTTTTGTTCTTTATGATATAGATATTAGTTTAATATGTGCACAAACAATTGTAAAATTTCTTTTGCGTGTACGTATTTACAATTTATTACCACAAAAGTATTTATCAACATAACGTCACATAACTCACTGACTCGGAAACGTAGCCTATAATTCTATTGATGAATATACAGTAGCGCTCAAAAGTATTTTGAAAAACTAATTTTCTCTCTTATTTTACTTAATATAAAAATGTAAAAGAAAATATATTCCCTATAATTGAGAACTCTATGACTGCAGTTTTTCAAATGTATCAAGTTTCAACTTTTTTTTTAATATTCGGCGCCACCGAAGAAATATGACTCCTCCTTAGTTCAAAAGTATTTTGACAATCAGTTTGCATTTAATTGTTGAAGGTGTCAGTGGCGTTATAGCTTCGATTAGTGTTTATAACGACTTATTGTGATTATTTGAAAATGCCAAAATGTAAAAAAATATTGAAGTGATTCTAGAAAAGCCGCTGGAAATGCACTTAAGAAAGGTAGACTGCAAGCAGAATTAGCTTCTTCTTTTAACGGGTCTCGTAAACTTGTTATTACATGGAATAAAGTTTTTAATAAACAGAAATACATCGAAAATAAGCCTCAAAGTGGCCATCCGAAAAAAACAACTTGTAATGATGACTGTATTCTAAAAATGATATCTACAAGTGATTGTCGTAAGTCCGCTGTAATAATAAAAAATGAATTGAAAGAAAATTACGGCACAGACATACACGTTTCATCAGTCAAACGACGCCTAAACCTCTATGGTTTACATGGCAGAAGGCCAGCAAAAACACGTTTGCTATCTACTAAGAATAGGAAGGCTAGAGTCGCATTTGTAAAACGGCATAACCCTTTCAGGGGCAAAGCAATTCCATTGCTAAAGTTTTGAATTTAATGACTGACACCGGAATTTGAAAACAAATTTATTTGTAAATATGAAAAAACTATATTTCACACACATAATAAACCGAAAAATTTTTAACCAAAATTCCGGTTTCAATCAGTATTTTCAACACTTTAGCGATGGAATTGCTTTGCCCCTGAAAGGGTTATGCCGTTTTACAAATGCGACTGTAGCCTTCCTATTCTTATTAGATAACAAACGTGTTTTTGCTGGTCTTCTGCCATGTAAACCATAGAGGTTTAGGCGTCGTTTGACTGATGAAACGTGAATTTCTATGCCGTAATTTTCTTTCAATTCATTTTTTATTATTACAGCGGACTTACAACAATCACTTGTAGATATCATTTTTAGAATACAGTCAACATTGCATGTTGTTTTTTTTTCGGATGGCCACTTTGAGGCTTATTTTCGATGTATTTCTGTCTATTAAAAACTTTATTCCATGTAATAACAAGTTGCCGAGACTCGTTAAAAGAACGTTCTAATTCTGCTTGCAGTCTACCTTTCTTAAGTTCATTTACAGCGGCTTTTCTAGAATCACTTTAATCTTCAATATTTTTTACATTTCGGCATTTAAAAATAATCACAATAAGTCGACATAAACACTAAACGAAGCTATAGCGCCACTGACGCTTTCAACAATTAAATGCAAACTAATTGTCATATACTTTTGAACTAAGGAGGAGTCATATTTCTTCGGTGGCGCCGAATGTAAACAAACAAGTTGAAACTCTATACATTTGAATAACTGCAGTCATAGTGTTCTCAATTATAGGGAATATATCTTCTTTTACATTTTCATATTAAATAAAATAAAAGGGAATATAAGTTTGTCAAAATACTTTTGAGCGCTACTGTATTATATAGACAAACATAAAACAAAAAATACGTACAAAATTAAAAATCGTTTTTTAAAACAACACCCTTTTATAATGATCAGTGTTCATTTTGAAAATCAAGCCTAATTGTTTTTATTGCATTTCATGATGTTTCACCAAATGTTTCCGTTAAAATACATTCATTTGGCATGGGCACAGAATTCAACCATGAAAAAATTACTACTATATCTGCGCTTCTTAAAAACGCAATTAAGTGAATTTAGTGAATTTAATAAAAAATGTATAATTTTTACTCTGTTTATTTTTAAGATACGGCGACAAGGGAAAAAAAAAAAACAAAAAAAAAAAAACATTATTTTATCTAGCTTTTTAGGATTTCTAAATTGGTTGCTCAACGTATTATCGCAAATTAATATTTAATTAATAATTCATAAAAGCGTATTTTTTTATATGAAACTCTTCCTTTTTTTAATACTTTATTTTTGGATTTCACAGTCATTTTGGCGAGCATTTTGGAGCATCATTAATGTTAAAAAGATCGTGAGGGGTCATTTTGTCCCCTACCATACGAATATATTTCGGTCCGAACCAGACATTTTTTTGTAAAATACGTTTAAAAGATACAAAGAAGGAAAATGTTAAATAAATATGTTAAACAGACTAAAATAAAAATTCCGGTGTGAAATATTTTTATAAAACTTGAGTAAAATTTCCGGTATTTCTAGTGTTAAATCCTTTGCTATGTCAACTAATGGAGTTATGTATAAAGAGGAGGAGACATAAAGTGTTTTGCCTACCAGTTGCGATTGAAGTAACTCAGAAGATTGTCGCAAGATGGTGGCTGTTTTTTTAATTGAATCAACAGTTTCTGATTACCGCCGCACAGTGGGGCAAGAAGCCTTCAAATCTGGCAAAAAATCGAAAAAATGAAATTCTAGTTTGAACTTCCGACATACGTCAATTTAATAGAGCAGATATCAGTAAACATCTGCTTAGTATTAAAAAGTGTGCAAAGTTATCTTGGTCGTCACTAAAGTACGAAGTTAAACTTCATATCGCATCATGATAATAAATGAAAAAAAAATCAATAATTTTGTTTCAACATTCGTTATTTAATTGCGCTGTAATAATTTAAAAATAATATTTTTTGACTGTGAAACCTTCAACTTCAGGTATCTAACAAAAATACAATAACTTTTACTTTTTTTATATATGATTTTTATAGACAAAGTGACACTTAGAATATATAGTAGTCAAATTTTTTAAAAAAATTAACAGTGTCTACAAACATTGAAGGTTTTAGTTATGAGTTAAAGCGGGTTAAGTGTCAACTATAATTTTTTCTACTAGGTTTGAGTTTTAGGATGGTAAATATGTCGTAAAACTTTGCTCCTTTTTGCCCCCTTTTTAATTGTATGGTCCTTTTTATACTTAATCATCCTCAATTTTTAGTTAGTGTACATCCATAAACATGATTACAAATTGTTATTTTTTTAGAGACGAATTTAAATACATTATATATTACCAGAAGAGAACTTCTGAGTACTATGGAACGAATGACCTCCGTAAAAGACCTCCAGAATAGGACAAACTGCGAACGTAGTAGTTCTATAGACTTAAAAAAGAAGCTAAAATATTTTAAATTTCAATATAAATTCCAATGGGCAAAAGACTGTCGAGACAAGGATAATGCAGTCGGTAAAGGAAAAGATTTTTAGAATTAATAAGGAGTGGCTTGACAAATCGCTTTCATTTCCTCGATTTGAAAAACAAACAGAAGTGGCATTGAAAAGCAAACGTGGCCGGCCTCATATTCCGTTTGAAATGTGTTCTGAACAATCAGAAAGATTAAGAGCAAAATGATTATGCGATTCTAGTTCGACATCTTCTTTAGTGTACGCGACATATATGAGTTTAAGATTTGAAGGACAAATTCAGGCCTCAAACGTTTTAAAATATATAACTGCAAGTCCAAAGCGAGCTATCAAATATCAAAATGCTTATACAAAATCTGTAAAATCACAACAGTATTTGTCAGGAGAAGATGCTCTGACTGTATTAACAGACGCGAAATTATCTCGCGAACAGTTTAATGTCATTAGAAGTCCCCAGAAAAAATTTCCCGCTTACAAAATTGTGCAAGAGGCAAAAAAAGAATGTTATCCTAAAACCATTGCAGTAACAGAAATTAGTGTATCAGTTCCATTACAGGCTCTTCTAGATCATACTTCAGAGCGCTTGTTACAAATACCAGAGCCTGTTATCGCTTGAAAATTAATAATTAAAGCAGTTGTGCCTTATATCAAAGTGGGGTTTTGACGGGTCTTCGTGACATAGCTCATACAAACAATCTTTCTTTGACTCGGAAGCCAGTGATTCAGTCGTATTTATTACGTCTCTAGTTCCACTTCGAATGATATCTGAAAAAAGAGTTATACCAGTTTTTTTACATTTTTAAGGCGATATTATGGATGATTTATAAATATTTAACTTGTAAGAAACTATCTTAATTTCTTGTTTTTAACTTATTTTTGTACAGAAAATATTTGAAAAAGCTTTGTAAATTAATTAACGCTTTAGTGGCTTTGCATATATGCAAACAACAGTGTTTTGAATTTAATAGATATTTTTATTCGTATATACCTAATTTACACCAGAAAATTAAAATAGCTATATCTGCTTTAATTAATAACAGACATTCCCTATTTAAATAAAGGGAAATTAACCATTGAAACTTTTCTGGTGTAAAGTCAGATTTTCTGAACTACGTAATTTCTAGAATGTCTTTATCATGGGAATTAAAGGGTTAAAGGTTAGGTTTTATAAAATAAATAATTATATAAAATAAGGTATTTGGAGACATACGTAATAAAATATTTACTAATTTGCAATATTGCTGATGTGCAACAGAAGAAAAGATTGACGTATTTATGAAAAACGTATCTCTAATTTTTTCATTATTTTTCCTGTGTAATAAACCTTTCAGATATATAATTTTTTCGAAACAAAATAAAAAATCGCGCATTTAATTATTAATAAATTACTCTATAGCTTATGTAAAAGTTTTAAGTTTCACTACGTAAAAAATATAAAAGAATGCATGATGTGCTTTTTTTGTTCAAAGTAAATTTTATTTATTGCCAACTTTGGTGGTTCTCTGCCCCACTGTGCGCCGGGGCAAAATTCCACCAGTAAATTTGAATAGAAAATTTCGTCTTACTTAAGCGCCTTATTCGCGAACAATTTCCCTTACAAATATGGCAAAATTTGTTTATAGTATTGGCAGTTTAATCAGGTATTACCTTAATTTTCCTTGCCGTTGATAGGAGGTCGTTTAGGTTGTCACAATGTGGAGGAAACGCAGATCCTTTCTACCGAAAAAGTATTCTTCATTCAGTAAAAATGAATATCTGCTTTAGCCATTATTTATGACTAAAATTCTGTACTAATGGGGCATTAAAATAAGTAGGAAGTTTCTATTTAACCCCTTAATTCTCGCTCCCGTCATATTCTCGGGCGGTGTCTTTTACTCAAATTGTTTGATTCCCACCAGTTTTATAAAATAGTGAAATTGGCTATATTTTAGTATCGTTTTTCCTGTCATTAAATAAGGTGAATATTTCTTTTTCATAAAAGTGGTGCCACTAAGCAATTTGAATTTTTCAACCGTAATTTAATTCGCGCGTTAAGGGGTTAAATTTGTTGGTGGAAATTTGCCTCATAGGTAATAAACCCCTGCGAAAGTGGTTGCAGTTGAAGCTTCAGTATTTTAAGGATATGCCACTTCTTATTTATTCATAGTTCCATGTTTAAACTCGTATACAATATTGGTTAGAGAGAATATATGGCGATTTATCACGTGACAGGCTAACGGAAAATGCCTTAAAATTAATGTATTAATTTCTAAAAATGTTCTCAAAATATTAAAATGCTGTACTGCCATCGGAAATAGACCTGTGAAGGTATTTCTTATAATTCTAGAGTATCAGAAAGTGCATTAAAAATCGATTTCCATATTTACATACAGGTTGAGAAAAATAAAAGTGTGTAAAAAAAAACAAAGAATCCACAACTTAGTGAAAACTTAAATATTCGAAGCTCATTAAAATTTTTAATCTGGTTTCATATCTAAATAATACGACATATAGTGTATTGTCTACCATTTGCGAATGAAGTAACTGAGGAGGTTGTCACTAGATGGCGGCTGCTTTTTTTAACCCTCCGTCTACCAGACGGGTCCATTGGACCCGACAGGTACATACAAAATATTCATTCAAACCAGAAATTTCTTTAAAATAAACTAAGTATATAAACCAGACAAAAATAAGGTAAATAAATAAGTTAAATAGTTTTAAATAAAAATTCTGGTGTAGAACGTTTTATTAAAACTTGAATAAAATTCCCGGTAGATCTAGGGTTAATCGGATCAACAGCTTCTGATTATCGCCGGGCAAACTTCCCACCAGTAAATTTCAATAGAAAATTTCTTGTTAGTTAAGCGCCTTATTCGTGGAAATATTTTCTCAAAAATATTCTAAAAAATTCTACTGGTGTCATTTTACTGGTGTCAGTTTACCCGGGTATTATAATCTTTTTCACTGACACTGACAGGAAAAATTTAAAGATTGTCACCATATGGCGGAAACGCAGAGCCTGACTACCGCCGAAATATATTTTCACCAGTAAAAATGAATATTCAGTTCTGACATTATATATTACTGAAATTCCGCATTAATGAGGCGTTAAATAAGTGGAAAATGTCTGTTTAAATTTACTAGTGGTTCAACCCATCCGTAATGAACCTCTGTGAAAGCGGTTACAGTTGAATCTTCAGTATTTTTAGGATATATCAGTTCCTCTTTATTAATAGTTCCATGGACTTCATTCATTCCAAGCTTTCTCTTTAAAAAATAACAGTGATATTACATATTTCTTTAACCCCTTAACGCTCGAATTAAATTACGGTTTAAAAATTCAAATTGGTTATTTGCACCACTTTTATGAAAAAGAAATATTCACCTTAATGACAGGTAAAACGATGCTAAAATATACCCAATTTCACTATTTTTTAAAACTGGTGGGAATCAAACAATCTGAGTAAAAGACACAGCCCGTGAATATCGCGGGAGCGAGAATTAAGGGGTTAACACAATGACTGTCATGGCTCAGAAACAAGGGAAGGAAGGATGAAGTGGCCAGCATAAGGTTTGATGAATTTTTAAGGTGCCTTTTCAATCAGTAATGTTCTAGAAACAAATACCAATGGTAACTATAATAATTTTAGTTTCAATTACTTTTATTTACTTTTCCTTTATTATCATTTTTTTATTATTCACACGTTACTTTAATAGTCAAACTATAAAATGGCCATTTTGCCCGCTTAAGCTAGAATAAGGGGCCAGAATAGGTAAATAAATAAATCACATTGATTCGGGATGTATATTTAATAGGGTGGTCCTTAAAAAATTAACTTTTATATTTTCTATGGGGCACCCTCCTATTTTGTTCTATGTATAAAATAGAGAATTCCACAAAAATTTCAAAGTTTTAAAACATTTTTTAAGGGTCGCTACCAAGGTTTGAATATTTAAAAAAAAATTAAAAATTGACCTATTTCCTAATCTAATAATATATTATTAATACAAATCCATAGTCATTGCTAAATTAAATCATGGTATGATATTAGGCTGTAAAGATTGTCATTTGTTTCACGTTTCAACATATTTACGCAGTCTATTATCCAAAAACAGACAGGAGTATTTCATGTCTACACTCTATTTCACTTCAATTTGGCAACATTGTGAAAGGAGGAGAATCTAACATTTCGCCTTGAAAAATATTTCTCCGTTATTTTTTAATCTTAAATAGGTAAAAGCGTAAAAATTTATAAGATAATGTTTATAAATTATAGAATTTTATTTTTTGATATTCATAAAATGCCGTACTGAACGGACATATTCGTATCAGACGCCGAGCATGCAGAGCTTAAAACTTAAAAAAAAAAGAGTTTTCGGAAAGTGTTCTTTTGACTGTTCCCTGGGATTGCAAAATTTTAGGTACCATTCAGGATCTAAAACTGTAGACAGATTATCCATTATCGTTTCAGGTAAATATATTGACCTGTACTTGTTGTTCCAAAACTTCAATCAGGAACAGGTGAGACAATAGCTTCTGCTGTTAACGAAATATTAGAGTCGTGGGGAGCACTGAGCAAGTAAAATGTATGAGTTTTGATATAACCTTTGTTAATACCGGATTACCGAATTGTGTGCTTTTCTGGAACAGAATATGGACAAAGAAATGCTTTTGATTGCCATCATCATATCCTTGAAATACTGTGTTTGTTCTTTATATTTTGTATGAAGTTTATTGTATTCCTCCATGAGTGCTACCCACTTTCGACAACAACATTAACAACTTTGATTGAAGTCGCTAGTGCCCTACATGTTTGTAGAATTAATTTTCATCCCAATTATTCACATCTGTTTAAAAAAAGACTGAAGGTCAATCCATAATTTAAAAAAAAAAAAACCTCAGATTGCTGCTTGTTAGAAAATGTTGTAAGTCATTTTGGAGAATGACATCAGGATCAGCACGTGTACATTTCAAGGATTCATAATTTTCTTCATTTTTGGAAGCATGCACCATTTTTCTTTTACTTTAAAAAAAGGCATTGTCATCGAAAAATGCAAAAGCAACTAGTTCTTCTGTGAAGTACAGAAATGTCCTAGCAACTTCTTCAAGGCACACAAAGAAATTATTTCATTTACATTTTCGTATTTTTTAAAGTTAATCCGGAGCAATAAATCATTGGGCCTGATACCAGCTGTGAATGTAGATTTTCACCACAAACCAGCAAACTTGACGAACTCCAGATTCTTCCTGCTTAGAGAGTTTAAACTGATCTCTAAATAAATAAATCTTGAGCGAGTATATGGCCTTCACCATCCATGGAACCCGATGCAATCCACCTGGGGCTCTAATATAAATACCTCTTTCGGGTACTCCTCCTAAGAAAATTATGGCAAGCTCTATCAGTTCCTTGTAATCATCCCTTGGTTAAAAAATCATTAAGATGATTTTGAGCAAATTTTGTAATTTCTGACGCATTATGTGCTATTTTTTTCATTGATTAAATTGACAGTTATGTGAGTCTGAAATATGCCATAATCGATAGATATCCACGAAATTTTAAATCGTTTGAATAACAGTCCGCTAAGTTTCGTCCGCTTGAAACTCCGAGAGACTTAACAACAACTTCCTCAAGCATAATTTCAAAGATGTGATGATGGCAAGCCAAATCATTTCTTTGTTCATATTCTAATCCAAAAGAGCAGAAGCTTCTCCTGATAATCGGGTATAAACAAAGGTTATATCAAAAGTCATACATTTTACATGCTTGTAATCCCCACAACTCCAATGTTTCGTTAACAGCAGAAGCTTTTGCCTCACTGGTTCCTGATTGAAGTTTTGGAACAGCTAGTTAAATGGTCGGTACCTTTACCTGAAGCAATAATTGGTAATCTGTCTATAGTTTCAGATCCTGAAATGTCTTCAAAAATTTTGCAATCCCAGTGAGCATTCAAAGGAACGTTTGCCGGAAACTCCTTTTTTTTAAGTTTCGCGCTCTGCTTTTGATATGAATATGGTCAATTAGTACGACATTTTACGAATATAAAAAAAAAATAAAATTCTATAATTTATAACTATTATCTTATAAATTCCTACACATTTTAGCTATTTAAGATTAAAATATAACGGAGAACTATTTTTCAAGGCAGAATGTTAGATTCTCTACCTTTCACAATGCTGCCAAGTTGAGGTGAAATAGAGTGTAGACATGAAATACTCCCGTCTCTATTTCAACAATAGACTTCGTAAATATGTTGAAACTTGAAACAAATGATATTCTTTACAGCCTAATATCATAGCATGACTCAATTTGGCAATGACTATGGATTTGCATTAATAATTTTTTATTAGATTACAAAATCTGTCAATTTAAATTTTTTTTTTTTTAATTCAAACCTTGGTAGCGACCCTTAAGACATGTTTTAAAATTTTGAAATTTTTGTGGAAGTCTTTATTTTATACACAGAGCAAAATAGGAGGGTGCCCCATAGAAATTTTAAAAGTTAATTTTTTAAGGACCACTCTAATATTTAATCAACACAAGCTATAGTGACAAACATCAAGAATAAGTATGATGTTTTGTAATATTTTAAGTATTAAATCGTTATAAGGCAACAAACATAAACAACATATATATAACACCTATATAAACAGTAATGAGTATCAATATGACAAATGGAGGAATACAAGTGCCCCAGCAGACATGCGACCTGAAAATGTCGACAGTAAGCCTTTCTCTGCAAAAGTTACTGCAAAACCTGTATTCTTCCTTTCAAAGAAAATACTTTACAGTAGTATTTTCCTTGCGAACAATGAATAAAAAATCATTTCCAGGCAAAGTAGCCATCTGGCGATTTTACCTGATCTCTTTGTCGTCACTTTGCTCTGAATAACGCCATTACAGAAACTGTGGCCTAGTATCATATCTGCATGATTTAGCGTTTTCCAACACGCATCATTTAAAAGGTTATTTCACATTTGAAGAGCTAAGAGGAAGAGCATGTTAAGTAACAAAAATTACATTTGAAGAAATTTCAAGTGAAAGTTTTTGCTGTAAATTTTAATGATTTATTTTCTGTTTGATACCATATGTTTAAAATATTAACAGGCATGGTACTAAACACTCTCAGAATAACCTATTCACATTTAATTCTCAAATATTAAAAATTATTAATATTATTGACATTATTAAATATTAAAATATTAAATATTAATATACAGGGTGATTCAGCTCGTCGGTGACAAACTTTAAGGATCGATAGAGCACACCTAGACGAACATTTTTGAATAGGGAATGTAGGGTCCCTGACGCGATGGTAAGGCGCTAGGCGCTTTCGAAAATTTGGGTGCCGAAATTCGAAACGTCATAAAAACTAGGGAAATGGTTAGATTTTCTTGCTTGTTGCGTCGAAATGATTCTGTTTGTTTAGACTTTCTTCAGTACCAATTTGATAAGCGTATCTCTTAAAACATGGATAGGGGGCGCTGCAGACTTTGGAGAGCTAGACAACAACTTTAAGCCCGTTATTTTGATAATTTAACACATGCTCGCCAAAGTTTATACTCTAACTTAAAGTTTGAACCCAAAAGTAGAGCCCTGCAAAAAGCGTAAGAGCCGGAATAAAATGTCAAAGTACAGGGTGGTCGAAACTCGAAGGCTCCTAGGAGATAAACAAACAGATTTCTTGACTTATGGCATGCATTTTCATGATTCTGTTTGCTGGGGCTCTCTGAAACTCAGTTGAACGGTACAAAAAGAAACATCGATAGGGGGCGCTTTGGGCAAAAAACATAATTCGTTGACATTTCGGACGCTAACTGGAAACGGGGCGCTACGATCAATTAGAAACAAAACAAGAGAGTAATTTACTTATCATAAGAAGCTATTAAAACTGCAGTTTGTTTGTTTTTTTTAACAAACATAGCTGGTTTCAATCATGCACAATGCGCGCAATAAAATTTACATAAGGTGCTTTTTGCTGATTTATGCAAAAGATATCGTACCATATCGATATGCAAAAGATACGTAATGCGTAGACGACAACGCAAGATGACGTAGTTGTATGCGCAGACACGTCTTTTGAACGTGCGGTACCTACTTAAGCTTCGGGTTACTTGTCTGCAGATCGGTAGTAGGATGGAACGGTACACAAACTCTGAATTGGCTGACATGCATTTGGCGTATGGCGCTGCTGGTTGTAATGGACGAGCCGCTCAGCGGTTGTACGCCGAGCGTTACCCCAACAGGCAAATCCCCTGCCATGCCTTCTTCGCTCGAGTACACCAGAGGTTGTCCACAACGGGATCTTTCGACGGAGGCAGGCCTGAACGGGAGCGATCAGTGAGCACCCCCGACAACGAAGAGGCTGTGCTTAACCTGGTTGAGGACAACCCAGGTCTTAGCACGAGAGATATCGCCAGACATGTTGGCATTTCGCAAGCAACTGCGTGGCGCATCTTACGTTCCCGGAATCTGCACCCCTACCACATCCAGCGGGTGCAGTTGCTCAGAGAGCAGGATTTTGGCCCTCGAGTGGAATTCTCAAGATGGTACTTGGCGATGAGATCCAGGGATCCGCGTTTTGTAAACAGCATTTTGTTTACGGACGAGTCCACCTTCAGCCGGGAGGGAATGTGGAACGCCCACAACAGTCATGTGTGGTGTGATGAAAATCCACATGAAACCAGAAGCCGAGCAGCCCAGGAGCGTTTCTCAGTAAATGTGTGGGCCGGCATTCTGGGGGATTGCCTCATTGGCCCTTATTTGTTACCTGAACGGCTGACAGGTGGAAATTACCTGATTTTCCTGGATCAAGTGCTGCCGCAGCTTCTGGATGAGGCGCACGTACCCGAAGGTTCGCGTCGCCAGATGTGGTTCCAGCACGATGGAGCTCCGGCCCATTACACGAACGACGTGCGTCTCCATCTAAACGCAAGGTATGGCCAGCGGTGGATCGGGCGTGGGGGTCCAGTTCACTGGCCTGCCCGATCACCAGACCTCACCTGCTTGGATTTCTTCCTTTGGGGTTACCTGAAGGCCGAGGTATACCATACACCTGTCAGCAGTGCTGAAGAACTTGTGGCGCGCATTGTGGCAGCTGCAGGGCAGATCAGAGATACTCCTGGCATTGTTGGAAACACACACTCCTCAATGCGACGGAGGTGCGAAGCCTGCATCATGGCCCAAGGTCGAAATTTCGAGCATCTTCTGTAGTGTTATTTTTTGTAAATAAATTTCCAGTATCATTGATGTTTTTGGTCTAAATTTATTCAGAAGTGTTGAGCAGAGGTAGAAAATGTGTTTTCATTATTACTAACTGATCGTAGCGCCCCGTTTCCAGTTAGCGTCCGAAATGTCAACGAATTATGTTTTTTGCCCAAAGCGCCCCCTATCGATGTTTCTTTTTGTACCGTTCAACTGAGTTTCAGAGAGCCCCAGCAAACAGAATCATGAAAATGCATGCCATAAGTCAAGAAATCTGTTTGTTTATCTCTTAGGAGCCTTCGAGTTTCGACCACCCTGTACTTTGACATTTTATTCCGGCTCTTACGCTTTTTGCAGGGCTCTACTTTTGGGTTCAAACTTTAAGTTAGAGTATAAACTTTGGCGAGCATGTGTTAAATTATCAAAATAACGGGCTTAAAGTTGTTGTCTAGCTCTCCAAAGTCTGCAGCGCCCCCTATCCATGTTTTAAGAGATACGCTTATCAAATTGGTACTGAAGAAAGTCTAAACAAACAGAATCATTTCGACGCAACAAGCAAGAAAATCTAACCATTTCCCTAGTTTTTATGACGTTTCGAATTTCGGCACCCAAATTTTCGAAAGCGCCTAGCGCCTTACCATCGCGTCAGGGACCCTACATTCCCTATTCAAAAATGTTCGTCTAGGTGTGCTCTATCGATCCTTAAAGTTTGTCACCGACGAGCTGAATCACCCTGTATAATGTCTTAAATCTTCAAGACTAAATAGAATCTTAGTATTTTATCTTCACCATGTGATAGGATACCTCATAACGCTTTCGTCCAAAAGAAAAAAACAAGTTAGAAAATGTAGCATAACATGTTCATCCACTCAGGTCTTCATTTATCAAACAGCATAAGAAAAACTAATTAGAACACTACATATTATTTAGCTATAATCAAGAAATTTTACAACTTACCTAAAATAAAAAAGTTAAAAAAAAATAAAATATGTTCAGAACTAGAAAAATGTAGCCTTCGCGCTTCAAACTCGTAGGCAACTACGAGCATCTGTGATGACTGCACACTGTAAAAAAAAAAAAAAAAAAAAAAAAAAAAAAAAAACGGAGATTTTACTGGCAATCTAGACGCCAGTACTATTTCCGTATTTTTACGGAAATTAGAAAACGGAAATAGTACTAGCGTCTAGATTGCCAGTAGAATCTCCGTTTTTTTTTTTTTTTTTTTTTTTTTTTTTTTAATAGTGTGGTTCGTCCAGTTCCTGCATAGCGGAGGCACTATACAGCGGAAAAAACTGAAATGGCTACTTTGCCCTCACTGATCACTTTACATTTCCTTCCCCTACGTGTAGAGCAATTTTTCACAGGGCACAATATAACGCGAATACGTGTGCCATCAAAGTTTTTTATTTTCTAGAACTTTTAAAATAAAGATTATTTTATAATTAACTCCTTTACCCTTTCAAGGGCAAGTGATTGTGTTTCTTCAATTTTGAACTCATACCGAAATTTCCGAAACATTTTATTTCTAAATATGAAAAGCAATTTTACATCATTTTTCCACCAAAGTTAAAGATGTAAAATTTAATTAAAAATTTCTGGTGGAAATCTTGGTTAAAATTAGGTGGAGCATCTCAAATGTTTAAGCGTTGCACATGATACGTGTAGGCTATTTTTTTTTTAAATCCGGATTGTTTGATTGCCACCACTTTTTTGAAGTAGAAATATTCATCTTATTTAATGGCAGAAAAAATATTGCGAGAATAAAGTCAATTACACTATCTTAAAATACTGGTAAAAATCACATAATCTGAATAAAATAAAATTAGCCCGTGAAAGTCACGTGCGCGAGAATTTGTAAGTAAAGTCGCATGACAATATTTAAATTATTTTTTTCAGATGATGAACTCTTGGACAATAGACATTTTTTTGCTTTACTCCATGTATTTAATTTAATTTTGATTCAGATGAAAAACTTGAGATGTTTAACGATGAGTTTTATGTTGTTATTATGATTTGAATATATGTATTCGTAGTTGCTGTGATGTTTTTGTCTAAATAAATGTTTTATGTGTTTAAAGAAGTTATGTTTATAGTAAAATAATTATCATTATTTTAACTAAAATGTAAAAAATAAATAACAATTTGGTAGCGGCGCAATGGTTTTAAAAAGCGAATTTTGCATTTTGAATGCACAAATAAGAAGCGTAAATAAATATGAATTTCATCAAAACTAGGCCTAATACAAGATAAGAATTTGTTCCATTGGGCTAACCGCCAATAGGAAAAAATTAAGAGGTAAGAAATTTATATGCATTTAAAAATAGTTTGGAAGATAAAGTATTTTAACTATGTGTGAACCAATATATTTGGAATTCCTAGAATAAAACGGTTAACAAGTAAAAACTATACATTATGGAGTATGAGAGTTGAAGCTTTAATTAAATCAAAACATTTATTTGGTGTTATCGAAAATGATGAACCGGTGAAAAATGAAAGTGATCCCGATAGTTTAAAAGCGCATAAAACATGGTTAGAAAAGAATGATTAAGTTTACGGTATAATTATACTAACGTTGTCTTCAGAACAAATGATGGCAGTTAGAGGGATTAAAAAAGCTAAGGATTTATGGCAATTACTGAAAAAGCGTTATGCGGGAATTGAAAATCAGAGAAGGATTCAATTAAAAATTAATTTTGCGAGAATAGAGAAAAACGAGAGAGAAACGATTGAAGAATATTTGATAAGAGCTCAAGGGATAGTTAATGAAATATTAGAATTGGGTACAGAAATTGATGAATGCGAATTAATAGGATTTATTATAGAATGGCTTCCAAAGAAATATAGCGAAGTAACAACTGCGATATCATCAAACCCAAACATAACTTATGAAGTAATGCGAGAAACTTTGTTAAGATATGAATGAAAATATGATAGATTTCTCGAAAACGAGTCGAAAGCATTTAGGGCTAATGAAAAGAAAAAGGTTCTATGTTTTGCTTGCGGAAAGCCAAATCTTATAGCGCGGAATTGTTATAGTAATTTGGATATGACACACACGCGAAACAATAGGGAATATTCGCTTAAGGAAAATTTTAAAAATTGTTATAGTAATAAAGTTCAAGATGTAAGAGAATACTCACGCAATAATAAGAATTATAATAAGAATAATAATCTTTCAAACAAGAAAGCAAAAGAATATACATGTTTTACAAATGAACATGCATTGCAGTCAAATGAATTCAATAGAAATGAGTGTAAAGAATCTGATAATAATAGGGAAATAATCTGGATGTTAGATTCAGCTTGCACTTCGCATATGACGCATAAAGAAGATATTGTTGTAGAAAAAAACCTGAAGATGTAGAAATTGCAACTGCTGACAGCGAGCGATCAATACAAGCGAAATATCGTGGAAATGTTCATGTTACGACTTACGATAAGAAAATTGGCGAAACAAAAATAAAACTTACAGAGGTTCTTTGGTGTACCTAATTTAAGAGAAAATTTAATGTCAGTTCCAAGTTTAGTCAGAAAAGGAAAATATGTGATATTTGATAATGAAGGAGCAGCCATTTATGAAAAGAATACAGGCGAATTAATAGCTAAAGGAACATTCGAAGATAATACTTTAAAAAAAAACTTAGCTGTACGAGAAACAGATGAAGACAGAAATGAATCTTGTTTACAGACAAATGAATCAAAGAAAGAACTGTGGCATAGAAGACTTGGGCATATAATTTTAATTAATTTTTCAACTACATTTCAGCAGTGAAATTACGCTTGAAATTATTGAATATTAATGTTGTGAATTATCACATTGCTAACAAAGCGTAAACCAACTTAGTGAAAAATGTCCAAGCCGGGAATCGAACCCGGGTCTCTGGAATAGATCTCCAGTGCTCTACCACTAAACCACAAGGACGGTGTCCAGCCTGGCATTTCTCACTTATATAAGTCGGTAAGGCTGCAACCGCAGCACAAGATGGAGAAGTCTTCATGAGCACACATTCCTAGCGGCGTAACATGAGACGCAAACAAACCCAGCATTGGTGAATATACAATTTTAATTAATTTTTCAACTACATTTCAGCAGTGAAATTACGCTTGAAATTATTGAATATTAATGTTGTGAATTATCACATTGCTCAACATTTCAAGCGTAATTTCACTGCTGAAATGTAGTTGAAAAATTAATTTAAATTGTATATTCACCGATGCTGGGTTTGTTTGCGTCTCATGTTACGCCGCTAGGAATGTGTGCTCATGAAGACTTCTCCATCTTGTGCTGCGGTTGCAGCCTTACCGACTTATATAAGTGAGAAATGCCAGGCTGGACACCGGCCTTGTGGTTTAGTGGTAGAGCACTGGAGATCTATTCCAGGGACCCGGGTTCGATTCCCGGCTTGGACATTTTTCACTAAGTTGGTTTACGCTTTGTTAGCAATGTGATAATTCACAACATTAATATTGGGCATATAAATTATGTATACTTACAAAGAATGTCAAGAGAAAATATTGTAAGGGGATTAGAAAAGATGAATGGTGAAGAAACAAAATGTGAAATATGTATTCAAGGGAAATTAACAAGAACACCATTTGATCCTGTGATAGAAGGAACAACACGCATTTTAGAAAGATTACATGTTGATTCATGTGGACCAATGAAAGTACACTCATTGGGAGGGAGTAAATACATGCTGATGGTAATAGATGAATATAGCAGAAGATATTTTGTAGATTTTTTAAGAAGTAAAGATGATGCAAAAGAAAGAATTATAAATATAATAGAGAGAAGAGAAAATGAAACCGGCAAGAAAGTAAAAGCGGTTAGATCAGATAATGGTGGTGAATTTACTAATGAAGAGCTCGTGAATTATTATAAAAGGAAGGGTATAAAGAATGAAAGAACCACAATTCATAGTCCACAAAATAACGGGATTGCAGAAAGAGCTAATCGGACTGTTATTAATACTGCAAGAACATTGCTGATAGAAGCAAAACTACCTTTATCCTTTTGGGCCGAAGTAGTATCAACAGCTATTTATATACATAATGTTACTCCAATAGCCACGAGAAAGAAAACGCCATTAGAATTATGGTCAAATACTAAACCAACAGTGAAACATATGAGAATATTTTGATGTAAAGCTTTTTACCGCAACGAAGATTTCAATAAAAATAAATTTGATGTAAGAGCAAAACCAGCAGTGTTTATCAGATATTAAAGAGATCGGCGAGCATACAGATTGTACGATTTAAAGAAAAAGAGAATACGTGAAAGCAGAGATGTAGTATTTATAGAAGAAAAATGGGATATGAAGACATAGCTAACAAGGAAGAAATGCCTGATGAATTTGAATACATCAACATTACCAGTAATAAGAATGTAATAGATGAAAAGAAGAGAATAATTCCGATGAAAATGAAGAAGAGTTAAATCAGAAAAAGGAAACAATTGAGTTGTTAAATGATTCTGTGACAGAAGAATATGAAGTAAATGGTATAATTAATGAAAATGAGGAACAGAAAGAAAAAGAAACTAATGAGAATAAGCTGTTTGAAGAACCTAGAAGATCATCACGAATTAAGAAACCAAATCCAAAGTATTTAGCAAATCTAGTGCACGAGGAAGTTTCAAAGAATTACAAAGATGTATTAAATTCTAAAGATAAGGATAAATGGATAGAAGCAATCAAAAAGGAATTACACTCGTTAGAAGAACACAAAATGTGGAAAGTTGTTGACAAACCAAAAGATGTGAAGGCACTGAGAAGCAAATGGATTTTTACTGTAAAAGAAAACGACGAAGATGTAAAATATACAGCAAGATTAGTAGCCGACGGATAAAGGCTTAAATTTGGAACAAATTATCAAGAATCGTATAGTCCTGTAATGAAAACCGAATCATTTAGAACTTTGTTGGCAGTCGCAGCAATGAAAGGTTACAAAACTAGATTTTTCGATGTAGAAACAGCATATCTGAATGCAGATCTAGAAACTGCTGTTTATATGAATCCACCTGAAGGTCTACAAATTGAAGGAGGGAAAATACTATTGGTAACAGGAAATTTATATGGGTTGCCAGAAGCAGGAAGATGCTGGTATGAAAATAGTTAATATATTTGATAAAATTGGGTTACAGCCATGCAAAGCAGATCCATGTGTGTGTTTTAATAAAAATGATAATAAATTTATTACAGTTGGAATATATGTCGATGATGGAATAATCGTTAGTGTATCCGAAGAATTAATAAATGAATTGATACAAAAATTGAATAAAGAAGCAAAAATTAAAGAGCTGAAGAAAAACATTAAATTACTTGGTATTGATATTGAAGAAAATAATGGAGAATTTTTGCTAGGGCAAGCTAAGTATGCAGAAAAGATCTTAGAAAGATTTGATATGGAAAATTGTAAAAGTGTGAAAACCCCTGGTGTTTCTGGAATAAAATTTGATGAATATGAAAGTGAAAATAAAATTGATGAAACATTATATCTAGAAATGCTTGGAAGTATAGGATATCTAATAAGAGGAACAAGGCCAGATTTAGCTTTCACTTTAAGTAATTTGTCTCAATATGCAAAAGATGCTAGAGAAATTCATTTACAGGAAGTGAAGAGAGTTTTGCGGTATATTCAAGGCACTAAAAACAACAAACTTCGAATTAAAAATAGAAAGGTCCAATTATCACTTTGTTCTGATGCTAGCTGGTGTACTACACGGGATTCAAAATCATTTGGTGGATATATCGTAAAGATAGGAGAATCACTAATTGAATGGAAAAGTAATAAATAGAAACTGGTTGCGCTTTCTACAATGGAATCTGGACTTTTAAGTTTATGTGATACAGTTTGTGAAGGAAAGTGGTTAATGGGTCTTTTAGAAGAGTTAAACCAAGAAGAAATGGTAAAGCGTCCAATAAAAATCAATACTGACAGTCAATCTGTAATTGATTGGATTAAAAACCCAAGAGTGAATAATCGCAACAAACATATAAGTTGAAAATATCATTTTGTCAAAGATGAAAGAGCGAAAGGTGAAACTGAAACATAGTATGTAAACTCGTCTGAGCTGGAGGCAGATATAATGACTAAGAATTTGAGTTATGATGTCATGAAAAAACATATTACAAGTCTAAGAATTGCTGAGGATTACTGACATGCGAAAGGAGGGATTTGTAAGTAAAGTTGCATAGACATTCTTTTCTTTACTCCATGTATTTAATTTAATTTTGATTCAGACGAAAAACGTGAGATTTTTGACGATGAGTTTTATGTTGTTATTATGGTTTGAATATATGTAGGGGAGGTAGGGAAGGTTTGACTCATAGGGAGGGTTGATACATTGACAATTTTTCTCAACAAATGGCATTAACAGCCAGTCTAACAAATGTGAAGGCTTCTTTTATTTGCTGAAGCCATCATTAGCTGAGCTAATCAGTGGAGAACCGACAACTTTTCTTTTCTTTTAATTTTGAAGGTTTTTGGAATGTCAATGTAAATTTTTTCATTGACTGATTTTCTTTCATAACTCTTATTATTGTGAAGATAATATCTTGTAATTTTTTTTTAATTCATAAAGCAAATTGTTAGGATTAGTTTTACTAGAAAGTAGATTACCATTTTGCAACTGCATTTGTACAAAGTGATTGAAAATCCAATAAGGCATAATAGGGAGAAATGATACACTTGTATATTTGAAATTCAATAGTTTTTTTAAGTTTGCAAACTAATATAGGACTGTAATATTCATTATTGTTTTACATCAAGAGCTACTGAAATTGGTAAGGATGAACAAAGAGACTATTCATAGACATTATGTAGGTTACATAGAAAAGCAGTGCGATGATAGATGGTTAGTTCGCTTTGCTTTTCATGTAGAAGAGAAAAAGTTTAAATGGCCTGAAAGGGAAAATGTTTCTATAATTTACGAAAGACAAATTAAAAAATGCGTTAAATTTACCCCATTTTACTTATCAAAATGATAGAGTTATTAGTTTTTCTTTTAACCATTTCAGGGGTGTTGGTATGTTTATGAAAACACTCAATTTTAATTCCCAAACTCCACATTGGCACCAGCATTTTAGTAAAATATTTTCCATTTAGTATGAAAGTGAAATAAATCCATTTTCTTATTTGTAATTAAATTTGTTGGTAAATTCCGGTGCCATACATTTATTCAACACTTTAGCATTGAAAATGCTTTGCCCTGAAAGGGTTAAATGAATCTTAAATGTGCTAAATTTATGTTAAAGTGTTTGCAAATCAGAAATGTTCACTTCATTTTTCCTTGCAGCTAGATCTCTAGGGTTTTTTTCATTATTTATTTTCTAAAAAGTGTGTTAATGGGATTGTTTAAGTAATAGCAATAGTTTAACACCAGAACGCCCGGGAGTAGTCGATCCGACTCCGACCATATGATTAAATGTCAACTGGAACCAGAAATTCTTTCATAAAATAAGTTAAATTTAAACCGCGGAGATTTACGCTAAATAAATCATTCAAATAATTTTAACTAAACATTCTGGTGTCAAATATTTTTATGAAACTAGAGTAAAATTTCCGGGCGTTCTAGTGTTAAATATTTTTGTGAAAAACATTTCTGAAAAAAAAAAAATATGTCAATGTCACTTCGTTTCAAATTTTACTTAAATATTTCTAGATTTATCATAAAACATTGTATGACGCATAAATTGAATTGTCTGCATTTTTTTTTTTCAATTTACTTAACAATGTATCAAACCTCCCTTGCTAATGTATCAATCCTCCCCAGTTATGGGGAGATTTGATACAGCAGTAAGCATTCAAAATAATTGGGATATATTTTTTGAATGACTATTTTTTAAATTCACAATATTTTTAATAAATTAATAAAAGGTCACTTTACAATAAAACACGAAAAATTTGTTTAAAAATAGCTTTCTAAGGGTTGTAAAAAATTAGTAAAAAAAAGTGTATCATACCTCCCCTACCTCCCCTATTCATAGTTGCTGTGATGTGTTTGTCTAAATAAATGTTTCGTGTGTTTAAAGTAGTTATGTTTATAGTAAACTAATTATCATTATTTTAACTAAAATGTTAAAAATAAATAACAGAATTAACTCTTTGAGGGGCGCCGCCTGCAGTCTGCAAACGGTTAATCTTAAGGCCTAAATTGTTAATTGGCACCAGTAATATATTAGTACAATTTCGATCTCATTATATACGTGAAAAAAAGCTATTGATTATTTTCAAATAAATCTGTTTGTTAATTACGGTGCAAATTTATTTGAATAATTTTTGAGCAGAAATGCCTTGCCCCGGAAAGGGTTATGGTGCTAAAAAGTACAGGTTGAGTATAAATGATGGATCCGATTTTAAAAAATCATATTTTCGAAACTACTGCACATATTAAAATAAGTGATACATGAATTTAAGGAGAAATATACCAAGGTTTTTTCAGTTACAAATACTCGATGCGTGACCCTCTTGTTACACGGCATACGTCCAACCTGTAATCCAGTTAGTTCCTAACATTTTGTAGCATCACTCTATCAATGGTTCTGAATGATGCACAAATGCGTTCTTTAAGTTTTGACAGTGTCAAAGACATTGGTTATTGTCCACCAATGCTGAAAACACAGCCAGTACTTAAAGAACACATTTGTGCAGCATTCAGAACCATTGACAGAGTGATGCTACAAAATGTTAGGAACGAACTGGATTACAGATTGGATGTAAGCCGTGTAACATGAGGGTCACACATCGAGCATTTCTAACTGAAAAAAAAACCTTGGTGTACTTCTCTTTAAATTCATGTATCACTTATTGTAATATGTGCAGTAGTTTCGAATAGGGTAATTCCGGGATTTATGCCGCACTTTTTTTGAATCAGTGTATAAAGTCCCATGGTGGACATAAAATAAAAAAAATCATGCTGTGCTATTTAATGTTAAATATACAACGGGTGTAGTGCGACAAAAAATTCTAAACAAATTATTAATATTTTTTAGCAATTTTTTACTAAAACATTACACTGTGGCGCGTCACCCGTACATTCAGTCTGAGACGCCGCAATTGTGCGGTTGTTATGCCGCGCTTGTAATAAGAACAGAATGAAATTATAAATCAAAATATTTTAAAAAATATTCATATCTGGACTATAATTAACAATGTAATAACAAAATGAAAATAATGAGTACAATGAAACGTATTAGTATATTCAAATTAATAATTGTTGCCCACTTTCACTATTAAAATTATCGACTTATTTTTTTTTACATTAAATTTTAATTATTATTTCAGCAACTACGTAACATCATTGTATTAGAAAGGGAAAAGAAAAAAAAAGTAAAATTGTGTTTACATAATTTATTTGTTAACCTTTTCGGGACCGGTGGCTTTTACACAAAATTGATTGATACCACTTTTTAAAAAGAAGTTACCTTTACTTAAATAGTCATGAAAGTGCTCTAATAAAACAAAGCATATGTTACTTTTCTTTTTTACTGGTGCCAGAAACAAATTTTGTAAGCTCTTTATGAAGGTGCTTATATGAACCTATGGTCCCGAACGGGTGAAGAGACCTGTTTTTTCGACTACAATGTACAGAAAATGTGTCGAAAAAGTACATTTAAACACATTATGCAACAAAGCCAATTACACTTCCTCTTCTTTGGAGTAGTTTGCAAAGAACGTCTGCATTACGCGTAATCCAATTTTTCATTATTATCATCTTGACCTGCATCTTTCTCGCCCTTTTTACTTTTTATTTTCCCCTTTTTCTCCTTGGGTTTTAGTAAACTTGATAACATGTCTAACATGGTTAGTCTGTGCAAACAGAAAAGGAAGAGTTAAAAAGACTTAATCATCCCGCACAAAAGAAACTGCGGCATGTATACCGGAATAGCAGAGCGGCATGCTTCCCATTTTGCATGGTGCAGACGTCGGTCATCACAGTTACCTGCCATCGCTAAGGGGAATGTCGTAACGCTACACTTAGTTTTGACTTCGAAATCATGCCTGCATTTAGCAATTATTGTATGAAAAGCATTTAAACATAACGTGTTTAAAAGTTTGGACAGTGAAACCATGCACTTACGTCAAATTAAGGATTGTAGTTCTACAAGTAAACATCGAAATGGGATTCACGCTATACACTGGTTAAAATAATCTCATTGCGCACCTATACTGGGCGTTTGACGACCATCTATCGATAATTATAAGAAATACAAGGGGTGCGGCATCTATCCCGTATGCGGCGACTCTCCCGGAGTTACCCTATATGATTATTTTAAATAGGGTCCATCATTTGTACTCAGCCTGTATTTCTTTTCTCAAAATTTCTGTACGCACAAATAAGCTTCATTTTGAAGATATTTTAGAAGTCAGATACAAACCACTCTTACCACAAAATATCAAAATACAAGAATTAGCGTGCATTTACACATAAGGTATACCAAATATGAAATGTTCAATATTATCAATTGGCACAATATTATTATTGATCGTCCGGGATAGCTTAGATGGTAGAGCATTGGCGGCTTCAGCCAAGAGATCCCTGGCTCGAATCCTTGTCCGGACATTTTTCACCCAGTTGGAAATTTACATCTGATATGATTTATTTACCAATTAGAATAATTGTGTTCAAATTAATCTAGTGTAATTACGTATCCAGCGATTTCTGGAGTTCCATTACCTGATATTTATTCTATTGAGCTGAACCAGGTTTCAGACCAGATGCTATAATCAATAAGGTTAGATTGGTGAAAAAGTTCCATCAGATTCGTCCGAGATAGCTCAGATGGTAGAGCATTGCGGCTTCAGCCAAGAGATCCCTGGTTCGAATCCTAGTCCGGACATTTCTTTTTTGCCCAGTTGGAAATTTACATCTGATATTACTGATATTATTAACCCTTATCGGCGCGGAGTAATTCTGTTTATAAACCGATGAAATAATGGACTGACATCGCAATTTATAAACGAATTTATTAGAAAATATGAACTTGCTTATTTTCATGTACATTATAATAGGGAAATCTTAGTTACATATTCTTGGTGCCGTTTGTCAGTTTTGGAATTAAAATTAGGTGTCCTCTTTTTAAAGACACTGCGCCGGTAAGGGTTAATGTATGTTTTAATATTTTCAATGGAAGTGTGTTACGTCACTTTGATAGCATTTTTATTTAAATTAGTTTTATTTTCTCGTCTGTTGAATTTCAACCGATTACCGAAAAATTTTACAAACTTCAAACATCTTTATATATAAATAAAAAAGAAAATCTTAAAGAAATTCTTTTCATTTAAAATATTTTTCCTGTTTGGGAAACAGGGCCAGTTATTTAAATTCAGAAATTACATTTAGTATTTCAGAATGTGGAATCATTAATTTTCAAATATGTCGAGGAAATTTTTCAAAACGTCTGGTTGTAATGCATTTTAATGTACGTCTGTGCCGTAATGTTTGGTTCAGAAATGAAAATATAAATATTGGACAGATGATTAGGCAGAGAAGCAGAGAAATGATGATTTAGCAAAAGAAAAAAAAATAGCGTAATACAGATTGACAAATCAGTCTCATTTTTTTTAAACGGAATAGCAAGTAATTTATCAATGAACATGCGGTGCATTTATTCTGATTATATTACACGTTGCATCTTTCCTTCAAATGTTTCACTCGAAATTTTTGACTTACGTTTTAAATATCAGTATTAAAATTTCTTCTACGCATTATCTAGAGAAACCCAGAAAGTAAATAATAAGAAGAACGAAAAATCATGCATCCAGCATAGATTATGGAATACTTTCCAACTTTATCAGAATAGTTTTACAAAACTTCACAGTTTAAACTGAAAGATGATGTAAACAATCTGGTAAACGCATAGCACATTTTACAACCAAATGTTTGGGATTACTATCAATAATCTAAAAAAACATTTTTTTCTTTTGTTCAGCACTGTATATGATCTATAGATTTGTATGTATACTAAACAGTATTTTAAAAGGTATTTCAATCAGGAAACGCAGAGCACAATAGAAAATTCCCATTCAGGAATTTCCCGCAATAAACGGAAGTGTACTTCACATCATTTGTACAGGCCTGTATATTATCTATAGATTGTATACGCATCAAGTAATATGAAAAACGTTTTTGTCTGACCCTGTACATGAACAATAAATGCTATCTATATCATATTCTGCAGTAAGCCTTGTAGAGCACCTCAGTGATATATTGGGTCGTTCGGAAAGTCGTGTCCGTTTCGGAAAATCAATTCGTACCGGAAAATTCTGCCTGGTAATTATTAGACATTAGATATCGGAATCAATATCTAATAATTAAATGACACAATGAAGTGACTTTCCTAAATGAACACGACTTTCCGAACGACCCAATATGTAAATTTCAATATGCTTAAAATGGCGTAATATCATTAAAATATACCGTAAAGCATGTTTCCCGATAGGCCGTAATGTAACAGAATTTTTGTTTAGTGTCTGTGTCAACGAACCGAAAAGGCTACGCACGTCAGTTTAAGAACCAAACATGCGATAATAAACACCAACAAGATATATATATTTCATGGAAATCCCATTATATTTACGGTAGCTAGAGAACGGGTAGACGGTAGACTGTCAGACAGACAGACAAAACGAATTCATAAACACTTTGGGCGAAATATGAATACATGCATTGGTATTATAAGTGCCAGATTTTCGACATCGAGTGAAGCATCTTGTAAAATTTAACACTCTCCGTTCAAAAAATAATAATATTTTAATGGCGAATGTATTACTCTATGGCAAACAAATAGATTCAATCTAAAAAGTATATAGCGTAAGAGGTGTGATTGATATTGGTAGTGAAAGAAATGTGCGAATTGCGCACAGTGAAACTCATTCAAGTAATCGAAAAATAAACCATAAAATGAGCTATATTCTCATTCTCACCAAACATGATGTTAACATGGTTAAAACAATAGCATATTTAACTATACCTCTAACATGTTAATCCTTTGGACTCCAGCGTCTCTTACACAAATTTTATTCGGTCTGCATCACTTTGTAAAAAGAAGTTTCTTTCAAGTACATAATTTCAGAAATGCTCTGATTAAATAAGCTAAATTTTATTTTCCTTTATTACTGGTGCCAAAAACAAATTTTGCAAAGAAAGATGATGTCGCCGCAGGGGCGACATCAGAGTGCAAAGGGTTAAAACTGGGAAAAACAATGCCTTTTATTTCTAAAATTATTCTTTAAGTATAATTTTCGATATATTCTACGTTTAGCGCCAAAATGTAAAAAATCGAGAACAAATTCAGCAGAATATTTGTTATGTGAAAAATATCGAAAAACTATTTACAGACATGTATGAAATGAGAAATAGATAATGTGAATTTGATACTTAAAGTTTGAATATGACAAGAAATATTCTTTAAAAAAGATATCTGCGCTCATTTCCTTAAAAAACAACCAATGAAGCAGAATCAACTCATTTCAAATTAAAAAGCAAATTTTACTGAGATATCTTTAATATTTTGATAATGTTTAAATTACTAATTTCTTAAGAAATGGCATATTTTCTGCACTTGATAATAATAGTGAAACAAAAATCATATTGCTTATATTTTAGTTAAAATTAATTTAGTTCCCAGCCTTTATTGAAAATATTAGTTTTAGAAACAAAGAGAGATTAGTAAACTATCATTAACGTTTGCCCCCTACCGAAAAAAAATTCCTAAGAGATTTAGATCTTTTAAAATTTACAATCTATATTTACTGCTTGTTTGATTCATTTTTTGTTTGAAGATCGTTTAAATATACTAAACAATGTCAGAAACATATATATGTTCATGTATACCGGGTAAGCCAAAAGTTCGTGAAAACTTTAAAAACTCATAAAAAAGGAAGAAATTAGGATAAAGGAATGCAATAATGCGTTCCATTCATTTGCTCTTCCAATAACAAATGCTCAATATGATCTCCGGAACATTCTACAACACAACTGTTCCGTCGTGTTTCGGGTCGTCAGCGCCCCCTACATGTGATTTTTTAACTTTTTTTTTTTGCTTCTAAAAAAAAAATTCGACTACCCTGTGAGCCCTTTCTTGCAAACCGCACTACTTTATCATAATTTCTTAATTTTTTATGAGTTTTTAAAGTTTTAACGAGATTTTGGCTCACCCGGTATATAATATACCGGGTGTCCTAAAACGGACTGTCTGATTTCAAAATTCAATAACTTGCAAACGGTGACAAATATTTTAAAAAATCTTGCAAGAGGGTTATGCATAAGGTCAAATGTTTTTTTTACAGTGATTTTCGATTTTAGTTCAAATTACAAACAATAGATAGCGCTGCGATCAATAGACGCTAAATTCAGGCTCGAATTTTGGTACTACTCCGGGACCCACTCAATACATTTTAACCATGGAACTAATAATAACGAGGAACTGACATATCCTTAAACTAGTGAAACTTCAACTCTAACCGCTATCGCAGGGGTTGTTTATCCACCAGCAAATTTATATAAAAATTTTCTGTTTATTTAAACGCATTATTATTGCAAAATTTAGGTCATAAAAAATGGTAGAAACAGATTTTCATTTTTACTGGTAGAAGTTTACTTTGGCGGTAGTTACGCACTGCATTTCCGGCATATTGTGACAACCAAGGAAACAAACTGACAGTTTTACAAGACAAACTGACACCAGTAAGAACAAATAAAAATTTTGGCCACACTGATGAGAAAAAAATTCCATGAATAAGACGCTCAAATAAGACGAAATTTCCTATTCAATTTTACTGATGGGATGTTTGCCCCGGCGGTAATGAGAAATTGAAGATACGATTTTTTAAACAGCAGCCGCCACATTGTGACAACCTCCTCAGTTACTTCACTCGCAACTGGTAGACTGTATACTATATGTCCTCTCCTTTTCATTCATAACTCCATTATTTTAACCTTCTTTTTCCACATGGAAGAAGAGAAAGGCCAAAAGATCGAGCTGGTATTTAGCGCCTATTGCTTACAGCGCCATCTATTGTTTGTAATTCGAACTAAAATCGAAAATCACTGTAAAAATCTTTTGACCTTATGCATAACCCTCGTGTAAGAATTTTTTAAATATCTGTCACTGTTTGCAAGTTATTGAATTTTAAAATCAGTCAGTCCTTTTTAGGGCACCCGTTATAAATAATGTCAATTTCATTATATTTCTATCTGAACTGCTAACACACGATCCTAGTTTTTATATATAAATTTTTAGTTTATTTTTCACATATATAAATACAACGAGGTTGTTACGAGCCAGCGCTTCTTGACGAAAACAATCAAAAGTATTTTTATGTTATCCGGCCGCCAGTGATAACTCGCCAGATCTTGTTTCTATTGGCATCATTTGAATTGCAAAACTTGGCAGAATTCATGTGAAGAGGGGGATTTAAAGATCCATTTTGAAAAATTTTAAATGATATTAAAAGGTTTTGAGGCCTCAAAATACGCAAGGTTCTATTTTCGTGTGTATAAAATTAGATACGGTGAGATATCGTTAAAGAAAAAAAATCTATGTTATGTTATCTCTTATTTAACCATTCCTGTTATTGATTAAGTTAACAAGGTTCGCACACTCCTTAGAATTTCCAATGATTCTGGCACCAGTATTAATGACAAGAAAATATGCATTAATTTTTTTAAACACAGAAGGCGCAGACCCCACCTTTATTCACAAGTTTTGCAATATTTCTCTGCAGTGAAATACTTTGAAAATACTGTAAAAATTTAGTGGTAAAGGTATGTGAACCCTGTTAAGTCTAATAATTATTAGATTCGATTAAGTGAGACTTTGGTTTTTGTATTGATATGTAATCTATTAAGTACTGATAATCTATACAGACATTTTTTTTAACTTCTAAGCATTGCACATTTTCAATTTTTATACCTTCCTATGGGAAAAAGTACTTTTAACTGCAATTTGCTTGAAAAGTGCAGCTCAATTTATTTTTCAGATATTAATTTTTTTGTCGTTTTTAATGACATTTCTGTAATGGTGGTAATTGAAGTATCCCATTTCTGTAGAAAGTAAAGGGAAAATAGTTGAAAAATAGTGGATTACTACATGTCTTTTTTGCCAATTTCTCATAACAACTGGAGAAAAAAACAATTGTAATTAAAATACGTAATATTTTGAAAAATATGAATGAATGATTTCTGATAAAACATGGAATTATTATAAACTATGTTTAATTTTGAGTATCCGTAATAATCTTACAAACAAATGAAGGCATATGAATCATTAGATAGCCGTTTTTTTTGTAGAGTCTACGACATCGCTTTTATCTGGGTTTTTATATTATTCCACGATAGTGTCGCCATATGTATACTTTTCTTGTTTAAGAAAGGATCGTAATTGTAGAATTCTCCAGCGGATTCAAATGACGTCATTTTATGGCAAATAAAAGCGTGTATTTTAAGTCTTAAAACTGAAATATGTTTTGTAGAAGCGCATCATTTTCACTCCAGCGACTTTGAAATTCTTCACCGTTGAAAATGCTTCGTATTTGAAAATAACGCAATCGAAATCATACACTGTTAAAACGCAAAGTTTTACAAAGAATTAGTGTGTCTTTATAGAAGAGCATTGACCTTCGCGTTAAAATAATATTTGTTTGAGAGTTAGACTAATTAAAATATGATGCATTTTTATTGCAACTAATTTTGTAGGTTTATTGTAAATTAATGAAACAGTTCCTTCTTAACCCTTTAGTGCGCAGCTTTGCATTTATTTAAAAAAAAAGTGTTTTGAATTTAATATATTTTTTTTTATTCGTATATACCTAATTCACACCAGAAAATTAAAATAGCAATATTTACTTTAATTAATAACAGACATTCCGTACTTAAATAAAGCGAAATTAACCATTGAAACTTTCTGGTGTAAAGTCAAATTATCTGAACTACGTAATTTCTAGAACGTCTTCGATCACGGGAATTAACACGTTCACGCCGGCGCGGTGGGTCACACTCGACTGTCTCAGAACTGCCAAATCTCCGGCTGTTTGGATACCAGTATTTTAATACAGAAAATGTTATTTTATTTAATTAGAACAACTGGGCGATTTAAAGGAACAACATTTTCTCTAAAATAACAGTGGTGTGCAAAAAGCCGGAGATTTGACAACTCTGAAACTGTCGAGCGTGACCCACCGCGCCGGCTTAAACGTGTTAAAGGGTTACAAGTTAAGTTTTATAAAACAAATAATTATATAAAATAAGGTATTTGGAGACACACTTATTAAAATATTTACTAATTTGCAATATTTTAGCGTAAAAAAAGCCCCACGACAATCGTTTTTACTTGTATTGTAGATGTGCAACAAAAGACAAGATTGACGTATTATATGCAAAATATATCTCTGATTGTTTTTTCATTATTTTTCCTGTGTAATCAACCTTTCAGAGAATCATATATATTTTTTTTCGAAACAAAATAAAAAATCGCGCATTTAAGATTTAAACATTTTCTTTCCTCAAAATTCGACGCGTTGCAACTCATAATAATATTTTTTTCTCATCGGGGGTGACACTAATTTCTGAAAAGCAGAACTCCTGCTTCCTGCTTGTCATTATTTGTTAGCTATTTATAGCTAAGTTTTTAAAGATATTATAAAAGAAATTAGCGAAATTTTTATAACTAATCTACCTCGTTTTTTTTTGTCAAAAAATTTCAATATTTATTCATTCATTCACAGCTCTGAAGCTACCAAACGACGGCTCCTGCGTCGAGCTTGTGCTCGCTTGTGATCGTCGAGCTAATTAGCTTGGTGGCTGAGATAGAGGTCTGCACGGGCCGGAAATTTCAGACCTGGTCCCGGCCCGACGAAAGCTATCTCAGCCCGGCCAGTTGTAAAAATTAACAGTTCGGGGCCCGGCCCGGATTTCTCAGTTCACGGTCCGGCCGTACAGAAATAAGTCAACACAGGCCCGGCCCGTGCAAAAACCAATTAAATTAGGCTCTGTATAGACCGACTCAGTTGATACAAAAAATTCCGATTTTTCTCTACATACAATTAAGATTTTTTTTATGAATACTACATACATATTTATGAGAAAATATTACAGTCATAGCTGTCATTATATATTAACCCTCTCGCTGCGTAAGAAATTCTTCGCGATGAGCGTCTTTTACAGAATTTTTAATCTTTATGACCGGTTCTTTAACCCTTTCAAGGGCAAAGAAATTCTGTTCGTAAACTTATAAAATAATTGACTGACACCAGAATATTCAAAGGAATTTCTTACTAAATAACAAAACGCTATTTCGCACTTTAATTAAAAAAGAAACTTTTAATTAAAATATTCTTGGTGCCAATAGTCAGTTTTGGAATTAAAATTAGGTGGCTAGACCCTCTAGCCACCGCCCCTGAATGGGTTAAAGGACAAATTTTTGACTATCCTAATCGGGGAAGATGTCCTGATTAAATCAGACAAAGTTTTCGCTAAAAAATAACTGGTGGGGACAACCAAATAATTTTAATTTGATGGGAAATTCATGCCCGAGCATACCTCGGGCTGCGCAGCGACAGGGTTAACCACCGCCCCATGAATACTAGGCCTGAGCGCTGACACAAAAATGGCGGCTGCCGAAGGCGGATTTTTTTCAGCGTGTGTACTATCCTTTAAATATTCCTACCAATAATTTTTTTTTCAGTTTCTTCCGCTTCATTTTTCTGAAAATAGAAAAGGCAGAGAAATCTTTTATAAAATACTGGTGTACACATTTAAGGGACCGTACCTACGTTAAAACAAAATCCGTCTTCGGCAGCTGCCATTTTTGTGTCAGCGCTCAGCCCTAGTATTCAGGGGGTTAACACTAGAACGCCCGGAAGGAGTGCATCCGACTCCAACCGTATGATTAAATGTCAACTGGAACTAGAAATTCTTTCATAAAATAAGTTGAATTTCGTAAAATTTCGAATAGTTACATTAAATAAATCAGTCAAATAATTTTAAATAAAAATTCTGGTGTCAAATTCTTTTATGAACTTGAGTAGAATTTCCAGTCGTTCTAGTGTTAATTATATCTGTCATTACAATGTTAAAATATGAGTTATTTGTTAGTGGCTAATGTTAAAAGATTGGTGAGATTAAAAAAAAATTTAGCGATCGCGGGCGCTCGACTAGCATAAAAGTACCCAATAAAATTAATATAATTCAAATATATTAATAATTGATAAAGTTTCAGATCTTATGAAAGGTATAACACATTAATCCTTTTTAGGCGAAAGGTGTTCCTAAAATGTTGAAATAATTGAATGACACCAGTATTTAAAAGAAAATTTATTTGTAAACAAGCAAAAGTATATTTTCGCGTACTTAATAAAATTGAAATTTTCATTAAAGTATTCGGGTACCAATGTAGCAATTAGGGATTAAAATTATGTGATGCCATAGCGGCATCACCGCCATTCAAGGGGTTACACGTTCACGCCGGTGACGATATTCATGTTTTTCGCTGTGAGACGGCACTCGAATTCAAGCTTCACTTCATGGCGGCGCGGTACTACCGCTTATTCACATACTGTATGTGATGACAAACCCCCTCATATTTATTGAATTGAACTCGAATATAACTATTTGAGTTAATTGTGAAAGTTTGATAGTTCTTAAAGATCAATCAAACTACTTGGAGACATGGTTTTACTGACGACACTTACGACAGCCTAATTTCCACATATCATTCATATGTAGACTAACGTTGATAATTAAAAGAATGAATTAAAAGAATTAAAAGAATTTGCTTTAAACTAGTTTCTAGAAGCAGCTACATTAACTGTTTGATACTTTGTATACACGGTAAACATATCGGATGCATTTTCTTGCGAAAAAACCATTAGAAAGGTAAATTCGATCTTCGGCCAACGTCTTAAAAGCGTTTAACTCATATATGACCTTTGCATAAATTTACCGATCTGGATAAACTGGAGTTGCCAAAAAAGCTTACATTTTTTTAAATGTACAAATGGCTGAAGATCGGTCACATAATGACGTCAAACAAGTAATAACGTACTGTAACCATTGTAAGGGCCAGCCAGCCCTCTGCTTAGAATGCTTTAAAAAATACATCTAAATAAATAAATAATTACGTTAAGTTTATAATATTGAATTGTTTTTACTATTGGATTTTCGAATATTCAAGCGTAGACAGTGCACGCAGCCTGATAGGACCAACACCTGCGGAACCACCGGGCAAACGGGGCGGCTGCCCAGGGCCCCGAGCCCCGAGCCTCTGTTTTAAAATATTCGAAATAACGTTACCTTGTGTAAAATAATAATATCCTTGCTCTAAATTTGTCTTTAAATGTTTTTTCGCGAAAAAATAGCATTGACTTTATTTCTTACAACCAAAGTTGGAATAATTGTTAGAGGACGTATGGATGTGAGGATCCTGAAAGTAAACGTAGAAAAAAAAAGTTTAAAAATATTTTTAAGTACAGGAGATTTTAAGAAATAAAAAATAATATACACAGTACATGGGAAAGAATTTGCATGCTAATTTTTCTCACATTTTATACTCTGTATTATAAATTATTCTATGATATAAATAATTTTTAAATAGGATTTTTGTTGGTCGAATATTGCAGTCAGAGACGTTGGGAATGCTAAATGATTTGCCAGGACCCCAAGCGACATTTTGCCAGTTCTGGATGGGACAGTTGAGTGTAACCCACTGTTATAGTTTTGTAATGTTGTGATTAAAATAAGAGATCATAAATGTTGGGAAAATAAAATGTGATGCACGCCGCATGATGGAACAGTCGAGCGTGACCCACCGGTGAAACACGTCAGTGTAAACGTGTTAAACAATATTTTAAAAAATCAAACAGGCAGTAAATACTGAACTTATATTAAAACAAACAAAACATCTAAGAAAAAGTATTCCCGTATTTACTCGTGCATAACGCGCGTCCCGTATTTTACAAGAAAAAAGTACAAGAATTTTTTTTTTTTTTTATCTCGAATATAACGCGCACCATAATTTTGACATGCAAGTGAATGTCAAATTTATTTCCAACGCCAATAAAATTAGCGCTTAAATAATGTTACTAGCGCTCGTATATAAAAGTATAGGAGTGAAATAATGATACAGCAATATTTCTATTAAATAAGACTGTTCCAGTTTTAATTTCTTCTTTCAATACATTTCGTGAATCATATGTATATCGTGTGATTACTTCCAGCAATAAAAAATTATTCCGTGTATAACGCGCACCTAGGGTTTTTGTCCTAAATTTTTGGAAAAAAAGTGCTCGTTATATACGAGTAAATACGGTATGTTTTGCTTTATAAAGGAGACTGATAAACCAATCCCTATATCATAGTTGCCAATATAACTGGGTACGCACACTCCTTAGAAATTGGAAGAAGTATAGCACTACTTTTCTCGACTTGAAATCTTTGTCTTATTTAAATGCGGGATTTTTTTATAATTTTCTGAGATTAAATAAGCTATTCCAAAATAGTAAGATGCAAAAGTAAGGATAGTATGGACACTGATATATCTTAAATTAAGTAATTTTTTATATGGATTATTTAATTTTTCACAAAAGAACTTTCATTTAAACTCTAAGTTTTCAATTTGTTTCTTTTATATCGTGGATCTATTTTCATATTTCACTATGAAAATTTCTATTCGTTGATTTTTTAAGTGCATTACTTATAAAATAGATATTGAAAGCATAAATATTTTGTTCGATCATCTATTTCCACTGAATTTTTACCGCCCTGAACCATTAAAGCAAACTTGTTTATAATGATTTTTGCTCCAAAGATGAAACGTTGAACTACAAACAAATCGAATCATTATATTACATAAGCATTAATAACTCATAGGAAAACTCTAGAAACTTTTAAATATAAATCCCCCCCACCCCCCGGAAAGACATAATTATGAAATTTGGATTTTATTTTTTTCTAGGAAATAACACAGTTGCCCATTCTGAAATCTCATTTACCTTATAGTAAAGAATCATTAATTTAAAATATGGTAAAGAAGTTTTTAAAAAGTTTTCACCGACATGTGTTTTAATAAACCTTCGTTTTGTAATGTTGCGATTAAAATAAGAGATTATAAATGTTGGAAAAATAAAATTTAACATAAAATGATAAGAAATTTAACAAAAATTCTGCTTTAAAAGTATAAGCAGAACAACTAAGAACAATTTTCTGCAATATTTGACAACCCATTTCAATATTTAAAAAATATCTTCTGTTTCACATACGACTGCGAACATACGAAACGAAAAGTAGGAAACCGACATCAGGGTTCGTACGGGTCCTTGAATTTCAAGACCAGGAAATTCTGCGATACAAGTATTTTCTTATAGAAAAATCTCTCCTTTAAATAAGGCAAATTTTCGCGCGTTTGAACTAGATTTATTTTTTTATAAAAAGAAAATACTGGTATTTGACCTTGAAAATAACGGTACCCGTACAAACCCTGAATATATGTTTATGTTAGGTGCAGGTTTTGTACCAATATTACATTTAAAGCAACTAAAGTCGCGCAATACTAACAATGGATATTGGAATCCTTTATACGGGAAACACTTACAATAAAGTGAAAATAAAATTCTTAAAGGAAGAAAAAGTTTTGCTATATTCGAAGACGCATTTCAATATTTAAAAATTATCTTTTATTACAAATATGAGGGATAACATGCGGAGAAGTAGAGTAAGGTACTGGCAAATATTGCAGCCTTATTTGCTATACTATAGATATTGTTAACGAAATGGCTAAATATTTCTCAACCAATGTTTGTGCAATACTGGTGAATTGTAGGCATCACAATGTTGGGACATTATTTCATGCTAATATTGCCAATTTTGGAAAAGATATAAAGAGGAATGGCATACGCCAACTTTCAGCGTAAAAAAATACGTCAAGTCAGACATTTATTCAAAGAATTAAATTTAATTATAATGGATATTTTTCAAGTCAGTGACCCCAGTTTTTTTTACACCAGAGGTGCCAGTATGGCCTTTTTTAAATCATTATATAATTACATTACCTTTCAAACAGGTTGACTTAAAAGTTTCGGTGAATTGTCTCGCAAATGTAGATAGTGGCAAAAAATTACCAAGACGGACATTTCAGCTTATGGTTTCTTTGAATAATCACAGATATCGAATCATATTATTGGGTCGATCGAAAAGTCGTGTCGTGTTGGGAAAATTCTTCCCGGTTATTATTAGACATTAGATATCGGAATCTGCGCCTAATAATTAAATAATATAACTGTACGAACTGATTTTCGCAACAAGACACACGGCTTTCCGATCGAACCAATACAATCGGATTTAGCACAGATCTGCGAAATCCAGGAAAACTATGTTTCCGAGATCTGTGACTTACAGAAAAACTACAAGTTTCCGAAGTGGCTGCCTATTGCTTTTGCATAGAATCGAGTATTTTGACAAAATTTTCAGCAATGAGCCGCATCTAGTCTTGTCAGGTGTCAGGCGTAAATCAGGCCTCCAAATGCTCTGGACAACACTAATTTCTTAGTTTATTTCACCATCTTTATTTGCAGATAATTCTGCCATTAGATAAGATGGAGAAAATTACTTTAAAATACTGGTGTGCAGAGCATTTGGAGTCCCGATTTCCGCGGGACACCTGGCAACACTAGCCGCAACACATCTCCTGATGTTTTAGTCTTTCCTCCTACGAGTATTTTTAAGAGACTCCAAACGTTTAAAGTTCCATTTACATTCTGGCATTATCGCACTTGGCGCTCTGTTAACAGACGTTAACCCTTTCAGAGGTTGTGGTTTGTTTATGAAACCACTTAATTTTAATTCCCAAACGCCACAATGATACCAGAAATTTAGTAAACTATTTTCCATTTAATATGTATGTGAAATATAGCCTCTTTCTAATTCTGAAATAAATTTGTTGATAAATTCCGGCGCCATTTATTTATTTCAACACTTTAGCATTGAAAATCCTTTGTCCCTGAAAGGGATAAATCATACGATCCAACAAATCAGCGGAGCGTAAACAGCCAATGAAATCTGACAAGTGTATTGATTGGTTAAAATATCTATCCCTCGGAGAACTCCTAGACCTGAGAAGGTTAGGCCATAATGTCTTCTTGAGTATGATGATAAAATATATGTTTTAAAAACATCTTTGCTCTTATTCTTAATTTTAAAATGTATATTTTATATCATAAATCCTAAAGCTGAAAAGTGAGACTTCGTATTGATAGAAATATTCATCATAACTAGAATCAGACAATGAATGTCTGAAAAAAAGTATTGTTAAAAGTAAGCACTGTTTGAAAAGAGATTTACACTTTCCTCACAGGATTTAATTGTAAAGTAATCAAGACTTTTTACTTATTTTCAATAGAAGAAAGTATAGTAATCGAAATTTTTTTCGAATTGCGGTTTTCGACGAATTTACACGTTTTAGGGATCAGAGATACCAAAAAATATGTTTATAGAAAATGTCTGTCTGCCCGTGTGTCGACATTGTACAATCGAAAACTGTATGAAATCATGTATAGAATTGAACATAATATTTTGTGTATGTTTATGTCTATGGTAAGAAGATCCTTCTTTAGATTGGAAATATTCTGCCGAAAGGGAGCGCTGTAATAGCAATTTTTGTGCCATTTTCATTATCGTACCATCTAAAAGTGTATGAAGTCATACATAGAAGTGAACCACTTTTTAGTGAATGTTTTTGGATACAACCAGCAGGTCGTCTTTCAATATGGAAATATTCCGCCGGGAGGGGGCACTGTAATGCGATGTCTGTGCCATTTTCATTATTGTACCATCGAAAAGTGTATAAAGTTTTGCATAGAATTGAAACAAATATTTTGTATATTGTTTTGGCTATGACAAACAAGTACTCCCTGAATTTGAAAAAAAAAATGCCGGAAGGGGAGGCTGTAATAGCGATTTATGCACCATTTTTCTAATTGTATCATACAAAAATGTATAAAGTTACACATGGAATTGAACCAAATTTTTTGTGTATGTTTATGGCCATGGCCAGTAGGTCCTCCTTCAATGTAGAAATTTTCCGCTGCAAGGCGTCGCTGGAATAACGACTCATGTGCCATTTTCTTTATTGTACCATGGAAAAGTGTATGAAGTTATGCATATAACTGAACCAAATTTTTTGTGTATTTTTGGCTATGGCCATTAGGCTCTCTTTGAATTTGGAAATATTCCGCTGGAAAGGGGCTCTGTGACAGCGAATTTTGTACAATATTCTCGATTTTTAGGTAGCTTTCTTTACAAAAAAGCTACCTATTGCAGCCGTTCGGAGGAAAGCGATTTCAAAAAATTTTGGTATATTTTCATCGATCATGACCCCCAGACCCCGAAACCACCCTCCGTTCAAAATTGATATATATATATATATATATATATATATATATATATATATATACAGGTTGATTCAGCTCGTCGGTGACAAACTTTAAGGATCGATAGAGCACACCTAGACGAACATTTTTGAATAGGGAATGTAGGGTCCCTGACGCGATGGTAAGGCGCTAGGCGCTTTCGAAAATTTGGGTGCCGAAATTCGAAACGTCATAAAAACTAGGGAAATGGTTAGATTTTCTTGCTTGTTGCGTCGAAATGATTCTGTTTGTTTAGACTTTCTTCAGTACCAATTTGATAAGCGTATCTCTTAAAACATGGATAGGGGGCGCTGCAGACTTTGGAGAGCTAGACAACAACTTTAAGCCCGTTATTTTGATAATTTAACACATGCTCGCCAAAGTTTATACTCTAACTTAAAGTTTGAACCCAAAAGTAGAGCCCTGCAAAAAGCGTAAGAGCCGGAATAAAATGTCAAAGTACAGGGTGGTCGAAACTCGAAGGCTCCTAGGAGATAAACAAACAGATTTCTTGACTTATGGCATGCATTTTCATGATTCTGTTTGCTGGGGCTCTCTGAAACTCAGTTGAACGGTACAAAAAGAAACATCGATAGGGGGCGCTTTGGGCAAAAAACATAATTCGTTGACATTTCGGACGCTAACTGGAAACGGGGCGCTACGATCAGTTAGAAACAAAACAAGAGAGTAATTTACTTATCATAAGAAGCTATTAAAACTGCAGTTTGTTTGTTTTTTTTAACAAACATAGCTGGTTTCAATCATGCACAATGCGCGCAATAAAATTTACATAAGGTGCTTTTTGCTGATTTATGCAAAAGATATCGTACCATATCGATATGCAAAAGATACGTAATGCGTAGACGACAACGCGAGATGACGTAGTTGTATGCGCAGACACGTCTTTTGAACGTGCGGTACCTACTTAAGCTTCGGGTTACTTGTCTGCAGATCGGTAGTAGGATGGAACGGTACACAAACTCTGAATTGGCTGACATGCATTTGGCGTATGGCGTTGCTGGTTGTAATGGACGAGCCGCTCAGCGGTTGTACGCCGAGCGTTACCCCAACAGGCAAATCCCCTGCCATGCCTTCTTCGCTCGAGTACACCAGAGGTTGTCCACAACGGGATCTTTCGACGGAGGCAGGCCTGAACGGGAGCGATCAGTGAGCACCCCCGACAACGAAGAGGCTGTGCTTAACCTGGTTGAGGACAACCCAGGTCTTAGCACGAGAGATATCGCCAGACATGTTGGCATTTCGCAAGCAACTGCGTGGCGCATCTTACGTTCCCGGAATCTGCACCCCTACCACATCCAGCGGGTGCAGTTGCTCAGAGAGCAGGATTTTGGCCCTCGAGTGGAATTCTCAAGATGGTACTTGGCGATGAGATCCAGGGATCCCCGTTTTGTAAACAGCATTTTGTTTACGGACGAGTCCACCTTCAGCCGGGAGGGAATGTGGAACGCCCACAACAGTCATGTGTGGTGTGATGAAAATCCACATGAAACCAGAAGCCGAGCAGCCCAGGAGCGTTTCTCAGTAAATGTGTGGGCCGGCATTCTGGGGGATTGCCTCATTGGCCCTTATTTGTTACCTGAACGGCTGACAGGTGGAAATTACCTGATTTTCCTGGATCAAGTGCTGCCGCAGCTTCTGGATGAGGCGCACGTACCCGAAGGTTCGCGTCGCCAGATGTGGTTTCAGCACGATGGAGCTCCGGCCCATTACACGAACGACGTGCGTCTCCATCTAAACGCAAGGTAGGGCCAGCGGTGGATCGGGCGTGGGGGTCCAGTTCACTGGCCTGCCCGATCACCAGACCTCACCTGCTTGGATTTCTTCCTTTGGGGTTACCTGAAGGCCGAGGTATACCATACACCTGTCAGCAGTGCTGAAGAACTTGTGGCGCGCATTGTGGCAGCTGCAGGGCAGATCAGAGATACTCCTGGCATTGTTGGAAACACACAGTCCTCAATGCGACGGAGGTGCGAAGCCTGCATCATGGCCCAAGGTCGAAATTTCGAGCATCTTCTGTAGTGTTATTTTTTGTAAATAAATTTCCAGTATCATTGATGTTTTTGGTCTAAATTTATTCAGAAGTGTTGAGCAGAGGTAGAAAATGTGTTTTCATTATTACTAACTGATCGTAGCGCCCCGTTTCCAGTTAGCGTCCGAAATGTCAACGAATTATGTTTTTTGCCCAAAGCGCCCCCTATCGATGTTTCTTTTTGTACCGTTCAACTGAGTTTCAGAGAGCCCCAGCAAACAGAATCATGAAAATGCATGCCATAAGTCAAGAAATCTGTTTGTTTATCTCTTAGGAGCCTTCGAGTTTCGACCACCCTGTACTTTGACATTTTATTCCGGCTCTTACGCTTTTTGCAGGGCTCTACTTTTGGGTTCAAACTTTAAGTTAGAGTATAAACTTTGGCGAGCATGTGTTAAATTATCAAAATAGCGGGCTTAAAGTTGTTGTCTAGCTCTCCAAAGTCTGCAGCGCCCCCTATCCATGTTTTAAGAGATACGCTTATCAAATTGGTACTGAAGAAAGTCTAAACAAACAGAATCATTTCGACGCAACAAGCAAGAAAATCTAACCATTTCCCTAGTTTTTATGACGTTTCGAATTTCGGCATCCAAATTTTCGAAAGCGCCTAGCGCCTTACCATCGCGTCAGGGACCCTACATTCCCTATTCAAAAATGTTCGTCTAGGTGTGCTCTATCGATCCTTAAAGTTTGTCACCGACGAGCTGAATCACCCTGTATATATCTGACCTATGTCACACTGTAACTCCCGTAATTATGAACCGATTTCGATGTAATTCGGTGTGTACATAGTACATACCAATGTCTCGACCGAGTTCGTTGGCCAGCTTCATCCGCCGTTTTGTTTCAAAATGGCGGCCATTTAAAATTTTTAAAAAAAATTAAAACTTGAAATGTGGTACCAAAAAATTAAGAATGGAAAAATATTTTTTTCTTATGTATTTGACCTTTATACTGAGATTCCGGAGCAGTTTTTGTTTCGTCTATATCTTAAAAAATGGCTGAGTTATAGCATTTTGAATTTCTAGCGTGGCTGACATTTTGAAACGTCCTGAATTTTGTCACGCGATAAAAGGCGTATTTATGAACCGATTTGGATGTAATTCGGTATGTACATAGTACATACCAATCTCTCGACCGAGTTCGTTGGCCAGCTTCATCCGCCATTTTGTTTCAAAATGGCGGCCATTTAAAATTTTTTTTTAAATTTTTAAATTTGAAATGTGGTACCAAAAAATTGAAAATGGAAAAATATTTTTTTTTTATGTATTTGACCTTTATACAAAGATTTCGGAGCAGTTTTTGTTTCGTCTATATCTTAAAAAATGGCTGAGTTATAGCATTTTGAATTTATAGCGTGGCTGACATTTTGAAACGTCCTGAATTTTGTCACGCGATAAAAGGCGTATTTATGAACCGATTTGGATGTAACTTCATTTCTACATAGTACATACCAATGTCTCGACCGGGTTCGTTGGCCAGCTTCACCCGCCATCTTGTTTAAAAATGGCGGCCATTTAAATTTTTAAGAAAAATATAAATTTGAAATGTGGTACCAAAAATTGAAAATTGAAAAAAATATTTTCTTCTTATGTGTTTGACCTTGATAAAAAGATTCGGGAGCAGTTTTTGTTTCGTCTATATCTTAAGAAATGGCTGAGTTATAGCATTTTGAATTTCTAGCGTGGCTGACATTTTGAAACGTCCTGATTTTTCTCACGTAATAACAGGCGTATTTATGAACCGATTTGGATGTACCTTGGTGTGTACATAGTACATACAAATATCTCGACCGAGTTCGTTGGCCAGCTTCATCCGCCATCTTGTTTCAAAATGGCGCCCATTTAAAAAAATTAAAAAATTAAAAAATTTAAATGAGATACCAAAAAATTGGAAAATGAAAAAGATTTTTTTTTGTATGTGTTTGACCTTAATACAAAGATTCCGGAACAGTTTTTCTTTCGTCTATATCTAAAAAAAATGGCTGAGTAATAGCATTTTGAATTCCTCTTGTGGCTGACATTTTAAAACGACCTGATTTTTGTCACGCGATAACAGGCGTATTTATGAACCTATTTGGATGTAACTTGGTCTGTACATAGTACATACCAATGATTCGACCGAGTTCGTTGGCCAGCTTCATTCGCCATCTTGTTTCAAAAGGGTTGCCATTTAAAAAAAATTAAATTTAAAATTCAAAATGAGGTATTAAAAAATTGGAAAATGAAAAAGATTTTTTTTATGTGTTTGGCATTGATACAAAGATTCCGGAGCAGTTTTTGTTTCTGAAAATTTGTTCTTTTGTTGATATCTTAAAAAATGGTTGATTTATAGCACTTTGAATTTCTAGCATGGCTAACATTTTGAAACGATCTTGTATTTGTCACGCGATAACACACGTATTCGCCTATTTCAATGTAAGAAGGCATGTGGATAGTATACATCAACACCTCGACCAAGTTCGCTGGCCAGATTCATCAGCCATCTTGTTTCAAAATGGCGGCCATTAAATTAAAAAATATATATATATTTAAAGTGAGGTGCAAAAAAATTAGAAATTGAAAAAGGTTTCTTTCTTAAGTATTTGATCTTGATATAAGGATTCAGGAGCATTTTTTGTTTGTCTTTACCTTAAAAAAATGGCTCAGATATAGCAGTTTCAATTTCTATTGTGGGTGAAATTTTGAAAAATCTGATATTTTGCATGCGACAGCACTCCTATATATTAACCGATTCCGATGTGAGTGAGCATGTGCACAGCAATTACTAAGTCTCGACCAAGTTCACTGCTTAGCCTCATCCACCATGTTGTCTTAAAATGACAGGCACTTTAAGAAATTGCCGAATTTGACAGCCAAATATAAGTTACTTTAAAGAGAAGCAGCTTGGATAAAGCTGACTAATTTCGAGAAATTCTCATTCATTATATTGATAAAAATTAGTATTGAATCTCCTATATTCGGTTTCCACTAAATTGAGCTTCGTGTGTTTGCATGATATAAGTTGGCTTTTTTTAAATAAGGATTATGAAAGCTACCTCTTCCTCCCGGCACTGGCCGGAAGGACTTTTTGTGGTTCTATTTTTCATCGGCGGCTCCTGCAGCGATAGGAACTCGCGTCCTGCTATCCCGGCTATTTGCAAACAGCTGGTGTACAACAGAGTAACGAAAATCTATTGATTTTAGTAAAACTCATGATCTCGTTTTTACTCCGATAAATTGATTGAAGCATAAATTTAAGATGAAAATCACAGTTGGTATAGTATATATATAGTAATAATAATGAAATATTAGCACCTGTAAGTACTTTTTGAAATATTAAGATGTATAAGATAGAAGAAAGTTTTAGTATTGGCACATCCAACTGCTTTAAATTCTACATATATAAATTTGCATACGACATAATTTTAAATTATTATTTTAAAATGACGAATAGAAACTTAATTACAATAATAAACAAAAATGAATTTTTGTATGTATATATAATTTTTTATGGTAAAATAAAATAATAATATAGTATTATACAAAGGGAATGCGTACACAAAGAAGTGAAATTTAATTCTAGATACTATTAGATTTTGCGGACCGCTATCATTGTACACATTCAACAATCTATTATAAAGAACAAACGTGTCTGTACGTAACGCTGACGTCATTTTAAAGGTGGCAACATCAGACGATTTATTTTAGCTTTTACTGATTTTTTTTTTTAATTTCTAAAAATCGAGCTTATTAAATTTTTAGATACTCGAGTAGGGAAAAAAATGTACTTTCAAATACCATTTGTTTGGAAACTGTATGACAATTATTTTGAAATTTGTACCCAAATGTACTCGTTTTTTATGGTTTTAAAATAATTTTCAGTCATGATTTTTTTTAAATCTATCTTTATCACGTGCAGACGATTACGCAAAATAAATCTGTTTGCACTTAAATTACCGTAATTTCCGGTGTATAATCCGCGGATCAAACAATCGTGTTTCGAGCCAGAAATTTTTAAAAATAAAATGTAACTTTTTAGATCGCAGTAAATATTTGTACTCAACTACTGAATAAAATTTCTGCGTGCAAACAGAATTGTTTGATCTGCGGATTATACGCCGAAAATTACGTTAATATAAGTATTTCAGGATTTGTGCCCAGCTTTTATCTCATAACTAAATTTAAACTTCATTATTAAATACAGTCGAACCTCGTTATCCCGATACTCTAATGACCAGAAGAAAGTGTCGTCATAAGCGGAGTGTCGCGGTAACCGGGGTTGGAGAAAATATGTTTATAAAAATCTGTATTTTTAATTAATTTAAGACAATTTTAAATTCATAACTTTTCTTACAGTTTTAAGCAGTAAAACATTATTATTAAACAAAATAAACAGAAAAGCAAAATTGAAAAGAATAAAAATAAGATTTATAATGACTTTTTTTTTTAATTGCTGCATGAAATATTGATGAATTAAGGTTTGCTTATTCCTAGATGTGCTTCTTACAATTCTTTTTTCCATATTATACAATGGATTGTGATCAATATTCGCTGTTTCACAAATGGATGTAAGATAATTTTTAATCATTTCAATGTAATGTAATGTTTCGGTTTTAGTCGGATGAAAAACGCAGTGTAACCCCAAGAAAGCACTGCTTGACCAGAAAAAAAAGACCGCGATTAGACTGATACATCTCCCTGGAGCTTAAGTGGTTTATTCATAGTGTGTGGGTTTCTTTATTCAGGTAAAGGATTGAAGCAAACTTTATCTCTATGGGTATTTTAGACAAAAAGTTTGGCTAAGACATTTTTTACCGTTTAATTTCCGTGCTTATAAGATGGATTATGAAAAATGCACAATTTTTCTAAACCGTCGGGATATCCGGAGTTGAAAATTATTCAACGACTGGAAATCTGGAGTTTATTTACATTAATATCATATACAGAAAATCGGGACTTTGAAAAACTGACGTGATAAGCGGAGTGACGTGAAAACCGGGTGTCGGGATAACGAGGTCCGACTGTATATAAAATAATAAAATTTAAAGAAAACGCAAATTTAGGACAATTAGATTTGTCAGAGACGTAATTAGATGAAATAAGAAAAAATAGATTTAACTGAACTACGCCCTTAAACATTGAAATGATCAAAATAAAAATGACGGATGTAAACTCTGATGTCTTGCCGCGAATGGCTAATGAATGACGAATTCTCCATTCTTTGGTTTACTCTTGGCACGAGTTCAATACGAAAGTATAAATTTCAAAACTTTATTTGAATGCATAAGTGCTATTTTTTATATAAAAGTGATTTTTTGTATTTGTGATGTTGAAAATAACATATCATCACATATCATTATTTATCGCCTTTGTAAAATTAAATTCTCCATTTTAAAATTTTATTTCTCCTTTCATAATTATAAACTGAATCAAAACTTCCTCTCCTTTCTAAAAAGAAATTTTTAGACTATTTCTTCTTCTCTTTTGCACTTTAGTTTTCAGTTATCCCAAGTTTACCCAAATACGTTAATAAAATAAATCAAAAACAAATCTGTCTCTCATCCTGAACTCATTAACTGTTCGAGCATATTTTCCTTCGGTTAACGAATATATATATATAAAAAAGATATTCTTTGACCATATGCTCCTGTTGTAGCAATTATTTATACACTCAGTGTTAATTTTCATTTTTATAGTCAATACAAATGATGTCTTTTCGCCCGCAAATATATACTCTGTTTATATTAAAATCGGCGTCCGGCATCTGCATTGCGGATTCTAAATGCATATTTCCCATCATTTAGCTTTGACATTCGTATTTGTACGCTGCAATGTTAAAACGCCAATCAACGGTGCTTTTGGCTAGTTTTTAATTCAAAGTTCCATTAAGTGATATATCTTTGGGGTTATAATGGTCCAGGGTACCAAGATTTTGGCCCGACACATTGGCAACAATATCTGACAAATTATTCATTCCTTCTCTGTACATCGTACTTGTAACAGCTAACTAAAAGGGTCCCTCTCTGGAACTTACATTATTCATGTCTACAGCTAATAAAGCCATCCTGTCTTAAAAATTGCAGTGTTCTTTTTGTTTTTTATGTTTAATATTCAAGGATCTATGAACCTGCATTACCAACAATTGGTACTTTAAGGAAAATAGCAATATAGTAATAAAACGTTTTTCGCTACAGATCATGGTCTACAGTATAGTATTGTTTTCGGGAACTTTAAAGAAAATATATTAAATGTAAAAAAATCTATTACAGCTTTCGACAAAAAAAAAAAAAAAAAAAAAAAAAAAAAAAAAAAAAAAAGATTTTCACTTATATTCTGTAACTCGGGTAATCGAGGCTTATCTACATGTGTATATAATAATCAAGAGTAATAGTAATAATAACAAGAATTATATATGATTAGTGCCTTCAATATTTCTAACTTTTCTACAACTTTGTAATTGCATTTGGTGCATTTGTAATTTTATAAATACGTAGCACCTGTAGTTGTCATCTGGTCCGTCCGTCTGTCTGTCCACCCGCATATAACAGCGCAAAAACAACCCAACCGAATGTTTTAAAATTTAATATATATAATCGTTGCAGAATTTTGTCGATTCATTTCAAATTTTATGTAAATCGAATCAAAACGTAAAAAGATATTATTAAACGTTTTCTTCATTCTATTAAATCCTATCATACGTCATTAATTCAATGATATCACATGATAGGTAATGATTGTAGGTTGCCACGGTGATTAGGCCTAATTTAAGATGGAGTCCTATCATTTCTGTATTACGGAATTTAATATAAATTATCGTAATAAATTTTGTATTCATGCATTTTTATAAGATTGCAACACATAGTGCACCAAGATCTGAATGTTTAAAAAATTCGTTATAGTACGCACGCACCTCATTTCCCCCGCTTGAAGTAGAATTTCCGGCTTATTTTTCAATAAATACACCTTTAAAACAGGAGTGTAAAAATCTAGGCGCCAGCGGTTAGTCTCCCACCATTAAATTTTCAATGTTACATTTCGTCTAATATTTCGACCAAATTTTTTGTAAGAATGCTAATAAAATGTAATCAAAGAAAACTAATAAAAATAAGTGGTGAGAGACTGGCCGCTAGCGCCTAGATTTTTACACCCCTGTTTTAAAAAGTAAGCTCAATAATCATTAATACATAGAGTAATTCCGGGATTTATGCCGCAATTTTTTTTAATTTGTGTATAAAGTCCCATGGTGGATATAAAATAAAAATAAAACATGCTGTGCAATTTAATTTTAAATATACAACGCGTGTACTGCGACGAAGAAATTCAAAACAAATAATTAATATTTTTTAACAATTTTTTTCTAAACCAGTACTGCGGCGTGTCACCCGTACGTTCAGGCTGAGACGCCGAACTTCTGCGGCAGTTATGCCACGCTTGTAATAAGAAAAGAATGAAATTATAAATATAAATATTTTAAAAAAATATTCATACCTGGACTATAATTAACGATGTAATAACAAAATGAAACTAAATGAGTACAATGAAACGTATTAGTAGATTCAAATTAATAATTGTTTGCCTACCTTCACTATCAAAATTATCGACTTATTTTTTTACATTGAATTTTAATTGCTATTTCAGCAATGATGTAACATCAATGTATTAGAGAGGGAAAAGAAAAAAAAGTAAAATTGTGTTTACATAATTTATTTGTTAACCCTTTCGGGACCGGCGACTTTTACACAAATTTATTCGTTTGGCACTAATTTTTTAAAAGAAGTTACCTTTACTTAAGTAATCATGAAAATGCTCTAATTAAAAAAAAGAAATATTACTTTTCTTTTTTACTGGTGCCAGAAACAAATTTTGTATGCTCTTTATGAAGGGGCTTATATGCACCTATGGTTCCGAATGGGTTAATAGACCTGTTATTTCGACTAACACAAAAAGTGTCGAAAAAGTATAGTCTTTATGTAACTACATTTGACACATGATGCAACGAAGCCAATTACACTTCCTCTTTTTTCAAGTTTTTTTATAATCGTTCCTTGCAAAGAACGTCTGCGTTACGCGTAATCCAATTTTTCATTATTATCATCTTGACTTGCATCTTCCTTGCCCTTCTAACTTTTTATTTTCCCTTTATCTCCTTGGTTTTTAGTAAACTTGATAACATGTCTAACATGGTTAGTCTGTGCAAAAAGAAAAGGAAAAGTTAAAAAGACTTAATCATCCCGTACAAAAGAAACTGCGGTATGTATACCGGAACTGCACTGCGGAATGTATCCCATTTTGCATGGTGCAGACGTCGGCCATCACAGTTACCTGCCATCTCTAAGGGGAATGGCGTAACCATAAACACAGTACTCTATTCAAACGCTACACTTAGTCTGGACTTCGAAATCATACATGCATTTAATAATTAGTGTTTGAAAAATATTTAAGCATAACGTATTTAAAAGTTTGGACAGTTAAATTAAGCACTCACGTCAAAATAACGATTGTACTTCTACAAGTAAACATCGAAATGGGATTCACGCTATACACTGGTTAAAATAATCTCATTGCGCACCTATACTGCGCGTTTGACTACCATCTATCGATAATTACAAGAAATACGAGAGTTGCGGCATATATCCCGGATGCGGCGACTCTCCCGGAGTTACCCTATACACAAACTCTATATAGATACATAAATAAAGCTCAAGAAAATGATACCAGACAAAAGTTTGCATTTTATTTTTTTAAATTTCTCTTTCTAATTTAAAATAAAAACCAGGCATGTCCAAATTAAAAAAAAAAAAAAAAAAAAAACTTAAAGTATTTTTTTATGTTATAACGTATTGTACCAGTTTTCGGACACATATTGAATGCATTGATTTAGAATATAAAAAATAAATAAAATGAAAAAACGGTTGAACTGCAGCGTTCATTTGTCTTTACCTTATTTGTTTAGAACTAGGACAAACTTTTGGCATTAGCACACCTATCATTACTTTTCCGAATAAATGCTTTTGTTTTTCTAAGTTTTTTCTTTCTTTCAAATTTATCTTTTTAATCTAAATTTTTTGTTCTCCAAAAGATTGAATTCCAAAAGATAACTTTTATGAAATTGTATTGCACAAAACTTTTAAAAATGATGCTAATTTCATTAAAAAATATTTCACTCTGAAAGATTTTAGAACTGGAATATTTGTAGAACCGTGTGTCCTAAATGTTCCCTTGCCCCAACTTAAAGAACTCGTTGTCCGTGATTTTTTGTTGAAAATATTAAATTTAATCGCCTGCTGATCATTGCATCAATTCTTGAGTTTTTATCGTTTGGTTCTTTTCGCGCTCAACTGGTCCGAGAATAAAGTTCCATATTATTTTGTTTTTCATAGTGAAATGAGTTTATCGCTCATTCAGAGAATTGCGCTGCTCGAAACTTATTTTTAATATGAATCGTACGTAATGTAAATCCAGCAATTAGTTGCATTGTTACAAGTAAATGAACAAAATTCTTGATTTCAACAATATGATGCAACATGCCATACAAGGATGATACCATGGACATGCTTGGAGAATTTTTTCGGCGATCGACTCATCTCAAAAAATCTTTGGCCACCTGGATTCCCTGATCTGAGCATCCCGGACTTTTTCTCTATATTAATATTTAAAGATGGAAGTTTAAGTAAATAATCCTCAAACAACAGATGATTTGGAATATGCCGTTACTTAAAGAATAAGTCACTCCCAGCCTGTTATAAAGCGTTTCTATAAACATGCGCAAACAAGTTCAACTTTTCCCGTCTAGAAAGGGATCGACACTTTGAACATTTATTATAAATGTAAGTTCAAAATTTTTTCGTTCGTGATGTTAAAAGTGGCTTTTATCATTAGCATAAACGTAATCGTTTTTATTTTTTTATTTTTTTTTTTTTTTGTGAATTATAAATACATATGTCGCAAGTACGGGAACTTTTATGACACTCTATAATATACCCGGTGTCCTAGAATCGACTGATTGAATTTAAAATTCGATAGCTTGCAAATGATGACAACTATTAAAAACATTCTTGCTGGAGGGTTGTGTAAGATGTCAGGTTTTCCTTTTTCTGTGATTCTCGATTTTAGTTTAAAGTAGCAGCGATAGATGGTACTGCAAGCAATAGGCACTAAATCTGAACCTGTATTTTGGGCCCACCCTTCTCTCAGTTTTGATGCGAAAGAAGGAGGTTACATATATGGAGTGGACTTCTACGATCAAAATTACATTGGCGACAAAAACACTCCATATATTTAACCTCCTTCTTTCGTATCAATAGTGAGAGAAAATAAATGCCAAAAATTGTGCCCAGATTTAGCACCTATTGCTTTCAGCACAGTCTATCACTGCTATTTTAAACTAAAATCGAGAATCGCAGTAAAAAGTCTCCTGACATCTTGCATAACCGTCCTGCAACATTTTTAAAAATCAATATCACCATTTTTAAGTTATTGAATTTTAACATCAGCCAGTCTATTTCATGACACCCGGTATATTAGTTTTATAAAACAGAAAGCTAAGCTAGCTTTAAAATACTGATTTACATTCTGTTCATGAGAGATTTTTAAGTAATTTTAACAGAGTTCTCTGCCTTGCTTACTTACACAACAATTCCATGAGAAAATACGACATATCAAAATATAAACTATGTCTTTCCTTTCATGGTTTAACACGTTCACGCCGGCGCGGTGGGTCACACTCGACAGTCTCAGAGCAGCAAAGTCTCAGTCTTTTTGGATGCCAGTAATTTAATACAGAAAATGTTGATTTATTTAATTAGAACAATTGGGCGAATTAAAGGAACAACATTTTCTCTAAAATAATAGTGGTGTATAAAATGCCGGAGAGTGAGTGCCGGAGACTTTGAGACAGTCGAGTGTGACCCACCACGCCGGCGTGAACGTGTTAAAGCAGGGATGGCCAACAGTGGCACGCCGCATACTACCGTAATTTCCGGTGTATAGCCCGCGGATCAAACAATCGTGTTTCGACCCAGAAATTTTTAAAAATAAAATGTAACTTTTTAGATCACGGTAAATATTGGTCTTCAAATACTGAATAAAATTTCTGTGTCCACACTGAATTGTTTGATCTGCGGGCTATACACCGGAAATTACGGTACTAATTTTTTAAAGAAATAGCCGACTTCGTGAATCTCAGAGATTCGATGATTATATAAGGCAATGATTACTATAAAATTTTAGTGGTGTATAGTGTGCCACCCCTGGTTTATAGAAACAGAAGAATTTAACCTTGAGGGAAAACTGTGAAGTAATTGTGTCTTGTCTCTGTCGTTTCAAACAATGCGAAATTCCAAACCATACAAATTATACTATATTAGAGCCCCCAAAATTATTGCACGAGAGAAGAAGGTATAAAAGTTGGAGGTATTTCAAGAGAAGAAGGTTTTACGTACCATATAATTACACCTTCTAAGGCAGAAACCTGTAAAAAACAGAAAAATTTCTCATCTCTTTAGATCCGTTTTAGCACGTTTTTACCATACAAGGTATTGCTTGTACCCAAGAAGCTACATTTAAAAATTAGTCTTCCAGCACAGAAAGTTGACTACGCTTATGTGTTAAGTGGTTATAGAATACCTAAGATCACATTTACAAAACTAATGGCCGTTCAAAAAGTAAGTTACACTTGTTCCCCCACAGATGGTAGCATAGCGATACTTGTGCCGTCGGTATTTGAGTTCCACGTTTTCCAACGGAAGCAATTTCATTCGGATAGTGTCAATCGTTGCTGCCTTGTACCAGAAGAAAATGGCGTGTCAGCTGGAAACGTTGCAGAACGCGTAAAAGTGCGTTTTTTGTGGGCAAAACGTTTCACGAGTTCAGAAATTCATCGTGAACTATTGAAAGTATATAGGCCACATCCAATGTCATCTCCAGCCATTGTGAAATGGTGCCAGTAGTTGATTACTTAAAGTAAAAATTCCTTTTCAAAAAGTTCCGGGCTGAAGTCGAAATTTCGCTTTAAAGTGGAGGCCAAACTGGAAACCCTGCAACAGGTGGGAGAAATTTGGATAAAATAATATTTGGGTGGAAGACAAGTTTCCAACGATGGCCAGGTTCAGACAACTTATCTACAATGACTCCAGGACAGAGGAGTTATTTTATATTGTCATAGCATTGAACTATTACTGCAACGTTCCGACAAATGTCTGCAAAGACTGGAAGATTACGTAGGAAAATAGTGCTGTGTATGTGTGTAATATAGTATTTTACGCACTTAACAATCAACTGTTATGAAGGGCATTGTTAGAGTGTAACTTACTTTTTGAACACCTCTAGTACATTTGTTCTGATTATGGACACCGCTCCCTAAATATTAGGCCAACGCTCTGAATCAAATATGGCGGCTGTCGTAGGTGGATTGTTTTAAAATTTGTACGGTCCCTCGAATTTTAATACCTGTATTTTTTAAAGTATACTACACCTAATTTTTTTTGCTATTCCATAAGTCGAAGAATTCTTTAATAATGTCTGCTATTCAAGTTCAAGAGGCTGTACAAACACTTACATAAATCCGCCTACGACTGCCGCCATTTTTGCGTCAGCGCGAAGGCGCAGTTTTCGGGGAAATGAGGTAGGAGGAAATAAATATTATAGCAATTATAACAGGCGTGTTCTCTAAAAGAAATCTCTAAATTATTCATCAGTAATATATATAAAAGGAAAAGATTCGTCTTTTCTTTTAAATTACAACCGAAAATGTTTGTGAAAACAATATTTGTCAAATCCCACATTAATTTGCATTTCTAGAAAACAAAATAATTGGTGAATTTCGATGTCCAAATTGTCAAAGATATATTTAACTTATTTTAAGGAATGTCATAAAAATATGCCATAAAAGTTTCGAAAAGTTATTTGAAATATAACTTTCCGAAACATAAAATAAATTTAAGTTTTACGCATTATCTTCGATATTATAATTAATTTTTCGAAGAAATAAACATTCGATGCAGCGATATTTGCGATTCCGGAAATGTTTTGGAAATGTATGTGAAACAGAAATGTCAGATTAAGCTATTCGGAAACTGACAATTAAATATGACAAAAGTTTTACGTTAGAAATTATTATCAACTTCTTGACGGAGAAATGTTTTCAATAATGTAAGTGTGTTTTTGACTCATAAAACACTGAATGTTCGAAATTATATAGTAAGTGTAAAAGAAATTTTTTTTTTTTTTTAATTGCACTCGCTTATAAATGGTTATTTCTATAACCACGGTTAATTGATAGCTGCCAACTTTTACTCTTTTTTGTTCCCACTAATTTTTAACGAAAGTTTTTACAGTATTTAATTGCTTTATTTTTGGGATTGGATAAAGCAAAATTTACTCCTAAATTTTAGTGGTAAGAGAAAAGCATAAGTGTTGGCAACTATGGGTTAATTTCATAACTGCAATTCATGATTTTTTTCAAAAGTTTTACGTTAACATCATGAGAGTCTAGTTTTAACCAATATTTGCATCAGCAACTTTTAATTAAATTTTACTTTTATGATATTTGGTGGAAAAGAGTTGTAAAATTGCTTTTCCTTATTTTTAAATATTTTTTTTCGAAAATCTCAGTGTAAGCTCAACATTATAGAATTGCAATTATTTGTCCCCAGAAAGTGTTAATCCTTTTTGACGCAGATTATTTCTAATCGTAAAATGATGAAGTGATTGATTGGTACCAGAATTTGTAAACGAATTTCTTCCCAAATAAAAACTTGTATTTCTAAACTTTTATTACATGAGTAAAATTTTACTATAATTATTTTTGGTGCCGTTTGGCAATTTGAAATTAAAATTAAGTGGTCCCACCTTGCGACCACTTCCCTTGAAAGGGTTAAAATACGTTAATTTGGCGTGGACACCACACCCGATAGTGGAAAATTCAGCTATTTATTTTACGATTGGTAGAAAGCGCGAGCTAGAGAATTTATTTAAATATATATAGTATACATATATATTTCTCTTACGTAGCGCGAAAAAAGGCTGAATTTATAACTTGCTATTTGGCAACAGCCACAGCGACGTTTCTCTGTGGTTAAGTTACGGTCACATGTCCCAACCGGCTCAGCAAATCAAAATCCAGACAGAATCTTTCTTTCAACACAAACCGTTTGAGCGATGCATGAACGACAATTGCTATTGGTTCGTTTTACGGTGACGTGAGGAATTCAGCGAATCAGCTTTTTGATCCAAGATTGTGTTAAGACACAAGCGTAAACGCTTTGTTTACAGTTCGCTAGCGTGATACGTAGGATCTTTTATAGCTTCTTATTATAGTTTAAAATTAATTTAAGCCGAGATTTTCAATACTATAGGCAAAATGAAACGAGAAGGATCCCATCTGACACTAACATGTCATTTAAATTTAAATGGCGTTAATTTCCAGTTCGCTTAGCTTTCTCAATGATGATCAACAAGTCACAGGGCCAAACTTTTGATAAATGCATTTTTATTTACATTTCCAACAAAAATTTTCAATTACTTTTTTATGAATTATTTTTCACTTCAAAAATTTGTAAATTTAATAATGTAAAAATGTTTTATACCCACTAGCAGCACCACCTAAATGCATTTTTATTTACATTTTCGACAAAGTTTTGCATGACTTTTTGTACATTAAAAATATTTGTAAATTTAATACATTTTAATGATTTATGATAGCACTCATTCTGGCTAGAGTTGGCACAAATACTGGCGAGCGTTAACGAGCAGGGGGCTGAGCCCCCTAGTATATAGAGGAAAAGGTCCAAATACCGGCTACCACTTTTGTTTTCAATCTAGGTCATAAAATTTTCAAAATTAGTAAAAGTAAAAGTGACAGCAGGGTACCTTGACATGTTTTACAACTGTTTAGAGAAAAAAAAATCAGTTTAAAAGGCGTTTTATGTTTATTAAAAGCAAAATTTCGAAAGTCTTCAAATTTTGAGTTTTGAAAATTGGGTCTAAATACCAGCTAAGTTTTTTTTCCAAAAGATCATACAAATATAAATAATGACAATTATTAAGCAATAAAAATATTATTTTAACAAATTTTATTGATTAATAACATTTCTTATGCACAGAAAAAATACGTAAGTTTTAGTAAAGAAGCATTTTGGCGAAATTTATAAAATTCTTAACGACTATCTCTCACAGTCTTCTTTCCATTATGTTTCTAGTTTTGTTTTTTAACGTGTAAAACAAAATAAAGCTTGCTGTTTGAAATGAGAATTATTTTATCTGAAAAAATCACAAACAATATCACTCTCTGTGTCTGTGCAGTCGCTATAGGCCCACATATCGCATTCTTAACACTGAACCCGGAATACCATCCTTCATTATTGTCCGTCGAGAAAGCACCCATGCAGAAGACTCAAGTTGCATCATATCTTCCTCTGTTGGACAGCTTCATTTTTCACTTTTTTAACCATTTCAGGCTCAATGAACTTCTGTTGCTAAAATGTTAAAATATTGGATATACACCGGTATTTATGAACAACTTTATATGAAACTAAGTAAAAGCTTTTCTTCGCGTACATTATATAAAACGAAATTTAGTTCCTAAATTATGGTGTGAATGTGGCATTTGGGAATTAAAATTAAGTAGTATTTAACATATACCGTTGCCCTTCAAGTGGTTAAAATCCAATGTCTGCCCTTTTCTCCTGTTTTCCTACGACATTATTTTTTCTTTTTCTTCATATTTATTGCAGGCAATTTTGGAGTGTCTTTCAGCGCTTTTTTGTGAAGTGGTCCTGTAACCAGTGTCGCTCCTGAAGAATTACGGCCACGGTTGCTTTTTTTCATGCTGCGAAATGAGACTGGAACTATTTCTGAACCATTTAAATTAATTTATTAATTATGGAACTACTTAAATTATTTTATTTTCCTCCCCTTCAAGCAGAGCAACCGAGAGAGGTCCAAATACCGGCTAGCCAGTATTCGGACCACTACAATGGTTAAGTTAAAACCGATATTACTCCTTCATATAATAAAATACTAATAATGTGCGCGCGGCAATTGAGAGCTAAATATGTCTAGAAAATAACTTAGTCATCAATTCAAGCCAATATACGATCAGTATATATTTTTAAAAAAAATGAGAAACACATATCTGAAAAACTTTTGACGTGCGAGATTACGTCGTTCCGACACTTTTGCTTTTACTGTTTGTAAATGAGACAGACTTCAACGATGTACTTTTCGTAAGTTTCTTCTCTAAATTAAAGTTACAAACTCTACCTATCGACGCTAGGCTGCGCTGCGCTCCGTTCTCAGAACACCTAGTAGCCGGTATTTGGACCTTCTCCTCTATATATTATCTCTATATACCTCTATAGCTCTGTTTCTTTTTTAAGGTATGGAAGAAAAAAACAAATTTTAAACAATCTTTTTAGGATTTCTAAATTGATTTCACAACGGATAATTATAACTTAATTAATATTACATTGAGTAAAAAGTTTTCCGCCAAGAAGAGATACCTTCGCGCCAACAGCTATCATTTGTGTGGTTGTAATCCTTTCCACAAACCAATTTTTGCATTTGAAAGCTGAAAATAGGAACTATATGACTGTGTAATTTGTTTGTTAAAAATTTATTATCTTGTGCTTCAAAAAAGTGTTTAAAATGGAGCTATCACGTCAGCAGATCAGAACGATTATGTACTATGAGTTCCGTAACAAACTCAGTGCGACTGAATGCCACAGAAAAATGTGTGAAAGTTTAGGCATCAATACTGTTTCTAATGTTACAGTCAACGTTTGATTTCGGAAATTTAGGTCTGGGAATTTCGACATTGAAGATGAACTACGTTCTCACCGCCCTATTGAAGTTGATTGTGAACAGTTCAAGCAAATCTTTAATCAAGACTGAAACGTTTCAACAAGAACTATTGCGTTAGAGCTCAACGTTTTCCAAAAAACAATAATTAACGCCCTCAAACGCGTAAATCTAACGTTTAAGTTCAACCACTGGGTTCCTCACGAATTTACTGTTGAAGACAAGAGCCAGAGTAAAAACTGTTGATTGGTTCTTCTCAGAAATCAAAGGAAAGAAACCATTCTGGACAGAATTGCAACCTGTGATGAAAAGTGGGTGTATTGCAACAATACAAGTCGTAAAGAAGGGTGGTTAGCACACGGGTAACCAGCAGGCTCGGTTACAAAACGTGCCCTAACTAACAAGAAGGTGCTTCTCTGCATCTGACGATATAATCGCCGGATTTTGTACAACGAGAACTGAAAAGCGGACAGACTATCAACAGTGTAATATACAGCAACATGCTAATCAAAGTTGGTGATGCCATTAGCGAAAAACGAAGAAACGAGTTCAGAAGGAAGGTGGTTCTCTTTCATAAAGGTAACGCACGGCCACATGTTAGTATGATGGCCGGCTGGACGCTCTACAAGCTGGAGCGGGATTTCATGCAACATCCACCATACAGCCCCGACATTCCCCCTTCAGATTTCTATCTCTTTTCACATCTGCAGCTGCATCTTGATGGTGCAGTCTTCAGTTCAAATGAGGAGGTTCTAAATGAGGTCGATCTCTTTTCGGACTCGCGCACACCACAATTTTTCGCAGAAGGGATTGAAAAGTTGCCAAAACCTTGGCAGACGATTGTACATTTGAACAGAGATTACCATTCTCAATAGCTTTAAAATTTTTTGATGTGCATTTATCATTTTACAAAAAAAAAAAAAAAAAAAAAAAAAAAAAAAAAAAAAAAAAATTGGCGGACAATTTATTACTCAACGTAATATGAAACTATCAATTTTTTTATAGTGTATTTATTATAAAATATATTACACTCTTTATTTTATTTATATTTTCTACTCTATATTGTTTTAAATATTCGTTATTACAGCATCACAAACCATTTGATCTTTTCTTGTGAGCGCGGTTTGGCGCATAATTAAATTAATTGTTGATATAACTCGTATAGAACTGTAACAACCATAAGAACTATTTGGTGATTATTATCTTCGGTGGCTAACGAAAATATTATTTAAAATTAAAATTAAATTAATTTGTAATTATGTTCTAGAAGCATTAAAATGTTTTATTGCCATCTGAAGCACAACTTTATACGTAGTTTTTACAATATTAGCAAATCAGGAAACAAAATAAAAATAGATTGCGAGGTTCCATCTATACAAACAAAATGTGCGCTCGCACCTCCATGTGGCCTCGTATCAACCTCAGGGCTCCAAAATGGTCCGCCAACTGAATACCAATATTATTTTAGAAAAAAATTCTTTTTAGATTTTTCTTACAAACCGCCCCGTAATCACCATTCTAGCGCAAAACCTACCATAAAATTTTCTGTTAAAATTTATTGGTATACAGTTGGCGGACCATTTGGGAGCCCTGCAACCTGGCTTCGATGAAAGAAGATGAGCAAGCACCTGGCCGAGGACACTCTTCCAGTTTCAAAAAAAGATCAAAGCGGGGTCTTTCACGGGTGAGGGTCAGGGTTCTCGCTGGCTTTTGACCAACATGAGCGATTTGGCGAATGAGAAATAAAAAACAGTAGCCAATTGAAAAAAATGTTACCAAAATAGATTCGGCGTGAAACACTGAAAAATCTATCTTTAACCCCTTATTATATTCCTTTTTTCAATATGTTCTAAGATAACCTAATTTTCCAAATTGCTTATACAATAGAAATTCGGCTATGCGCTACAGAAACTATTAAAAATAAGTAAATTCTAAATATCTCCTGAATGTGCGATTGTTTCAGCCATACTTTTAACAGTCTAAATAACAATTCAAAACAGCGATCTTTGATTTGCCGTTTTAAAATATACACTAAAAGCTATTATCAGATTTTGACTCTAACCGATAGAAAAAATTTACCGGTCAATTATACTTTGCATACAACTAATAAATAATATAGTAAATGGCTAATTTTAATGCCGCATTATAGAAAAACTTCTCGCTATTTGGCGCCTTATGCGAGTAATTTTGATTGTGTTTTTACCGGCGAGATGCCGGCTCCTAGACATAGATTAAATGACAATAGAGAAATAGCTTCCTGTTTCTTTGATACACACACACAAAAAAAGAGGAAAAATTGAGCATTCGCAATTTGGCGAGTCTGACTGTTCGTTTACTCGCCAAATGAAGCATTTTGTCGCGATTTGTCGCAATGGCGAGCGGCAGCGAAAACCCTGGCGAGGGTTACTGATGACGCCACATGTCCGGTCTGGAGACTATGTTTCCATAGTACCTGCACCTGGTTAGGTCATTCGCAGTAGCATCGCGCGGATATCAACAACTCACTCAAGATGTTGAGAGGCAGAGCAGCTGAGTCTTCCTTACGTGGATGAAAGGACTGGGTATCACAAAAATGACTAATGGAATTTAAAATTTAATAACTTGCAAACGGTGACAAATATTTAAAAAAATTCTTGTAGGAGTGTTATGTAAGATGTCAGGAGTTAGTTGTATGCTGCGATTCTCAGTTTTAATTAAAAACAGCATCAATAGATGGCGCTGCAAATAATAACCGCTTAATCCAGGCTCGATTTTTTGGCCTCTCAATTCTTCTATAAAAGGAGATTAAAATGTATTGAATGGATCTCGAAGTACTAAAAATCGGATCTGGACTAAGCATCTAAATGTCGCAGCGCCAGCTATTGTTTGAAATTCGAACTAAAATCAACAATCTCAGTTTAAAAAATCTCCTGATATGATACATAACCCTCCTGCAAGAATTGTTTTTAATATCTGTCACCGTTTGCAAGTTATTGAATTTTAAAATCTATCAGTCATTTTTTGGGATAGCCGGTAGGTGGCCATTCTAGTGACAGATGAACAAGCTGGGAATAGACGGTGCTACAGTGTACGCACGATGCGGGGGGATTCATTTCCCTATCTTTTTTATCTATCTCTTTAGGGTCCATCGACAAATGATGTCAGGCTTGGAGGGGGGTTCATGAAATTGTGACAGTTTATGACAAGGGGGTGGGGGGGAGTAAGAAGAAATGTGACATCACACATTTTGGTTAAAATAAAAGCATTAAAAATCAGCAGATTAAATTTTAAAGTTATTTTGAAATTAAAGTATTTTGTGTTCATGCAGTAAAGATAACATTTAAAGCCAAATATATTCAATTTCATTTCAAATTCCAAAATACTACGTTTTTTAATTGCTCTTTCAATTAATATTTTATTACTATTGTATATTATGTTTTTTTTGTTGTAAATCTTAATCTTATTTCATACAAAATAAGTACACCAATTATTTTTATTATTATGCTCACAAATGTCATTAAAACACATAGTTAAAAGTTTCAAAATAAAATTTGAAATATGATCTATAACATAGTACTTTGATTTTGAACTGCAAGTATATGTTACGTAATATAGCGTGACATGTGACAAGAGGGGGGGGAGGGGTATGGTGAAATGTGACACTTTGTGACAATGGGTGGAAGGGGGTAAAAGATATTGAAAAAGTGTGACATCATATATGGATGACCCCTATATTTGAAATTTATTTTTGTGTTATCTGTCCGCTGGCTTAAATCACAGAGGTAGTCTGTTCATAGCATAGATTAAAATACAAGATCGGACACTCCAATAGAGCGTAATGGTAATTCGATTGCGATCACAGCGCTTTTAGTGACAATGGGGAAAAAACTTACCATACTTGTAATATTTTCGTTATTGAGCGTCTACCTTATTGTGATCTTTCTTTTTTAATGTTGCATGTTTACGTTTTAAACAGAATATTACACCGATACCTGAACATAGAATAGAGATTCAATTCTATATATGTGATATCTATTCTATGTTCATGCACTGATATATATATATATATATATATATATATCATACATGATGGGTGAACGATTTAAGTGTAACGAAAAACAAGCTAAAAATTTCATTTTGAATATTACACGTCAAGTAAATATGATATAATTGGATTTAAAGGTACATAAAGCGACGGTGTAATGTAAAAATATACGAAATATTGCATGCTACAAGTCCCAGAAACTTTCATAAATACTCTCATTTGGTAGAAAAAATTTTACAGACGATGTTTTATTAATTTATGAAGTTTAATGTATTAAACAATCATTACAATAATTTTTAAAAAATTACACATTTTCACTTTCTAACAGATAAAATAAAATGATTGTTTTTAATCTAAATAACATACAATCAGTTCAATAACATTTATGATATTAACATATAGGGAATAATAATAAAATTATAGATAGCGAAAAATTCCTTTTTTCAAATTTTTAGAATTATATAAATCTAAACGTTAAAATAAAGCAAAACATAGAGATACTGATAAAATTGTATTCGATGTGAACAAATTAACACAATACCCGAATTTAATTTCTTACAATTTTATCTTATTAACTTACATATTTACGTTTTCAACAATATTTCCTGGGGGTTTTCTTTTATAATTATCATTTTGTAAGTTTAAGCTGAACAAACAAGTACAAAGAAAAAAAAGCGACCCAGCTAAATAAATCAAAAATAAATAAAATCTCGTCTGCCTCTGGTTCATTTAGGAAAGAAAATATATTCAAAACATAGAGAGTAAACATATTTTATCAACATAGATAAATTTCGGAGACTTGTTAATTCTTCCCCATTGTCGGTAGTGACACCAGTACTGTTGCCATTACAGATTTTGCAGCAAATGTCCTATCTTGTATTTTCATCTATGGTTCATAGGGGATCCTCAGTTCCGGTTGGTGGTAAAGCAAAACTGTAGTGAGGTGATCCTCAGTAATCTGCGGAAGTGGTTCTCTCCTGTGAGGTTCCACGTAAGGAATCGATTATATGACGGTCCTTGCTGCAGGACTGGACCTGTTTCAGCCCTTTTCCAGGTATTAAGTTAGATTTGTCGCAGTTTCCGGACTTCATTTAAAAACCCGTGTGGTGTCCAGAATTAGACAAGAATGTGTAATGAAAGATTTGCATGCAAAAACCATGTAGAGCTAAATAAAAGATTGTAAAAAGAGATAACTGTTTTCATTCTTTTTATTAATAGCCACAGAATAGCTTTTATTTTCATTTATTGTATATGTATTATTACATAAAATTCTAGGCGAGTGTAATTATGTGAGATAATGGAGATTATACATATTTTAAATTATTTATTACTCTTATCCACTCAGATGCAAGCAAAATTTACAATTAAGTTTTTATTCAGCCAGATTTATCTAAAAAAAAAAAGATTTCAATTGACACTAGCTAGTTTTGGTTTTATCACGCTCTCATTCTTTTTATGTCATACAGGATAAGTCAAAATGAATATAGTGATTACAAACGGCTATAACTATTTAATGGAAAAGAATTTATTGATAAGAATAACACAGAATTTAGACGGAACTTCAAAATTTCATTACAGAAGGCTCAGGTGCTATGAAGCGGAAGCCTACGCATGCGCTAGTTCTTCGCAACGACAAGAAACCTGTTCATTGCGGGCGTCTCATTAGTAAAAATGGCAAGTACCATGCAGAAAACATTCTGCATGTTAGAATTTAACAAATGTATTGGCCGCGATTTTGTTCTATGAGGTTATGTGACAGACAGAGTATATGTGCCTACCATGCACAAAACAATTGAAGAACTCAAAGTACGCATTTGTAATGCACTTGCATCGGTGACTGAACAAATGCTTCAGAATGTATGGCGTGAAATAGACTACTGAGTAGATGCTATCCGTGTGACCAAGGGAAGTCACAAAGAACATCTATGACGCATGTATACAAAATTTTGAAGTTCCGTCTACATTCTGTGTTAATCTTATCGGTAAATTATTTTCCATTGAATAGTTATAGCTGTTTGTAATCGCTATATTCATTTTGACTTACCCTGTATTAAACTATTAGAAAAATAAAACTTTGTTAAAATCACAATAAAATACAAAATAACACACAGGACGCGTATTGAGATAGAGATTGTAACAGCTGGTATCAGCCAAACTAAGCACGTGTCCGAAAGCGGACAAAACCAAAAATGAACAGAAAGGGCAGCGAGGAGAAATTTCAAAGAATCCTCCTCTCTGCCCTTTACCTTCATTTGTGAGCATGTCTGCTTTCGAACACGTGTTTATATTGGCTGATAACGGGCTGTAAAAATTCCAATCCCAAAACGCGTCCTGTGTGCCATTTTGTATTTTATTATGATTTTAACAAAGTTTTGTTTTCAAATTTTGATTTATCGCCAGTTTTTCGGTGCTGTTTCATCTATACTAAATTATATTCAATGAGCCAGAAATGTTTTCGGTAACAAATTTGTTTTAAAAAGTTATTATTTAATTGACTTAATCATTATTTTCGTACTGAATTTGTATTACATACATTATTCTATTAAGATTGTTTAACTAAATTTCTAGTTATATATCACATTATTAATGAAAAATAAATTATAAAATCAAAATAAATCAATACATCCTACAATTCAAAGGTGATCATGAAAAGTTTTGTATTGGACAGCGTACAAAAATAAATGTTTGTATTTAACCCCTTAACGCTCGAATTAAATTACGGTTTAAAAATTCAAACTGCTTATTGGCACCACTTTTATGAAAAAGAAATGCTCATGTTATTTAATGACAGGTAAAACTATACTAAAATATAGCCAATTTCCCTATTTTATAAAACTGGTGGGAATCAAACAATCTGAGTAAAAGACAAAGCCCGAGAATATGACGGGAGCGAGAATTAAGTGGTTAAGCATAAACGGAGATAATAAATGAAACAAAATATTAAAACTAATACAGATGTACTAAATTAAAAATTTTATAATGAAGATACTTATAGTCTATAATTAGCACGTTATGTCAAGCGTGGTTATTTTATGTAACTGCCCTCCATATTTGTCTGACATCTTGATGATCACATGAGCAGTTTTATAGAAGGGGGCAGTAGTATCATAAACACTAGAGGATAACATTTCTTTAACCAGTATAAGTATAAAACTCTTTATAACTTGTAATAAATAATCTTTATTTGTTACTTTAGAATGTAAATTTTTATTTTGTATAGTAAAATATCTACAAATAGTTTATCATTACATTTAAATGTCATCCAGAAATCAGTGCATGAAGTCGGAGACAAGGGACAGATGTGACAATTTGAATATTTTAAATATTATTGGAGTAAAATTTACAGTTATTTTCTAGGATTTTGTTTTTGAAATTGTAGAAAGGCATTTATAGTTGACATTTTATGCTAACTAAAATTTTATAAATGATATAATGTATCATATAACCCCAAGTGACACAAATTACCCACTTATTGGAATTATATCCATATATTGAAATTATATATTGCAAAACATAATTTAATTAATAAAATTTTTCATACCAGAAAAAATTAACAGAATAATTTTTAATAATATTACTTTAAATTAATTTGGTGATTTGGAGTTTAGTTCAATTTTCAATTCACGATAATCTGCTAATTGTTTATGGCAGATCAATAATAGCCCAGTAAATTTAGGCCAAAAAGGGGGTCGATAGCTAAAAAATTCATAATGATCTAAAATTTTCAGGATTAGCTCCTGCATAAGTATAGAATGGATCCTGAAAAGCCTAAAAAAATTCGTTGTCGGCTTCCTTCCAAAATGGCGGATCAAATGTGGTCGCCAAATAATTGCGCCTTGTTGGATGTTTTTCTGCATATTTACGTCAAAAGTGAATATTTTTCGCTTTTAAGGAAACCAATGCAGTCAGCAAGTATGCTAATTTGAATATGAGCTTAGGTTTATAAAATAAAGAAATTATAAATGTACGGTAATACGATTTATTTAAACTGAAATTATTTTTAAAACAATAAAAATCGTTTTTTCCTTTGGAGTTTTCACCTACATTTTCACACACATGCATTTTTTCAACAAAAAATGCAGATAAGAATAAGAATAAAAGGTAGTGAATGAAGATATTTCCTACGCATGCGCTCCATACAGACATGGGAGGGGGTTGGAGAGGAATGTGAGTTTGCTGACGCCGGCTCTGCTCACAGTTTATTGTTTCGGCCAAAGGCTTGACTGTGCGTGGTCATTTTCGCTTCTGTTTTGGCTCCGTTTAGCTTTTTATGTCCGGGTATAGTTCAAATGGATTGTGATCCGTTGTGTGTGATTTGTGGTGAAGCACTGAATGTTGGTAAAACAGTTACAGTGACAAGGGGACTTCAAACCCATTTTTATATTCAGCAAATGGAAGAATTGATGGAGAAAATGGAAAGCAATGAATTTAAAAAAAATTTTTGGTTATTTTACTATTCGCAGAAAAGACAGGGCATGGAGTGGAGTTGCACCAGACATGATAATAGATCAGAGTCTGATGAAATCCAAAAACGTAGCAGGAGGCTTAACACATGGCCGAGGAATGGAAGATTTTACTTTGTCTAGATGGATTGCTTCTTGCCCAATGAACATGAAAGTATCGGAAGTATTAGAAGATTTTTGTGAAAAAACTTATATATGCTCACAACAACACGTTGGATTTCGGCCTTCCAGACAATCAAGAGATGATTCTGATTTGAATAAGCTATCCGAATGGCTACTGCTTCACAATCCTTTCGATAATCAATGTCCTAAACATTTGTTGATGAATATAGCTAGTGGATTGGTTGCTGATGATAAAACAAACTGTGACAATGCAAAGAAAATTTGTGAAATTTACTGTCTTCAATCATAGGATGTTCATTTGGGAAAATTAAACTTCAACGGAAAAAGAGAGTTATAGCAATATCGGCAACAAACAACACATTGATAATAAGGAATTCAACTGTGCTATTCAGTCCTCTACAGTTGTTTAGGATTGCTGCTGTACTCAAGTGAAATGAAAATCTACGAGATTACCTCAAATACGAAGTGGCTCCTCAACCTCCCTCCCTCTTTGATGAAATTTCAATGAGTAAGAATGTTACTCAACTTTAGCTGCTATCATTGAAACAACCGAGTCTTGTGTTGAACCTCCACCAATTTGCTCGTTTATTGTAGATGGAGGATTTCTTTTGCATGCATTGGTTTGGAATGAGTCCGACACCTACAGAGATATATGCCTCAAATATGTTAGATTTGTCCAGAAATATGTTAGATTTGTCCCTACAGGCGGATGCTGATGCACTATTCTGTACAACAGCAATTAATTCAAGTAAGACCAATTCTAGATTAGTCACAGTAGTTGGTACTGACATAGATCTGTCGACCATTCTCATCGCACGAGGTAACCCAGGAAAACCACTCTTCTTTCTACGACCTTGCGAACAAAAATGCTATAACATATTTAAAATTCAAAAATCACTTGACCCAGTGAAGGCCAATCAATTGGCCAAATGCCCTATTCTCTTCCTACATGCAGCAACTGGATGTGATACCACATCAGCAATTTTTAGGAAGGGGAAATCCTCAGTTTTTAAATTGATAAAGGAAAACCATGAGCTGCTTTCTTTGACTTCCTTATTCAACAGTACTCAACTTAAACCCCAAAAGGTAATTGAAATTCGGGAGATATTCATAAAAAAACATTTTTGGGGGAGAGAAAGTTGACTCTCTAGATGAGCTGCGATACATCTGTTACAATAAAGAAGTAACCAAAAACACTCATCAATATTTAACCTGGCCGTTCTTCCACCAACAAGTGCAGCAACTTCGCAGTTACTTCGCAGCACTTCGTGTTTATCTTCAAGTCCAACAGTGGCTGGGAAACAACCTAGATCCTTCTGAATCCCCATCCATGGTTCATGAAAGAAGGCAGATTAAACCCATTACCTTCAACACATCCGAAAATCTTCTGCAGCTTATCTCTTGTGATTGCAAAAAAAAAAACAGCTGCAAGGGACTGTGATGAAAGATTTCAGTGCAAGAAAGCAGCTCTCCATTGTTCTAGGTTTTGTACCTCTTGCTTAGGAGAAACATGCACAAATTCAGTTCGTCCTATTAACGGATTTGAAGACGACGATAACGGTTACGACGTTGAATTAATGGCATTCTGGTAATTTTGTTTTAAGTTTATTTACCACAAGATTATTAGCTTATTACAAGCATAACTATAATGTTTTATTGTAATTTTACTTTAGATTTAAATTTTTGTGCCTTGTAATAAATAATTTAAACTTATTCTATCTTTCTTTTTTTTTCCATCACAGTCCTCTGACAAACATTTCTATATAGAAAAATGGAATATCTGTCATTTTTTAAAACAAAATTTTAAAAATAATCCTCACAAATAGGATTACGAACATACAGATGGCTTGTCAATAGTTTAAGTACGAGGCAAAACAGGCTGAGGGCAATGAAATTCTATTCATTTGACGACAAATAAATGAATGTACAACTCATTTGTAGCTTTTATTTTGATAAAAACTAGGTACAGGGCTCGACTAATCGACTGAGGCCTGGGCAGACATCTCTTTGAGGGACCCCTACACCTTAAGGTTCTTTTACAAGACCATTAAAAAACCTCAACAGAGAGGTTTTTTAGCAATTTTATTGTTTTTTATTTTATTTTTGAGGCCTTTTCTGGCACTGGGGCTCGGGGCACATACTCCGTGTGCCCCTGCTTTAGTCAGGCCCTATGTATACATTAAAACAGGATGTAATTAGAGGTCACATAATTTTTCAGAAGTAAAAAAAAAAATATTGATATATGACTTAGAAATAGAAAAAAAAAACATTGAATTATGCAAAAAGGTCTTAGCGGCCATCTTTGATCAGCCATTTTGGATAGAAGCACACATGAGAACTTCTGAGACTTTTAAGGTTTTTTTTTACTTGTCATAAAGACCTAATTCTGAAATTTTCAGCTCATTATGAATTACTTAGCTATCAAACCCTAAATTTACTGGGCTATATGTAATACAAAGCGATTCTCACCAAAGTTTCGATATTCCTCCAAAGCCAAGTATGTATTGAATTGCACGATAAATTTAATATTTGCAGGGGCATGTAATTGTGGTTTTTTTTCATTATTTAATTCACACCAGAATTTTCGAAAACAGTTATTTGAAAATATGAAAATGCATCTTTACAGGATTTTTTGCACAATAGTTCTAAAGCAAAATTTTATACAAAAGTACAGGATTGATTAAAAATTAATTCCATAAAACATATCCCATTGGTCTTCAATGCGTTAAGGGCTTGTTCCTCTACATTATTTTAGATTTTTTTTATTAGATTTTATATTTTAAATAAAGTTTCTAGTTTAACCCTTTGAGGTGCAAAGAATTTTCAATTCTAAAGTGCTTAAATAAATGAATGGCACCGGAATATGCCTACAAATTTATTTGGAAATATGAAAAAGGCCATATTTCACATACATATTAAAAGGAAAATATTTTACCAAAATTCTGGTGTCAAAGTGGCGTTTGGGAATTAAAATTAAGTGGTTTAATAAACATACCACCGCCGCTGAAAGGGTTAAAACATGTTAGAATCATAGCTGCCAACCTTCCACTAATCTTCCGTAATGTCTGGATTAATTTAACCCAGGTTAACCACATTTCGAACCAGAAAATTTATTTCAGGAATGTTTATTTATTTAATTCTCGGTTTCTACGTGGGACACATTTAATTTCATTTCTTAAAAAAATTTCTGGTACGAAACGTATTAAACCAGGGTCAAATTAACTCAAGTATTACGGAAGATTAGTTTGAGGCTGGCACCTATGGTTAGAATTTAATCAGATTCATCTAAAATACCGAAATGTTGGCATCGTATTACTTAATGTGGAGTTGAAATGTTTCTTCGATAAAAGATGAACTTCGAATTACTAACTGGAAGAGATGTATAAATAGTGATATTCCGCGATCAAACATTACTCCATTACACGCTTAATAATAATTCTAAATATAGCTGCAATTTATACCATGTCTCTGACTACATAAAAAAAAAAAAAACTTCCCGCCTTGCAATCAAATTGCTCATAAAAGAAATTTAGTCTACTGAAAATTTTGATAAAATATCTTCATTATTATTAAAACTGTAAATGAAAATTCGAGCTTGACTTAGAATAAGACAAGTAGTATTTTTGTTTGAATAGCTAAATTTCCACACTGATTTTCTATAAAAAAAATTGTTTTTTTTGTATGAACTACCACATCTTGAAGTTTGTACATTTTTTATGAACGATCCCCTACTCTGTAAAAATTAAACAAGTAGGAAAATTAACGTCAAGCGTGGCAAATGAGGTGCGTTCGTAATATAACTAGCTTTATAAATATTCAGATCTTGGCAGAATAGCTGTTGCACTTTTATACAAAAATGCAGGAATACAAATTTATTACAATTATATATTATTAAATTCATGAATACAGAAATAATATGACTGAATCTTAAATAGGACGTAATCAACATGGCAACCTCGAATCATTACTTATCATGGGATATGAATGAATTAATCACGTTTGATAGGATTTAATAGAATGAGGAAAAATTTTATTCATATCTTTTTAAGTTTTGATTCGATTTACATAAAATTTGAAATGATTCGACAAAATTCTTCAGCGGTTATATATATTAAATTTCAAACCATTCGGCTCGGTAGTTTCTGCGCTGTTATATGCCATACTTGCCAACATTCAACTAAACTTCCGCAAAAAGTGAGTTAAGTTGACCCAGATTATAGGCGGTGGTAACCAGAAAATTTATTTGATGTATCATTACATATTCAAAATCATGATTCTCTATGAAATCTATTTGAATTAATTTCTTTAGTAAATTTCTGTTTCGAAACGTGTTTAACCTGGGTCAATTTAACTCACATTTTACAGAAGTTTAAGGGAAAGCTGGCAAGTATGTATATGCGGACAGAAGGACAGACAGACAAACGGACGGACCAGACGACGACTATGGATGCCACTTATTTAGATAGTTACGAAGGCAACTGAAAACGGTTCTTAATATAGGAAAATTAATATAATCCCAAACGAAAATATACAATGACCGCTTCGGAGTTACCAGTTACCCATTATTCCGAAAACGTTCTTTATCACTATAAACCTCAGACACCTATATATTTCCGCGATTTAAAGACACATTTATAAAAACAAAGTTTCTTTTGTAACCACGGATTTTCAGAAACGTAAGTACAGTTTATTAATCAGTTTTCTATGCCTAGAATATATATTTTTTAAAGCAATCAATTCCCAAGTAAAGACTTTTATGTTCAACAAACATGTTTTATGGACAAACATGATAAATTAACAGCATTATTATTAATTTAAAAATTTATGTTATTTTGTTGTACTTGCATGTATAAATTCAGTTACGCAGTTGAAAATGTTTGCTTGAGAGTTGATAACATCTTAAAAATCGATATATCATAAAATCTACTTGGAAACATTTCGAAAATCATTATCATTATTTTATTACACTTGCATATATAAATTCAGTTATGCTTATATAAATTCAGTTACGTGCTGCAACTGCAGCACAAGATGGGGCAGTCTCCATGAGAACACAACCCAGTGGCGAAACACGAGACACAAATAAACCCAGCATCGGTGAATACATGTATAATTTTTAATTAATTTGCAAATTAATTTTCAGCAGTGAAATTGCGCTCGAAATTATTGAATATTTAATACGTGATTTATCACATTGCTAACACTTGTGCTGCAGTTGCAGATTTACCAACATATGTGAGTGAGAGGTGCTATTCTGGGTATCGGCCTTGTAGGTTAAATGGTAGAGCACTTTGAGCGTTATTCCAAGGGTTCCAGTTTCGATTACCGGCTTGGCCATTTTTCACTACGCCTTGTTAGCAATGTGATAAATCACGTATTAAATATTCAATAATTTCGAGCGTAATTTCACTGCTGAAAATTAATTCATAAATTAGTTTAAAATTATATATGTTATTTTTTATTTCCGATGAAGAACAAGGTTGAACTTTTTTTTTGCCTTTCTTTAAATAGCCCTGTAAATTGGGCCATTCATTTATCCTCACCCTGTATTTTCGTACAATGAAACGTTTGTCTAATTTTACTGTGCATGTAAATAGTAACAATTTATTTCATATGTAATCATGGGATAAATGCTTAACGATATATAATTTTATTTTTTTTTAAATATCTCATTTAGTAGCGAGAAATATCATCAAAAATTTTCTCCAAATGGTAAAAATATTTCGACAGGATAATCGTTTGAAAGATTTTTTTTTACAACTTGCAACTGGGGAAAAATATAGGACTCTTCCGAAAAGAAACGCGTCAAATCACTCTTTAATTTCTTTTCTCAAACAGATGAAGCAATTATTAAATTTCGTTTTCTTATCGGAATGAGATAAAAATTGACGTGTTAAAAACGTCATGAAATATTCCACTAAAGTTACGTAATGATATTTATTAGAAGTCTAACTGTACGATGATTAATCATAAACATAACATAAATGCAAACTTTAATAAAAACATATGCATACAATAAGATGCTTTAGCTCAATTTAAATATTCGCCAAAAATATTTTATAAGTGATTAATAGGGAAAACATGTAATCCAAAACTGCATGGTCTTCTCTTTTGAAAGTATGTTTCATCATGTTATATCTCTCTATTTTTTTAAAAAAAAGTAACTAAAGCTGTCACCTCCATGAAGCTATTAATAATGAGGAATTGACATATACTTAAATTAAAGAAGCCTCAACTGTAATCTCTTTCGCAGGGATTGGTCGTCGTTTCAAACTTCCACCAGTAAATTTAAATAGAGATTTTCTTCATCTTTTAACGCAACATTTCGGCCATAAATAACGGCAAAAATAGATATTCATTTTTACTGGCAGAAGAACACTTTGCCGGCAATCATTCCTTGCATTTGCGCAATATTATGATAATCTCCTCTCCCGTCCACGTCAGCAAAATGATTATAATACGTGGGAAAATTGCAATCAGCAAAAACATTTTAACCATATTTGTGAGAGGATTTTTTCTTTAAAAAGCCGCTAAAATACTCTAAAATTCGCTATTTAAAATATACTGGTGGAAGCTTGCTTCGGCGGTTATCAGAAATTATCCATCCGATTTAACCCTTTGAGGGGCAAGCAATTGTGTTTGTGTAATGCTGAATTCCCATCAAAATTTAGAAAATTTTTATCTCAAAATATGAAAAAGCAAATTTTCGACTTTTTTCCCCCCAAAGTTATAAAGGTAAAACTTAATTAAGATCTTCCTGTGCAAATCTTAATATGGGATATAATACATCCCACCGCCCCTCAAGGGGTTAAACAAATCCGCTGCCATGTTATGACAACCTCCTCAGTTACTTTATTTGCAACTGGTAGACAATACACTATATGTCTCCGCCTCTTTATTCATAACTCCATTGTCACCTCCGGTGTAAATGATTATTTTATGACCGGAGGTCTTTCTTTGCTAATATTAAGCAAACTACTACATACAAAAATATGAATATCGGTCATATTATCAGGGATGAGAATTCTCCGCCCCAAATGGTTGATTTTCACCACTAAATTTTAATAGTATTCAATGCTTTGTTAAATAGTCAGAAATTCTGTCATTAAATGAGGCGATAAATGCCATTAACCCCTTGAGGGGCAAGCGAAAATGGTCTCTAAATATTGAATTCTTACCGGAATAATCGAAGAATTTGATTTTTAAGTAAGAAAAAGCAATTCTTAAATGATATTCCTCCAAATTTAAAAATATAAAATGTAGTTAAAATTTTCTGGTGAAAATCTTGTTTAAATTAGGTGGGATATATTTTATCCCACAGCCTCTCAAGGGGTTAACATTTAGTGGGTAGCAAGTAGTCATTCGGGACAGAGAGTTCTCATCCCTGTATAATAGATAAATAATTAATAAACACGCTGAAGCAGACAGTTATTAAATCAAGAATAGAAATATATTAAGAGGTAATAATTGTTAAAATCGGTCAAAATAGCTCCCTTAAAAAAGTTTTATAGGAGCAAAAACTATACATTAACCCTTTAACCCCATTTAACCCTTTGCGTTCGGCGTCTCTTACACAAATTTTATGCGATCGGCACCACTTTTTTAAAAGAAGTTTCGTTCAAGCACACAATTTCAAAAATGCTCATATTAAATAAGATACATTTTATTTTCCTTTATTACTGGTGCAAAAAACAAATTTTGCAAAGAAAGATTATGTCTCCGCAGCGGAGCCCTCGAGTGCAAAGGGTTAATCTTTTTTTTTCTTCTTTTGGTGGATTTACATTATAATCTTGCAGTGTGCAGACTACACTTATTATTTTTTTCTAATTTGACTAATTTTCTAAGGGTTTTTTCAATTTTTAATTCAAATTGCCGTCATTTCGAAAGATATTTTTTCATATTTTACAAAAGTTTATTATTTTAAATTGTTGCCAACTGCAAAAACAGTGCAAAGAATAATATTTTCTTTCAATTACAAAAAAAAAAAAAAAAAAAAAAAAAAAATACACGTGACTATTAAAAACAGAAAAAAACTTTAAAGTTACAATTAAATAATTACCTGTTATAAGCAGGAAAATATTGAAAATTACGTCAAGAAATGTATTTACACGTCAATATTAAAAAAGAAAGAAAACTTTAAAATAATAAATTCATTAATATGCGTTAAAAGCAGTCAATGGGGGAGGGGGATTGCGTCTTATTTCAAAAAGTAATATTGCCAAATAGTTCAATTAAAAAAATATATTAAAACTAGATATTTATTTCATATTTCGAGATGATCTTTTATTGTTGCCATTTCTAAGACAGCACAAATAATAATATTTTCTTTCTAACAACACAAGTATTTTCACGTGAATATTAAAAATAGAAAGAAAACTTTGTTGAAAATTACGGCAAGTTTAAAACGATATATTTAAAATATCTTATTTAAAACAATTTTCTTATAGCGTTGTTAAAATATACCGGGAGGCAAAGATTCTGTTGACTTAGTTCATTTTCTATTAGCTTTTTCTCAATTGTTCAACTGATCTTTTTTAATCAATCGAAAACAGCCAATAGATGGATGTCTTAACAGCAGCTGATTCGTCCTTAAAATTCCTCAGTAAAAGGGAAATGAATGGAAACCCGTTTACAGGGAGATCGCCACTGGTTTTTTAATTATAATTCAATCATCCGTAATATTTTTAAAGCCGATAAAATTAGCGGTTTTTTAGCGTCTGCGGTGTCTGAACGGGGTTGGTGAACGTTAGCTCGTAGGGGTCAGATCACCCTAGTACCAGAAAATTAAAGTGTATTTTTTTTTTTACTAGAAGACTTTTGTGATTTCACAAGGAGAATATTCTTATTTAACGTATCATGGAATTTAAATGTACTACTCATTCATATATGCAGTCGCTGTGCAGTGTAATGTTAAATAAAAATTGTTACTACATGCTTCTAAGACAATTTTGTGGACGCTTCTAATAAGAAACATCTGTCGAATCACTTTTTAATCTATTTTCTCAACAAAACGAAAGAATTAGTGATTTCGACGTCGCATTAATGTTAGACATTCTTTCATTTAAGACAAAATTTTATTTATGTTTTGAGCGTCCGGAAACAAATTATTTAAAACTTTCAAAACGGTACTTGAACTATAACTGTAAGATTATTTCTTCAATAATGTAACGTAAATGGAAGTTTTAACAAAATATGCATAATATAAAACGATTCAATAACGTCAAGAATTCACCAAAAGTATATTCTTTAATTAAATAAATAATTTGGTAAAAAATATGTTTAAAAGAAAAATGAATATTATATATTGTCAGGAAAATTTTGGTACCCTTCTGAATAGAAGCAATGCGTTAGTATCAGACAAAAGTTTCCTTTTTGCTCGCAATATGAGAAAAATATTCCATACAAATTTCGAAATGGTACTGAATATATAACAGAAAGATTTTTTTTCATAAATGCTATATAAATGCTCCTACTCAGCTTTATCTCACAAATTATTACAAATGTGTCTGATTCTGGAAAACTTATGCTTATAACGTTAAATATTTTATCTGTTCAATAAAAACGATATATAAAAAATTCATAAAATAATTTCATTCACTGTTTTTATTATATTTCCATTTCATTACTATTAAAACTATCATCCAACTACAGCGAAAAGAAAGGGTTATGAAGTTACTTTTATGTGTATGTCTGTAGCGGGAATTTTCGGATGTTCAAAGATATATTTTTAACATTTAAAGTCATTTCGACAGACTACGCAGTTAATTTCTCAAACGATGCTTATCTTACAGATAATTTGTTTTCGCAAATATCCAGTGGGAAGACACCAGAAATAAAAATTTTGGATTTATTTTTTTTATCCTACGGAATCGAACAAATATGTCTGGTTGATGAAAACTTGTGCTTTGCTTATAGCGTTAAAAGTTTTTACTGTTCAATAAAAACGATATATAAGGAATTCATAACAAATTTCGTTTACTGTTTTCGTTATATTTTCTTTTCATTACCATTAAAACTATTCTCTAACTACAGTAAAAAGAAAGGGGTATGAAGTCACTTTTTATGCGTATGGCTCTAGAGGGAAATTTCGGGTGTTCCACAATAGACTTTAACATTTAAATTCATTCGGACAGACTCATGGAACTATTAATAAAAAGAAACTGACATATCCTTAAGCAAAAGTTTATTACTACCGGTAAAAAGTGCCACCAGTAAATTTAAAGATAAATTTTCTCCTTATTTAAACGCCTTTTTAATGCCAAATTTCAGTCATAAATAATGGTAAAAAATACATTCATTTTACTGGTGGAAGTTTACTTCGGCGTAAGTCAGGCCCTGCGTTACCGCCATATTGTGACAACCTACACAACCTCCAGTCAGTACCAGCGAAAATTTTACATTCGTTGGGCAAACTTACACCAGTAAAAAAAAATAGAAATTTTCACTTTATTTTTGAAAGAAACTTTCCCATGAATAAGGCGCTTAAATAAGACAATATTTTCTATTCAATTTTACTGGTGGAAGTTTTCCCCGGCAGTAAACAGAAACTGTAGATCCGATTTAAAAGAAACAGCCGCCATCTTGTGACAACCTCCTCAGTTACTTCACTCGTTACTGGTAGACATTACACTATATGTGTCCTCCTGTTTATTCATAATTCCGTTGACAGACTAGGCAGTTAATTTCTCAAACGATGTTTATCTTATAGATTATTTGACTTCACAAATAATTAACATGAAGACACCAGATATAAAATTTTGGATTTATTTTTTATCTTATCGAATCAAACTTAGATGGATACCAAATGAGAAATGTGTCCGAAACTGCTAAAAGATCTATAAATTATATCTAAATTATAAAACAAAAACAAATATTTTTTAATCTACCACACTATAATTGTATAACTACGAATGAAAGTATACAATAATAACTTCCGAGTTAACCATGATTCCGAAAAGCGTGCTTTATCTTTAGAAGTAAATATATCTTCAATATTTCAAAAACAAATTATAAAAATGGAGTTTCATTTGCTGGCATTGATTATCAATAACATTTTCGAGTAGTTATTATAGTGTATTGATCATATTACCTCAAACCTGAATATTGGTTTTAAGATGCGATCAATTATCAGTTGAGCATTTTCTGTTTACGTAATTGAATTTATTACATACAAGAATAACAAAATAATATTAATTTTAATGTTAATGCTGTTAATTTATCATGTTTCTCTGTAACACACATTTGTTGAACATGAAAATGTTTACATGAGAATTGCTTCCGATAAACCAATATTCTGGATTCAGAAATCTGATTAATATATAATAAAAACTACCCGGAAACATTTCTAAAAATTGGTGCCTAAATCGGGGATTTTATTTTTATGAATCACGAAACTATTAATAAAGAGGAAATGACATATCCGTAAAATAGTGAAGCCTCAACTATAACCGCTATCGCAGGGGTTGTTTACGTTGGTGGAAACTCCCACCATTAAATTTAAGGAGAAATTTCCTGCTTATTTAAACACCTTATTATTGTAAAATTTCAGTTATAAATAATGTTAGAAACAGATTTTAATTTTTACTGGTTGAAGTTTACTTTGGAGGTAGTCACGCCCTGCGTTTGCGTCATATTGTGACAACCAGGGAAACAAACTGACGTTATACAAGGGAAACTGACACCAGTAAGAACAAATGGAAATTTTGGCCACATTTGTGAGAATACAGTTCCATGGAGAAGATGCTTAAATAAGAGGAAATTTTCTATTCAACTTTACCGGTGGGAAGATTGCCTCGGCGGTAATCAGAAACTGAAGATACGATTTTAAAAAAAGCAGCCGCCATCTTGTGACAACCTCCTCAGTTACTTCACTTGCAACTGGTAGACAGTACACTACACTGCTCAGCAAAAGTTTAGACACTGGTGATTTTTAACCTTTAAATAAAAAGTACGAACACTTGGGTTATACAAATAGCTGTATTTATTTTTTAATATATTTCAAATGTTTTAGGACAAAAATAACGGTTTTAATGCAGGATATTATTTAATTTAACTGAAAAAAGTGAAATTTGCATATTGCAAAAGTTTAGACACTTTTGTGATTTTTGGCAACTGTTGACGGAAAAACTCAAATTTCAAACTTATGACGTCACATACATGAAGTATTTAAGTGCACCTCGCGATAATATCGGTTAGTGGAGATGCCGCAGCTAGAAATTTTCAGTCAGATTAAGTAATTAAAGCATGGAAGCTGAAATCGAAAGTTTTAGCTCTTCCAAAATATACATTTGAGCAAGATAATGCGTCTATTCATGCTGCATACAAAGCAAAAAAATAATTTAACTCTCAAAATATTACTGTTCTCGACTGGCCCGCGTGTAGCCCTGATCTGAACCAATCGAAAACTTTTGTGGCATCATATCTCATACAGTTTATGCATTCTTTTGACAATACTCCTCAATAATGAGCTTCGATCTGCTGTTGAACCTGTTTGGTACGAAATGGACTACCAAGTGATGCAGGATTTAGTTTTTTTCAATGGGAACTCACATTGTTGCATTAATAGCAGACAATGCAGGTGCAGTTTGAATTTAATTTATGGATACTTTTCTGTTAACAGAAAAATTGTCTATACTTTTGCAACAATGTTAAATATGTTTTCTTGTCATTATATATTATGTAATGTGTATAAATTAAAATTTATTGTTTGTGTATGAAAGATAAGTCCCCACTAATATATGACAGTTGGGTTTCAACAATTCGTTACATACTTCTTACTACAGAAGCATAAATGATCATTGTCTAAACTTTTGCTGAGCACTGTATATGTCACCTCCTCTTTATTCATAACTCTATTTTATAAATGCATCTTTAAATCGTGAAAATATATGGATTTCTGACATATCTAAAGTTAAAAACACTTTTCGAAAGGGTATAGGTTACCTCGGCATAGGTTATCCCGTTGAGGATTATAGGTGCATAGGTGCATCTTCAAAAAGTACATCCAGACTTCATTTTGGCACCAGTAATAAAGGCAAGTAATATTTGCTGTATTTGATTTAAGGGGACGGTGGAGCTTAAAATCCTTAAAAATAATTGTTTTATTTTTGTAAATTTCATCTTAAATATTATTCAAGGGTACATTATATGCATTATAGCATGCATTTATCACAAAAAAAATTTTAAAAAAAAAATTATTTTTGAGAAAAAAATGGAATTTTACGCGTCGTCTTAGAAATCTTCGAAATGCCCCATGCGTCTTCAATATCAATGAAAATCTCCAATATTTTTTATAAAAGTTTGGTTTATATATGGAAATAAAATCAAGCATCGAATTTTATATATTGGAATTTAAAAGTAAAAAAAAAAAAAAAAAAATTCAAAATTTCAAAATTTTCAAAAAAAATTTTTTTTTAACCTTTAAATTCAAATATATAAAATTCGATGCTCTATTTTATTTCTATATATAAATCAAACTTTTATAAAAAATATTGGGGATTTTCATTGATATGGAACGCGCAGGGGGCACTTCGAAGATTTCTAAGACGACGCGTAAAATTCCATTTTTTTCTCAAAAATAAATTTTTTTAAATCTTTTTTTGTGATAAATGCATGCCATAATGCATATAATGTACCCTTGAATAATATTTAAGATGAAATTTACAAAAAATAAAAATAAAAAAAAATTGAAAAAAATTGAAATTTTGAAAAAATTTCGAAAAAATTTCATTTTTTTTTCAACTTTTTTTTTTAAACCTTTAAATTAAAATATGTAAAATTCGATGCTCTATTTTATTTCTATATATAAACCAAACTTTTATAAAAAATATTGGAGATTTTCATTGATATGGAAGACGCATGGAGCATTTCGAAGATTTCTAACACGACGCGTAAAATTCCATTTTTTTCTCAAAAATAATTTTTTTTTAAATTTTTTTGGGATAAATGCATTTTATAATGTATATAATGTACCCTTGAATAATATTTAAGTTGAAATTTACAAAAAAAAAAAAAAATATTTTTAATGATTTTAAACTCCACCGTCCCCTTAAGTACTTTTCCTAATTGTAACTTTAGTCAAAATTTGTGTAAGAGAAGCCGGTCCCGAAAGGGTTAAGGCATATTTTCGTTTGTAGTTATATTACATTTTCTTAGACTAAGAAACGCACGTGTCTTTTTTTTTCAGCGTACCGTAACGGAATTTCCTAACCACAATGAACTTAGGCTCCATCACAGTATTGCCAGTCCTCCGCTACATTTTTTTTTAAAATTCAGATTTCAAGTTCGCGACCACTTTTTTGAAATTGTAATATTTGCCTTATTTAATGGCACATTAACTAAGTCAAAATTAGGTGATTTATATTTTTAAAAAAATGGTGAAATAGCAATCTTGTTAAAATAAAAAGTAGCATACCGACAACATTGCTACCTCAGATAATCCGAAATCTGTGAAACCAGAAAAGACGAGCATGCTGAACTTTAATTATTTGTAAACAATTAAATTATTTCTAATATGATTTCTATAAATATATTCCTATTGCGATTTCAGTATTATAGAATAAAGCAATTGATGTTCTTCAAAACCATTATTATATGCTTATGTGATTAAAAATTGGTAACACACAGAAAACTAATATCTACCTAATATATACAGTAATGGTTAAAAAAGAACATGCCTGAATCTAATATAGCCACAAACAACAGAAGGAAAATTAAACTGGTACTGATCCGACTTCGTAAAAAGTGAACTAATTAATTAATTCCCATCAATGTGAAACTGTTTTTTTTATATTACTTACCTATTTTTATATATATACTTGTATTGATGACTTTTAAGTTGTGTTTAATTGTTAGTTCCTTAGTTCCTATCTATAAACACTGTTTTGATGAGGCCTATAGATGTCTGTCAAGGTTAGAGTTGCAGTAAAGCTAGAGATCCTACCTACATAACTTCCAGGTTGTGTAATATTTAAACGGAGCTTCTGACTACAGAAATCAATGAAACATCGTCTTTATTTTGAAAGACCTATCCAATGATATGTCACTCATTATGGTTCGTAAAAAAAAAAAAAAAAAAAAAAAAAAAAAAAAAAAATCGTTTCTACCGCCATTTTGTATTTTACGGCCGTCATTTTGAATTTATAAAAACAAAACATAGACTATAATCATCGGACGATTAAGCGAATCGATAGAGACCTCATTCATTAAAATCCATCCAGCCGTTGGGATGTTTCGAGGGTACAAAGAAATACACATACCCAGATACGCGTGAAACCATAGATGCCAACATCTCTTAATTATTCCGGAGTCTGACCAAAAATGAACAGGTTTTCAACCAGAAATTTTATTTAACTAAAAATTTTAAAATGAAATCGAAAACGTACCTCATTGAGAGAAAGTTGGCTTTCTCATATATTTTTTCCGGTTTTGACATGCAAATTTTGGATCAGACTCCGGAATAATTAAGAGATGTTGGCATCTATGGTGAAACACATAACCCTTCCTGGCAGTCGGGGACAAAATTAATGTTCCTCAAAACTGCTTTTCTATGCCTATTGTATTTAAAAAAGTAAACGGACAAAAAACTAATATCTATACAGAGCGATTATACCAAGAGTTTGCACAGTGCGTATTAAATTTATTAGAGCATACCAGCGCCATTTACCTTTCCTGGGGTCATTTATAAAAATAACAGACGAGCGTTAAAGAGAAACCAGCTAGTATTTCCTAAGTTCTTTTTTCATTTCAAGCAACGTTTCATTTTCTTGTTTCTTCCCTAAAAGCTTCTTTATTACTTAAGTTTTTTGGTACTAATCCTGATGTTTTAACAGAAATAAACAGATAATTAAAAAGATAATTTATCTCAAGATAAATTTAAAATTTTAAATAAGAGAACCGAATAAACTTCTGTTGTAGGTTTTAATAATTGATTAACGCGAATTAATGTTTCACAATAGCTAGACATCAAATGCAAAGTTTTGTACAATCTCCTGTTTAAAGACACTATTTTGAACTTGCTAAATTTCTTCCAATCATCTGCGCAGCCATAATATATAATATAAAGCCTTTGTTTTATCTATGTACTATATAATCTATATTAATATGTATAATCATTTTGAAAAAACATACACACCTCCAACTATTATAGTCACAAAGAGGTGAAGAAAACTTAAACTGTACCATTCTGTACGGAATAAAGTCCAGATTTATTAGATGATTAGAAAAATTCTTTAGGGTTACCTCCTTAATCGTTTCATTACGGGATTGACACACATTATGCAATAGTGACTATTTTTTTTTAATTCTATACAGGGCTCGCACCGTTCCTAAAATTTTCGCACATTGCTACCAGTATTTTAAATAAGAATTCTTTGTGGTAGATTCCTTTAACATCCATAATAGGATTATACAACTAAGATTATTGTTTTAATTTAGTGGTAGCAAAGTGCGAAAATTTTAGGATCGCTGCGAGCCCTGTCTATATGTACCACTTCTTGAAAAGTAATTTCTGCCATACACTTTTACTGGATCGCTTTCAAGAGATATCTACTACAAAGAATTTTTTTTAAATCGTGGTATGATTGTACATAAGTACAATAAGTACAATAAGTCCGTAATCAAAAGATTATTAAAAGGAACACATTTTTTTTTTTTTTGCATTTTTTAATTAGCTATATTTCATCCATTCATATACGCTTGTTTAATATATAAAGGATTTTTATCTATGTATTATCTTTATTAATGCTCATTAATATGAATATTAATACGTACAGTAATTGTAAAAAAACGTAAACGTCTTCAACTAATATAGCAAGAAATAACACAAAGAAAGTTAACCCTTTATGTCTCAAATTATGAATTCATGTAAATTTCATCTTCTAAAGCATTTTTCGTGAATTTTTGAAACTACATTAGAAGATTTATACAATCATTTAATAAATTTTTGAAGGATTTTGCCAATTAAAATTTATAGGGATTTTGTACAATAGTTATAACTACACTCAAATATTTTATTTAGAATATTTTTTTAGTATTTTGTAGAATTAGGAAATGTACAAATATAATATTCTTACAATAGAAATATAGAAATATGTCAGAATTGAAAAATCCTCCCCCCCCCCCCCTTAAAGAAAGCTGAAAAGATGCAAAGGCAAAAGAAGTCATCCTTTAAAAAAAAAAAAAATTGTTTTGTGTAACCAATAACGTTTTTGGAACAAGATAAAGTAATGTATATATAATTCATTCTAAACTGTATTACAACTAATTGATGTATTAAAATTTGTATTAAATGAATTTTATAACAAATTATTTAAATGGTACTTTAAAGTACCATCGAGTCATGAAGGGTTAAACTGTTACCATTCTGTTGTGAATAACTCTACATTTCTTCGATACTCTCAAAAATTCCTTAGGGCTATCTTCTTAATAAAAGGAACACAGTTTTTTTTCAACACAAATCTTCCAATCTGACATAATAAGAACATTCAACGCATTTAACCCTTTCAGAGGAAAGGCTTTTTTGTTGCTAAAATGTTGAAATGACTGATTCACAGCATGATTTAGAATGAAATTTATTTTGAAAATAAGTAAAAGCTTTTTTCCGCGTAAAATATAAACGGAAAATTTTATTTCAAAATTCTGGTGTCAATGTGGCATTTGGGATTTAAATTTAAGTGGGATATATTATATACCACCGCCCTTCAAGGGGTTAATTGAAAAAAATGAAATTTTAAGGAAGTTTCAACCCTCACGTGACCTTGGTAGAATGCGTTCAAGAAATTGAATATATCAGAGAATAGGAATTCCAAACCAAAAAATCTAAACAGTAAATTTCGGTTTATTTATTCACAAAATACCTGTTATTAAATATTAAATTTAATAACAAAATTATATTTTAAATTTCTAATTATATATTGAAATTAAAAATGATATTTTAAATTTCTGATGTGAATACTGAATACGTGAATAAAAAAATCTACTAAATAGGGAACACTGATGGCAGCTTAAATGTGACCGTGATCATTGTAGGGTTAAAGCTGATCAAATTCTGGGGACACATTTAACTAGTCGGATGTACCAATCCCAAAACTTTCTTCTATCTCATACATGTCAATATTTCAAAATTCGTTATCACATTGCCAAAACTAAATGGCAATCTATGCTCATCATAAGGATTCTAAAAAGATGAAATTCCGTGCATTAGTTCTTGAGATATGACTATCGCTGAAATCGTGTAAATCCAGCAAAATGCAGCATAGCAGCGCCACTTATAGGGTGATTTACACCAGAACCTAATCATCATCAACTTATGTCAATGTCTAACTGAATATGAAGTTTGAAGAATATTCGAGAATTAGTTCTTGAGATAGAGCTATTGCAAAAATCATGACAAATACAGCGTAGCAGCGCCACCTGTTGAGCGATTTGCACCTATACATAATCAGCAGCAATATTAATCAAGGTATACTTGAATCTGAAGTTTGATGAAAATTCGTGCATTAGTTTTTGAGATAGAGCTATTGAGGAAATCGTTCTAAATGCAGCACAGCAACGCCACCTAATGGACGATTTACACCAACACGGAGTCAGCATAATTTCATATCAAGGACTAACTAAATCCGAAGTTTGATGAAAATGTGTGTATTAGTTCTTGAGATAGAGCTACTGCGAATTTTGTGTAAATCCTGTAAAATGCAGTATAGCGACGCCACCTTTTGGGCGATTTACACCAAAACATAAACAGCACCAACTCATATCAAGGCGTAACTGAATCTGAAGTTTTATAAAAAATCCGTGCAGTAGTTCTTGAGATAGTGCTATTGTGGAAATCCTGCAAAATGCAGCATAGCGGAGCCACCTGCTGGGCGATTTACACCAAAAACTAATCAGCACCAATCTATATCAGGGACTACCTTAATATAATTTTTTATTAAATTCCGTGCATGAATTCTTGAGATAGAGCGCCCACAAAATTTGTGTCACGTACATACAGACAGACAGACAGACAATCAGACTCACAGACAGACATTTTGTAAAAACATGTTTTTTCGAATCTCTGACCCCTAAAAAGTGTAAATCCGTCAAACACCGGAAGTCGAAAATTTTCATAACTCCAATACTTTCTTCTTGTAAAGATAGAAGAAAGTAAATTTAATTCCGTTATTGTAAGGTTGAAATTCGCTTTTTAGGTAATTTGATACTGACTGTAAATTTTAACTTTATATGCGGTAGTCGGATTTTATTTTTTAATAATCTAATCTAACTTATCAGCTTATCAGCGTATTATTATCAGCATTTCAAAAACTGATCTTCTGTTAAAGGAAGAAATGTTTTCCTGAATCATTCAAACAGTATAAGACATTTCTATTCAGTGGTAATATACGAGAGTATCTATTCATTATTGAAGGTAAAATGCATTCTTAGAACCTGATTATGATATCCGGTTTTATCTTACTTCCTTTTCTGTCATTACATCATTTTATCTATTATAATGAATCATTGAACACGGTACTAAATCTAAAATATATGCACACACACACATATATATATATTAGGGTCTACCGGAAAGTTCTGTCCGATAATGTAATTTCACGTCTACATTTTTAAAATTTAGATTTCGTCATTGGCACCACTTTTCTTAGATCGTATAATTCAATTTATTTAATGACCTATTAATTAAGGTGAAAACAATGAGAATTTTACTATTTCAAAAAAGTGGTGCCAATGAAGAAATATGAATTTTAAAAAAGTGGGCAAGAAATAGCATCATCGGGCAGAAAGCTTCCGGTTGACCTAATATATGAATAAAATGTAAAAGCTTTCACTTTTACTTCTTCTTTCTTTACAGGCAAAAAAGTATTTTATTCGTGAAAAATTTCGACTTCCGGTTTTCGATAGATTAATACGTTTTAGAAAGACCTGAGCACGATTTGATGGTTTTTAGAAAACATCTGTCTATCACCCTGTTTGTGAGTTTGTGTGCGAGTCTGTCTGTGAGTCTATCTGTCTGTATGTGACAAAAATTTTGTGGGCACTCTATCTCAAAAACTAACGCACGGAATTTTACAAAAGTTTAGATTCAGTTAGACCTTGATCTAAACTGGTGCTGATTAGTTTTTGGTGTATATCGCCCAACATGTGGCGTTGCTATGTTGCATTTTTCTCGATATTTGCAATAGCTCTAGTTCAAGAACTAATGCACTGATTTTTGTCAAGCTTCAGATTCAGTTACAAGTTAGCTTAAGTTGTTTCTTGTTAGGTTTTTGGTGCATATCGCCCAACAGTTAGCTCTCCTATGCTGCATTTTTTCACGAAAATAATCCGTAAATTTTGAATAAATTAAGGTGTTATAAATTTCAATGAAAACGTCTTGTAGCGTCATTTTCTCGCCGAATCATTCAACATATAGTATTTTCCAAATCATTTTACTTCTTTATGAAATTTCAAAGGTTTTTCAAAAATGAATAGATATGAATAGATATAGTTTGCATAGTAACATACCTAATTGACACACTTCTACTTGAGATTAGGTTTTATTTTATTTAGGTTTAGTGTTTTAAGTAATGTTGGGTTTAATTTTGGGTTTTGAAAATTGAATTTTAGCTGTTAGTGTAAATAAGGATGTTGAATGAAGAAGTCTATTGAACCTGCTTCTACCTAAAGAACTAAAAATTATCTGATTCGGAAGTATATAGTAAAGAAAAACTCGCTTATAGATTATTAATAAGGAATTCGATGCGACATGGCTATATTATTGAGTAAATACAGCATAATAAATAAGTTAGGAATCGAATTTAGTATAAGTTTTAAAGTATTTAAGTAAAAATTCTATAAAAATTAAGTAAAAATTCTATAAAAAGTTAAAATGTTTCCGGCACGTTAGAACGTTGGTACATAATAATTTTGAAATTTTTAGTACGCATACTCAAAAAGGTTCGCCATCCCTGCTATATACCTTTACAATCCTCATGATTGGACATAGATTGTCATTAAATTTGGTACTGTAATAGCGAATTTTGAATTATTAACATGTTTGAGACAGAAGAATTTTTTGGGATTGGCAAATCAGAGTCGTTTTATAACAAAATCATTGTTATTAACACATTTTATAAGTAACGATGAACGAGCTAGTATAGTTTAAAATTAGGTTTGAGAGTAGTGTTTTTATTAGAGTCTCTTAAACATATTGTAAAAAGTTCATCCCTTGGTGACCAGCGACCGGTATACGTGCCACTTAAGGTACTCAGAATTCTTCATTATTCTCACCAGTTATTTTTTATTGTAAAATTTACCTTATTTAATCAGAGCATTTTAGAGATTCAGTTACAGAAAATTTTCTGTCTTGTAAAACCGGTGGTAAATGATTCAAAATTATGCAAAAGGTTCTCGTCGTGAAGGGGTTGAAAATCAACAGGCGTAGAATTGTACCTATCGACACGTGGGGCTCGAGCACCACCAATAATTTCTAAAATGCACTCTCTTTTTCAGAAAAGTGGTGCCAATCAACAAATCTGATTTTTTAAAAAAAAATAGCCCACTGACAACACTGAGCTGCAATCCATCTGAATCATTCTGCTATTTCCTATTAACCCTTTCAGGGGCAAGGTACTTGTATTCGTAAAATGCTCAAATAATTTATTGACACCAGTTTTAACAAGAGATTTTATTTTTAAACAAGTAAAAGTAAATTTTCGCGTACTTAATAAAGATGACATTTTCATCATAAAATTCCGGTGCCAATGTGGCAATTTGGGATTAAAATTATGTGAAGCCGTGACGGTATCATAGCCTTTCAAGGGGTTAAATCTTAGAGACAACTTTTTACGATGATTTATATGTTTGATCGTAAAAATTTATTTTTTATTAATTTTTTATTCGATTAAACAATTTTACTTGAATAATAATCCATAGCTTCAAAGCGCATATGCCGAGCCTGATAACCAACGGGGCACATCACCTCCAGCAAAAAGAAACAGAAAATTTTGCCTCATTCATGGCAGAAATTTTACATGAATACGGCGTTTAGATAAGACGAACATTTCTTTTAAAATTTATTGGTGTAAGTGTGCCCCGTTGGAAATCAGGTCCTGCGCATATGCGCTTCTGTATTAATGAATTTAAAAAATATCGTGCTTTATAGGATTTGCAGGGTTCCTACTAGTGATCGGCAGAATGAATAATTTTACTATTCGAATGAATCATTCGGGTATGCGCAAAAGCATAGTTTCTGGGCTTTGTATACGTTTTTAATCAATTACCGGCTGAAATTTTGTAAAATGAAAAGAAGGTAGAGCACAGTTGCCAGACTTCGAATTTTTTAATCAATGTTCATCAGAAATTTTTAAGATTAAATATTTTTTATATTTTTGCAATGTTCTTAAATTTAATCTAATTAAAATAATTCCTGTTTTTCCCTCCTCCGTCAAAGTCTTGATTTATCTCTTCTTTTTTGGGGTTATGCTGTCATTTTTCTCCCAATCCATTATTTAATATTTTAACTCTCAAATTTTTGCTTTTTATTCGGAGGAGAAGTACCAACTTATTGTTGAAGAAAACCTATATTCTAAAAAAAATGGCTAAGGAATAATTTATCCCATCCAGCAGTTCGTTTAAAATCAAAAGAAATTTTTAGCTTTTTAATGGATCTATGTAACAATTAATTCTATACCTCTTACCTTAATTAGTTGCCGCTTTGGACTTACTATCGCCCCTTGTCGCGTTTATGGCGATAATCTGTAACTTCACTATGTATTTAGACTTTTTTATATTTCTCAAAGTCGCCCATTGCTCGCGTTTTCTTTTCTGGCGGCTTGAGTCTGTGGACTCTTTGATGTAACTTGTATTTTTTAAGACCTTAATAAAGGTGTCCGGGGGGGAGGGGACATCTATTCTCTACAGACGTGGTTTCCACGTCTTAGCTGTTTTCCTTAGACAGTCAAAATCTAATTAAAATATGAAACTTCTTTTTCGATACAAAATTTCTAGTAGAAATTGGATTTTAAAAAGCAAAGGTTTGCAGACATGCTTTTGCACGTGCCCTAAAGATTCATTCGAATAGTAAAATCATCTGTTCTGCCCATCACTAGTTCCCTCAGGCCACCGAATTTCCGTGACTTTAGATCTGATAAACACCGGTATTTTCTGAGAGAAAAAGTCGTCTTTTACTATCGTGCGATTATATTAGGCTGAGCAAAAAGTTCTATGAAACTTTTAATCTAATAGTTACCAGAATTTGTATCGTATATAGAAGTACTAGTGGTTCAGTCCAGAGGTGGCACGATCTGATTATGGCCTCTTTCGATCAATGACGGTTTTTCAAGGGCCGTCGGTTTGAATTCTTTAATGAAGTTGAAGAAGCATGTCAAGAGTTTTTCGATTCCAAGGAGACGCCGTAGTACTTCCAGCAAATCCGGAAACTCACAGAATAATGGCAGAAAGTCGTGGACTATGATGGTCTCTACTTTCAAGAATAGTCTTTGTTCATAGCTGCCAACATCTTACGCTTTTTTTGTACCACAAAAATTTTATAATAAATTTAACCTTTTTAAATCACCGTAATCTGCTGATTAAATAAGGCAAAATTTTCTGTTAAGTTTTCGTGGCACAAAAAAGCGGAAGACTTGGCAGCTATGTCCTTGTTGTTTTTGTTGTTAATTTGCGCATAACAACGCAACTTTCACAAATTTCCCAGAACTTTTTGCTCAACATAGTATATCGAGTTTCCCTACATAAAAATACCGGTATTTCTGCTGAAAGTGTTGGAACCCTGATTCAGGAATGAGGTGTGGATTCTGCAGTAGAAAGGAATGGAATTATATAAATATTTCTAAAAATAAAGTTAGAATATAGGTTAAGGTAGCCATAATTAATATTGCTTTCAAATAAATATTTATAAGCGTATTTCTTAACCCCTTGGGGACGAGCGACACGTATACGTGCCGGAACTAGGCCTAAGGATCCTCGTTTATCCTCACCAGTAAAATTTTACTGTAAAATGTGCCTTATTTAATCCGAGCATTTTCCCGATTTGAATAGGCACAAACTTCTGTTTTTTAAAACCGGTAGCAAAGTAATAAACATTTCGTAAAAGGCTCCCGTCGCGAAGGGGTTAAGGATCGTTCCTAAAGTACCATTCTGTGTTCGACTCTTTCTTTTCTTGGCGCAAAACTGAAGAACAAAAATCCCCACAAGCCAATTTTTTTTCACCTTCCGTAAATAAAGCAAGTGTTTTAAAGTCTAACCAACACCTGAATCTATAAACAGATGCATTTTACTATTTTACAAACCTTACCATTTTGAATCTCGTGGTACTTCGACAATGCTTAAGTTTTGCGTTAACCATGATTGGTTTAACACTCTACTGCCCATGGTAGCACATTCGCTACCTTGGGCGTTCGCGATTTAGTGGATTTTTTTATTCATAAATTCCGTATTCATACCAGAAATTTAAAATAGAAATTTTTAATATAATTAATAGCAGACATTTCGTAATTAAATAAACTGAAAGTTGCTATTAGATTTTCTGGTATGAATTCCGATTCTCTAAATTACGAAATTTCTGGAACGCATTTTACCCTGGGAATTAGAAGGTTAACTGAGTAGTGACATCTTTTTCAGTATTAATTGTTACTATAATAGTTTAAGAAAACTTGGGTCTGAAAACTTCTAAGGCATTATGTTCAAGTGCACAATGTACAATGAAATATCTTGCAATATAACAAACAAATGAAACAAAACATTGCATACATCTGCCTTGTTTATACACAAAATAATTAAAATTTGTTTAACCCCTTAACGCTCGAATTAAATAACGGTCGAATGATTCAAATATCTTATTGGCACAACTTTTATGAAAAAGAAATATTCACCTTATTGAATGGCAGGAAAAACGATACTAAAATATAGCCAATTTCATTATTTTATAAAACTGGTGGGAATCAAACAATCTGAGTAAAAGACACAGCCCGAGAATATGACGGGAGCGAGAATTAAGGGGTTAACAAATGAAAATTTCATATTTCTCAGTTATCTAAAGGCTAAATAACTACCAAACACGGCTTAAAAATACCTGGAGTAACTTTACTGGATTTTTCAGCCATGGTTTCTTTTCCAGGTAGCTAAAAAGGGTAATTTTTTTTAAATAAATTTCTGGCACAATGAATTCAGCTAGATTCAAATGCTTTACCTTCCGTTTTGAAACTGGAGACGTTACCTTTGCCCTACTAAGGATTTATTATATCGTTGCAATGTTTATCACTTGCACTTTGTTACATTTACATGATGATTATCCGTAGAGGATTGGGCGCAAAAGGTCCATTCGACGAAAAACGTACAAATGCCCCGCAGGAGCCACTTAAATAAAATACTATATATATTAACATAGAAGTTGTTAAAATGTAATCTATACATTAAAAATAACAAAATACACCTAAATTTTCTGTTTAGCATATTTTTTAAAGTTGAGGATACGATAGCATCGATAAAACACCCATAATATTCAGAAAAGCTGTCCCACATGTGACATGGAATGTCCCAAAATGGTTTTAAAAGAGATTAAATGCCTAATCCGTCGGCTGATTTTTAAGAAAATCTATGCAGTTCTTGCGACAATGGTCTATATCAGGAGTGGCCAACTGTGACACGCCGGATACCAATAATTTTTTAAAGAAATACCCCATTTTTGCAATTGCAGAAATTCGATGATTAGATAAAGCAATGATTACTATAAAATTTTCGTGGTGTCTGTCTTGCCAGCAAACACCTGGTTTATAACATATTCAACAAGTGGGAGCTCAGAAGGACGTTTAACGTGGGGATTATCATGGTATAGTTGACACGCATACACGTAAGGATGATATAAATACTTCCCTTACTCTGTCTCCGAAAGAAATAAAAAGAAAAGAAATTATGTCAAATAAACGGTAAAAAGCTGTCGATTTTAACACCAATAGAAAACAGGGTTCGTACAGGTACCGTTATTTTCAAGGCCAAATATTAGAATTTGTTTATAGAAAAATAAGTCTAGTTTAAACGGACGAAATTTCGCCTTATTTAGGGAGAGATTTTCCATAAGAAAATACTGGTACTGAAAAATTTCTTACTCTAGAAATTCAAGAACCCGTTCGAAACCTGGAAAACCGTTTAACCCTTAATTGCATAGTGATGTAAATTTCCATCACCTTCTTATTTAATTTTTAATACATAAATTAAGTTCTTACAACCACTATATTTATATAAAAATATTAATCCTCTAAAACCTATAAAAATAATGCTACTAAATAAAGTTAAAAATCTATCTTAAGATTTCTGGTGTCTAATCCTTAATATTAAAATAAAAAAACACAATTCTAAAAGAATAATTCATGCAATTAAGGGTTAAGTTGCAGAAAATATCTGTAATCTGTTCATTAAAATAATTTGTTTCTGTAAAATTACAGATTTCTTCTGGAAAAATTACAAAAGCCATATTTTTTACTGCTTTAAAGAAAAAAAAAGTTTTTTTTTGCGTAAGAAATATCAATTTTGTAATTTTTACAGAAAAATCTATATTTTTTACAGGAACAAACTGTTTTAATGAACAGATTACAAATATCTTCTGTAAATTAAACGGTTGTCCACTGGCGCCAATATTGACAGTTTTTTTCCGTTAATTTGACAGATTATTATTTTTTCTTTTTACAGTATATTGTTTTAAGTGGAAAAGAGTTATCTCTCGTATCCGGGCTACACGCAATGGAGACATATATTTTTTAAAAATTCCTGCTTGAAAAATATTTTAAAAATCAGTAAATTGAGATACAGCATTCAAACAAATATATTTTGAATGAACAGTTTTTTACGGTAAAAATTACAAGTTTTATCTTTTATTTATTTTTTTATGTATTTTTTCAATTGCGTGGACCCTCTGTAAGAAGTGAAGCGTTAAATTAGGATAGAAAATTTATCCATAAACTGCACGAATTGTTCTTGTGAAAATATGCTTTTTTATACTCATATTTAGGTACCAGAAAATTTAAAGAGAAATTACTGACTTTCTTCAATTTAATTGTTCTATAATTTTATAAGAAGAATATTTCAATTTAAATATAGTTGTAGAACTGAATTTATTTATTAAAAACAAAGTTCTAGTTGTTCATGTAGAAACCGAGTCGCATAGCATAGTAAATATTTGCGTCAACTCATAGAAAACTACGGTGACTAAGAAGATTAAATGATGGTTTTAAAAAACACATTACAGAAATATGCCACAAAGAAAAGGGGAAAAAAGACATTAACTATGACTACCGCTAATAGTTATTCATCATTCATTTCGCAGCAATGCTACTTATTTATACTATCATAATTACTATTATAATTAAATTTTAATATTATAGTTACATATTTCTAAATATAAGGAAAATAATGTATGCGCTCAACGCAGAAGCAAGCTCAAATGTAAATACAGAATTGCGTTCCCACCTGTCCTCTTAGAGGTTTATCTATTTTTTAAATTAAGCGTAATTAATGCAAACGCAACTGCATTTTTCTGTATGCATCCATGAGGTATTTTGTTTTCATTAACCCTTTCCGGCACGGGTAATTTTTTTTTTGTAAAATGATGAAATGATCGACTGACACCGGAATTTTAAAACGACTTCTTCAGAAATTGAAAACGTTTTACTTTAACTATTCATTGTAAAAGCAAAATTTTACTAAAATATTCTTGGTGTCGGTCGTAAGTTTGGAATTAAAATTAGGTATCCTGACTCGGGTACAATGTGCCGAAAAGGGTTAACCAAACATTGCCTGTGTATTAATAAATGTATTTTGCAAGGATGAAAAATAAGTAAAGTATGCTTGTCAAAAGGAATTAAGTATTTTTGAACAATAAAAATATAAATTTAAGTATTGTAAATTATATTTATATTTCGTTAAGAGGAAAAGGGACCTTCAAACTCTTTTGCATTATTTTATTTTTATTTCACTTTAAATACTATTCAGAGATACAATATATGCATTATGGAATAGATTTATCACACAAGAAATAATGATAAAACGAATCTTTGGATAAAATTAAGGAAATTTCCTGAATATTTTAAGCGTTATGGAGAACTTCTCAAAATTCCCCATGTTCATTCCATATCAATTAACCCTTTAGTGCGCAGCTTTGCATGTATGCAAAGAACAGCATTTTGAATTTAATAGATTTTTTTATTCGTATATACCTAATTCACGGCAGAAAATTAAAATAGAAATATCAGCATTAATCAATAACAGACATTCCGTATTTAAATAATGCGAAATTATCCATTGAAACTATCTGGTGTAAAGCAAGATTTTCTGAACTACGTATTTTCTGGGACGTATTCTATCAGGGGAATTAAAGTGTTAAATGTTGAGTTTTATAAAAAAAATATTTTTATAAAATAAGGTATATAAAGCCTTACTTATTAAAATATTTACTAATTTGCAATACTTTAGCGTAAAACAGCCACACGACAGTAGTTTTTACTTGTATTGCAGATGGGAAACAGAAGAAAAGATTGACGTATTATATGAAAAATGTATCTCTGATTTTTTTTTTTCATTATTTTTCCAGCGTGATAAACCTTTCAGAGAATCATATATAATTTTTTCGAAACAAAATAAAAAATCGCGCATTTAAGGGTTAAAATCTCCAATATATTTTTTATGCAAGTTTGGTTTATATATACGATGAAAACTGCTCATCGAATTTTCTATATTTGAAAATTAAGGTAGTTCATCGAATTTTCTATATTTGAATATTAAGGTAAAAAAAAAATAGTTTTTAAATTTTATGAAATTTTCAGAATTTTTGTATCTTATTTCTGCAATTAATTAGCTTTACTTTTCTAACTATATTTACTTTTAAAAAACAATACTCAGTTTTCTTCGTATATATAAACCAAACTTGCATAAAAAATATTGGGGATATTAATTGATATGGAATATGCATGGGGCATTTTGAAAAGTTCTTCGTAAGGCTTAAAATATTCTGGAAAAGTCCCTATTTTTAACCAAAAAAAAAAAAAATCTTTAATTTCTTGTGTGATAAATGTATGCCATAATGCATATAGTGCATAGTGCATGCCTTGAATAGTATTTAAAGGAAAATAAAAAAAAAATAATAAAAAATAAGTTTGAGGGTAAGGTCCCTTGTTCCCTTAATGGGACCGGGAAAGTCGTATCTCCGCCATGTTAAATTCATCAACTTTATGTACCTTTTTCTCATAAATGGTGAAAGATAGAGGTCTAGATTTTTTTAGAGTAGTTAGAATAACATGATTTACGTAATTTAACTCACCATTTTCTTTCTAACTGAAACTCAAAATTAATTATTAATTACGTATTGAAAGACATTTTTAAATTAGCATTTTTGGTAAGATTTCACTGCCTAAAATAAATAATTCTCAACAAATCATTAAATCCCTGTGTTAAAGTGTACAATATAACATAATATAAGGATTAAAAGAAAATCTGAGTTCTTAAGTTTAATAGATATTGAAAAAAAAGGAACATAAACATGAAAAATCCAAGTTTTGAGAAAAAGTCAATTAAAGATTTAAATGGCCATTAAGCTGCGACGTACTCTTACAAGTAGAGGGCTAACCTTGTTAATCACAGATTTTGATTATTTTAATATATGTTGTAGGGTAGAGACCCCTTAGTGTCAGGTTCAACGCATTTTATCCAACGCTCCTTAGTTCTTGAGAAACCGGGGTGTCTAATAATAGTGCACAACTTAAATACTTACATTGCAACCGCAAGGATAGGTTGGTCGTAGCTCAGTTGACAGGGCGTTCGCCGGCTGATCTGCGCGCCTGGGTTCGATACCTGAATTCGCTGTATTTGTTTTTCTCATTTTTTGTTTTATACATATACTTGTAAGTATAATTAATAATCTCATTGACAATTAAAATTTATAATATTGTATATCAATTATAATTTTAACCTATTTAATTTTTTACTTTTAACTAAATAGTTGTATAAAACATCATAAAACTGTTAATTTTTTAAAAATCACTTTTGAAATGTATTTCATATATTCTTTAGCGAAGCAATGATATTGAGCAATTGTGACAATTCGTGATTTTAAAGAAACACCATATACGCATTGCTTTAACGAAGGAAGTCAATGCGATAATACTATTATTCTGTTTTTAAAGTAACAAGCATAATTATATTAAAAATTAGCATCAGAGTTAAATTACAACCGATTTTTTGCATAATTAAAGATTTTTAAATTTATAATACGTATGCTTGCGCTTTCAATTATTTTACTTTCATCTTTATCTTTTTTCTGCTTTTATTTTTATTTTATTTGAATATTCTTTTATTTTATCATAACTAGATGGCACCACAACAGATTTTGTCACGATTTTGGAATTTTTATCATTCAATTATAGATCCAATTTCTTTTTAAACCTCTTTAAAGGATGAGAACTAATAGTTTAAAAATAAAAAAAAATGATAAATTTAAGTTTGTTAACATTATAATTAATGTATGATATTAAAATTTGTAATTGAAATTATTAAATTATAATTACAAGTATATTTATAAAACAAAAATGAGAAAAACAAATGTAGCGCTTTTGGGTACCGAACCCGGGCCCGCAGACCAGCCAGCGAACGCCTTTCCAACGGAGCTACGACCAACCTGTCATTGCTGTTGCAATGTAAGCATTTAAGTTGTGTGCTATTACTAGAGCCCCCTGTTTCTCAAGAACTAAGGAGCGTTGGATAAAATCCGTTGAACCTGACACTAAGGGGTCTCTACCCTACAAAATATATTAAAATAATCAAAATCTGTGATTAACAAGGTTGGCCCTCTCCTTGTTAGAAAGAATGAATAATTTCAAAACTTATTTTTTTATATATTTCTTATATATACATGTGTGACACATTGTTGGAAAGATAAAAGTTTAAACTATTTAAGGATATAAAAAAGTAAAAATCGATTTTTTGGTTGAATTTTGCTTTCCCGGTCCCCTTAAAGCATTCACGACGAGAAACGAGAATTCTCGCTTATAATAAAAAAACATCATTGACTAAGTGCATGACACAGAGTTCATACGGGTCAGAGAATTTTTCTAGGAGAACTATCAGTATATATATAATATATATTATAGAAAATAAATTTAGATTAGATGCGAGAATATTCGCCTTCTTTTAAGGAGAGATTTTCTATAGGAAAATACTGGTGACGAAGAATTTTCTGGTCTGCAAAATTCCAGGAGGCGTACGAACCCTGCTACCATAACATATGTTAACACTAGTAAGACCGGAAAATTTTCCATGTTTTATAAAACCATTTTACCCAAGAATCTTTATTGAAAACTATTTAACCCTTTCCGGCGTTGAGTAAATCTGTGTGTAAAATGATGAAATGATGGTCTGACACCAGAATTTATAAGCGAATTTACTGGAAAATAAAAACTTGCTTATTTTCCCGTACTTTATAAAAGGAAAATTTTAATTAAATATTCTGGGTGTCAGTACTTTTAAAATTAGGTGTCCTTTTTTGTGGACACCACCCACTAAAGGATTAATTTATTTATTTTACTTTTTTTTATCATTTGCATCTTTTAAACATTTTTTATAATGTAATTTCTGGTTCGAACCGAAATATATTCATTTGGTAAGGGTCAGAATGAGCTCTCGCCGTCCTTTTAGTGTTAAAAGCTTGTGGAAATTTAAGAATATGGATTGATGTATTTATGCATTTATAAAGCGTATATGGGTACATAAATGTATAATGAATGCGTATGAATACACGTATGTATAAACACAAATGTATCCCAAGTACAATTTCATACACATATTAGTGTGTATGCTCTTATGCTTAGACTAGAGAATACGTAAAAACACTCTAACTCGTATGTATGCTACTTTGTGTACTTATATGTGGATACATGAGCATTTATGCATACACACATGCATGTACAAATACAGTAAAATTTCAATAAAGGATACTCCCGAATAGCGACACCTCTATTTAGCGGTCATGTTTTAAATACCCACCCCATACTTTATTTGTACGTTTTTACATTGAATAAGACATCCGCCAATTAAGGATGAATTCCGAGACCATAACGTATCTGTTATTTAGTATTAAATTTTGATATGTATATATATCGCTAATAAGGATGAATAAAATTGTAATAAAAGAACATTTTTATTCACAATCTGGAATGCTAATCTCGCAATTATTATTTTATGAAATATTATTAATAATGCTGATCACCAACAAAATCACATTATTTGTGATTATTGATTGCAAATTGTTATTGTTATTACTATTATTATTACCTATTATTATCGGTTAAGCGGGACTCTACTGCAGTACAAAACTTATTTCAATTTTAAGACTTAAAGCACATGTTTTATTTTATGTAAAATGACGTCATTCGCATCCGCTTAAGAATTCCACATTTACGATCTACTCTTAAACATCTACAGTAAAGCATGCATAGCACACACTATCGCGAAATAATGCACAAATGCAGCAAAAAGTTTCCGTCATTGAAGAAAAAACAAACAAACAAACAAAAAATGGTTATCTAATGATTCATAGATACTTACAATTAAATATAGTATATAATAGCTCCATTGATTTAACAGAAATCATTCGTTTATTTTTTTCAAAATAGCACGTATTTTAATTACATTTTCTTTCGGTTGTTACGAGAAAATGGCAACAAAAATATATAATTACTATTTTAAAACTATTTTTCCTTTACTTTCTACAGAAATGGAGTACTTCCGTTGTCAATATTAAGCAAATGACTCCAAAAAACTACAAAAAAAAATAATAGTTCAAAAATAAATGGAGATACATTTTTCAAACAAAATGCATTTAAAAGAACTTTTTTCCCCCAATACGACGGTATAAAAATTGAAAATGTGCGATTCTTAGAAGTTAAAAAAATTGATAAAGAGTATTTAATCGTAATGCTTTTACGGCTAGCTTCTGTAAGGTAACGTTATTTTTTGGACACAAAATAAGCTGGGAGAAAGAAATAGCATACCGTACCGTGGGCTAAAAAATCTTGATTTTGTAATGTATTGATTTTAAAAAAATGTATGACTTACACAGGGTGCGCAAAGATTTTGAATATACGTTTTACCATTTTTGATCACAGAAATATTTTACAAATACTGAGACTACTCGGTGATTGTTGAATTTTTTTAAAAATCAAAAAAAGTAGGGCTAGATTTAATAGAATTTTCAAGGTCTGTATGCCGATTGCTCACATAAAATATATCTAAATTGAAAAAAAAAAAAAAAAAAAATGGAAAAAGATGGACATTTAAATATTCTCTGTTTATGAAATATTTCAAAATATTTAAAGTGCACGGTCATGTTGCATAGTTGCTAACTTTAACGCTTTTTTCCACCACTATTTTCCATCAGAAAAATTTCCTTTATTTAATTCTATGTTTTTTTACTTTCTTCTATCTTCAATAGAAGAAAGTATTGTAATCGAAATTTTTTTCGACTTCCGGTTTTCGACGGATTTGCATGTTTTAGGGTTCAGAGATTCAAAAAAACATGTTTATAGAAAATGTCTGTCTGTCTGTGTGTCCGTCTGTCCGTCCGTCCGTCTGTCCGTCCGTCCGTCTGTCCGTCTGTCCGTCTGTCCGTCTGTCCGTCTGTCTGTCGCCATTGTACCATCAAAAAGTGTATGAAGTTATGTATAGAATTAAACCAAAATTTTATTAGAAGTTTTAGGCTATGGCAAGCAGGTCCTCCCGGAATTTGGAAAAAATTCGCCGGTAGGGGGCGCTGTAAATGCGATTTTTGTGCGATTTTGAATATTGTACCATCGAAAAGTGTAGGAAGTTATGCATAGAATTGAACCAAATTTTTATTTTAAGTTTTTGGCTATGGCAAGCAGGTCCTCCCTGAATTTGGAAAAAATTCGCCGGTAGGGGGCGCTGTAACAGCGTTTTTTGTGCGATTTTGAATATTTTACCGTCCAAAAGTGTATGAAGTTATGCATAGAATTAAACCAAATTTTTATTTTAAGTTTTTGGATATGGCATGCAGGTCCTCCCTGAATTTGCAGAAATTTCGCCGTTAGGGGGCGCTGTAATAGCGATTTTTGTGCGATTTTGAATATTATAAAATCGAAAAGTGTATGAAGTTACGCATAGAATTGAACCAAAAAAAATTTTTAAGTTCTTGGCTATGGCAAGGAGGTCCTCCCTTAATTTGTAAAAAAATCGCTCGTAGAGGGCGCTGTAATAGCGATTTTTGTACAATTTTTGTGCCATTTTGAATATTGTACCGTCGAAAAGTGTATGAAGTTATGCATGGAATTGAACCAAATTTTATGTGTTTATTTTTGGTCATGTCACGAAGGTCCTCCCTGAACTTGAAAAAATTCCGAATGAAGGGGGCGCTATAATTCCGATCTCTGTGCCATTTTCATTATTGTACCATCGAACAGCGTATAAAATTATGCATACAATTGAACCAAAATGTTTGTGCTTGTTTTTGGCTTTGGCCAACAGGTCCTCCTTGAATTTGGAAATATTGCGCTGTAAAGGGGCTCCGTGCTAGCGATTTTTGTATACTTTTCTTGATTTTTCGTAGTTCTATTGTGCATCGGCGGCTCATGCAGCGGCGGGAACTCGCTTCCTGCTATGCCGGCTATTCGCAAACAGCTGATAACAACAGAATAAGGAAAAATTAATAATTTTAACAAATATCATGATATAGATTAACTCGTTTTTAGTCCATTTAATTGACTTGAGCAGAAATTTAAGATGAAAATCAAAGTTGGTATAGTATTGAACTAATAATATTGAAGTATTAACATGTGTAATTAGGTTTTGAAATATTAAGATGTATAAGATAGAAGAAAGTTTTGGGATTGGCACATCCAACTAGTTTTAATGATTAAATAAGACAAATTACCCTGTTAAAAAATAGTGTTAGGAAAAAAGCGTAAAAACCTGGCAGCTATGATGTTGTACTTTATGAAAAGAGTTGAAAAACTATAAATTCACAATTTTCTTATATAAAAATTTGCGACTAACAACTTCAACAACAACAAAAAAAAATAAGTATCCTATTCTTTAAAAAAAATTTTTGTTGATCCAAATATCTATTCTCCTAAGGAAAATAAGATTAAAATGATGATGCATTGTCACATCATCCACTGGCATAGCTGCCAACTTGTACGGTTTTTTAATACCACTAAAATTCAATAGTATACTTTTTCTTACTTAATTACTGAAGTCTAACAATTTTTAACTATTAAATAAAACAAAAATTTCCATAAAATTTTAGTGGTAACATAAATCCGTACAAATTGGCAGCTAAGCACAGGCGTTGAAAATGAATTTTGTTTCATTTTTTAAACTGAAAAACATGAATCCTTCAATAAATATTGCAATTGTTAACACTAGAACGTCCGAAAATTTTACCCAACATTAATAAAACATTTTAAAACTGGAAATTTTATTTAAAACAATTCCACATATTTATTTAACTGAATTTTCTCTATTCAAAATTTAACTGATTTTACGAAAAAAATTCTGGTTCGAATCGACATTTTATTTTTTGATCGGTGCCAAATTGACACCAGCTGGACGTTCTAGTGTTATCCATTAAACCTTAAATGCATAGTGATGTAAATTTCCATCACATTTTTATTTAATTTTTAATATATAAATTAAGTTCTTTCAACCACTATATTTATATAGAAATATTAATCCTCTAAAAATTGCCAAAATATACTTCTAAATAAAGTTAAAAATCTACCCTAAGATTTCTAGTGTCTAATCTTTAATATAAAAATAAAAAACACAATTCTAAAAGAATGAATAATTCATGCATTTAAGGGTTAATAAGTAGCCCCCGGAACTTGAAAGTTTTTATTATTTGGATATAAAGTAATATTTTTTTAGTTAGCTTCCATTTTTCATTTCTTTAATTATTTTACACAATTTAGAAACAGAATATTTAGATTAGAATAATGCAATAATTTTTGTATTATATATACAATAATTATAAATAATCAATATATTGGCGGTGGTGTTAATCAAGTACATATGGGTTAAAAAGAAAAAATTTACTGCATTCATAATGCATTATTTTTCCATTTTACAAACAGAAAAAAAAAATTAAAGCATTCAAAACTTACTGATATTCTTCAAGAGCTTTAAAAAGGAATCCGAAAGAGTAGAAAACTGTTTTTTAATCCTTCCGAAGTCGAGAAATAAGTTTTCACGCGAAAAGATCCCATTTTGGGAAAACCGCTGGGATTGGTCCGTTAAATGTTTCACTCCGCCACTGTTTTCTCTGTTCGCATCTGTGTAGTATTTCTGAATGAAATAATTCTCGGTCGATACACGGAAGCGGTAACTTCTTGGCGCTACAAGCATCCGCCGCATACACAGCCAAATATTTGCCAAAGACTGCCAAATAAAGAATACAATTTGTTGATTAATTTATTAAAAATTTTTTGAAAAGGAAATTAGACTTTTTACTTAGTCCTTTTAAAAAAATAAATATTTTTTTTAATTTGATATTGGATACAAGATGATGCAGCTTTTGGGAATTTCCTTTTGGGAGATATTTCGTAAATAAATATTTCATTTATTTAGTGAAGCAATTCTGTGCTAAATGTGATTATTATTAGTTTATGAAAAATATGGTATTCAAATCCACTGAATCCCATCAGGCGACGATAATCAAAATTGTCATCAAAATTTAATTGTCCACATAGGCACTAGTTGTGTATGATGCGAATTACCAGGAATTGATTTAGCTTAATCAGTATGAAATGAAATACTTTAGCAGCTTTTAAGTGCATTTATTATCTTTATAATTTAAAAAAGCATAAAAAAATATGACAATGTTGTTAACAATGTGATATGACAATGTTTCTTTTCTTTTCTTTTTCTTTTTTTTCTTTTTTTTTTAAAGTCACCGATATCCTATTTCTTTCGGCCAGCAATTAAAGTGTCGTCTCTAAAAAAGAGCATTACGTTATATAAGCCAGCCGTAAAACAAAGTAAATATATCATTGTACGGGATAATCTGTACTGCAATTTTTTAAACTTCTAAGCATCGCATATTTGCAATTTTTATATCGTCGTATAGGGGAAAAAAGTACTTTTAAATGCAATTTGTTAGAAAATTGCATCTCAATTTATTTTTCAGATATTATTATTATTATTATTTTTTTTGTAGTTTTTAACGAAATTGTTTTAATATTCGCAACTGAAATACCCCTTTCCTGTAGAAAGTGAAGGAAAAATAGTTGGAAAATAGTAGACTATTATGTCTTTTTGTTGCCCTTTTCCCATAATAACAAAAAAAAAATATAATTAAAATGCGTGCCATTTTGAAAAAAATATAAATGAGGGATTTCTGATAAAACATAGAGCTATTTTAAACTATATTTAATTTTAAGTATTTACATTAACCCTTACCAGCGCGGTGTCCTTAAAAAAGGACACCTAATTTTAATTCCAAAACTGACAAACGGCACCAAGAGTACTTAACTAAAATTTTCGTAACATAATGTATATAAAAATAAGCAAATTCGTATTTTCTAATAAATTCGTCTATAAATTGCGGTGTCAGTCCATTATTTCATCAGTTTTTAAACAGAATTACTCCGCGTCGGTAAGGGTTAATGCTACAAACAAATGAAGGCTGCTGAATCACCCGAAGACAGCCGATTTTGTGCGGTCGAGTTTCTTGAATGACGGCATCGCTTTTTAGTCCAGGCATTAGGTGCTCAAAAAGGACAAATAGGGGAAAGTTTTGGTGTAGTTTTGATATTTGGTGCCTTTATGTTTTGTGGGTCGCTGAACACGAATCTGAAGTTTGCCAACAAAATTTATCCCGGGAAACATGTTTTTTTGGCAAAAAAGAGGAAAAAAAACGGGATTTTCTTTGTTTTTTTCCAAATAACTTCAAAATTATACATTTTACGTAAAAGTCCTCAGTACATAAATTAAAGAAGATAAAATTTCCTACATTTTATGTATTAAAAGTTTTTTTCTCTGATCTATGGTTTAGCCGTGACAACGCCACAAAAATGGGAGTGAAAATCAAAAAATTCAGAGAAAACGGGAATTACGCCGCTGTACGTAGATTTAACATGAAAACTGACCATTTTACACAAGCATTGACTATAAATTATACTGAAGATTATATGAATGACTACATTTTACAATGAAGTGGCTGATAATAAATAGGACGACTCATTATGAATCATTATTTAATTATAAATAAACATGTACATTAGTAAGTACATTTATTTAAAAAACAAAAAAATATTATTTCCGCTTTCTTTTACTTGAGGGTCCCTGCTTTTCACCGACATCTAGAGCATAGAAAATAGACGTATAGAATTAGTGGTTGTTTTTATTACTACCAACAGTATAAAATAAATGTTTTTTTTTTTTTTTTTTTTAAATATTTGATACCTTCTGGCAATACTTTTTCTTGACATTTTAGTTCAAGTACCATTTTTTTTTTTAAATCAAAGACAGCAGAATTTAAGTTAGCCACATAAATAAACTTTTGCACCATTATGCAACGGCAACAAGAATTAAAATGTAATTTAAATGTGAATTTGGTTCAAAATATTTTGTTTATAGAGAAAAATTACAATGAAGAGCACATGAAGTTTTGCAAGAGCGAAATGTTTAAATTTATGACCAAATTTGGACAAACATTGCCAGTTGTATGTAGATATATCGGGACAAAATCATTTAAAATATATTACTTGGCTGCAAATTCTGAGTGGTTACAAAATTGATCCAGACTAGTTCTCCAAATTCAGATTTGATACAATGCAAAACACAATGTAGACATTTTCTCATGCTATATTAATCATGATATCTTATGATTCCCTATCTTTACATAAGGTTCCTGTTAGGTTTCCTGTAAGGTTTGTGCAGAAATAAACATGAATATACAACAGAATATGCAACACAGCAATTTTCATTAATGCTGTCGAATGTTTGTCTCGTACCTTAAATTTTAGAAAAAGAAATTTCAGAATCTGTTATAATACAAAAATAGTTTTATCATTTTAGCTTCCATACCGTTAAGAAAGTATCATTAAAATTATCAAGAAGAACGTAAAATCATGCGCCAATCAGATTATGGAACATTTTTGAAAGCATTCGGACTACTATAATAAAACTTCATAGTTTAATAACGTGAAAAACGGTGTCTAAGTAATAATTTGTGAAACATATAACACGTTTGAAAACAAAATTTCAACCAAAATCGAAAAAAATAGCTGAAAATTTTGTAGATCCCTGTATATGAACTATAGATTTATCATATAATTCACAATATGCTAAAATTTAGAATTGTTAGTGAATGCATAGCACAGTTGAAAATTCCTCGTTAGCAATTTCCGGCAATAAGCGGGTATATAGATGTCTTATGCAGCCCTATATATGATTTATGGAATTTATATACGCTAAATAGTATGCAATTTTTAAAATTTAAAAAGTGTTCCACAACTGAAAATGCACTTCCATCAATTATTGTTCATACAGAGAAAAATATAACTGATTTATTATGTGTGCCCCTGTATATGAAAGATCAATGGCACATCATATTCAATAGTAAGCATCTTATAGAGCACCTTGGAGATATATATCAATTTAAATACTTTTGAAAAGGTGTAACATGAACAAAATACACCACAAACAATTTTTCTCCATAGGCCGTAATGTAACATAATTCTTTTTAGTGTCCCTGTAAATGATCGATAAATACTACCTATACCATATTTTATAAGAAATCATCTTGTAGTGCACTTCATAGATATGTATATAAATTTCAAAGTATTTGAAATTATGAAACATTATTGAAAAAAAAACACAAACGATTTTCCCCCATAGGCCGTAATATAATGAAATACTTTTAAATAACCCTGTAACGAAATTATGTCTGCTACATGCAACATTTTACAATACCTAACATTCAATAGTGAATATCAATAACATTTTTCAATTTCATGGCGGTGCGACTATATTGACGCCAAAAATATTTTTTTTTATTTTTACACCCATTTTTGCGGCGTTGTCACAGCTAAACTATTGATCAGAGAAAAAAACTTTTAATACTTAAAATGTAGGAAATTTTATCCTCTTTAATTTATGTACTGAAAACTTTTCCGTAAAATGCATAATTTTGAAGTTATTTTGAAAAAACAAAGAAAATCCCGTTTTTTTAAAAGTTTTTTGCCAAAAAAACATGTTTCCCGGGATAAATTTTGTTGGCAAACTTCAGATTCATATTCAGCGACCCAAAAAGCATAAAGGCACCAAATATCAAAACTACACCAAGACTTTCCCCTATTTTCTACCAAATGACTGGACTATTTGCTGGAATTGTGTCTTATTCTGCGATTATGACGTCCTATACATACTTTTCTATAGATGTTGTTTAAGATTCGATTGTAAATGTTGAAATCTTCAGCGGATGTGAATGACATCATTATATATAAAATAAAAGTGCGTGATTTAAGTCTTACAACGGAAATATGTTTTGCACTATCTATATTTACAGTAAAGCCCCGATTATCCGCGGTATGGTTTATCTGCGAAGCATTTTTATCAATGTATTCGAAAGTCATAGAAGATTATTTTCTAGATTCGGTTGCCATGTTTGAAATATCAGATATAAAGTCTTGATGTCTTTTTCTTGATTTTATTAACTAAATGTAAACACAGCAATTAACCCTTTCCGGCACAGGCAATTTCTGTTGTAAAATGATGAAATGATTGACTGACACCGGAATTTAAAAGCGACATTTTTAGAAATTAAAAACATACTACTTTTAATGTTCTTTGTAAAAGCAGAATTTTTCTAAAATATTCTTGGTGCCGCTCGTAAGTTAGGAATTAAAATTAGGTATCCCGACCCGGGTACAGTGTGCCGGAAAGGGTTAAAATATTTAGAATTAAATAACACTATTATGATAAATTCCGGGAGAGCATATCAAGAATAACTTCATTTTTGAGATAAAAATTATTCCATTTTAAAAGAAAAATTATAGTTTGCAATTTAGAATTAAAAAAAGGTGTTTCTAAAACAAGAAGCAAAAACAAATGACTGATTTTTAAAAAAAGATGTAACTCACCTCTTTTTGTACAATATGTACAGCATTGTTTCTTATTTACTGTTCTTTACTTATTGATTTAGATGTAAAGAAAGGTTTCTGAGGTACTGTGCATATGTATGAATTTTAAACGTTTTATTATGTTTTTTGTACACTATAAAACATAGCTTTTATGTTGATTTTTTTTTCGTGTTTACACTCCATTTTCAGTCTTTTTCGTGTTATCCGCAATTTTTGTCATCCGCGGTGCCCTTGCCACCCAATCCCGCGGATAATCGGGGCTGTACTGGATATACATTTTTTTTTTCATCGGGGGCGATACTAGACTCTAAAAAAGCAGAATTCCTGTTTTCTAGTACAGTGAAACCTCCCTGTGCAACCACCGCCCTGAACGACCATTTTTTCTTGGAATGAAATTTATTCCCATAGGCTCAATACTAATTTTACCTCCAATTAGAGACCATCCCAGAAAAACTCCCTCCACGAGCGACCAATTTCTTTCAAGAAAATTCCGTTTTTTTTTTCTGGTCGCTTGAAGAAGGTTTTATTAGAAAAATAATTCCGGAGAGCGCATTATTGATCAAACTTCTAAACTAAGTTAAGAGGGGTTTTTTTTATCTCGGTAATTTTTAAGTGTTTAAACCCGTTTGTGCTTTTTTAGGCAATGAATTTAACTCTGATGACAAATTAAGAATGACGATCCATAAACTCCTCTGCCCTGTTCTGTCGGAAACTTTCAAAGAAATAGGTAAATTAATGAAATCGTCATTATTTGTTCCCGTCCAAAAAATATTTCATTTATTTACTGAACTTCGAAATAACTGGGAAATAAAAGTTATAAAAGATAAAAACGTAAAATCAACGCAAAGGTCAATGTAATCATTTTTTAAACTCTGCACTAATTAACTTATGTAATTAACTTTTGTTTTGATACTTAAATTTTTATATTTTTCCTTATGTGAAAAAAAATTAGTAACATTAATTGTTACCTTTTTTCAACAATGAAAGTCTAGATTTAAACATGAGCTCCATTAAGAGACCACCTCTCAGAGCGACCATATTTTATTGGAACGGAACGTGGTCGCTTTAGGGAGGTTTTACTGTATTTCATTCTGTTTTCATCCAGGTAAAATTTTAGATTTACATTTAGGTAACTTTTATTTATATTTTTTAAATAAACATGTATTTTTACTTAAATACCGAAATAAGATTGAAATTTGTTACAATTTATTTCAGTAGGAGCCCTTTTTACTATATTTGCATAATGTGTTATAAATAAATTAAATTGTTTGACTGATTTTAAAATAAAGAGTACAATTGGCTGATTAATAGCTTAAAAACATTTTTAAAAGGAAATACATATAGATTTTTAAATTAATACGCATTTTTATTTGGTACTAAGGTTACACTCCCAAATGTATTGAAATTTGATTTTGCACGATCACATTTCAATATATTTCCATTATGTCATAATGAAGGGAACCAATATTTTTTTCAACTGGATTAAATCATATTCAAGGCTGGAGTAGCACAACTGAAGTTTATTCTAACAGAGCTAAAAACGTCCTGACCAGGAATCGAACCTGGATACTTGGCGTGCCGTGCCAATGCCTTACCTGTCAGGCTATCCGGACGATACCTGGCTGACATAATTCACTCTTATTTGTTGGACTTGGCTGCGAACTGCAGCGCTAGTTTCATTCATCCGAGCTATAATTATAACATTTACATGATGAAAGTGTGCTTTAACACGGAAACTCCTGTATACCATGTAATTAGGTCATAATGAACGGAACGAATATATTCGTTTATATGTTTTCATCGACTGCCAAAAACAGAATACAATTAGCTGATAAATAGCTTCAAAAAGTTTTAAAAGAAAATTAAATTTCTTTAAAAAATTTGTAAATAAATAAGAATTTTTATTTGATACTGTGCATTTTAAATAATAATTTTATGTTTTCACTGTAAGACAATTTAGGTAATAATTTAATATTACTTCAATAATCTAAATACTCTTTAGTGTATTAGTATAATTAAGACAAAATAAATTAAGGGGAGACATCAGTGAAACTTTTAGAAAAAATTGATTTTTGTTTTATTGGCTTAAAAAGTTCTTTGAACTTTCTTGAATGCATTGGTTAAATTAATTATTGGTTTGATTAGAAACAAACAAAAGCCATTCTTTATTTGGATACGCGAAGCATTATTTAATAAGACAAATATTTGAAAGTAACACTATTTTTATATTATTTTTGCATCTTTATTAAGCAAAAACATTATTTTATGTTTTGGCGCATTTTAATTTTAAAAATGTAAATTGAGCCAAATAACTAAGAATTTCCTCGAAATTTTTTATTTATTTTATAACGAATTTAACACTTTATTTTATTTTTTTACAATTCAATCGTTGCCACTATACAAAAAAAATCGTAATATAATTCTTTTAAAATACGTAAGTATCGTCTGCGTAAATGATTTCACATAATAAGAATAAATTGTGTATTAGGATTCTCAACATTGAAAAATATTTTTATAATTGAATGTAAATAATTTAATTTTCACGAATTCATTGAAAATATGCTATAATTTTCATAAAAAAAACTATTTTAAAAATTTCATAAAAGAAATTGTGAAACTATTTAGTTAATCATGATTCTATCTATAATGACTTACTCCATGATTTATTTTTCTTCTGAAAGTATATGTGTTTCAGTTTTTATTTTCAAAAATGCGTCCTTAATGGGAAAACATGTAAAATAAATTAATTAAAATAATCAAATTTTTAAGGTTATTCTGTAAAAAAATAATATTGTGCAAATCTACAGATCATAATTTATTTTTATGTTTAATTTAAAGTCAAAATACTGATTTTTTTTTTTTTTTTTTTTTTTTTTTTTTTTTTTTTTTTTTTTTTGATAAGTGTACGACAAAATGTAATTTGTGTAAGTAGAGGATTAGCTTCGCACATCCGTAATCGTAAAAATTCAAGGGAAGACACCGACTCTGACGCCACGCGCACTTACATAAATTTTACGCTAACATTTTATACTTATTTCTATTTTTATATTCTACTGGCACCACTATATTTTTTAAACAAATTTTGTAGTACGCGCATGTTGTCACGTTACACGTAAAATTGTTTCTTATAAAAAAAAAAGTGGGCCTACCCGAAAAAGAAATTGTATAACAGATTCCTGTCCGGAAGTCATAGAAAGAAAGTGGCATAGAACCGATAACAGTTTGAACTTTATCTCATTTATTATATAAAACTAAATTTTATCTAAGTGTTTATATATACTTTAATTAATGTGTTTGAAAAAATTGTGTAAGCTAGAAGTGCTTAAGTTTTTTGTCTCTTGTCTAGTTTGTGTCATGGGATTTTGTAAAAATCCTATTATCTCATAAGGTACTCGAGCGATTTTGATAATTTTTTTTTTGGTGAAAGAGCATAAATATAAGATCATGTGTGGCAGATAGTTTTAAAAAATTTCAATTAGGTTCAGAATTTATTATTTCTGAAAAATTACCATTGTTCTAATATAAAAAGTTTTAGTCGCATAAAAAACTGTCTGCCATAAATCTTGAGCATAATCCAATGAAAATCTATTCCAACTTTAATCCAAAATCTGTCGGGTAGTTTACGAGAAAACGAGTCTTAACACCTTGAGGGACAAGCAAAAATGTCTCTAAATATTGAATTTTCACCGTAATAATCGAAAAAATTTACTTTTTAATAAGGAAAAGTAATTTTTCAACGATTTTCTCCTAAAGTTAAAGATTTAAAATTGAGTTAAAATTTTCTGGTGAGAATCTTGTTTAAATTAGGTGAGATATATTTTATCCCACCGCTCCTCAAGGGGTTATATCGCGCATATTTCCCGTAGGTTTGTACCCAGTTCTGTCTTCCCTTAAAATGATTGAACAAATACTAACCAAATACTATGGGGAAAAAAATACAATTTGTTGATTAATTAATAAATAACGTTTTGAATATATTTTTTAAAAATAAATGTGCATTTTTATTTGATAATACGTGTTTTATGTATTTTCTTAGTAAATATTCACGCAGAAAAAGAGCTTTATTTGGACGTAATTTAAAATAAATTAAATTAATATAAGCTTAATTTTTTACTTTAGCGTAATCAAAATTAAACAAATTAAATCTTTTATTAATAATTTATTGTTATGTGTGTATTGTATAATTTAAAAGTGTATAAAATTTGCATTACAATAATTAAATGCTTTTTTGTCATGAAAACTTTAATACCTTGCACTACACGGGAGCACTTAATTAAGCTTCATTTTTAAATCAAATGATTAAAAATCATGATCGAGACAAAACAAATTAAAATGCTTCATCAACATTCGAATACATCCTGTTATTTAAAAAAAACATATGCAATTTGTGTTACGATTATTAAACTTTTCGAAAAGATTTAATATTTATTCTAGAACGAAAATTCTTGATTAATTAAAGCAGCTTTTAGTTAAAATTCTGCTCGTTAAAATCCTCACTTTCGACTAACAAGCATTAGCAATATCAAGTAGATAATACTTAACATTATAAAAATATAAATTTAAATGTTTCATCGCCTCTCAAATGTGTTGTGTAATTTAAAAAGCGTTGAATGTTTCACTCCGGTCTTAATAAGCATTTTACATAGAAATTATTTAAAATATAGTTTTGAATTATATATTTAAATAAATTAGCATCGTTCACTTTTAAGCTCTACTGGATTAAATGTATTTAAAGCGTGGCTCTACCGTTTTATAACCAAAAAACACTGTTACTTCATTATGTGCAAAGTATCATAATTCCATAAGTCTTGATTTATGGGACATTTTCTGTGTTCTTCTTAGATGTAGGGCAACGGGGAGGCTAATGTAATATATATACATATATATATATATATATATATATATATATATATATATATATAGCACATTATGTTTTAAATGCGTTTGTCAGACCCAGAATCCTGCACCATAAATAAACTAAGTATAACCATAAAATATCCAAGAAATTTAAACAGATATAACCTGAACAAGAAAAACAACAAAAGGCTGTGGCCTCTTCAGCGGTGGGCATTTTAAAAAACACAGCAATGTTTCAGACTAATTACAATTTACAACAAACTATTATTCAGTAGTGGCAGTGGGTTTCGGCCAGAGTGTCGCAAAGCATAAATCAAATGCATAAAAACAATTGAAAGCATAGCGCGAACACTCCCCCACCGAACCCGACGCCATATATATAATTTGTGCTATTTGTGCATTTTGTGCTATATATAATCTGTGTGGTTATATGCAGCTGTAGCGCTTATCGCATGGATTTTATTTTTATTCTTATATTTTACTTTTAGTTTTACTTTTAACCTTTTTTTTTTTTTGAGCTTATATATATATATATATATATATCTCCGAGCGTCTTGCAAAAGGGTAAAATTGTAATGTTGTTTTCTTTGCAATTTGTTTTAAATGCTAAAAAATAGGATTCTTTCAACATTATAGAAAAAAACTCAATTACAAATATTAATGTAATCCTTGAGGGTATTAATCTTTCTTCGATGTATTTAAAATTCCTTAAATCTATAGAATTATATTATCTTAAATATTGCTTGTATTGCTGTGAAACCTGGAGCTTAGTGAACGGAATATTACGCCCCAAACACTTAGAGGGTTGGTTGGTTGTATTTATGACGGCCAATTATCTGCACGAGGGATATAGGCTCAGGGGGGAGTGCCCTTCGTGGGGGTCTTTCTAAGGGAACCTAACCCGTATTAACGCTTGGAAATCCAAGGTTCGAAGAAAACCACGAAAACTCCGAACGATTAGGCCGACGGGCGCGATTGGGTTCGAACCCAGCACCTCCCGTCTACCAGCTTCGAGAGCAGAACCCCTCAGCCACTGGTGGGGCCAACACTTAGAGGGATATATATGTATGTATATAATAGTTACATGGCAACTCGATGTGTTGCATTAGCAGTGTCATTGTGTAAAATATTTAGATTTTTTTCTCTTTTTAAGGGTAAGTCATCTAAATGTTTCCTACATTTTACAAAATATTTATAATATTAATTTTATAAGTATTCTTATTATAAGATAGGAATCATATTTACAATGCCGATTAAATTGAAAATTATGAAAATTACATTTCGGAAATAAATTAAATGGCTGCAATAATAGTAGAGTGCATTTATAAGAGAATAACGACATACGGGCAATACAATGGAGGATATTCCATCTACGTCATGATCACGTGATCAATGCAAAAAGTTCTAGCGTAAAGAAGGGAAAGCTCCGTAGACGCAATATAAATCACACGCGGCAGTCAATGAAACAGTTGATGGGGAAAGCAGCAGTAGCTTCCCTTCTTATCAGTTAGAAGTTCTTTGGGTAAATTACCGGTACCACGTGACTTTTTTCAGCCTCGAACCCAGATTTGGAATATAGTTCACTGGATTAGTCAATGGAGGATATTCCATCTACGTTATGGTCACGTGGTCAAGACAAAAACGCCCCGCGAAAAGAAGGGAAGACTCCGTAGACGTGTAATGTAAATCCCAGTGAGCCAATGACACAGTTCATGAGGCAAAGCAGTAGTATCTTCCCTTCTTATCAGTTAGAAGTTCCTTGGGTAAATTACCTGTACCACGTAACTTTTTTCAGACTCGAACCCATATCTGGAATATCCTCCACTGGATTATGCGCAAAAACTTGGAAAAACTGCCGTTTACTTGAATTTGGAGATCATACAATCACCGCTTAGCTAAAGTTTCTTTACTTGTCCTTTTTTTAACTTTATTTCTGAAAATTCAATATTTGTAACGCATATTTAGATATAAAAAATAGCTTCATGTAAAAAAAAAATATGTCATAAACTTCATATATATTGATAAAAATTAACTTTTAAGCTCATTCTAGCCATAGCACTTAATGGTAAATAACCACAGCTGACGTACAAACCTCGCGGTTCAGGTGTTTCAATTTACTCCAGATGGCTGCCATGATTTCGTATGCTTTTGAATGGAAATTGCCGGTCTATGTATCTTAAAAGTCTTTGACTAGCAATATCTTGCAGTTGTAGAAAATATCCTGCAGATGTCGCTGCGATCTTCATATTTCAGCAGCATCGTTGCACATTTAAGGGATACAATATTTTAGCGCTTTTTTAAGTATTACAAGGATAGCCGATTTCCACACTATATATTCTAGGCGCTATACTTTGTATCTTCTTAGTGTACAGTTTCAGTGACATTGGCCGGGATCCAATGGAGAATATTCCATCTGCGTTTTGATCACGTGATCAAGGTAAAAACGTCTAGCGTAAAGAAGGGAAGGTTCTGTAAACGTGTAATGTAAATCCCCGCTAGCCAATGAAACAGTTCATTAGGCAAAGCAGTAGCATCTTCCCTTCTTATCAATTAGAAGTTCCTTGGGTAAATTACCGGTATCACGTGACTTTTTTCAGCCTCGAACCCATATTTGGAATATCCTCCATTCATTTTGTGCTGTTAGCGAAACAAGATTGACCAATCAGCAGCCCGCATTTTTGCGAACTTTTCGCTGTTTTCAGTGAGCAAATTTTCTAATTGGTCAATCTGATTTCGCTAACAGCGCAAAATCTATCTGGATCCAGACTATTAATTTCAAAGAAGACATAATTTCTCAACATCATTTGGATTTATCAGGGATTTCTGGTGGAACGAAAATGAAGCACTTCTACTAGAATATTGTAAGTACTTTACTAGAATATTTTTATTATAGCTTTAAGAATTAAAATATGTGGTTTCTTTATAAAAGGGTGAAATTTGCATCAGCTAAATCATACTTTTTATAATGTACCTAATATCAGTCTTGAAGAAGTTGTATATGTAATATTGTAGGCTATAGTGTCTAGAAATTACTGGCAATCGGCCCACCAAAAAGTACTACAAAAGTGTATTCCATAAATGTTGAGCGATACAGAACGATAAATGCCGATCACCGCGACATCTGATAGTTCAAACGTAAACATCGAATAAAGATTCAATTAATACAGCATTTTAGGCAATCAAGAGCTAGCAGATGTCGTTGCGATCGATAATTTATTATTCAGCATCGTTCAACATTTATTGTATACAATTCTTAGCACTTTTTAAAGCATTACTGGAATAATGAGTTTCTAAACTATATCTTCTAGACGCTGTAGCTAGGTTTACGAAAAATACAGACTGTGCATTATGTTTTGCGTTCGTCTTCTTTTGGAAAGCTAGAGTCATATAATGCTCTGTTTGTGCAAATAAATTCGTACTTTTCTTGCATTCGCGTCACGAAAACAGATTCCGTATCTGAAACGGTATGAAAAAAGGGACAACGTGTAACGCCGTACGGCAGCCTGTCTTTTTGTTTGCCGCCGGTAGTATGTATTTGACGTAACAATTGGGGTATTAGTGCGCAAAACCAGCACAAAGCGGTGTTATCTTTCAAGATACAGCAAAAACAATATAGCATATAAATAATTTATATGCCTATATTTATCCGTATCATTAGTATTGATACTGAAAAATAAATAGTTAACAACAGCTCCATGCTCTACTAAATACCATTCATTTGCATTTTCTTCACTTTTAAAGTATGGTGTTTCACACGGATTAATAATATTGCAATCTTTCATCTTTTTTATTATTAATTAAGTAAATGTGGCGGTAAACTGAATAAATATTATTTACAACACATTAAAAAAAAGAGAAGATAAAACAGAAATCATTAAATCGATTTATGGAAACAAGGTTAAGAAAAAGATATTTGTTTACTAGTTTAACCCTTTCAGGGGCAAAGAACATTCATTGCTAAGATGTTGAATTGAATGAATGACACTGGTATTTACGAGAAAAATTTATTTTTAATTACGCAAAAGGCTGCATTTCACATACGTAATACACGTAAAATTTTATACTAAATTTCTAATGTCATTGTCGCATTTCGGAAATAAAATTAAGTGGTACCACCCTTGAAAGTGTTAAATAGTAGACAATAATCATACATAGCATCTACACAAACTGATTTTATTTTTCTTTTCAGTTTAATGGCGAAAATGTAACAAAATGATGTATTAATCCCTACATTTTCATTTTTCACAGAAATGATATTATTTAGTTTCCACCACTACAGAAACTACTTCAAAAGTTATAAAATAATAAAATCTAAATTTTAATAATTAATATATAATAATTAAGAACTATAAATAATTAACACATAAACTAACTTAAATTAAAACTACCGGCCACTTACGGATCCATACTAATATCTTACAATAATTCCATCGCGAAATATACAATATTCTCGGAGGAATAGTTGTGAAATGCAAACCTAAAGTCATAGTATAATAGATTAATAATTCGTAAAACAAATGCTACATCTAAAATTTTCAAATGACAATTTTATCTGTTGTTAACTGCACATCTATTTGAATAGTCTGGCGTAGTTTTTTCATCCATAACAATTTTTAAACAACATCTCTCAATCTCTCTTGCTCTGAAAAAGTTAGAAAAAACTATGTCTCGTGCCACATGACAGTAAGTTAAGTCTGAAAAAAAAATCAATGACGCAGTACAAGACAAATCAAGTGTAACAAAATTACAAGTTTTAATGCATGTGACATCCGCAGCTGCGTCTTCGTTAGAAAATTTAATATGTGTGGCTGATACGTTATTTCTGAAACCCTAAGCGTTGCATTAACATTGTTTATTTTATAGTTTAACTTTCATTCAGGCATAACTGCATGTATTTTCATAAAAATTCGAAGTCGAAATAACGCAGGAAATGAAAATAATGCGGAGAGAATAGTTTATGTTACACTTTCCGGTACATTCAGAATACTGTAACAAAACTTCACTGTTTAACCCTTTGAGGAGCGAGCAATTGCGTTTCTATAATGTTGAATTCCAACCGGAAATTTGAATAGGAAAAATATTTCAAAATAAGGGAAACCCTATTTCTATTCTTTTTCACCAAAATTATAAAAGAGAAACTTAATGAAAAGTTTCTGGTGCAAATCTTAATTAAAATTAGGTGGGATATATTATATCCCACCGCCCTCAGTGGTCTAATATGAAGGAAGGCGATGTCTCAGTAAAAAATTCAGAAACGCATAACGTATTTATAATCCAAATTCATCAATTAACATATATATCCTAAAAAATACGTGAATTCGTTTGCGAATTTCTTTATACAAGCCATAGATCGACATATATACAAGGCTGCCACTGGCGACAATTTTTATATTCTATTAGCACCACTACTTCAAAAAAAAAATAATTTTGTAGTATATTTCTCTTGCAAATGATGCCAATGTGCATGTGATAATTTTCTGTTTTCAAATAATAGTGCGAGATAGAATTAAAAATAGTCGCCAGTGTCAGCCCTGCATATACTGTATAGTATGCGATAAGCAAAATTTCATCCATGGAGCTGCATAACACAGTTACAAAATTCCCTTCAGCAATTTCCATGGAGAAGAAGAAATGTACTCAAATTCTTTTCCGCAGCCCTGTTTATGAACTATATAATTTATATATAATATGTAATATGCAAAAAATTGTTTAAATTTAAAAACGTATTCTGCAAATTGAAACCGCATTTCGAGGAACTATATTGCTTATAGACAGTGCTGTAATAAGCGCAAGTATTTTTGTGTCCATGTACATGAGCGATAAATGCTATTCATACAATATTCAATAGTAATCCTCTTAGATCCGTACACCTCAGTGATGTATATCAATTTAACACTAAAAACGGGAATTTTACTCAAGTTTTATAAAAAATATTTGTCACCAGAATTTTTATTCAAAACTGTTTAACTTTTTTATCTAACATTTTTCTTCTTATTTATCTTTTAAACTTGTTTTATAAAGAAATTTCTGGTTTGAACCAAAATATATTCATTTGGTAGGGGTCAAACGACCGCTCATGGTCTTTTTAGTGTTAAATATGTTTGAAATTGATCAACATCATTAAATTACACTGCAAACAAATTTTCCCCATCGATCATAATGTAACGACATTTTTTGAGTGCCCCTGTAAACAAATTGTAAGTGTTACACATAGCATATTATATAGTAATTATCTTGTAGTGCTCCCCAATAATGTATGTAAATTTAATTATGTTTGAAGTTATTTAACACCATTAAAATATACCTCAAAGGGTTTTTCCCTATTGACCATAATATAACGGAATATTTTTCAGTGCCCCTGTAAATGAACTATGAATACTATACATTTTATATTTAATACTGAACATGCCATGGTAAGCATCAATAACATATATAAATTTTATGGCGATCTGACTATAATTACGTGAGTTAAAACACGGAGAGACACAGAGACAGACAGACAAACTGAATTCATATACCCTTTTCAAGTATGTTGGTAAGTGATAAAAACGAACAAGAGTTTGACAGCCATGTAAATCAGAGATAATATTAATTTCCGAATGAAATACTTTGATGAAAATTTTTGAAATTACACACGTTTAGAATATACATTACAAATGCATGCTAAACTTAAGACTGACTTTTTAAAACACGAACATAACTTTATATTTAAAAATAGCTGCGTAGCAGTCCATTGTGTAGCATTTTTGTTTTACAAAATCTTTCGAATTTTTGTGGAAAAACACTTATCAATCTAATTTTTTTTAAAAATTCGTATCAGTCATAAGTTAAAAATGTATTTATTATCATTTATAAATCTTAATTGGACCTTTTAATTGTACTAAGATTCCTTAACCCGTTATCTACTAACGGTACTTCTAAGTACCATTAAAATAACTTGTTATAAAATTCATTTAATCCATCGATTAGTTGTAAGACAGTTTAGAATGAGTTATCGATATTTTACTTTATCTTGTTCCAAAGGCATTGTTGGTTACACACAACAAAAATATTTTTAAAAGGATGATTTCTTTTCCCTTTGCATCTTTTCAGTTTTCTTGGCGTTGGGAGGGGGGGGGGGGATTTTTCATTTCGGAAATATTTCTATATTTCTATTGTATGGACATTAATTTGTACATTTCCTAATTCTACAAAATACTAAGAAAAAGATTTAAAATAAAAAATTTGGGTGGGTTATAAATATTGCACCAAATCCCTATAAATTAAAATTTAATTAATCCTTCTAAATCCTTCAATCCTTTTAAAATCTTTCTAAAAATTGTTAAATGATTATGTAAATCTTCGAATGCAAAGCAATTCACGAAAAATGCTTTAGAAGATAAAATTTTCATGAATTCACAATTCAGTACATAAGGGGCTAATATTCCTCAATTAGTTCTCGAAATTTTAAGTATTGAAAAACTGGTTGAAAACTGTTTTGCCAGTGGGCTACTTTATCTAAAATTCCGATTGCTTGACTGACTCCACTTTTTTGAAAAAGCATACAATAATCTTTTTTAGTTCGTCATTAAGTAAAGCTAATTTTATTATTTAAAAAATTGGTGTGAATCTAGAAGCCTGAATAAAATAAAAGTAGCGAACTAGCAATATTGGTTGAGTACTTATTCTCCCGGTTTTTCACTTTTTTCTCAAGAGCTAGACTGTAAAAAAAGACATATGTTTCTTAATTTGCGAAAATGTACTATGATCACGAACGAAAATTTACAACTAGAGAACAGGAATTCTGCTTTTTTCAGAATTTAGTGTCGCCCCCAGCATTTCCATTACTTCATTTTCTTCTGATGGGCTGATGGCTTCTATTATTATGAAACAGACATTATAAATGAAGTGTTAGGTGAAGAGGAAAGATCAGCCGTAAAAAGTTAGAACTCTGATTTTCTGGTCAGAATGGGGGGGGGGGGAAATGGACATAATATTTTTTTACAGCTGCTCTTTCATCTTCACCTAACACTTCATTTATAATGGCTGTTTCATAGTAATAGAAGCCACCAGTCCATCAGAAGAAAATAACTCGGTTAAGCGGGACTCTACTGCAGTGCAAAACATATTTCAATTTTAAGACTTAAAGCACACATTTTATTTTATGCAAAATGACGTCATTCGCATCCGCTTAAGAATTCCACATTTACGATCTACTCTTAAACATCTACAGAAAAGCATGCATAGCACATCACTATCACGAAATAATGCACAAATGCAGCAAAAAGATGCCGTCATTCAAGAAAATCGAAAAAAAAAACCGGCTATCTAATGATTCATGGGCTTTCATTTGTTTGTAAATATAGTTTATAACAGCTCCATGTTTTAACAGAAATTATTCGTTTATATTTTTTCAAAATAGCACGTATTTTAATTACATTTTCTTTCGGTTGTTATGAGAAAATGGCAACAAAAAATATATAATTGCTATATTTCGTGTATTTCAACTATTTCCCCTTTTCTACAGAAATGGAGTACTTCTGTTGCCAATATTAAGCAAATGGCTCCAAAAAACTACAAGAAAATTAATAGTTCAAAAATAAATGGAGATGCAGTTTTCAAACAAAATGCATTTAAAAGAACTTTTTTCCCCAATACGACGGTATAAAAATTGAAAATGTGCGATGCTTAGAAGTTTAAAAAAAATTGACTAAAGAATATTTAATCGTAATGCTTTATTTTATGGCTAGCTTCTCTAAAGTAACGTTATTTTTTAAACACAAAATAAGCTGGGAGAAAGAAATAGCATACCGTACCGGAGGCTAATAACTTCTTCCGAGTCACCCAAGATTCCAAAAAGCGTTCCCTTATCTTTAGAAACCACGGAAAATAATTTATTTTCTAAATTTAAAGAAGCATTTACAAAAATTAATTTTTATCAGCTGCTATTCATTTTCGGAAACGTTTCTGAGTAGCTTTTACAATGCATTAATCAGTTCTCTCTACCCGGAAAAGCGCTTTTTCGGACGCTACAAACTCTCCAGTGAATAGTTTGATGTTCAGCAACCATGTTTAACAGAAAAAAAACATATAAAATTAACAGCCTTAAAATTAAGATTAACATCATTTTGTTACAATTGCATCTACAAATTCAGATTTGTAGCCGAAAATATTTACTTGAGAATGAATAGCATCCGAAAAAGCAATTTTCCGGATAGAGAGAACTGATTACTGCATCGTAAAAGCTACTCGGAAACGTTTTTGAAAATGACGGGCAGCTGATAAAACCTATTTTTGTAAATTATTCTTTAAATTTTGAAAATAAACTGTCTGCGGGGTTTCTAAAGATAAGGGAACGCTTTTTGGAATCTTGGATAACTCGGAAGAAGTCATTCTATATTTTCGTTCGTGATTATAGTATATTTTCGCAGATTCTGAAATATGTGTTTTTTTTATATATATAGTGTACCTTAACCCATTAATGCCGGTTGGTACGAAAATCTGCCATTTAAGTAATACGAAAATTTTAAATTAAGAAAACCAGTATTTTAGTAAGGAAATTTTCATATTACTTACTCTCAAACTTTGAGAGATCAAATAACTTAAAATTACAATATGGGAAAACTGGTGTTAACAGGTACATAGTTATTAAAAATGTGTGAAAGAAACTCGGCATTAATGGGTTAAAGATCGGAATGCGGAAAACTGCAAATGTTTCCCAAAAATATTCTATATCTGCTGCTTAAAAGTTTAGCGTTTGTTAGGCAAGTCGCACACTGAGGCGACAAATGCAACGTGTTCCATGATTTCGGGGGAAAACAGCTTTCAAACAGGTTTGAAACGGCTTTCTACTTTGTTTCGAACCGTTTTTTCTCCTACGTCGCACTTCATTTTCCTCCAATCGTGTCTGTGTTCGACCAGCCTTACGCGGCCGTTTCTAAGCTTAATCTGCATAAACAGACAGACAACAAAAAATTAAAATGTTATTTTTAACTATAAGTTGCCTAACTAATCAAATGAATTAAGTATTAAGTGGTTTTCTGAACATCTCAGACATATATTCTAAATTTATACATTAGTTTAGGTAAACATCTCGTGTCGTTATTAATTGTTTCCCTACAGTTACAAAATTTCTATCAACTTTAAAAGGCGACAAAATTTTAATCAAAATTAGATATCCTATTCTAATCGCCATTTCAGCACAGGTCTTACAAAGTTGATTTGCTTTTTGTTTTTGTTCTTTTGTTTTTACCTGAAACCGGATCTCCTGATATATTCGTGAAAATTGCAATTCTCGACGTTTTTATTGCTTTAATTTCTTCAATATAGTAATTTCATAGTCTGTTACTTGCTGTTCTATGAATTTCTATGAATCATGTACTCATTTCAGAATTCCAGATAAACTTATGACAAATCACCAATTGATACACCTTGCTTTAACATATCGAAGATTACTTTTTAAAATAGACATAATCGACATAATCATTTTATAACCTATGACTTACTTAATATTATACCCATTTATAAATGTTATTAAAACTAATATTTATTATTTTTATATTTTCTATGTTATGTTCAATTGGCGAATGATTCGGGATATTCATGAGGGTGGTTCAATAAGTATTGTCCCTAGTGTATATAAAATATTTCTACTGCGATGGTTTATGTGGATATCGAAGCCTAATGTCTTAGATGCCTATATGCTCAATTTCAGAACCGTAGGTGCTATATTCACATAGTTTTGGAGGGAGGAGTGAAAGGGGGGGAGCGGAGGTTTAAAGCTGATTTTTAGCTTATGGGGCTAGATTTGCGATAGTGGATGACACGTAACTACTGTCGTTTCGACTAGGGACCATAGCAATGTAGCCACAACTCATACAGTGTCCAAATGTAGCCTCATAACCTCCGATCCAGCATTTCACCCTTCTTTCCCCCTTCTTAACCCCCCCCCCCCAAAAAAAAAAAAATAAGTCTTTAAAACTTCCCCCCTCCCTCGAAAACTATGTTAATATAACAGCTGCAGTTCTGAAATTGAGCATATAGGTATTTAAGAGATTAGGCTTCGATATTCCACATCAACCATCGCAGTACAAATATTTTATATACACTAGGGACAATAATTATTGAACCACCCACGTAAATGTTCTTGAAATTTCGATATTGGTGGCCTTACTGATTACAGATAAACAATTTGCATCTTAATCCTTTATGTACTGAATTATGAATTCGTGAAAATTTTATCTTCTAAAGCCTTTTCGTGAATTTTTGAAACTACATTAGAAGATTTACATAATCATTCAATGAATTTTAGAATAATTTTAGAAGGATTTAGAAGAATTAATTAAATTTGAATTTATAGGGATTTTGTGCAATACATATAACCCCCGCTCAAATATTTTATTTTAAATATTTTTCTTAATATTTTGTAGATTCCAACTTTGTCTGCAAGTTTTTTGGTTAGTTAAGGGACGATCTTCTCGTATGAGTTTTTGAATTTGTTCCACATTTTTATCTGTTTTGCTGATGCTTGGTCGCCCTGAATGCTTGCCATCTTCAAATGAATTACGACCCGCCTTGAAATTTGAGTGCCATTCAAAAACCATTGTCCGATTTAAAGCTTCATCACCAAAAGCCGTACGAAGCATTTCAGAAGTTGCGGTTGTAGATTTATTGACTTTCGCACACATTTTTATGCACACACGATTGTTAAATCGCAAATAGTTTCAATAGACGAAGTCGAAAAAAATTCGTAGCAACAAATTGCGTTTTCACACACTCAAATCAAGCAGTGACATGAGGAGAGGAGTGTTTGCGGAATAATATGACCTTGACCTACTTTTACCTCTACTTTCACAAAGACAGATGCAGCAATAGCAGTCCGGGAACTTTCCGATAGCACTTGGTAAATATAGTTTAAATAACAGATTTATGAATAAAGAGGAGGTGATATATATTGTCCCATATAGCACATCTGCCTCCCCAGGACATCCACAGGAAAATTTATAATAAAACACCATTATCCCCCAAGCATCCCTGAGGATGCAGAAAATTATCACCAGGGGGTCCTCACGAACAGATGATGTCCGCCTTACAGCATCCTAGAGAGCTCCCTTGGACATCCTTTAGGGTCCTCCCCGGGAGGTCCTGTGGAAGATTTTAGGAAGTCATACTAGAGGCTTCGGGAAACTTCAAGGTCACATAATATGCCACAAAAAAATTGAAGCTTTGGTTTAAAGTAATTAATATAAAAGATTTTATTTATTTTTTTTCATAAATAAATACGTTCTTTTTTTAACTAATTATCAAACAGATTCACATGTAACAGACATTACAATTATCAAGCACACACACGGAATCACATGAAAACCCCCTTCTGGGTACAAATTTCTTACCTTCAATCTGCCTTTCGGGTTTGAACCAGGGTACTTACGAACACCGGGCGGGCGCTCTATCCATTATGCTACAGGACCGCTGAATAAGAAATTTTTCTAAAGTATTCATGTGTTTTTCTCCTTTTTTGAAACTCAAAACTAGAAAATATCCATATTTTTTGTGCTTCGTATAAGCCGGAATTATCTAACTTTTATTGAAAATTTAAATGCATAGCTTTTTGTATATATTCTATATAAATTTAAATTCATAAATAAATTAAAAAAGGCTTATCAATAATTATTTAAGACAACATAAATGTCTTTGAATTTTCAAATTCCTACATGAAATTACATTTTTAAATGACAATAATATTCTTTTAGCTTTTAATATTTAAAATCCATTGAAATCATTCTGTACTTAGAAAATTCATTTTGTACTATTTTTCATACAATTAATGATGCTAAACATTTCTAAGGATATCTTGCAACATAATTTAATTTTAATTAATAAAAATAATATAGATTTAAAATGCAAAATGCGGATGCTTTGATTTAAAATATGAATTCTTTTTATGATTGCTAAACTATAAAATTCCAATTGAGAGAATCCTTTCAATAAGTAAATTTATAAAAAAAAATATGTAATTTTTGCTATGTTTCTTTTTTAAGTTAGGGGTGAAATTAAACATTATTTAAACCATCTTTAAGGAATTTCTACACTGATTTTTCAGCGTATAATCACAAATCAATTAATATGAAACTATTAACTATTAAAAGAATATTTTTAAAATTATATTTTACAATTCATTTTTCTATTTCCAATTTATTTTCTACTTTTTATTCTTTAAAATATTTCATTGTTGCAGTTTCACTGCGATTTGGCATATTTTAGGAAGCATTTATTGACTCATCATTAAATCCATTGTTTATCAAACTCCCATACGATTGTACAAGTTGCAGATGTTTGGCAATTTACAATTGAAAAATACTTTAAAATCAATGTATTATTTTATAACAACGTTGTAAAAATATTAAAATGCTACACATTTTTGTACAAATTTGTAAAATTGTGTCATATCAGGATCTGGGATGAAAATAGGTTGCAATATTCCATCATTACAATGAAAAAACAGGCTAAGTTACATAAAAATAGAAAATATTAATAAAATTTATGTCTGTTACAAAACTATTTTATTGACTTACAATAATAAATAAAACTAATTTACAGTTAAATCTCCTTTAGCTATCTTTAAAATCGTGTGAGAACTTTCTGTGAAATAAGAAATTCATTATGCACCATTTTTCATTTAATTAACGATGTGAAGTATTTTTAGTGATATCTTGAAGTAATTTAATTTTAGTTAATAAAACTTACATTTTAGGATATTTAAAATATCCAAAAGTACAAATACTATGATTTAAAATATCAGACCTTTTTTATCAACGAATTTTTTTGTGTCAATCCGGAACTAAGTAATCTTTCATAGATACCCGAAACTAAAAATTTACTAAATAGAAAATATGTTTCTTAAATGGAAGTTTTATTGTGATATATACAATGCAAAATACCCCTCAGTTTAAAATTATGCAGACATATTTGTTATTTAGGAAATACAGATAAATATTTATCTATATTTTCTGAATCTATAATTATATTTATATTTCTGAAATTCTTTAAATGGAGACTTCACTTTTATTATTGAGAAAAAAATATTATGTATGATAATTTAAAAAAGATAATAGGAAAATAATTAATTAACAAGTCAAACTTATATTTAAAAAAGAAAATTAAAGATAAAATAAATCAAAATACGGCTAAACCTCCAGAACTGACACTTAAAATTAACAGTTCTATTTAGTTAATATTCTCTCATTCCCGACACATATATAAACTATACTAGATGAGCTTAGCGGTGTTGCCTAGGCCCATGATAATAAACTGAATTAAACCTTAAATTTGCATGAATTTAAATATTTTAACCGATTTTATAAGAATGTATTTTTTATAACAGAAAATCTTCGTAAATAAACCTAGTATCGGGAGGGGGTGGCTCAATATTTATATTTTTAAAAACCAAATGTGCCATTTTAACGTGATTTGTATTCTCTTTAAGTTGGTGTTTTATGCCGAGATAAAAATGCCCTTCCTCGTCGCGGCACTTTTGTCTGTTTTCAAAATGCGGGGTTTGATAAGTATGTTAGCTAATTATCAAAAAACGAAACACCTGATTCTCAGGTGCACCAGGGTCGATTTAGAGTATTTTCACAACAAATGTTCAGATTGCTACTTACACACAAACGCACAGTAAGGATCTCTTCTTTTTTTGTATAGATACATTTACCTCTAAATATAGGAAAATGTATATGGTCCAGAATTGTCTTCCATTTAGAGGTTTTAGTGTATTAATTTAGAAACTTATTATTTAGTTATTAAAAAAAATAAATTAATAACTTAATAAAAAACTCATAATAATAATAAAGAAAAATGCATTATGTTATTTATTGAAAATTAATAAAATAATGATAAAGGAACAAAATTTGGTTTAAAAGACAGATAATAGTAATTATTATTTAAAATATGAATCTATAGAAATATTAAATTAAAATTTTTAATTTAACTAGCAAAGATTAAAAGTTGTTGCAATGATTACAAATATTTACAATTTAATAAGAATTATCTAATTTGCTAAAAAATAATAAATCGAATAATTAGTAATATAAAACTAACTCATTAAAAATTGATCCCGATCAAATTGATTTCACTTTATTTTAATAAAAATAAATTGAGTATTGTACTCTAGAATCACTCATGAGATGGCGCCAGCACTGAGACTTCCTAGGTACTTCCTCAGGAGTGGCGGCCCTCGAAAATTGCTCCGTGGTACGTTACTGGGATTCCATTCCTGAGGAAATCGTAAAACTCACTTGCCCAGGAAGTCCAGATCTTGTCATTATATTATTAACAGGAATTCGGGATGACTTGGAGCCCTTTTCGTAGTAGTGTGTATCTTTCGTGCTATATGGGATGTTATATGTTAAAGTCAAATTATAAATATATTTTTTTCTATTTTCAACAAAAATCTATTAAATACTAAATAACTTCCTAGGGATGTCCTTAGAGGAAGGTCTTCCTAGAAGGTGACTTCCTAGGTACGTCCCTGGGAAAGTCATACCGGGGAGGTTACACTTTGGGAATCTCTCAGGATGTTACTCATCAGGATATCATTGAATTAACTTTCCCAGGAGAGCCTGCATTTGTCATTTTAATTTTGGGAGGAATTTGGGATGAGTTGGAGCTTCCAAGGAAGAATTTGGGAGATCTTGTACTATATGGGTTCTTCTCCACCAGTTGCAAGTGAAGTAACCTAGAAGGTTGTCACAAGATGGCGGCTGTTTTTTTTAAGCCCATCAACAGTTTCTGTTTACCGCCGGAGTAATCACCACCAGTATATCCAAATAGAAAATTTAATCTTATTTAATCGCAAGATCCATGGTAAATTTCTCTCACAAATATGATGAAATTTTCTATCTGTTTTTATTTTTGTGAGTTTGTCCAGTAAATGTAATTTTTTTCCCTGACACTGACGGGAGGCACTCTAGGTGGTCACAATATGTCGGAAACACTGGGACTGACTATTTCTGAAGTAAACTTCCACCAGTAAAAATGAACATCTGTTTTTGCCATTATTTTTAATGGAAATTTTCATCAAAAAGACGTGTAAATCAGGAGAAAATTTCTATTTAAATTTGCTGGCGGAAGTTTTCTCTGGCGGTAATCAGCCCATACGAAAGTGGTTACAATTGAAGCTTCATTATTTTAAGTTTATGTCAGTTCCTCTTTATTGATAGTTCCATGGTTTAAATACACGTTATATTAATGGGAATATGTGTCACCTCACTGACTGGGAGGCAAAAACGTGAGATTCTCTTTCATTTAAACGCAGTATTTCCTACTAAAAATATTGTAGTTATGATGCGTGGATTAATCCATTAACCGTCAAAACTATTACGATAGAAATTTTCAAATTTCTTGTTGAAAGTAGTTTCCCACCAGAAATTCGGTAAGGTAAATTTCGCTTTACTAAAATAGCAAAATTCCTGCCAATAAATAAGACATTTTTTAAAATTCTAAAATAGTGGTGCAAATGCAATTAATTCATTGCATGAGCAATTATTTTGACTGTTGCGTGAACGCAACGTCAGCGGTTAATGGGTTCAATTGAAGAAGTACAAAAGGGAGCAGCTGCTGAGTTCCCGATCTTCGAGCAATGTTTCCAGTTCCCTGCTTTTTTATAATTCCCATTTCATGATTGTCTCCACTTTTCTTAAGTAGAAATATTTGCCTTCTTTAATGACAAATGAGATATATTGAAAATAAATGGAATTATACTACTTTATAAAAATGGCAGCAATCAAACAATCTGAAATGTAAATTAAAAACACTGAAATCACTGTCTGTGAGTATTATTATTACAGAATAGTAGTGTTGTTGTGTTTTTATGACGGCCAATTATCAACACGAGGGATATAGGCCCTAAAGGGGGGAGTGCCCTCCGTGGGGGTCTTTCTAAGGGAACCTAACCCGTATTAACGCTTGGAAATCCAAGGTTCGAAGAAAACCACGAAAACTCCAAATTATTAGGCAGACGGGCGCAATTGGGTTCGAACGCAGCACCTTCCGTCTACCAGCTTCGAGAGCAGAACCTCTCGGCCACTGGTGGGGCTACAGAATAATAGTTTTCACCTTATCCGATTCCAAATTTCAGAAATTAAATATTTATTTTATTAAATTTCAGAAATTTAATATTTCTATTTGGAAATAGCAATGCTCAAAAATTGGAAGACTTGACATTTATGGAGTTGGGATTGAAATTTGCTAAATATTTCTCACAAGTACATTGTTGTCAGTTGGGCTTAGAGTTGCCAGTTGTACAGCGCAAATCAAGGCTCCGAATACTCTGTACACCTCTAATTTCTTAAAGTTTACTTTGCCAGTTTTAATCTGAGTTAATTCTTCCATTAGATATAAGCAATACAATTACTTTAAAATACTGGTGTCGAGATCATTTGGAGCCCCCATTTACGCGGGACATCTGGCAAAACTAGTTGGGCTTCTTTTTTCATTCAGATTGCTTCATAATTACCCGTTTTTTCAAATTACACATTTATCTTTATGTAATCTGCAATTAAATAAGGCGAATATTTCTATATCAAAAAAGTGTTTCAAATTAAACAAAATAAATAAAATATTGCCAATATTGAAACACTGGTGGTGACTGACAACGCTGTCTATTTATTTCGGAATAGTAGTCAGTTGGGTTCCTTTTCGTTCAGATTGCATAACCACCCCTTTTTTTCAAATTATACATTCCGCTTTGTGTAATCTGACATTAAATAAGGCGAATGCTCCTGTATCAAGAAGCTGTTTAAAATCAAGCAATCTAAATCAATAGATTGTAGCCAAAATGGAAACACTGTCACTAAAGAGTCACTTTAATAAGTCGGAGATATAAAAAGCTTTTAAAACATAAGAGAACATATGATTTTTGAACTCATCGTAAGCAGATTTGGTACGGTAAAAATTAATAAAATTAAATCAGCACGCCGAAGAACAGTGTAGATTTTTTTTCCACCGCTGAATATATCTATAATGTTTGCGACCTTTATTATATTATATATTTATATATATATACATAAACCTAGTTCAACCTCGCTGAGCATGTCACAAGCCATGCCACCTGTGTCCACTGATTTAGGTTTTTTAAGTTATTTGTATTGTTTAAAGTTTAACGGTTTTGTGTTGTGGGATGTCGGCTTTGTTTTAAGTTAGTAATGTTGTTCTCATTTACTTCAGTTTATTTATTTTATTTTGGATCAGTTAGATGGTATTGTGTATTATAGTATAATATATATATATATATATATATATATATATATATATATATATATATATAGATATATAGATATATATATAGATATACATAAAACACACGCCATATCATTGCCAACCATCAACAATTATTCCGTAGAATACTCATATTGCAGTCGTAGATGGCGACGGTAGAAGACAGGACCTAAAACATTAGGAAGAATTTCCCATTCAGTCAAATAATAGAGGCGGCATAATCATTAAAGATTTTATTGTAATTCACACCTCAGCACAATTCCACTAGTAATACTATTGACTTTCATATCTGGGCTGTACCACTTCATATTAAAGATCGAAGATGTTAATTAGATGTTAATTAGATGTTTTATTAGAACTACACTATTTTAAAAACCAACTACACCAAGTGACAGGTAATTATTAGCAAAAGAAAAGACGTACAAATCTGACTCTCCAGGTCTGTGTAAGTTGTATAAATATCAAGATAAAGCGCAAATTTACACTGACGTGTTCAAAGCCGGAGCAAACGCGACTTAAGTTACGGGGAACGCTAGGGGAGTGTGCGCTTGGCGATTGGGTGAAAAGTGTGCGTAGGGTGAACAAAACTTACTCTTTACTTATAAAGAAAATTTTAAAAGAGTAAAAGGACTAGACGCGCAAGAACTTGCAAGCAATCGTGGAATATCGAGTAAGAATTTTAATAAAAGATAAAAATGGCATTAATAAAATTTCGAAAGAAATAAGAATTTAATGTCTCAAAATATGAAAGAATAAAATAAATTAGTGGGTTTTTTATATAAAAAAAAGCGTAGCTTTTAACAGATTAAGGTTTTTAGAATAAGAAATAAAAGAATGCGCTGAATTAAACGAATGGGATTAAAATATAATTGATATTTAAGATATTATTAAAAGACAGGTAAAAAAGGTAGATATTATAAGAATTTAAAATAAAACAACCAAGTTAAAAGGCGAATTTATTTTCACACACACACACACATATATATATATTATGTTAAAATATTTTATTGTATGGTTTAGTTAATATTGTACTTCATTTAATTTTACAGTTTGTAGTAATGTTTGAAATTACTTTTGGAATTTTTTAACCATATATAAATATATATATTTATATATATCATAATTCGACTCTCTAAAAATATCTACATAAATGTTTTATGTTTTCCTTTTAAAATCACATGCCTTCTTATTTCCACGTAATGGGAATTTATGAAAATATTTCTTATTTTCTATTTCTAACTATGTTACCAAGGTAATCTGAAATAATATCACATAAATAGGAAATCCAAGTATAAAATAAAATAATTTATTTGCGTGAATACACTTGACTTACAAATACCTGGGTTATAGAACGTGACATTTGCAGATTAGAGTTATGTAAAAAAAATAATATCCTAAATATTTCAAAATAAATGTTAAGCAATTTCTTGGAATAAGCACATGTTATGAATAAGACTATGTGCAATTGTCAAAAAATAAATAAATAAATAAATAAAAATAAATTAAACCAGACAGGTGGAAAGACAACATCTCTACTAATTCTGCCACAAATTATTATATAATAATTTTCCTATTAGAAATAGGTTAGTAATAATGTTTACGGATTAACGGTATACTTAAATTTTATTTGCGTAGTCGTATACTTATAGCAATTAGACTAAACTTTAAAAAAGTAAGCTCTAATTTATACATCATATTTGTATTTTTTAATAAATTTAACTTTAAGATATGAAATGTGAATTGGAGAAACATGTATTTGGTATTTTTATAATTTTATATTATAAAAAGTTAGTATAAATAAAGTTATAATATAATTTTCATATTATAAAAGTGAACATAATTAAAATTATAAAAAACAATTTTGCTTGATATATCAAATAGACCTGGGCGGAGCTGCGGAAATCATCACCTCACTAAGTTAACGGCTAAAATTCTAGGATTAGATAGAACTTGAGTAGCATATTAAAATGCAACTTGTCTGCCAAGCATCATCTCGGTGCAAAATACCTGCAAACCCGATTTTAGGGGTTGACCGGTAGGTTTATGAGTATGTTTTCATACTTTGAGTGTGCGAAAACACGATGATACAGCTAATGAACCACTAAAAACGGGTCTGTAGGTGGTTTCCACCAAGATATGACTTGGCAGTCTAGTTGCATTTCATTACTTTAATCGAGTTCTGTGTAATCCTGGAATTCCCGCCGTTTTCTCAATTAGGTGGTAGTGTGTGCAGCAGAACTTAAAAGGGGAAGTCTTTGATTTAGGTAGTTTAGGATTTATGTAGATCGAAAGTTTGAAACTTCTAATATTAAATTCATTTTTAATCGTTCCAAAACAGTTTGAAATTTTGAAATTTGCTTTAAAAATACGAATTGTAACCTATGATTTTTTAATGCTGGAATCGATTCTAAACGCTTCAAATTTGAGAATCCAAAAGTACGCGCCATTCCGCCAAGTAGGAAGAAAAAGCTATCAGCATTGCAACCTATTTTACAATGATTAAATACGAATTTAACATTATAAGTTCCAGATTTTATGCCTTTATAGTTTCTGAGTTCCCGAAGCGGTCATTCCTGTTCCTGCCTTTGTAGTTTCTCAACTAATTAAACGAACGACTTTCCCGTTATAGAACGGAAAGCGGCTGTACAAACCATCACCTCATCGAGTTGACGGCTGAAATTCCAGGATTAGTTAAAACTCGATTAGCATATTAAAATGCAACTGGTCTGTTAGTCATATATTAGTGGAAAATGCCTGCAAACCTGATTTTAGTTGTTGACTGGTAAATTCACCTTTGTGTTTTCCTGCTCCCAGTCCTTCATGTTTCCATACCTTTGGGTGCAGGAAAACACAATGATAAATCTACGATTAATCACTAAAATCCGATTTGCAGATGCTTTCCACCAAGATATGAATTGGCAGACATGCTGCATTTTAATATGTTATTCGAATTCTGTCTAATCCTGGAATTTCGGCTATTCAAACTCGATGAGGTGGTGGTCTGTGCAACCGTCTCCCCGTCTATTAGTATCAGAAGGTAAAATGTACCACAAAATCCAAATATGATATCAAAATTAGGTGTTAGCATTGACTTTTTTAATGATTGGTACTATGTGGCCCATGGAAAGGTAAATTTTGAAATAACTCCCACAGAAGCAAATAAACTGAATTATAAAATTTTAATGTTGAAAACAAAAGTAAATTACATGCCATTAAGCGTCACAAGACAAAATTTTTAATTATTAAGAACAATGTCCATAAGATAACGACCATTCGCTTGTATGCATCCTGGAATCGAATGCTGAGATTTCACTTGACACTTTGCAACACACCCATGCAAACATTGGTGTAGTCATAAGAACTCAGGATTGCCAGGAGAGTATTTAGTTAAAATACGGGGGTTTAAGAGGTTATCCAAAAGGCAGTATTACCACCGTATACTCTCCACTACATCCCTGCATGCGATTCGTTGACCTCATGGTGGTTTATTTTTAAGAGCTTTCCCACAAATTCTAAATTCTTGCATTGATATCGGGAAATGATAAGCGCGACTAGGGCTACTATAATACAGGCTGACTCGTCCAGCATTTTGTTTCCCACTTAGACCTATCAGTGAATGTTGCCCAAGCGGAAAGAAGAGTCGTGGCCAGTCTTTATTCTCTACAGGCAATTAATGGCGGCTTGACTCAACTCGAATTGTAGGAGACTTAAGCGAATCCAGGACGTTATAAACTGTGACGACATCGAAATTCGCTGCGAGCATTAATCACGCTGTCGTCATACTTGTGATGCCTTTACGGCAAATGCACATTTTGAACCAAATAACTGGTCCATGATTACTAAACAACAGGTAGTTGTACACGGAAAGATTCCACTCACACCTTCCTACCAGTTCCGCAGGGCTGCCATTACTACTTTAAAAATTTCCCATTCCTCAGTTTCACCCTGTATAATTTGTATACAAAGACGACCCCGTACGCAAAATATAAGCATAGCATCAGTTACTAGATGTTATAAATAATCGATTGGTATGAGCAACTTTTTTATTCGATTGTTTGCGGAGGCGTTAGTAGGGGTGTTCTGTCTTATTTTTTTTTTTTTTTCTGACGCATAAAGAGAAACTAAATAAGAATTATTAAAAACAAATTTATAACATGCTATCCGTGGTAAAGACTAATCGACATTTGTGTCAGTGATTGAATTCATTAATTTAGATTTAATAAGATTTATTTAGTAATGAAAACATTCTTAAGGTAATTTTTTCAAATACAGGGTGAGTACAAACGATGGACCCGATTTTAAAAAATCATATTTTCGAAACGACTGCAGATATTGCAATAAGTGATACATGAATTTAAAGAGAAATATACCAAGTTTTTTTTTCAATTACAAATGTTCGATGTGTAAGCCTCTTGTTATACGGCATACGTCCAATCTGCAAACCAGCTCGCTACAAACATTTCGTAGCATCACACAGTTAATAGTTCTGAATGCTGCGCAAATGCGTTCTTTAAGTTCTGGCAATGTTTTTGGCTACGTAAAGAATGTCTTTGACACTGCTAGAACGTAAAGAACGCCTTTGTGCAGAAATCAGAACCATTGACAGAGTGATGATATAAAATGTTAGGAACGAACTGGATTACAAATTGGACGTATACCGTGTAACAAGAGGGTCACACATCGACCATTTGTAACTGAAAAAAACTTGGTATATTTCTCTTTAAATTCATGTATCACTTATTGCAATACGTGCAGTAGTTTCGAAAATATGATATTTTTATATAGGGTCCATCATTTGTACTCACCCTGTACTGTGTTCATCTTTTTTTTAGAATCATTTATAAAATAGGTCAGCAATATGCGATGTAAGCGGCATGCTTGCAATACCTATCACATACTTTGAAAGGCACACGGGTTAAATGGAGATGAAGATAATACATCTGAAATTAATAATGGAGGAAAGAGGTACATAAATATAAGTGAAACTAATTGATCACGGTCTCTTAGTCCTATTACAGTTTTCCCTATCTTTTTTTCTCATTTGAACTCTATTTTTGATTGAAAAACTTGTAACTTGCATGCTATTCGATTTGGGAATTAAGTTAATAAAATATCGATATGTTTTATGATTAAAGTTTGCAAAATGTATCTCTCACGTATCATTTCTGTCCTCTAGTCTACTTATTTTTTAGTACCACCATTTATGAAACGTAATCTTTTCGTTATTTAACAACAGGAAATTATTAACATGTCTGCGATTTAATAATGCTATTCGGTAATAGAGCAAAAAAAACCTACATACCCAAAAAATAAAGACAGTACGATTCTTGCCTATCACTTACAACTGTGAACTGCTAACATTTTAAGTTCTGATTCTAATAAGCTGTAAAAATACAGGATATCCATAAAAGAATGTCCCAGTTATAAAGTTTAATAATATCAACTGTAATATCAACTGCTTAAAATATTCAGGAAATTTCCTAATTTTTCTCAGATTTTTTTCTTATTTCTTGTGTGATAAATACATACCATAATCCATATAGTGTGCCTTGAATAGTATTTAAGGTACAATTTAAAAAACAATGAAAAAATGAGTTTGAAGGTCCCTTATCTCGTTAAATTGTCGTAATCTGCCAATTAAATGAGGCAAAAATTTCTATTAAATTTTTGTGGTACAAAAAAAGCGGAAGATTTGGCTGCTATAGTTTCAGAGTGTTGGGTTAAGGTCACAAATAAAAAAAAATCCCTGCCGGCGCGGCCTACAGGCGGAGGTAGATTTCGAAGTTCAGTATACTAATTTCACAAACAAAAACCAAATCATGATTAGAGATAAACCCACTTTAACAATTTTATCTGGCCGCTTTTGACGAGTTTTTATTTCATTTTTATATAATAACTGGTTTTATCAGAATCATGTTAGGGAGATATTTAAAAAAATACTTTTCCATGCTCAACAACTCGAAATTTTCTGGCATAACTCCTGATTCATTTTTAATAGGTTGGTTGGTTGGTTGTATTTATGACGGCCAATTATCTGCACGAGGGATATGGGCCCCATTTTTAATAGGAAAAACATGAAACTTGTTGACGTGATTTTTGAAGAGATTTATAAGCGACCTGTGTTTTTAATTTTCGTTCAATTAATTAAAACTTGATATATAAACAATTATTTTCTCAGTAAGACAATATATTTCGTTTCTAACACAATCGCTTCGGGAAATTCCTTTCAAAATGCCCAGTTTGACATCAATTTTTGAAATATATTCTGCCTCTGTCAAAAAATCGATCATTACGGTACATTATATAGTTTCTGAATAAACGAATCTACCAATTGGATGCGTTTGAGAGCAAAAATGAATTTAAAAATGAGTCAGAAAATAAGCAGTTTGGATTTGAATACTCCCTTAATACGATGATTTTTCCAACACAATCCGCTTCGGGAAATTCGGTTCAAAAGGCCCACTTTGACAGCATGTTTTAAAATATATTCTGCCTCTATCAAAAACTTGACCATTACGGTACATTATATAGTTTCTGAGTAAGAAAAGGTACCAATTGGAACCCTTTGAGAGTAAAAATGAATTGTAAAATGAGTCAGAAAATAAGCAGTTTGGATTTGAATACACCCTTACTAAGATGATTATTTTCTTCAACCGCTATCTATTTTTAATTTGTTTTTGTTGTAAGAATTGGTCCTATCCAAAACTTGCCTATATAGATGTTGTAGAAAATATTAAGATGATATATGATAAATTCATGGGGATGTTATATCTTTTGAATTCATGGAGTTATAGATTTTTTTCTTCTTTAAACGCCCTTTTTGTTTTCGTTTTTATTTATTTATTTATTTATTTTTTGCTGTACGAATTGGTCCTATCAAAAATTTGTGAGTATAAAAGTTGTAGATAATGTTAAGGAGATTCATGATAAAATTAATTGGATTTGATATCTTGAGAATTGACGAAGTTATGAATTTTTTTCTCCCATAAACCCTATTTTTTGCTGTGAGAATACTTCTCACAGTATTTAAATTTGGTTTATTTTTATTTCCTTTCAGCTATTTTTTTTTGCATCGATGTCTATTTGAACTCAATCTTTACGCCGCGATTTTGACATTTTTATTCTCTCACCGTAAGGCAAGCTCAGTAATCGCCGCCGATCTGTTTCTCTCGGCCTTCAGGCGAATTGGCAGCTTGCGCATGCGCACTCCGATATTTTAGGAGCACATTTCTTGGAGTTCTCGTATCGAGGAAGTCAACTTGCTTTATGATGGCGTCATTGAAATGTTGCGCCGCCCTCTTTTGATGCTGTTCGCTGACAGGAGAATATAGTTTGGTTTCGCTTTCCAATCAGTGAAAACATTTTTAATTCTGTAGCTTGTAATTCGATTCTCATTAATTTACCGTAAATGTTAATTTAGCTAATCAATTTAAAGTCTGCCTTTTAATTACTTTGTCAACCCCGTATTCATCATTTAAATACTAAAACTCGTTAATTTTTAATTCAGAATTTGGTTTGATGTTGTCTGAAAAAGATGTAGTCTTTTAACGTAGTTTTAGCGGAGCGCCAGCCCGCCGGCGCGGCCGTTCGAATGCCGTGCCGCTTTTTTTGGCCGAATGAGTTTGCCGTATTATGGGTCATATTTTTGTTATGTGGATATGTCTTTCTCAAGATTTAATTTTTAACGATGTGCTGCACTCATCTAAAGGAATCCCACGGAAGAATTCTAATTAAGAGATTCCGTTCTTTCAGTTCTTTTATTTTAAAATAGTGACCAGAAGCAAGAAATTTCTTAACCTTCTATTCAACTAACGTATGGAATAAAGAATATTTGTTTTCATCAAATTGCCTCTTCACTGTCTACTTTTCAAGTAAGAATTCTCCAGTTTTTTATCACTTCTTTAGCGATCAATAGTATTTATTAAAAGACTTTCGAAATTTGTACTAAACCACTTAAACGATCTTTAATTACCCTCACAATTTGGCGCCGTAGTACCTTTCGAATTGCAACGTGGTTGCTTCGGGATTATTGCAATTTAAAAAAAAATACTGATTCTTGCAGATAATTTTTTTAGAACTTTTTGTTCTTTTTTTAAGAATTATGAGAGTTTTGGTTGAAATATTTTAATAGAAGCTACATTTTCATAAAACTTGTTCTAGTTTTTGAAGAAAATTAAGATCGTTATTCAAGAAAGTCAAGTAAATTTTTTTGAGGAATTGTTCTCATTAGTTAAAAAAAAAAAAAAGAAAATGGTTAATTGAATTCAAGATTTATTGGATATAATTTATGAAAATATTTTAGAATATTTGATGTTCTTATAGATTCTTGTTCTTATAGTTATGCCATTTTTATGTTAAATAGTTGCATTTTTTTTCTTACAATATTCTAAAGAATTCATGTTTAGATTTTGAAGAATGTATTATTATTCAAATCAAGAAATGAATTTATATAATTACAATATTGAAAATGAATTTTATGTTGTTGCAAATAATAGCAATATTCTGTTTTTAAGAATAGAATTCTGAGGCCGTTACATATTTTTTTAATTGATTGAAAATTGAGGAATTGAAAATAATTTTGAAGAATAATTGTTGAAATTGAAATATTTTTATAAATGAATTTATGTTCTCAAATAATTTCAATGAATTTGAAGTTTGGCGAAAATTGTTCTCAAGAACATGATATGATATTTTAGGAGGCATCGCTTTTGGGTTTGTTTTTTTTAAATTTTCTATTTATTAATGACACTTTAAATGAATTATAAATTTGAATTTCAATATATATAAAAAAAAAAAAAAAAAAAAAAAAAAAGATTCAAATTTTATTGAAGTATTATTTTTAATTCTTGTTGCTGAGAAATTTTGTCCTTCACTTAAAGTTGTTCTCATCTCATTATGCCTAATTTCTCCAACTGAAGTTTGGTATTCTTCAAGTAATTTATAGTAGTAATTATCCCGTATGATTATTTTTGAAGTATTGCCTGCTTCTCTGAATAACAAAAATATAGTATGAAAATTTATAAACAGTTATCCCCTTTGAAAAGTTCTTAGACTTGCTCCTTAGATGATTTGTGAAATACGCTGATATGTATGGTTAGCATGTTGTCTTGTGGACTAGTCTGATTTCATCTCTAATATTTAAAGAACTGTTCCTGTTTTTAAATTTACCTATTGATGTTGTTATAGAACTCTCAGCTAACAAATTGAAAATATTCAAAATTTTCATTGCTTGTATTCTCTTTGGCAAATTCAATTCTTTCACAAATTTATAAGTCTATGCATGACATATCCACATCGACATCATCATACCTTATTCTCATGCTGCTTTATAAAAAATAAAAAGAGCACCATTATTTTTTTTTTCATTTAAAATGAAATGGGTCTTCTTCAATCCTGTAACAGTCCTACTTAAAAATTCCATTCACCATAAGAAAAATATTTTTTCTTTGCCAATAGTGAAGATTACTTTTATATATTTATTAACTATCAATAGCTCTTAAGTTATGTGCTTTTTGCCAGATTTTATTTTGACTGTTCCTGTATATTCTACTAGAAAAATGTAATTACCTATAATGACATTCTTCTGAGTTTTCTTCCATTCATCTGTTGCTTACCTGATGAAGGTGGTCAGTTGTTTTGTGTGACATCCATTTCTTCTAGTCTCTTCTTTGTTGTTGCACATGTTATCATGGAAGCTAAAAATTATAAAATTACCTATCTACTTCTTCAAAAGTTTCCTACATCTACAATAGTTTAATTTTGTTGAATGTGCTTCGTATTCAGCCATAAGATACCTGGTGAAGATGTTGTTCATTTATAGGCAAAATATCCATTTATGAAACCACTTCATTAGTGTTCTTCGGTTTGTGAAGCTACAAATAGTGTTTACTACATAGTTCTCTTCAAAAAATAAATAAGTAAATAACTTTCATTACTGATTATAATAGTGTGTCAGTTAACGTTTCTCGTGTGACAGTAAATATCCTCATCAAGTGAAATTGTTGACTTGTCTGCTGCTAGAACTCAGTTACTCACACCATATCATTATTCTAAGTCTTCTCAAAACAAGGAAGTTTAAATTTATATTACCTGAAAATTACAGATGCATTTTACCTTCGGCAACTTTATTTTTTATGCTGCATTTTCTCCAAATATTTTAGCAGGTGCAATTAAAAATTACTCAGAGTTAATTTTTGCTTGTGTGTAGCCATCCTCACATTGCAAAATTTTTGCTCATTGATAATCAAGTGTAAATTCTTAATCATATAAGAAGTTCGTGGATATTTGTTACAGTGTTTATGCAAGATCAGGTTATTTTGAAAAGTTCCCTATATTTATTTATTTCTTATGTGCATAGTGCCTTTTACTTTAATTTTATTTCATACCCAAAGCCTCTAAGTCTTTATTTTGCAATTTGCCTCATTACTTTACTATGTAAAAAAAAAAAAAAAAAAAAAAAAAAAAAGAATGATTGTATACATTTTGAAGATTTTTGTTTTATGAAGAAAGTGAAATTTATTAATGTCTTCTCTTCATATCTACAAATAATACAAGAATATCACAGAAAAGCACAATTCTAGATGGAAATTTTTACCAGCGCATTTATATATATATATAGAATTTTTTTCTATAAATCATCTAGTAAATTTTTTTTTTTTTTTTTTTTTTTTTTTTTTTTTACAAAAAAAAAAAAAAAAAAAAAAAAAAAAAAAAATTGCTTCTTGACCTCAAATACCGATTATGTCCTATCCATACTACATTTCATCATAAGTGCACCGCCGACTTCTCA